>JARKIC010000041.1:0-625741 GCA_029378375.1 Mycena olivaceomarginata | reverse complement strand
TGTTATGCCGTAGTTGGAGGTTCGATACGCGGGTGTGTTATTATAACAAGTACTTACCCCAATCGGGACCCCGCGCTCAACAACAGACTACTGTAGCACTGCCTTGACCCATGTACTTATACTCTTGGTTCATCGTAGTACGCTTCGTCGAATCAACCCAGTTTCGGGGCTACCTAGCCCTTGAGATTCTCTCCTCGTTCGTGCTCTCGTTCTAGCTTCGGCCATCTCGGGGCCAGCCCCGTGACAGTTTGATTCGACCACACTATTGTGGGGCCTCATTCCTTGCTCTCGGCATCGCCGCGACTTTGTTCCTCGCTGTCGACTCTCTTGCTTGTCGGTTCCTTGACTCGCTCTGGGTGTTCTCTTGGGCTTTCCCCTCGCGCTCCTTCAACCAACTCTGGGTTCAGGGCTATTGAGCTCTGTGGGAATTCTTGTCCTCAGCCTTGGGGTTCACTCTCCCCTCGTCTCGTCCTTTTACTCATGAGACCTTCTGCACTTGTTCTTTGGTGTAAACCCCTCATTTTGAGGCCGAGCGCCTCTGGCGTTTGCGCAGGTCATCACCTCGTCTTAACGTGGCTTCCCCTGTGTACTCCTTTCCCCTTCCGAGCGCCCCCGTGCGTTTGTGTAGGCTCGCTAGCACACTCCTAGTCCATCCTTTCCCCATTCCTTGTGTAACCCTCCCTCGGCATTTGGAGGTATGAAGCATGAGGAATTGGTGGTAACCCGATTTCTCCCCCGGTTTTGTTTCCCTGCTGGCCTTTCAACTTTTCACTCGCCCCCTGCACCCGCACTGTTCCTTCTTTTCTATCCACCACCCACCCACCCTTCATCAAAAAGGAAGATACTTTTCTGCATCTCGTATCTTACCTTCCCACCCAGCCCACTGTCGCCGTCCTAATGGCCGTCTCCTTCCTTCATAAAAAGGAAGATAAATGGGTACACTTGGAGATCCGATTGGGATGTGCAGAAGAAGAGAATGACTGGAGCGCATCCCTGCAAGTGAGGCGAAAGCCGAATGTGCAGCGCACCAGAATGTGCGGAGGGAGGCGACGATCGGAGCGCATTGAGCAAAGCTTACCCTGAAGTTATGAAGGGAAGCAAAGCGATTGGTGCGCCGGATCGACTCGTCTGCTTGCAGATTTCTCAAAACTTTATTTTTTCCTTCTGATCCCGGGAATTCACGGCTTCGGTCGTATTTTCCGTGCTCCCCTCTCGACTTCTTGAGCTATTCCCTGGGTGTCCTTACACCTTCCTTCCCAAAATTTCCTCTCCTCATGCTTGGGCTTGATGCTCTTCCCCTCACATCTTTACGCACTCCTCCTGAGCTTTGTGCTCTCCTCCCTTAGCTTTCATGCTGCCTCTCTTGATGCTCGCAACAAAAACTCGGCATTGGTGGCCCAAAGGCTTCGGTCTTACACTACCATTCACAACTTGACTCTGTCTCCCTGTGCTCCTGGCTTGGAGGAACTTGCACATTCCCCAGCCACTTCCTTGATGCTCATGCCTGATCAGCATTCAGCTCTCTCCTCGCGGCATCTACTCCTTCCCCAGCTTCCTCTCATCTTTGCATGTCCCTGCTCTGTCTCTTGACCTTGATGGTCTCATGCTCATGTTTCCTCTCCCTTTACGACTCTCATGACCACTCCTTGCGTACCCCGACTCACCGCCTAAAAGTGGGGGTAATGTAAGGGGCATGGCGGATCAATACTGTCATGCCCCTTACATTGTATTTGTTTCATTATTATTCGCTTGCTTAGCGACATACAATACTTACGATACTTATGATACATTCCACCTGTAGCACTGCCTTGACCCATGTACTTATACTCTTGGTTCGTCGTAGTACGCTTCGTCGAATCAACGCCAGTTTCGGGGCTACCTAGCCCTTGAGATTCTCTCCTCGTTCGTGCTCTCGTTCTAGCTTCGGCCATCTCGGGGCCAGCCCCGTGACAGGTTGCCGCGAGAAGGAGTGACCAGTGACCATCAATCACTGTCACTGCTTGTCTCTGCCTTTTCACCATGGCCAAGCTTTTCACACATAAACTTGACACAAAATGATCACGTCGCACACTCTCGCAGATACAGCCCATCTCTAACCCAATGGCTTCTCACTCCCTTCCCAAATCTGTATGCCCGTCGCCAGACCGCACTTCGCATCGGCATTCAAGATCAACTGAGGCAGAAAAACAGATTTCAACCAATGAAGGGCCCACAGATGACAGTTATCACTCGGACTCTCCTCAGACTTTTTGAGGTCAAGACATCCTTGATGGACACAAAATCACCGGACCATCGACTCCTGGCCCAGTTCTCGCTTGCCTCCGACTTTGCCATTGGCATGTCCGCCAAGCCGTTGATTGTGGGGAACTTCGTGGCAGGCATCTCTCACAAATACTAATACCCTGCCAATCTTCGTGGGCAGATCTTTTGCACTGGCATACTTATCCTTATGGTCCTGTTGTTACGCGTTGCGCCGGACTGACCGTCATCCCCATTTCGATACATCTGAAGGATTGCTTTATAGTACTCGCGCGGGCCACAAGCCTTGCGCTGCTCAACGAATTCAAAAGCGGACCAAAGGTACCAGCGCTTTTAATGCAACGTGATCTGACATTTTTCTGATACAATGGGGAATTCAGTTCAGATGCTTCTCATCGTTGCGACTGCCAATGTTGACAGGTAAGTCAGAAACGTTAGGAACCAAAGAAGTTAAGGCGGTAAGGGACAGATTAGCGCCGAGAGATGAGGACGTTTCAAACAAATTCAAGGTGAGAGTCGTAGATACTAGTTTGTGGTTTATATCAGACGGGCCTGTGCTCGGGCCGGAACTCTGGTTGGAATTTTGTTGTGTCTAACGTTGTTGCTTAGCTGGAAAAACACCCCATCTGTCGTCCTTAAAATACCGTCGGGAGGGACGGGTGAGGATAAAATGAGCGCACATACACCACCATTGGCATTACTCTCACCCCCCCTCTGAGATGATCTCCCTCTCCCGCGTTCTTCTAGTCGGCAACCTCTTTTCAGCATATCAATGGTGCCATAGAGGCTTACCGAAACCGATGCCCCGCGCTCGAGCCGTATTACTACCCTCAAGCCTTTCAACACCCGAACCAGGTCCCAGACTGTGATCAGGGGTCTCCCTCGGCTTGCGCCAGGGCTCCTGCGACCCTGGGTATAGTCCGTGCGATAGTGTCTCCTGCTGCCCGACTGGAGATAGCTGCTGCAGTTGTTAGTACCATGTTGAATTCTCCCTCGTAATCGTTGACCTATTCTTTTCCTTTCCAGTGTCAGATGGCTGTTGCCCTGTGGGGTAACGTTCAGATATTCTCTCCTTGAACAATTACATTCTACTCATAAATTTCTACAATTTGAATTCAGTTACTACTGTGATCTCGATGGCTGCTGCCCGAATGGAAAATTCTGCACCGGATCCTCGAACGAGTGCGTCAACGCGGGAGACTTTCTATGTCCCGACGGCGATGGCTGTTGCCGTATGCCTTTTATACTATATTCTCACTCCGTTTATATTCTCACCATCCTCGTCCGTAAGCCAACGGCGATACCTGCTGTGCGTCAATCAGTTCTGCAATTTCGTCGGTCCGCGAACTGACACGGGCGGTGTTTTTCTTTGGTTTTCAGACCGCGATTCCGAAACATATTGGTAGATGCCGAGCGGGCGGGCAGCCCGCCACCATTAACGACGAAGACAACCACGACGAAGACAACCGCAACCACAACGAAACCAGGTAGGTGTTCGAAAAGGAGCTGGGAGTCATGCTCAGTCTAATACCTATCGCTAACTTGCATTTAAGGGACCACCACGCATTCGTCACAAATTGAAACTATCTAATCGCAACTGGGCCGACATCTGCTCCCACCGCCCCGCCGGTTCCAACCAGATTGTCGTAGACGTATCGAGTACTAATATCACCTGGACCGGCAGCTGGCTCACCGTGACATCGTCCTGCTCCTCGGGCAAGCAGGCCAAGAAAATTTCGGGGACTGCCAGCAGCTTTGCAACGGGACTATGTCGTACGTTTCCAGGGTAGGTCCCCTCTACTTCCCGATCCGATATCCGCTAACTACGTCGGCAGGAACCGCCGTGTACGTCCAGGTCGCCTCCACCAACGCATACTATGTAGTCGTCATCGACGAGGTGGACACATCGTACGGCGTTAGCGGGGGCTCGACGCCGACGCCGCGAACTGCACATTCGGATTGAAGAGCGAGAATTTGGCCGCCGGGCCGCATCTGCTGGAGAGCACTGCATACGGAGCCGAGCCCCGAGTCTCCGGATTTCGACATCCCTTGGTCACTGAAATGCAGAACCTTGTGTCGGTGTCTGTCTTTCCTTCGCGATTCTGTTACAACTGATTTTTTGCTTGTCGTTGGCAGTGTGGACCAGAAAGTTTGCGAAGCCCAGTACTAGTAGTGGCGATGGTCCTGGTGGTGTGCAGTAGCGGTGCCAGCGGCGGTGGCCGCTGTGGGAGGTGACAGTCCGGATTCCGCAGGGTCTAATCATATTAATTTCGTCGCGGTCGTGGCCCTTACTGGTTTCACCTTTATTTCTCTGCTTCTGTAATTCAGGATGTACATACCCTGCTTGCAGGACTTGGATGGTTGACGTGTAGGAAATCTTATTGATAGTAGTTGAGTTTCTCCTCTGTCATATAATCTACGTATTCACGTTTGTTGCCCTTTTTGCTGAGCATTTACAAACGCCAGCCCACCGTATATGGTTTCTATTTCGGGTTTCGTGCGTCTCATAATGTAAGTTGGTCGTGGTCGCGACACTTACTATTTTCAGTTTTATATCCCTGACAAAGGATGGTTTCTCGTATTCGCTGCGGTAGTGGGAGAAGAGGGTAGAAGGAGGGACAGGAGGCTGACTCACTGCGTTCCCACCCCCTGTAGACGCACGTGTGTCGACCTTATCTGATATGTGTCGACATGCGGCGATCTTCGGCTACGTTCGGCTACCTCTGTCTACGTCGTGATCTACGCCACCCATCGGCGACCTTATCTGATGTGCGGCTAGGTGAGTCTACATGGGGTAGATGCACCGCATCGACCCGTTCGGCTACCTAAGTCTACCTGTGTCTACGCTATAGCCACGCGTAGAACACTTCCTGCTCAACTCCGGACTTTAATATCGTCCAGGGCTCTCATCCTCAGTCATGCAGGCTGGAGGAAGACTTAACTGACCCTCGCCGGCACCACATCAGACAATTGACAGGATCGGAACCGGCATGAAAAAAATTCACACGTTTGGAAGTTTTCTTCTTCAACATCTATTCAGCCCATTCCGCGTTGATGGTATGTTCATTTGTGTATCTTTCACTTGACTGATCTAGGTAAATGCACATCTGTCTACCTATGTCTACGTGAGTCTACATAGGTCTACATTGAGTCTACATCGGTGCACCTGATAGACTCATGGACATATGTAGACTGGAATATGTCTACTAATGTAGATCCAGGTAGACAAAGGGTCTGTCTACACCTTCGTCTACGAGGGTAGACAGACCCTCTGTCTACACGGGGTCGGAATGGACGCAGTGACTGGCGGTGTTTGGCAGGCATAGAGGATCCGTTTCGGGCATAGATACCACCACATACATTATCTTCGGCTCGCATCCACGTTGGATCCTCTAGCGGTGTGCGAGAAGCGGATCCGGTGCTTCCTACCACATCTGGTGATTGGAGCGGATTGCGAAACCCAAAGTCACAGCGTCTGGTTTCAAATCTCACGAGTTTCATTACACCTGGCACGACACCGACAGCGCGACGAGAACGGCAGATTTCGCAGTAGAACGCTCAGCGAGGCCCGCGAGAACTTCCACAGGGTGTTCGACGTACACCACACCAATCAGATCCGCGTAAACACCCCACCGTCACCCGGCACAGATTCTTCGTTGACACGATCATCGTCCGACGATCTACCGACTTTCGCACCAGCGCAGGGACCATCGATACAACACAAGCGAGACCGGCGAGCACCAGAACAGAACGACGCGCAGGACATAGATTGCAGCGACAACATGCCTTCAATGGACGCATGGGATGGGGATACGGACAAATTATCGGTGCAAGGACTTCCTACGAGCGTTTCACAGAGAGCAATGCACGACGGACGAGCGCAGACAAGGCGAGAAGACGTTCAAAAACTACCTCGTGTCGGGGAGCGAGGTCGACATCTGGTACAAAAGTCTGATGCAGCGACCAAAACAGATATGGATCGGATAGAGGCCGCGCTGGAAAGCGAAGTACCCAGAGCAGGAAAGCGTCCAGCGACGAAGGCGGAGTACGAGGTGATTTGACCGAGGGAGAAGCTGATAAAGAGGAAGAGCTCGGGAAGAGAGTGAAGGTGGCGGACAAGGAGGTGTGGGCACACCATGCTGGGCGACAAAGATGGCACCGGTTGGCGAACACTGCGGGGTTGGTAGCAGCCGGAAGCCCGTTTACATGGAGCAACGTACGCCTCGACCTGCCGCAGCCAGATACGCAGCAACAATCGGGAAGGGACACGCCAACTGGGCGGCGTTTCTTGAAGGCGCGTGCGGGGACGATGGATCACGGCTACTTGAGGTCGAGATGAAGGAATGGCGCGCGCCGCAAGACGGAGATTCGACACGCTAAGAAGCACAAGGCAAGCGTTACACAGCATCGCAGACTGCGGGCCTACGGGCGCAGCTCGCCGGGCGGCGATTGGACCACAAACCTGGCAGCCACCGGCCCAAGCACCTGCGCAGGGCCCCAGCCCCCGTACACCCTTTCCAAGGACGAGGAGGTGGACACGGTAACCTGTCTCGGTCCACCAAGGCAGCCGCCGCGACCACCGCCAGCAACAGCGGGAGGTGCAACAACCGCTGGCGGGAGCGGACAGAGCAACGCTGGTGGCGGCGATGGCCCGAATCGTGCACCACCCCGACACGCCAGCAAGGCCACCAAGCCCACGTAGACCAGCAGCAGGCGTGGTACGCCGCACACGGGAACATTCCCGTCTCAGTCAACACGCCGTATCCGCTAAAGCCGGGGAGGGCGCCGGCCAACTCGGGTGAATGCTTCCGTTGCGGGTACGGGGGTTCATACCAACTTCCAGCGGGGGTGCACAACACCAGAGGATCGCTGCCTGAGGTTGGAGGGAGCAGGCGTTGGCGCAGAATTGCAACGCAGGCGCTGAGGGAACCGATACCGGTGCGGCTGGTGGAGTACGGAGGTTGGGGTCGATGTGGACAACGCAGGGAGGGCCGTTTGGAGGTGACGCAAGCCGGTTTCGAAGAGGTAGACGGGCAGGGAAATGCCTAGGGGCTGTCCAAAAGAAAAGCTCGGACAAGCCCCAGAAGAGCAAAAAACTGCACCAGTCCTCGGGTGCGCCGCGCCCATCGCCCGAGGACATATCGCCTGGCCCCCAACTCCGTAGTAATACGTCGAGCTCCATGTACGCCTCACCCAAATTCCACATCGTGACTTGTACGCGGTGGGGGTAAGGGAGACAGAGGGAGGGGGGACAAGCGTGCCGTTCATCGGCGAGATTGAAGCCGAAGGACCAAGAGGAGAGGTGGTGAAGATACGCGCGGTAGTGGACGACGGAGCGTTGGTGTGCGCGATGTGCACGGAGATGTACGAAGGAGTCAAGCACCGTATAGGAGGCCTAAGGAGGTCGGGGAAGACACTGAGGATGGCGAACGGGGCATTGGTGTCGTCGAGAGGGTATTGGGAAGGACACGTGCGGTTTGGAGGAGCGCGCATACAGATGGTCTTCGAGGTGTTTCCTAGTGGAGGCTCATGGTCATTTTCTGTTGGGAAGCCGCTACTAGAGCGCTTTGCGGCGGTACACGGACTATGGCACGGACACCATCAGAGTACACGGGAAAGGGGGCGTGGTGACAGAGGTGCAGAACGAGTTGGAGAAGAGGAAGGCTTGGGATCTAGCGCGAGGGGACGTACGCGCAGTGTTCCTAGACCCCAAGACGCGCACAACACCGACGGGGGGACAACGTGCACCCCCCCGTTAGGCAAGTACAACATCAGACTGCTGTGGAGAAAAGCGAAAGCGTTAACAAAGCCGAGAGCCAGATAACGGAGATGCACAAGAATAAAACCAGCGAGGACGCAAACGAAGGGGACGTAAAGACTTGCAAAGCTGAAGAGGCACAGGAAAACTCGACGGGGGACTTGCCATCCCCCTCGAGGGAAGTTCATGAGCGTGGATGAGGAGACGGACGAAGATGATACTGACGAGATTTTTTTCACAGCGCCCGAAGAGCCGATCGAGGAAGACCAGGGAGGGGAAGGAACCGGTGCACACAGAGGAGCAAAGCGAAACACGAGAGTACTTACCCGGGGATATATCGCGATCCCCGCAGAGGGAAGTACTCAATGACATGAGCACACACCAGCCGAGAGACAATGCTGATCACATTGCCAAGGGGATACCGACAGCAGGCGCATGGCGCAGGGCGGCGCGAATGATAGGGAGAGTGATTGCAGGGAGCATGTTCGTGGCAGCGGCGCAGGTACGGGGGCGTAAGCTGGAAGCGAACGCGCGCTGGACCACCACACGGGGATCAACGATCCCCGTCGAGGGAAAGTACCCGCTCCCAAGGGAATGATGGACAATGTGGCAATCGCTGACACAGTATTTGCCAGAGAACCTGGTAGAAGTGCCAAAGATTTTCTTCAAATACGGCGCGCGGCGGGATACTACACAAAGAGCGAGAACAGGTTGCGTGCAAAGCGAAGACGAAAATGAGGAAGGAGATGGAGACAGAAGTGGAAGCGGAGACGGAGGAGGAGACAGAAGGAGACGTCGGAGAAAGCTGTGGATGGGGTTGCAGTGCCAGAGTGGATCAAGTATGATGTGCGAATCCACGGGAAGGTGGTCCGGCCGCGGAAAGGAGCACACGAGAAGACTCAAAGGGGGACGATGCGGAGTCCCCCGCGAGGGGAGTACCTGAACCAGCACCTATCATGCCAGGAACATTCACTGACATGGAAGTGGCCAGAATTGGAAGGACTGAGACAGGCGTCACCCACCGGAGTAGCGGCATTCTTGGTCCAAATCGGGCGGGAAGCGCGTGCGAGCAAAAGAGAACCGAAAAGGCACAAAGAACAGGTCCCCAGACGAGGACGTGGAGATCGAGCAACCCGAAGTCTTTGACGGGTGGAGACCCTTCAGTGTTCACGCGACTGACGGAACCGCATAAACCGGAGCGCGTGGCAGTGGTGTTGGAAGCCGTGACAATCGGGCCCGATTTGACACAGGAGCAGCGCGGCAGGGTGCAAGCATTCATTAGCGAGTTCGCAGACTGCTTCGCACTATCCATGAAGGAGGTGATACCAATACCGGGTGCGGAACACACGATGAATATACCGGCAGACACGACGTTCAGCACGAAGGTACACCAGTGACCAACCACACCGGCACAAAAGGTGTGGTTATAACGGGGTGATAGACGAAAGTTGGAGGCCGGGATTATTGAGCCGATAGACCCCAAGGACGCAAAATGCGTATCACCGACGATGTTAGCGCAGAGAAAGAAGCACACCCAAACGGACAAACCCGCACGATGCTGGAATTGCAGCATCAAATAAACGACCAGTGTGTTGCGGCAGGCATACCGGAAAGCTTCGTACTACCACCGTGGCCGCCAAAGGCGGAGGAGAAGAACAATTCCAAAGCGCCGTCATGGAGGGTATGCAACGACTACCGGGAACTCAACAGCAAAACAAAGTAGCAGCCCTACCGCCAGGCGACATACAGCGGAAGCAGGGCCTACTATCGGGGCACCGGTGGGTATCGGTATTCGACTTCGCCAAAGGATTCTACGCATGCGCAACAGCGGAAGAAATACGCCCGTACTTGTGCTTCTACGTCGAAGGCCGAGGGCTATTCACGTATTGCAAAATGCCAATGGGCCCTCACGGGAGCACCGTCCACGTTCGGGAAGACAACGGGTGGAGCGTTGGGGGACCTAGTGGGGACGAAAATCCAGCTGTTTGTTGATGACGGCGGGATGGCGGGGGATGACTTCGAGCAAAAGATGGTCGACTTGTGAACAGTGTTCCTTTGGATATGAGAACACAAACTATCGCTTTCCGCCCAGAAGATGAAATTCTTCATGACGGAAGCCACGTTTGCAGGGAACAGAGTGGGTCCGGAGGGCATTAAACCGGACCTGACGAAGCTAACCGCAATCGTCGACTGGGACGCACTGCATGACCTGCTAAACCTGAAATCATTTTTAGGGCTGTGCGGCCACTTTAGAAGTCTCATCAAGGACTACGCACGCATTGCGCAACCATTGACGGACCTGGAAAGGTTGGCGAGAGTGGGAGGTGCGGGCTCGAAGGGAGAGTGGAGGAGGAGAATGCGGGCCGTGGAGTTAAGGAAGGAGTGGACACCGCGGCATCAGGTGGTGTTCGTGAAGTTAAAGGCGGCGCTGACATCCGAACCAGTCTTGCGAGGACCCGTGTTCGACGGAAGGCCATTCGTGATAACAACAGATGGATCGAAGGAAGGGTTCGGTGGAATGATGTGTCAAAGATTCGAGACGGGTACTACCGGACGGGAAGGTCGTCTCGCGCCTACACCCAATCGGTTTCGTATCCAAACGGACGTCACTGGCGGAGGAACGGTACAAGCCATACCTGCTCGAGTTCGAGGCACTCAAATATGCGCTGGATAAATTCTGCAACACCACGTACGGATTCCCCATCGAGATTGAAACCGATTGCCAGGCGCTACGGGATACAGTCATGAGCACCAACCTATCGACGACTCACGCACGGTGGCTCGAGGCGGTAATGGGACACAATATCTGAGAGATACGACACCTACCGGGAGCGGTCAACTTCGTGGGCGACGCGCCTGAGCAGAAAATACACCAACATGCCGCGCACGGACAACGATGGGAGCAGTTGGTCGGTGGACTGCGACTGGTTCGCGGGGAGTGGGCTGGAGTTTGACCTGTACACGGTCACGGAGGCGGAGGATGTGGAACGGCTGAAGAACCGATTCGCAAAGACGCCGGTATTCTTACAGGCGGTGGAGGCCCTGGAGACGATAGCGCGGGGGGTGGAGGATGCGGCAACGAGACGGGCCAAGCACAGGGCGAGGGAATACATGATAGAAGGGGGACGGCTCTGGCACGTGGGCGGAGGGAATTCGCGGTGAGCGAGGGCGAGAGTAGAATGCGTGACGCCAGAAGAGATGCGGAAGATAGCGGAGGAGGAGCACAAGAAGGGGGGGCACATGGGACGAGACTCGATGAAGCTTAAACTCACCGACAAGTACAAAACACCCGCGATCGACAAGGTCATCATGGAGGCAATCCAAAATTGCGGTGAGTGCCTGAACTTTGGGTCAGCGCACATACACACCCTGCTACAGCCGATAACACGGCGCCACCCCTTCGAACTACTAGTTGGCGATTACTTGGCGATGCCGAAAGGCAAGGGCGGGGTACAAGGAAATCGGGCTGTACTTGGACACAGCGTCCCAACGGGTATTTGGCTTCAAATACAAGATCCACGGCTCGGCGAAAACAACGATGAAGGCCTTGCGCGCGATGTTCCAAGGACATGCGCCTTGGGAGGTGTTCATGTCCGATGGGGGAAGTCATTTCAACAACGAGGAGGTGCGCCAACTATGCGCGGAGTTTGGGGTGAAGACGGAGGTGGTCGCCAAATATTCGCCGTGGGTGAACGGACTCGTCGAAGGGACGAACCGAATACTGTTGGCAATCTTGAAGAGGATGTGTGCACCGGATCTGGGGGAAGAGGGATGGAAGAAGATGGAGAAGTGGGAAGACCTACCCGCGAATTGGCCAGAGCATTTCGATAACACCGTTTTCTTGCTGAACAACCGCATACTCAGGGCGCTGGACCACACACCAAACGAACTGTCTTCGGCATGGTCATAAACACAGCAGCGACCGGAATAGAAACGGCGGCACGCGACATCTCGCTAGACGACATTGAGGCACAGCAGGCATACACACAGCAGCAGCGGTTCGATGGCCATGCGCGAGCCGTAGCGCACGGGGGTGGCGCGGAAGAAAGCATTCGACAAGAAGGTTCTGAACTCCAGCGCAGGGGAGGTGGTGTTCGAGACCGGGGACCTAGTCCAGGTCTTGGATCCCAAGTTCAAGAAAATGTTTCTCAACACAAAGAAAATATTGCCGGAGTGGTCGGGCGCCTTCTGGGTCAAGGAACATTTGCTTAACTCCTATATTATTGAAACTATCTATGGACAGGAGCTCGACGGGAAGTATAACGCGAGGCGGTTACGACCGCTGAAGGCGCTGTGGTAGGGTCGGATGGCCGACATGTGGAAGTCCGAACTTACCTATGTTTTATTGATACTTTACATCCACCCCTATCTAGTGTTACCTCATCTATTTGTATCGTAAATACTGCCACAGGATCACATTTTACCCTCGTACCACCATCTCGTGTCCCGTGAACGGCTACGTGCCCAGAGGTAGCAGCGGAGCTCCTCATCGTTACTGTGTCAAACCACCTGTGGGCTAGTTTAGCCACCAATATCATCGTATTTCGTCGTCTCGTCTCACTCTCTTTTCACGCCACTTTTGCACGCCACCCACACACTCATTTCCCCCCATTCTTGTACTCAACCTCTCGGGACTGCTCTAACGGCCACCGGATCACCGACCCAATTAAAGAACCTACATGCCAGGCGTCTCTCTCTTCCACAGCGCCAGCAGGGTCGTCCCTCGAAGCGTACGAGATGGCGAGAAAGGCGGAACAGAAGGAGAGGTTGGATGGTCGAGCGGAGGACGAAGAAGGACACAGACGAGGCCGAAGAAGAGGACAACGAAGAGGACGAAGGATGGGAGGACGAGGAGGCGGAAGGCAGTACAATTGGGGCATGGTTGCGCATGAGGAGAGCGGTGACCAGGGCAACGAGGACGTTGCCTCAGGGAGGGGGGCAGATGCGGTAGTGGGAGAAGAGGTAGAAGGAGGGACAGGAGGCTGACTGGCGGTGTTTGGCAGGCATAGAGGGACGTTTCGGGCATAGATACACACACATACATATTCTTGGCCGCATCCACGTTGGATCCTCTAGCGGTGTGCGAGAGCGGATCCGGTGCTTCCTACCACATCGCCCAATACCCGCACGTCGAATTCCTCGTAATCTGGGCCAAGGAATCTTTGCATCCGAAGTTCGAATGTGAACGCACTCTGTAGGAACACGCAGAGCGAGGCCAGCTTACCCCTCCGCCGGGCAGAGAACATCTCGTGCAAAGCGTCTTCATAGTGCTTGAAAGCATCCGGTGTTCGGTTGGGTTCCACATTGTCCCTCCAGAAGAGCGATCGGATCTGCGTGGCAGTGCATGCTGCAGGTTTTGGGCAACATCGAAGCAGAGGTGTGTGAGGGTAGGACATGAGCCCAGGATAGGATCGAGATCAGCGGAGGGCTCCCAGGCGATTATGGAGAATGATGTGAACTGAGCGCCCGAACGGCGAATGAACGTCAGGACCGAATCCAAATTTCGATTGATGAGCAGCTCTACAACGCTAGCGGCACTAATGAGGTCGAGGAAAAATGGAATATTCGAGCCTGAGGTGGAGTCTGTGCAGCGCGGGGTAGTTTGATTTGCTCTCCAGGAACACCGGCACTTCTCCTCGAAACCAGATGTATGTGGTTGAGTTCCTTGGGAAGCCACAGGTGGACGGGTTCTGGAGCTTGACGATGTACAACGGGGATGGGTTCCTCGTGCCAAACCCCATCAACCACTACTCAAACAACGACCGCGGAAAACATGACCTACCCTGATGGAACACTCATTTACGGCAGTGATAGCCCTTGGGACAGTAACATGCCGTTCTACATACTGCTGCAGAGCACGGACCACGCGGTTGTCGGCAGAGTGGGAATCCAAGTACGCCTTGCCGCTCTTTTCTCCTGCTTCCGTTGACAATGACGTTCACTTTCATCCCAGCTGGCTACCGACCCCGGCCGACTCGGGGGAGTTCCACTTCATCCTGCGCTGGTACGGGCCTACCGATTCTCTCACCGATGGGATGTACAAGTATCCGAATATCACGGCAGTGTCGGTCAACCCGCCGCTCCCGAGTTCAACTTGATTCTCAGTGTTCTCGGTATCCAACTGAAAGTTCTTGGTGCCCAATGTTGATAAACAGTATGGACAGATAACTATAACATAATCCACTGTCCCATCCTATCTCATCCTCTGAACGTACAGATATACTGGGTATTTCATTCAAAGCAACAGTCACGGGACACCGCCCTCTGTCGATGTCGAACTTTGGTCGCGGTCACAGGTCACGGCGGCCCTTGTCGAACCTACCGCTGGTCACGGTGCAACCAAAATCACCTGAAAGATGCAAAAAGGCAAAATTTCCGGGGGAAATGTCGAAATTTTGGGGGGTGTCACGCCAAATTTTTGCTGGTGTCGAAATGTCGAACTTGAAAAAAGGGTCACGCATCACCCCCCCTGTCGATTTGAATGAAAAACCCCAGCATCTCCAATAGTGGTTGCACTACATCTGGCAGGTGTTGCCTTGATGTCCACCGTGTGATTTCGAGTACCAATGCAAAATTGTATTGCGACAGGGTCACTGTAGATCACATGGTAGCTGTAAGTCCTCAGCGGTACCCGGTAGTGGATGTAAGATTCAGTATTGATTACCTGTAAAGAATATAGTAGCCGTAAATCTACAAGTAAGTATGTGAATAAATAGACAAGTATGGTACGGGTATGATCGACGTCAAACAGAAATAAAGAGAAACCGATCCCATTCCCAAACCAGGCGCTGCTACAGCATCTGCCCGAAACCGGAAACTCTCCTCAACAGTCACGCCATGAATATCGGAACAATCTTCCCTAAATATGGCCACTCTTAGACCATCTCATTGGTCTGGGTTATGTTGGTCCTGTTGGAGACGTTTCGTGGCAGGACTATAGTCCCATCCGACGCGCCACAGGTTGCATTGAAATTTGGGACAGTGTTCATATTCCCACTGATGGACAGAGTGTCCCTAAGGTTTTCACGGCTTAGGAAAATGATCCATCATTGTCTAGAATGACAAAGATGGATATTAGCGTCATCTGTTCATTTGGAATACGAAAACCAACATGTGTGTAAATTCGCCCGATTGGGACGGCAAACAGCGACATCATGTACGTGTCAGCCGAGAAGCGGAAGGAAAAGAGGATTCCCAGTGTGAATACCGCTGATAACCCACGTGCCCTAAGTTAGATACTTCACTATGGAGCCCAGACGATGGTTAACAAAGTTACTTAGACAACCTAACTTAGCCTTACAAAACTAACTTTACTTTACTTGTGGCAGACAAGTAAAGTAAAGTACAACAAAGTTACTTGTAAGTAACTTGCAAGTAACTTAAGTAACTTCAAGTTACATGTGTACTAGGTATCCCAGGATCTATTTCAGCTTTGTGAGGTCGTGCCAAGTGCCAATTCACGCTCTTGCGACTATAGCTTGACGAACTTGGTGGGATTTGATACCATCTGATGGCATAAGTTACTTTGTCTGATCGCATTGATCTAACTTGGCGGGGCAAGTTACTTCCAAGTAACTTGAAGTAACTTGAAGTTATTTGAAGTTACTTGAAGTAGTTTGATTACTTGCCTTGATCTGCATTGGAATTTGAGGTAACCAGGCATCTATAGCTCAATTGCAACACACTTGCTTCGGGTTACAGTTATGACTAATGATTTTTGTTAGCTTCGACTGACCATGACCAAAATCTACGCATCTCCCAAGCGGCACAAACAGTTCAAATTGATTGCTGCTTCGATTTACAAAGACAAACTGCACAAATCTGGTCGGAAGGTTTCGTCTTTGATGGTCATCTGCGATGTAAAGCATCGCTGGAATTACACAGAGGCGATGATTTCTCGTGCGCTGGTCTTACGAAAGGTACATTCTCATTCAACTCTAAATAAACCAATTCTTGCGACCGCTCCTTTTGTTTCTCTTCTGATGAGCCTCTCCGACCCATTCTAAAAATGTCTTCACCAAAGTCACCCTTCAAATGTCGAAATCAAGCACACCTACACTGCCGTGGGTCCTCCCGATGTACGAGAAGATGCTTGTCAATCTCCGGTCGACCCGTGATGACGAAAAGATCCTTCGACCTCTCCGTGTGACAGTCTCGGCGGGGCTGGAGAAGCTGGAGACGTACTATTCTAAGGCATGTGCATGCCAATTCAACGTTATCGCGATAGGTAAGTTGTTATTTATAGCGACACAATAATAACTTACGGCCTTGCGCATTAGTTTTGCATCCATCCCTGGGTCTGTCCTGGTTTAGAAAGCTGAACCAGGGCGAAGAACGGCAGGAATATGCCCGAATTCTCTTCACACATGCGTTCCAGGCATACAAGAAACCTATGACGACAAAAAGGCCGCAAGTCGTGCCCAAACAGGCAATTCCAATGTCCAAGCTCGTCCCGGGGCCTCCGCCTCGTTCCTGGATGACATTTGCATGTTTGATGCAGAAGACAAGACCCCACCAACCGGTGGAATCAGTGAGCTTGACCAATTCTTTTCCGCCTTCCAAACCTATGGCCAGGGGATCATGACGGAGTTTTGTTATGGTGGAAGGTGAGCACCTTAAATTGCGACTGGTATTCTCTTGCAAGTTGACTGTTTATTACGACGCAGGAATTCGGCCATCATTTCCCAGTTGTTGCGAGAATGGCCAGGGATTTTTTGGCCATCCCAGGAAACAGTGTTTCCGTGGAGCGCCTGCTCTCAAAGTCGCGTCACTTGTGCGATGAAGCTCGGGGATCAATGAAGGCGGGAGACCATCATGAAGGCGATGTTAATGAAGATGTGGATCAAGTCCGGATATCTAGAGTATTAGTCGTTTCCTCCTGCTTCGAAAATGAAGTTTTGTTGCGCCAAAAAATACCGTTTACAAACTGTTTTAAACGGTTTTTTAAATGTTTCCTTTCTGTTTCTGTTTAGTTCATGCTCAACCGCAAACGAAAACGAAACGGTTGGAGCCTTAGGATGATATAGACACCGTAATACTGTCACCAATGGTGCGGCATAGAGTGAAGAAATGAGTGTCATAGCCGAAGGGAAAATGATAATTACCTAGGTTTCAATACTATTCAGATGCTGGGAAACATTCACTGTGGCCCTTGCATTGTCTGGTCAGAACCGTACAAGTTAGCTGTCAACAAGTTAGATTTGCTAAGCGTGGGAAAAGTAAAGTAAAGTACCGTAAAGTTAGCCCCGCTAAATCGAACCGGCGATCAAAGTTCAAGTTAGCTGCTACAAGTTACTTTATACACTCTCAGCCCAGACTACTCACCAGTGAAGAAACCTGATTGCACTGTGGTTCGAATCAGGCGATCGAACACTCTATCTGTCCTTGGGAACATTGTTTTCGATTTTGTGTAAACAATGGTGAGCACAACTAAAATTAGGACCTTAGCCCGCGATTTCATGCGACAAGGAATGGATACAGCTCACCAGCGATGATCACGTCGATGCCACACTGAAGCGCAAGATTGACCTCAGAGATTGGCTGCACCAATATGAGCTCGGCCTGTCTGTGGAGTTGAAATGATATTGGTTCCGGAAACTGTCGTGCCTTTAGGAAGGTATGCACGCACTCGGAAAGGATCCACGCCTTGATTGCAGCGGCAACACCCGTTCCACAGGCCGCCGCAGAGGTTGCCACCAGAAAAACCGATAAGAATTTTGTTTCTGGTAAACAAATATATCCTCCACGATTGTAAAATTTGATTTGTGATTGCAAGGATGGCCATTACTATAAGAGATTGAGTATGGATGAGGCGAATCGGCTGTGTCTTACGAAGACCTGTGAAGGGATACGGCCATAGACTGACTGAATAACCGGATTGAGGTGGGGTTTCTCCCGCGGTAGAGAATCCTTATGGGCAACCACTCGAGGATTTGCAAAATTCCTATATAAGTAGATGAGTTTCCCGCTGTCGCCCTCTAATGTCTTACGAACGTAACACAGTAGAACCTGGATGGAATACTGGTCAACAATGGATACAGCGACATGTTGCAAACATTTACCACGACATGTACACGACGGCACCAGCCTGGGTAGTGTTGACTATAAACAAAAAAGCCACCAATAATCTGTGCAACTTCATGAGGCCCTCGCGCGAACGACAGACAAGGAATTGGTTACTTGATCCAACATGGATCTTGGTACACTAAGACATTTCCAGGTTTGGGATTCGAAATGTGTGGATTAAGCATCGCCAGAAAACGCACTTGCATTCCAGTATGTAAAAAACTGGGACATGATCAACCCCGTGAGGTACGTGTTGACTGAATTAAACACTCAGGCATCTTTCAGCGGGGAGACATCCAGAAACTCACCGAACACACTCATCAGGGAAAAACCTGGAAAGTGAAGGCGAAGACCCTGTTAGTCGTGAAATAAAGCAAGTAATGTAGGACGGACCGATGGTTTGATCGAACTCTCCCCATAGCCGGTATGGACACGAACGGGGAAGATGCTATAGCGCGGAGAGGTCAAGGGCAAGGAAGGGACGGGCGGGTGCGTAAGTTGTATGTGAGTGATGGTCTTTAAGGCATCGCCGAGCTGATGTACGATATAGACATGCGGAGGTTCGTGAGAGGCAGGATGGTAACGTTGACGTTGAATTCTGGACCCTGTTGATCGTAGATAGGTAGGCAGCATTACACGGCACAGTCCGAATTATGAACACCGGTTTCCGGGGATTATCCCGGTGTACAAGTAACATTACACGGTGTACACCATCGCCCCTCGACCCCTGGCCTCCTTAGCAACCGAAGAGAGCATTGGATCCGTTGGGAACAATTCTACTGTAGAGTCCGTGTAGAATGTCGGGTAGAATTGATGCGAGAGGGAAACCGTAGAAAACTGGTGGAATGATGCGGGAATACGTAGAGTCTACGCCCCAACGGATGCAAACTTCTGCAACCGACAATGCACAGCTCACCTGGATGATAAGCCACATCTCTATGGCTCACGTCGTAGCGTGTTACGAAAGCCACGGAGGAGGAGGACTCGGAGGTGAAGATATATTATACTGACACACGGTCCCACAATTGGAACAGCCAGTCTACTGTAGTGTTTCGACCAAAGGCTCACGGGGTGTCCCCCGTCACCTCAATTGTTCACTGAGGCCGGTGTTCAGAGGTCGATCGAGGCTGTCACTGGCTTAGCAATTGTTCATTTTGCCAAGTGACTGCCCGGACTGCTCTAATGCAAGTGCATGCTTGCCTGAGAATATTGGAGCTTGTCAAAGGCAATCCGCGTACACATGGGGTTCAAGAAGGCACTGAAAATTATTAAAGAAAGAATGAACTGGCCACATTCGGGTACTTGAGGCGTGGTTAATGGTCTAACTGTCTACTTAATGCCGGACAGGACAGAGGGAAGCACAGGAGGTATTTGAAACCGGCCAAAGCCGTCGCGTTTTACATTTTCTAGGGCAATTATACTTAGGCTTCATGTACGCGACAGAAATACAAGTTTATTTCCCTCCCATCTCTCTACCAATGCACTCTGACAACACCTTCAAAAAATCTGAGTGGATTGGCCGACAGCGGTTGTGGGCCATTGCCCCGCCTGTACTCAAGAAAATCGCACCCAGTGGTTCCTGATTCCCCAGGAGCTCGAGCACGACCTTCTTCCATTGCCATACCTCCCCATTGTGCAGATGCTCGAATTCCTCCTTCCTCTTCAAACATCCGAAATTTGAAACCGTGACGTGTGTCGTCACGCGTTACAGTAACGTCTGATCACACCGGGGGCAAAAGCCGACGCACCTGGATTCCAGGTGCCTCCGAGGTATGTGGTCCGAAGGCTACAATGTGGAATACAAAAGGCCTACAAAGGTCCTTAGGTCAACAAAGAACAGACAAACAAGGGACAAAGGACAGGCAAGATTTGCTGGGTGGTGAAAATCCTAGGCTCCAACTGTTTTTGTTTTCAAATGTTTGTAGACGTTTGTAAATGGATTAATAATCCTTTTAGTTTACGGCCCTCAGTAACGTGAAGGACGACAATTGGGCTTTTTTTTTTGGGTTATCACTTACTGCCTGTAAACCTGTTTGAAACCAGTCGCACTGTAATAGAAATGCAATTATATCTTGATAAATTGATGGTACACAGTTAGAGGTAGCCCGCGTGCATAAAATAGCCTTCAGCATCAGACGGCATAATTATTTCCATCGTGATCTTCATGTCATAGATGAGCGCAGCGCCAATTGATGCTTGGAAAATGTCAGAGTGGCGGCAAATGAATGCCTTGATTTTCGAGAATGCCTCCTCAATGGGGTTGAGATCGGGGGAGTAAGGAGGAAGAAATACCTTTATATGTGATGTTAGGCTTTGTGTGTATGCATATCGGCCAAAAAAAAAAAAATCACCAAATCTTTCAGCGAGCTCGAGAATTTCTTCGCCATGGTGGATGTGGGTGTTGTCCATCACAAGGACAGACAATGGGCCAGGGAAAGGGGAGGAAAGCAGCATCTGTAAATCAGAGATCAGAAGATGGTGAGACACGGTAAAAGATTCGTACCCACTTTGTGCTCAATGAAGTCGAGATAATCGGGGCGCTTCATCGAGCCTTCCACCACTCTGTTTGCTAGCATCCCATCAACCGTCAGAAGCCCTGTTGCTGTGAGGCGCATCCCCCTCACAAATTCCTCCTTCATCTTCGCAGGACTGCCCTTCTTTGTCCATCCATATCCTCAGCTGTAAGTGCAGTCGCTCTTGGACGTCTTGTCGAGAAAGCCGAGGTATTCCACGGGATACTCTGTGATGCACCGCATGAAATCTAGCCGAACCTTCTCATTGTGTCCCTTTGCAACTTTCTTCAACTTCTTTCTCGACATCCCCAAGTGCTTGAGCTCTCGAAAGATAGTGGTGAAATGAACAGAGATATGTTGATTGTGCTGGAGAAGATTGAACAACTCATCAAGAAACCAGTCCGGGTGGGCTGAGACAAGATTCAAGATATAATCCAGATCATCGTGATGGAGGAGTCTGCAGCAACCAGATGTCCTACTTTTAGGCTTCTCCACCCATCCTGTCTCTCTCCAGAGCTTTCTCGTGTGCCAAAACGTGGATTTGGAGAACCCGACGATCTCAAGGATGTCGGCAAGCTACAAGATATCACGCTCGAAAAAATTCATCGCAGCCAGTTTGACTTGGGCTTGTATGACGCAGCCAGGCATGATGCTATCATTCAAGGGGACGAGTAGTAGAGAGCAATGTCGACAAGAGATGCAAGTGGGAGACGGTGAAACACCCGTAACAAGAGCGCGCGGCATCTAGTGCTATTTTGCGATTTCCTAGGACCAGTATTTATACAACGGGAAAGCGCTAGCACTTCTGAAGTGCTATTACTAGCACTCAGGACTCTGGCTAGGTGATATAAAGGAGAACTGGAGTGAGCCCAAGCTGCCGGTTGTAGCCTCAGATACGACTAGTGTGACGCGCTAGCACGGTCTGAAGGCACAAACCACGGGGAAATAACCATAAGCCTACACAGTCAAGGTGCTAGCACCTAGGGAGCGAGACACAGAAGAGTGGTATTGCGAGCACGCTAGCTGGGGTGCGAGCGGCGAGTCTGGGATCTGAAGGGTAGTAAACTATGCGCTAGCAGCCTTCTAGCAAGGGCGCTAGTGTGCGGAACCCCTCTAGCGATCGACCCGAGGCCCGAAACACAGATGCGAGCACGTGATGGTCGCGACGCGGTCGCGAGTCACAAACAGAGACAAAGTAGATAGTAGAGGAATAGCTAGCAGGCTATTGGTGCGGATGCGCGGGTCACCACATATGCAGTAACGGATAAACGGACTGCTAGCCGGTGCTCTGACTCGTGCTAGATGACTCCAGGCGGCGGATTCAACTCCGCTTCGTCAGGATAGCGATTCCAGCAGCTGATGGCAAGCTGAGGGATCACTCACGATACCCTTAAATGGACGCTAGCGGATCAGTGTGGCTGTTCTGCTTGGCATAGACCCATCATAAAACCAAACGGCAGTCGTTTCATTGGCTGTCGTATCTATCACATCATTTTCACTCATTTATATTATTCATTCTGTTTATCACATGTACCATGGACCTCAGTAGTATAAAGGGAGCACAGAGCAGGCTAGAACCTCAGATTATTACACCCCGACTTTGTACGAAGTTGGTGCAGGTGGTCTCAGGTTGCTAGTGGAGATTGTACACACACTTCACAAGTAGTAGCTTTATTGGAATCAATACTGTTGACTCTGGACACGTCGAGATCTTAAGTTGAGGTTCTAAGTTGTTGGCTCGCGGAGTCTTCACGTATAAAACCAAGGGTGTTCTCTTCGAGAACCAGCTAGCAGTTGCGCTAGCAGCTTTGCCTTCACCCCGATATATTCGTAGTGTGTTGGATCGCCTGCTAGGTGATTGTGTGTTGACTCGAGCCCACTAAGAAGAAGACGGACTAGGTGCCCCCACCTCTAGACCGACTGTAACTTGTCAGTTACTTCGCCTTCACCCCGATATTGACGGAAGCGCTGTCGTAGTGTGTTGGGTCGCTAGCTGGACGCTTATAGTGTCTATTGCCAATACAAAGTGGAAACGTTCCTGTTCTTGGTTAAGGAATAGGTCAGCGGCTTAAGGACTGCCTTGTCGCTTGAGGATTGAAGTCCCTTTGTTGTTAGCCTCAATAGTCTTTGGGTATCCCATTGCGAGGATTTTCACAAACCTACATACTCTGCCCTGGTGCCCTCGATCTAGCGATCCAGCCACCTTGTATCCAACCCATATAACCCCTGCCCATCCCAGGTGCTAGCGGTATTGTTGTTGGCAGCTGCGTAGTGCTAGCGTGTTGTTGAACAGCTTTGTTGAAGTCTAGCAGTCGAATTGTGTTTGTTCCAAACCCGTTGGTCGCATACTACGGCCCGGACCCGAACTCACAAAGAGAAGCACTTACATCTTTGGAGGAATAGATTGTTGTAGTGGTGGTTTTGTGGTTGTTTTGTGCAAGCACGAATCTAAGCTATTTCTAGTCGTATATCAAGTGCACCGTTTCATCTGGAGCCCACCGCGAGGGTCCAGTTTGGATTTCAAACACTAGTTTGGAATTGCTAGATCGCAGAAAGTTGCTTGAATAAAGCGCTTTGGACTAGGTAGCAGTCGAGCACGTTCTCCTGCAACCTTAAAGTTTCTACGGACGTAAAAACCCACTAGACTCTTTTAAAAACTGAACGGTCGTAAAAACACCGGTCAAAGAAGTCTTCTAGAGCAGTACCATCCTCTGGAAGCACGACCCAACCGTAACAACGGCAGAAAGAACTGCTAGAGGGCTTATACCCGAACCAGTTGATTGGCCCACGTCACAATCCGAGTCGTCTACGTACCACCAGAAACTCTAGTAAAAGCGTACAGCCGGCGCTAGCAGTATCTGTCCCCGGAGCTCAGTCAATAAACGAGCACCAACCCCAAGGAAGTGGAGAAGCGTTGCCTTTCACGAGCGCGTTATCCTCGCCCTTAACATCTCCAGAAGGAAACCTGGAACAGACAGGCGCCAGCGCTTCGAACTCGCTAGCCAGTCAGAACCTAAACCCTGTGCCCGTAACAACGGTACAGACACACGTTGAAACAGCTACCACTGTTTTACAAAACCCCGCACCTACCAGTGCAAATAACTCAGTTAACACTTCGCAAAGTAATCCAACCAGAATGGACCGTTCTAAGCTGCCGCCGACTTGGGGGAAGAATGCCCTTAAGTTCGAGGGGGAAGCAGATGCTCTACCAGGGTATCTAGACGCCGTTGAGGATGTGATCACGAAAACGGGTGCGAGCACTGAGGAAGAGAAGATCGAGATAGCGATACACTTCTGTGATCACAAGATCAAGCGAGAGTGGAAAGCTCTGCTAGCAGAAGAGCCGACCAGCTCGTGGCACGAGTTCAGAGCTAGGATCCGAGAGAGTTACCCAGAGTTCAAGGAGTTGGAACGGGGCTCGATCGCGGCCCTAGAAAAGTTTGTGAAGAAAACGCATCGCAAGCCGATACGGATAAATGATATCACTGGCCTGCAAGGCTATATACGTCAATACCGGGCTATGGTGGGCCAACTGCTTAAGCCGACGATGAGAATTTCCAACCGCGACGCTACCAAGAATTTCTTGATAGGGTTGCATCCCGATTTTTCGCTAGCACTGCGTCAGCAACTGCGAGCGACAGCTAGGGAAGGAATGACCTCGTATAAAAAGGCGAAGCTTGAATGGGAGGCCGAACCACAGAACAAAGGGAAACCTTTCGTTCCGCGCGATGTGGATAATGACGACAAATATGTCTGGACGGATGTGATCGAAATTGCGACCGTCTTGTGCGAGGAAGAGTCTGGATCATATTATGAGCTAGAACCTTACCCCGAGGACAAGAAGAGAGCCGCTGTTATGATGCAAGGATCAGAGGGGGAACCCAAGGATCTGTTAAAGCAGCTAGCAGATAAAGTAGGCAAACTAGAGTCGAGCCGTGCGAAGGATGACACAAATCTGAAAGAGGCTCTTACAAAAGACATTATGAGCAGTCTAGAAGAGGTGTTAACGGGACACATGGATAAATTTACGGCGGACCAACATAGGGAGATGCAGAAGTTGCAGATGGCAGTCGAGAGCCGCTCGACGCCTCCTAGCAACCCTCCTCCCAACCACACGTATCCCAATCCTGTGCCCAACTTTGCGAGAAATCGAGCGGCGCCCGCTAGAAGCGATAATTGCTTCTATTGTTATAGGGGAGGTCATTTCATTGACCAGTGTGACGACCGAAAGGCGGACCTGGAAAAAGGGATAATCCACTTAACAAACGGGAGACTCACGTTCTTCGATGGAAAGATAGTACCTCGCGAGCCAGCGCATAAATCTCCTCGGGAGAAAGCGCATGACCATTATAACCGTCGGGCTATTAGCCAAAATTACGACGAGATAATGGACACTTACTTTGGCACGGAAGAGGATATCGATTCAGGAGGCGCTAGCACTCAGTTGAACCAAGACGATGTACGAAGCATGATGGCTACCATCAACCGCCTAGAACAAAGTTTCGTTCAAACGAGAGCTGGGGGACCTGCGGAGAGCGCGTCGGGTTTTCGCTGAATCCAAGGAAGGAGGCCAATCTACCGAAAAAGCCTCCTGAGGAAGCACAGCGTGTAAGTCCTAGCAAACGGCAGGTCGAGGTGGTCATAGAGCGTGTAGTGAAGAAGCCGAACGGGAAGAAAACCGTGAGGATAGCAGAACCAGAAGTAGAGACAGTGAAGTCTATAAAACCTAGGTCTAGACCTAGAGCAACCGTGGAGGAAGTCGAGGATTCTGACGATGAGAAGGTGCTAGCACCCCGCCAGGAAGAGCTTGGAAACGAGCTGCCTTTCAGGAACGTAGGCGAGCTAGTAGACCCTCCCATGGCAGAAGTTCTGCCTCGCGCCGGGCTGATGATCCGCTAGCAGGATAGCAGGACGGTGGGGAAACGGAAAAACCCGAACTCCTAGAAATACGGAGGTGGAAGACCAGGCCTACCGCAGGTCTTCTGGGGTCGATTCGAGACATCACTGTACCAGTAAAGCTAGGGGATTTATTAGACAGCAATCCGAAGATACGGCGAGCGCTAGTGACAGACCCACTCAAGACCAGACGTCAGAATTTTGTTCGGAACACAGAAGGCGACGTACTGGCGACAAAAGTTCAAACTTTTATGACTAGTCGGGTGTACGAGGAGAGTGATGAATCTTCTGAGGAAACCGATAGTGAAGAAGGTTATGAACAGAATGTGCGGATGGAAGAAACAACGATCCAACGGATAGGAGAGGATGGCGAAGTGCTAGGGGTGCTAATGCTAGACACTTACCCTGAAATTGTGACATCAACCGATCACGAATTGGAAGAAGGGAGCTTCATAATGCCGGACCCTGTGGCCCAGTATTTTGACTCGCTGAAACCAGGGGAAAAGGCTAACGAAATCCGGATGCCAGTGGCTAGCATGTCAGGATCCCTGCGCTGTCTGTACCCGAGAGTGGGAGGGAAACATATAGAAGCCCTGCTAGACTCGGGGTCGCAGACGTTGTCCATAGGTCGGAAAGCGGCAGAAAAGCGCGGGATTGAATGGGATACCAACCGGACAATCACGATGCTAGCAGCCAACAATACGACTCACTCCACGTTGGGGCTAGCGAAGAATGTCCTTATGGGCTTCTCTAAGGGGTTTCGAGTATATGCTCAACTGCATGTGGTCGAGGCAGCCCCTTATGAACTTCTGCTAGGAAGGCCGTTCGATATGATAATGGAGGCGCTAGTCAAGAGCAAAAAGAACGGAGATGTCGATATTACATTGACTGACCCTTATTCTGGGAGGCAATTGACTCTGCCCACCTATCCGAGAGGACATATCTTGGACACCGAGTTGTTAGATGGAAATGTACCAGCAGCGAGCGCGACGTCAACGGTCCCGCAGGATTTTTAGAACTCTTCGATGAACTCAAGGAGGAGGGAGAAGTAATGACTGCGTGGAATTATGACGAAGCTGGAAATTTAGTGTGCGTTGGATATGGGTCGCCTAAAGATGGGCTAGAGGCTGTACCTGAAGATCGCAGAATGGCATATTTATGCGCATCTGAAGAAGCCATGAAGGAGGATGCTAAAGCCAAGGTCCTGTTAAGTCAGTATCTGGGTGAGACCGAGGTAGAAGAAGGCAGTAAGATATGTCTATTCAGCCAGGCCGAGCAACCAACGAAACCTAGAAAATCGAACCGTGAGAAAAGACCGATCCAATCTGGGAAAATGACCAGAAAAGTGAGCGTCATGCATCAACGAGTCGAGAAGAAGGGTTGGCTTCACGAGAAAAGGAGAAAGCCCGCTGCTAGCACCCCGAAAATACCAGAAGTACCAACACAGACGTTGATGCAGGAACGCGCGAGCGATGAACCAGCAACCGTCTTACTAGGGAAAAAGTATAAACCGGTAGCAGAAAAGATAACGCCTATACTAGGGGAATTGCCAGCCAAATTCCGTATTGAGAGAAAGATTGTGGGGGATCCTCTTAAAGACATGCCTGTCTTGGAGACACACCCGCCTGATTTTGTCCCAACGGGTCGTTACACTGAAGAGAGAATGCAAGCGATCAATGCTAGCCATGACACCGGGTTCCTAGAACCTGAAGAACTGAAGCTAGCACATCACTTTGTAGTAGTTCACAACGAAGATTTCGCGTGGGAAGAAGATGAGAGGGGACGGTTCAAACATGAACAGTTCCCACCTGTGGAAATGCCTGTGGTAAAGCACACGCCTTGGGTCTGCAAGCAGATTCCAATTCCACCAGGTCACTTTGAGGAGTTCTGTAAAAATATCAAGCAGAAAATTGATGCTGGTGTTTATGAACCTTCGAACTCATCATACCGCTCGCCGATTTTTGCGGTGATAAAGAAGGACGGAAAGTCCCTGAGAATTGTACATTCTTTGGAGAGGTTGAACGAAGTAACCATTCAACACTCTGGGGTGACCCCCGGGACGGAACAGCTAGCGGAACATTTCGCAGGACGAGCCTGCGGGGCTGCGCTAGACATGTTCGTAGGGTACGATAATAGGGATCTAGCAGAAGGATCTAGGGATTATACCACATTCCAAACGCCTTTTGGCGCGATGAGACTTGTGAAATTACCTATGGGATGGACTAACTCCGTTCCCATCTTCCATGACGATGTAACTTACGTCCTCAGGGAGGAGATTCCTCATGTTACCATTCCCTACATCGATGATGTACCTGTGCGCGGGCCTGCTACCCGTTATGAGACGACAGACGGAGATTATGAGCGTCTAGCAGAGAATCCTGGCATTCGACGCTTCGTTTGGGAACACTTCCAGAATTTAAATCGGGTTGTGACCAGAATGGCGCATGCAGGGGGCACGTTCTCGGGCAAGAAGCTGATATTGTGTGCCGACGAATTCACAGTAGTTGGACACATCTGCTCCTATAAGGGAAGGATCGCGGATCCTAAACGAATTGAAGTAATCAATAATTGGGGTCCATGCGCGAACTTCTCGCAGGTAAAAGCTTACCTCGGGACAGTTGGCGTGTTGAGAAATTTCATTGAAAAGTACGGCGATATCGTCGCACCTATAAATGATCTCACTAAGAAGGATATACGCTTCGAGTGGACACCGGCTTGCGATGAAGCTCAGAGACTAGTGCGAGAAGCGTTGAAAGATTGTCCTGCGTTGAAACCGCTCAACTACGAGTGGGAACTCGGACATAGTACTTCAAGTGGATACGTCCTGGAGAGCTATTGGAATTATTATATACCAGCTAGACCCAGACGATCCAAAGAAGAAATACTACGCTAGATTCGCTTCTATAACGCTAGGGACCACGGAAGCCAACTACTCTCAACCAAAGCGCGAGCTTTATGGTTTGATGAGGGCGCTAGAGGCCATGTATTATTGGATATTTGGCGCGCGAAAGTTGGTGGTCGAGTCAGACGCTCTGTATATTAAAGGAATGCTAGCGAACCCTGGAATGGGTCCAAATGCTACGATTAACAGATGGATCGAGAAGATCCTGATGTTCCACTTTAAATTGAAACATGTGCCCGGCGAGCGGTTCGCACCTGATGGGTTGTCTAGGAGAGATCCTCACCCAGGGGACGAAGTCTTCGCGAACTCGGAAGAAGGATATGATCAGAACCTTCCTCCAGAAGACCATGAGGACGTAGACCTGACGGGCCCGCAACCTTTGGAATTCGAAGAGTTCAAGCACTTGATTGATACGAGAGGCGGGTATTTGCAGATACTAGGGGATGAAGCTGCTAGCGTGGCGGATTTTGATAAAGAAACCGCGTTACAGAGGACCTTAGAGGAAGCTATACACTTCAGACGCACTAGGGCGTATAGAGAGGAAGGGCTAGCAATTCCACAATACGTGCAGATGCAGGCTCCCTTGATTCCGGGTCTTGAGAATCAATGGTCAGAAGATAAGAAAGAACCGTACGAAGAAGAGCATCGTACCGAGGGCATGTTAAAGCAGGACCGTAAATTGCCATTAGTAAAACAATGGCTAGCGGACCCTTTGAAAAGGCCAGACGGAATGAATGACGACCAGGAATATCGAGCCTTTATGAGATACAGTTCTCACTTCTTTTTGAAGGGGGGGAGGATGTATAGAAAAAGTATTGGCACCGCACATCAGCTAGTAGTTGACAAAGACCACCGCATGTACATGATGAGGGCTGCACACGACAGTCTAGGACATCGCGGCGCGTTTGCAACGAGAGAACTGATAGCGTTGAGATTCTGGTGGCCAGGATTTGAAGCAGATGTGGATTGGTATGTGCGCACTTGTCACTTGTGCCAGACACGCCAACACACTATGTTGAAAATTCCGCCGGTAGTCACGCATACTCCTAGCCTGTTTCAAGTCGTGCATGTGGATGTAATGAACATGGGTGTCACCTCCAATAAATGCAATCTAGTGGTAGACGCTAGAGATTCATTATCAACTTGGGTGGAAGGCAGACCCTTGACCAGAGACACCGCGCAAGCACTGGGTTTATTTCTGCTAGAAGACGTGATATGCCGCTGGGGTTGTCCTAAACGCTTCGTGACGGACAACGCACCGCAGTTTAAGGCAGCGGTGGCATGGCTAGAAGAGAAATACGGCATACCTCATATACAAGTATCCCCGTACAACTCGCAAGGCAACGGAAAAGTCGAGAATGGTCATTTCCCAATGAGGCAATCGTTGTTCAAAGCGACAGGTGGAAACCCATCCAAATGGTTTTACTTCTTCCATCTGGTGCTTTGGGCAGACCGCATTACCGTTAGGAAAGGACTAGGCTGCTCGCCGTTCTTTATGGTCACAGGCGCGCATCCAATATTGCCGCTAGACATAGAAGAAGCGACATGGCTAGTAGACTTGCCAGGGAGAGTGTTGACGGATGCAGAGGTTATAGGTTTTAGAGCGCAAGCGCTAGCGAAACATGTCAGCCATGTGGAAGCTATGCGAGCGCGAGTAGACCATGCCAAGCGAGTATCTGTGAGAAAGTACGAAAAGTACCATGAACATACGATAAAGGACTACGACTTCAAACCAGGAAGGCTAGTGCTAGTCAGGTTCACACAGTTCGAGAAGACAGTGAGCGGAAAGATGAAACCAAGATATCTAGGACCTATGGTAGTCATTCGACGAACCAAAGGGGGAGCCTATCTGGTAGCAGAAATGAACGGCGCGATGTTCCAAGAAAGAATAGCAGCGTTCAGGGTTATTCCCTATGAGGCTAGACATAGCATTCAGATTCCTGCGAAGATCCAGAGGTTCATAGACATCTCAGAAGGAAACGCTAGCGAAACTTGTGAACGATGACCAAAACCCGTCGAAGTTAAAGAAATCTAAAGAGTACAAGGGTAAAGATCTGCTGTTCGACAAAGTACGACTGCGGGTAACGCCTGAGGACTTCGAGGAACCCGAGACTTCTGAAGAGGAACCTGACGAGGAAGAGGAAACGTTCGGATTGGATGCTGAGCCCGAGGAACGAGGCCCGAGAAAATCCAAGCGAGTTGGTCGCTAGAGCATGACTTGACGAGTAGTGAGGCTAAGAAAGTAGTCAGCCAAACTGCTAGCAGAAGGAAATTGAGGCACGAACTCGGCGCTAGCAGGGAAGCGGAGGAACTGGATACCACCATTACCGGGGGTCAACTCCTGGAGGCGTTCAACCACGATGCTGGTAACGTTACTTCCGAAACGGAGACCCTTGAGCTCGGTGTGCAGCTCCGCGAGCAGGCGAACGTCAGTCATACCCATGACCTTTTGGCGAATAAGAGCGAGACGAGTATGAAGATGCTCGTTCTTGAGATGAGCGAACGCTTCCCGGACGAAGGGAGACATCTCGTCCGGGTGGAACTTGTCACGACCGAAAGGGAGGACTAGCGGAAGCGTCAGGAAAATGACTGAAGATTTTAAAAAAATCGCTCACTCGGTGGGTAAGTCAGTAACTGAGCGTAGAAGCTCATCTCGTTGAGGCCGAGACAATCATCCAGGCAACGACGCTCGCAGAAGTGGCAGGCACGACCAAATGAGTACCACAGGCAATGGAGGCCATCGCGAACGCAGTGGCGGCAAGGGGCCTCGGGCTAGCAACGCATTATTATGTGCTAGCACGAAGGAACGAAACCTCTTACCCGATTATCCTGGAGCATGAACAGCACATGCTGTTCCAACTCGTTTTTGGGAAAGGGAGCCATAACACGAAAGCGGGGAACGTTGTCTAGCGGAGAGAGGGACTGAAGATATCAGTCGATGCGAGAGGCCTTTTATACGGTCAGACACGACCGAAAGCGGGCGAATCTGAGATTGCTAGCAACTTCTCGATTTGGGAATCGTCGAAAAACAAATTCGATTGATAAAACGCAAACGGTAGTAATGATCGGGGACACTCGTGGTAGGGTTAAAAGTACCTGGAGAAGAGATAAAGACGAGTACTGTTGAGAGTACGGAGTGCTAGTTGAATAGCTAAAAGGGACGAGCGATGCGACTGAGTCGGGGACTAGACTAGCAGGAGCCATTTACGCCTCGACGGACTGCATGCAGACGTTAGGGATTGGAAATTATCGGCTAGCGAGCAACTCACCACGATATCATCGGCCTCATCGTCCGCCATCTCGGTGTCCCGCTCGTATTCGGCGCGGACTAGCGAGAGCTCCCGATCCAGGAACTCGTGGAGCGAGAAAAAGTGTTTCAAGCTGTATCCACAAACATACAGCTGGCGCTGAAGATAGCTCTCACACTGCTGGAGGAACTCGACGTCCTTAGTGGAAAGATCGGTGGACTGGAGTAGGATGCTAGCTTTCGTCTTGATAGGCAGGCTGACATCCTCGGTCAAGGTGGCTAGCAGAACGCGAGCGGGTATGTGAGCAGAAAGCACGAGTGCTAGCAACTGGAACGTACCAGGGATAGCAATTTCTTGCTCGGCGCCAACCTGCGGAGCGTGGCGAGAGCTGCGGCGACGCTTGCGAGTGCTAGCGTCAGCTTCACCCTTCTGAGAAGGATAAGACAGTACTTGAGAATATCGGAAAAAGGGACGCACTTCTGCGGCGGCTTTAGACTCGGCTTTCTCGGCCTGCGAGAAATTCAGGATTAGGCCTGGAACTTGAGAGAACGCGAGCAAGCGAACCTTGCGCTTGCGCTTGGCTTCCTTGGCTTCCTTGACTTCGTCAGTCTTCTCGAAAGTAACAGACTTCTGAAGAGAGATCGCAAGTCAGAATGGCAAAGTGAAAACAGCGACCGAAAGACGGGACCTTGGAAGACAGTGGGAAATAGACCGGGTCATCGATAATCTGAATCTCCTTGGAGGACGGTTTGTCGGTGCGGGGGACCTCCTGATCCTTGGCTTCCTTGTCGCGGATCTCGCGAGCTTTCGCCTTGAGACGACAATCAGTCTCCGCATGAAGGTCGCTGCCACAGAATAGACAGACTGATGACTGGATGGGAGTCAGCGCTAGCAGAACAGAAATGTGCGCTAGCTACCTTGTCGCCCTTAGAACTCTTGCTCGAATTGGTGGGCGTCACCACCGGGCGAGTGGGACAAACGGCAGGCCCATGGCCAGTAGCATTACAGAGCGTGCAAACAACGCTCGACGTGCTGGGAGTCGTCTTGGTGAAATGGAGTCCGCTAGGGACAGTTCCAGAGCCAGCGCGAGACTCAGGGGTGGCGCTAGAACCGGACGCAACAGATAGGACGGTGTCTAGATCCATCTGAAGGGACTTGAGCGCGTTAACCAAGGACTGGATCTCTAAATACCTCAAAGTCAGAGAGATCCAGGTCAAGGCCATCTAACGCACTCTCGCCATCGGAGTCAGGCACGGTTTCGGGGGACTTGGCGGACTGCGAGACAAGTCAGGGTCAATAAAGGATCGAGCAGAAAGGGGCATAAAATGACCTTCTTGCTAGCAGCCCAATTGGCAGCGCGATCCGCACGCTTGGCGGCGTTGGCCTCGACCTGGGTCTCGTAGAAAGTGATCATGCCGGATATTCCAGCCATGTGCGACTTGGGGGCCTGGAATTTCTGCTCGCGAGTTACCGTAGTAACGATGTCGCGCAGAGTATACAGCCCGTCCTTGACCGCGCTACGGTTGTCGTGGGTTAAGCTTTCCTTGAACGGTACGAAGCCGTGCTAGCAAAGGATTAGAACAAAGAACCGATGTTGCGAGCATAAAAATTACGCACCGCACGGTCGATGGCCGTCTGGAGCGTAGCGTGCTTAACAGCAACGGGAAGCTGTTCCACCTTCGCGACCCCTTCGTACGCTGCGAGCGCAGAGATGAAAGCGGTCCCTGCAGAGTCCAAAGCGGACGGAACGGTTTGACGCGCCATAGAAAGACCAACAAATGGAGAACAAGAAGCAGAGTAACGTCGGTACCAAAGCTTTTATAGACATTTGGGTGCTAGCACCTAATGGGCCGGACGGCGCAAAATTTTCAGACATGAGAAAACGCGCTAGACGATAAAGGCGCCTTTCACACGGAATGAACCAACCGGGGACAGGTTGATTATTCAGTAGGGGGGAGAGGGCCGAGGTTAGACAGTGCAAGCGGGTCAGCAAGCACAAGGAGATCTTACACGAGCGAAAATTTCGAGCTGCTAGCACATCAGAAATGATGAAGCAGAGCTAGAAAAACGACCGTCGGATCAGAAAAGTGCGAGCAACCATACGAAATAGCGAGATACTTGACCACAGACTGATTGGGAAGTCAGTGGTTCAGTGATATTGATGATGGAAGCACGCAGATCCGGTCTAGAAGGCGAAGCGAGACATTGACCCTTTTGGGTTGAGTGGATCACAACGCTTCTATTTTGATGGAATCGAAGAAAGGTTTTGCCAAAAAACGTGAAACGAGTCCTACATCAGAAGACGGGATAAAGACGTGCTGCGAGCGATCGAGTGTCGGGAGAATTGAATAGCAGGGTGCTAGCACTATATTCGGGGATGATTAGATCCGAAGAACGGTGCGGGCGAGTACCTGGATAAGGCGCGAGCGGATTGTATCTATGTCTAGCACGGAAACAAGTCGCTAGCACTACCAAATCACTGCTAGACGAGACTTAGGCACTTATGGAAATTCACAAGTCAAGAAAAATTGACTAAGTCGAAAATTCGCTTAGAGAGGTTCCCACCAGTAGAAAGCAAACGACTAGTGGATTGTACCATCTACTACTAGCTACGAGACATCGTAACTAAGCTTTTGGGCAGCTAGTAGTAGGCAAAGCAAAAACGCGAGCGAATATAGTTGTACATATTGTTGGGCCGGTGGCCGTGCGATGTGTATAGTGCAGTATATAAAAAAACGAGAAAAAGTCCCCACGCAACCGACGAGCTACAGGCCAGTGTTCTCCACCCCCTCCATCTCCGCCGAAGTCGAAGGCAGAACCCCAGGGCCGACGAGCGTGTGGCCGGGGCTCGGGAAGAACGGTGTGGTAGAGGGACCAGCGACCGGCGGGGCACTGTTGGACGCGACTGCTGCCGAAGGCTTCGCGAACGCACGGAGCGCAGCCTCCTGTGTGAGCGGGACCGCCAGGGGGTGGGACGGCACAACAGGGACCAAGCCAGGGGCCTGCTGAAGGATGGGCTGGACGGCACCGAAGTTGGGCAGTGCATCGATGTCGCTGATGCGGGGGTCGTCGGACGGCGCGAGACGGGTATACGAGTTGGACGGCTCGTTGACCGACGGCTTGGGTTTATGGACCACGGGAGTGACGGGGTGCCGCGCGTACCGGTCTCGGTGGCGTTCCTCAGGCGAAGTGTGTCAGAGAGCGCGCTCGAGGAGACCTTGAAGGACCTCACGGTCGCCGGGGTCTTCGTAGAACAGCCGCACATACTCGGCGTCGAAGCCGTCGTTCTGCTGGAGAATGATATCGACGAGTTCCTGGAGCTGCTGATCGTATTGCGCCGACATGCGAGTAAGCTGGATCCATTGCAGATCCAGCTCACGGCGAGCCGTCACAAGAGAGATCAGCGCAGTGTTGAGCGCTAAGAAAATGCAGTTAGTAATGTGCTAGCAAAGAAAAAGAGCCAATACCAGAAGGCGCAACTGCGAGAACGGGGCGGAGGCGCTCGAAGCTGGTGAGCAACTCCGGGGCAGTGCGACCGCGCGAGCAAACCATATGCCCATCGTTGCAGCGCTGGCAACGGTTGGTGCGGGCAGTGATGCAAGGCTTGCAATCGTGGCCGCGGGAGATACAGTTCGTGCACGCAGGAGGGCCTTTGTTGAGGAAAGGCGGCTTGGAGGCCTCGGTGACGAGGTCGTGCCCGACCTGCTCAACCGGCATCGCCTTGACCTGTTTGCGGTTGCTGGCTGCAGGTTGAAAAAGGTTAGCAAGACGAAAAGAAAAGAGATTAAATGGCGACGTACGGGGGTCCCGCGAAGAGCGGAGAGACAGGAGCAGCGAGTACCGTCGCTGGCGCGGCTTTGGCCTTGCCTCCGGCCGCGCCCTTCGCGGCCTTCTTGGGCGATGCCAATGTCGCATCCTCCTCTTCCTCTTCCAAGTCCTCCTCGTCCGCGCCTTCTTCCTCCTCGTCCGCGCCCTCTTCCTCCTCGTCCTCGCGCACCTCGGAGCCCTCGTGTGCTTGTTCTGGCTCTGCAGGCGCCTCGGCGTCGTTCGCGGGCTCGTCGGGGTCCTCGTCGTCGGCGTTGGCAACGTATTCCGCGTCAGAGTCGTTGGGCTTGGCCTTGCACCGGGACTGGCGCTTCTTGGGTACGGGCTCCTCGTCGGAAGGACTACGAGCGCGCTGAAGCGGGGAATTAGACAAAACAAGTAAGGTGGTCGGATGGACTTACCTTGCGAGCAGAGGCTGCGGTCTTGCCCTTGCCTTTGGTATAGGAAGGAAGAGTGTCTTCCTCGTCGTCTGAATCGTCGAGTGGGTCGCGCGCGCGATACGGAGGCGTAGGAGTGCGCGTGTCAACCTGGGGAATTCCAAAGGAGGCATCCAGGGCGATGCACGCGCCGTTAGCGGACACTTTCTAGCAAATAAAAGAAACATGAGCCGCAGTGGGCAGGGGCTGAGAGAGACCGCGTACCAGAATCTGCATCACCTCCGCAGTGGGTTTGAGGCGGAGAAAGAAACTCAGGTCTTGACCCGGGTTGGTCTTGGGAGCCTTGAATGGTTTCGGGAACTTGGACTCGACGGCGGACGCAACTTTGTACACGGTGTACAGGAAGCGCTCAACCTCGAGAGGAGGATGAGGAAATGACGAGCGGTAATTAACCTATACGAAACGGTTAAAAGAGGAGTCGAGATGGAAGACAGGTAATTACGAAGTGCGGCTTCGCAAGGCGAAGCGCGTCAAAGAACTCGTAGGCGTCAGAAGTGGGAAGCGCGTCGCTGTCGAAGTAGCGGATGAGGCCGCGGGAGACAGTGTTGTCGAAGGGGACCCAGTAGTCGGCGTCTGGATGATCGTGAGCCCGACGCTCGCCATACGCGGAGTGCTGCTGAGGCTTGGGGAGCTCAGGGGAAGCATCCTTCGACAGAGCGACAGTAGCGGCGCTTTTGGGACCCTTGGGAACGGGGTTCAGAGCTCGGGGAAGAGGACGGCCAGATTGACCGACCGGGGCAAACAGGCGAAGACGACGGAGTCGCTTTGATCTTGCGGGACATTTGTGCTTTGAAACTGCTGGCGATGGTAGAGGCACGAAGGGTACGGGTTGTGGACATACAATTCGGAGACAAAGAATTTTGTCACCTATATATATGTTAGTTCCCGAGTCAAACGGCAGAACTCGGCACGCACCGCGGCGACCTCCCAGAACAGTTTCAAGGAGACCGCAGTTCAGAAGACCAGTCCCTGCAGGGACTGGTTCGAGCGAGAAAGAGCTGGCTCACCGAAAAAGGAAATGCCGTAAATTAAGCTTTAGAAGCGTGATGGATCACCACACGGTGTTTCACCGCGGAATGATAAAGTTGGCAGCCACCTGAGTAGGGAATCTGCGGGCAGACAGGTGGAAGAGGACGCTGGAGCAGGGGAGTGTCTAGAAGGGCAGTCAGGAGTATTATTGAGCAAAAGGATTAAACTCCTGTCGCAGATATAAAACCCATCGACGCACTGAAGACACTCTGACAGTTGATGGTCAATCTGTGGGTCCGCTTGACGGAAGCAGATTGCTAGATAAGATAGGGACTTGACGTAGAAGCCCTTGGCAAAAGTTCTAGCAGTACACTTGGATGGAGTGGAGCTGGCTAGGGAAGGCATAACTTGACTGGCGTCAAATAAATGGGCTACAAATTATAAAAAGTGTCCTGGCGGAGATATCATCCGAAGGACCACTAAATATCGCAAAGTGAATGGCACTGCGCGACGACCGGGGACGGTCTAGATTTAGTGAGGGGGAGATGAAACGCCGTAACAAGAGCGCGCGGCATCTAGTGCTATTTTGCGATTTCCTAGGACCAGTATTTATACAACGGGAAAGCGCTAGCACTTCTGAAGTGCTATTACTAGCACTCAGGACTCTGGCTAGGTGATATAAAGGAGAACTGGAGTGAGGCCCAAGCTGCCGGTTGTAGCCTCAGATACGACTAGTGTGACGCGCTAGCACGGTCTGAAGGCACAAACCACGGGGAAATAACCATAAGCCTACACAGTCAAGGTGCTAGCACCTAGAGAGCAAGACACAGAAGAGTGGTATTGCGAGCACGCTAGCTGGGGTGCGAGCGGCGAGTCTGGGATCTGAAGGGTAGAAAACTATGCGCTAGCAGCCTTCTAGCAAGGGCGCTAGTGTGCGGAACCCCTCTAGCGATCGACCCGAGGCCCGAAACACAGAGGCGAGCACGTGATGGCACCTACCCTTCCCTAATATAGAAGCAAATTAGCCGGGGTAACCCGGTATTGATACGCCGGCTCGGCTGTTGCAAAACCAATCAATCCTCTTACCCGCCGGTAATACCCTCCAGTAAATCTCCCCAGCTCGACTTTTTTTAAGACTTTTGGGTAATTCGGCACATGTGTGCCGCCGATCGGGACATCCCGAACAACATCTCGATGCCGTCGGAAAATCCTGATACGGAATATCCCGCCCTGTGCCACGTGCATCATCACTTGGTTCCCGCCCGCCCTCATCACCGTCCCGCCCACCACTGCCCCTCTGTGGTCACGCGCGCTTGTGCGTCCATGATTGCACTTTGCTGTCGCTCTTCCCTGCTGCCACTCTACTCTCATTCAAACCAGTGATCCGATTATCCGCCGAATCAACCATCAACAAAGTATATGGTGAGTGCTGCCGTGCGCCAGTCCACCATGATCAGCGGGGCGGCGCTGCACGATGCGTAATGTTGGCGGGCATACGTACACGATATGGAGCCGGGGTAAGCGTACCGAATCCCAAACAGCCGACGTCCTGCGGGCGCTGATGTCCTGCAGACTGTCGGCAGACACCTACTCGAGCATCATCTCATTATCTGAGCATCCACGCGACCAACTGCACTCTACGATGCTTCTTTCTACACCGTGTACAATTGAACGAATAAAAGACGCTTGATTCAAGAATGTGTATGTGTGTGATAGAAAAGAAACCAAACTAAGACCAAGGCGCAACAATAGCAGGATTGAGCGGGTATGTTACTCGTTGTGCTTGGCGCCGGTAGAGCCCTAGCCGAGCACTGACTCATCATCCAAGCATCCAGAGGCATAGTCAGTGTCCTCGCTGCGGTGCTCGTTCCCCCGCCACCTTTTCCCTCACATCATTGCCTGCCATGGCGAAACTCTCCAGGAAGTCCAAAATTCGGTACGGCAGCAAGCTCCCCGGCGCCCACATCGTGACCAAGACCATTCCTCTGAACAAAACCAAAGCTCAGCGTGAGGCAGAAAGGCAACTCCGTAATGAGCAGGTTGCTGGTATGTCCCCATGCCACTCATATTTTGATTCTATTCATTTTACCGTAGGCCTGAGCTTTGTTCAGCGTGAAATGCTCGATGTTGATATGCCCGATGCATATGACTATGTGCAACTTTGGGATGGCGACGACAGTGATTGGGATGATATACCCCTTCCCCCTGGCGAAGAAGCCGCATACATGAGCCATGCTGGTGGGGAAAGCATCCTCCAGCAGGTGATAGAAGGCGCACGCCCAGGGTACGTTATATTGCTTACCTTTTTCTCCTTGTCAACTCAGACTCAGTCTACATAGCCGTGGGGACCCCAGGACACGTTCCATGCGCATTCAGATGCAGGTCGATTCGTGGAACAGCCAGATGCCCCTCCTTGTCGACGCGTATCTCCAATACAAGAACACCGGCGCCATTTCTGCTAATGCGCACGCTCTCATCTGGCCGCTTACTGTCGTTGGATTCGAGGGTATGAACTCTCCTGATTGTAGGTTACACATACGTACTGATTTCCTTCACAGATTCAGGTTTACATTCGTTCTCACATCCAGTCGATGTTCTCAAGGCAAACGAGACCTTGATTCGGCATGGATACCTTGGCAGCACCCCCGATAAACCCGCCATCGCGTTCTCGCTCCGGACATTGGAAATCTACCGCCAAATCCATCGCGTCTGTCCCCGCTTTACGATCGACTCCCTCGCCAAGACCTTGAACCACTTGCACAACGTGTGTCCCCACTTTCGATGCATCTGTAACACCTAATCTAACTTAATTTAGGTACCACGCAAGGCGTATCTGGCAGAGCAGCTCACGAGCGCCTATGATGCCTACCTCGAGATCCAACGTAGGGTGGATCAGCGTGTCAAGGTGGCTCTGGGGCGGGACGACACGTGGGACTCCAAGAACGTTTGCCCCCCATGTTTCTACCGGGTCGAAAACGAGGCCCCGCTCAAATACTCTTTTCTCGGTGCACTCGATGGTGGCAATTCACTAAAATTGGTTGATAGCACCTTCCGTGCGGGAAACCCTCGCTTTGACAATCGGAAGACCAGCTCCTTTCGGTGGCTCACACCCGCCGAAGTAGATCGGTTCAAGGACGAGGTCAGAAACTCAGCAAAGGTCCCATATGCGTCTTTCTTCTTAGCATATCATTATTAATTCCTCGATAGGTCTCAATGGCAACCCCAACCGCGTTGGCCGCGGTCGCTGAAAGCCTTGCCGCCGCCCCATCTGGTGCCTCTGCCGCGCCTTCTGCCGGCTCCACACCTGTCGGATTACTTCTGTTACCGCCGTGCTCCCGTCCACTGCCTTTCCCGCCCCCCCTGCTGGCTCCACACCCATCGGGCCCGCCTCCGCTACCACTATAAGCCCAGCCACATTGTCCAGTCCATTCTTATCGGCTCCAGTACGGGCTGAGATGGCAGGATCATCGCCACTTGCACATCTCGACAACTCACCAGCTCTGGACTTGCCAAGCGGTTTCGACAGCTCGCAGGACCCCGTGGATGATGACATTGCATGGCTCAACATCAACGAGCTCACTGAGCAGGAGTCAGACGAGCTTACGAATAATGTCAACATCTGTGTGGAACGATGGAAGGCAGCCGGGCCTGAAGCACGCAAGAAGATGTATGCCTTATTTGCTGTCGCAGGCATTTTTATCTCCGTGTGTCGACACGGTCATGTACTGCTGCTCTGCGACATGATCCGCAGCGGGGAGTTGTAAGCGATTTCATCATTTTCTCTCGCGCATTTGCGTGCTGATTTTTTGCTCATGCTTCAGAATGAAGTATCCACTTGCCATAGTTGCAAGACTCTTGGAGCTGCACGGTAGCGACATCGCGCTCGGGTACGACATTATGTGTGCGTTCTACAAAACGCTCCTCCGCAGTTCATTGGGGCGTGACGTCGTGAGACTGCGTCTCCGAGGTGTCGTTCCCGCTTGGCATGGGCATGCGCACAACCGAAGCTGTCAGCTCGGGTGGCACCCGATGTATATGGAAGGCGTAGGGCTGGAGGATTTTGAAGAGTGTGAGCGTACATTCAGTCTTTCAAACCACCTCGCCAGCTGTACACGCCTGGCAACGCCCTTTCATCGGCAGCAGCAGATAGATGAACATTTTCATTTCCATGACCAGGACAAGTATGCGGCTGCAGGTAATTCTTACCGATACATTTCTTCCATTTCTCACATGTACTTTTTCTGACAGGGAACTTCATTTTTCAAAATTACCGGCAAGCGGTTGAGAAGATAACACTCAATTCCGTTAAGTTACAAGCACTGGAAGAGCAGTTGAAGACTACAGCAGCCGACTATGCTCAGGATCTCAAGGACGAAGCACGGCACCTTGCGTCCCTCAAAACCGAGCCCCCGGAAGTAGCGAAGACGGTGGATTACATGGAGTTACTCGCCAAGTTTGATGCTGCCGAGTACGTACCTTTCACACGTTCTTCGATCTGGTCTGACTTTCCCAGTGCTGCGTCGCGCACTGCTGAGCGGGAGTACAAGAATCTCGATTACCTTATCACAGTTAAAGGTATCCTTGGCCCTCAGATCCAGTCCATCCGCACCCGCTACCGCACAACGCATAGCCGCCTCGTGCTTATCAACGAAGAGGTTAGCCGATTCGAAGAGGAAAATGGGTATACGGAACGTTGGACGAATTCGCACCCGGAGTATCAGGCAGCTGTGATCATGATGGGTGAGCGCCGCTATCGGCGAGCTCTTGACGAGCTGGAACGGCTTGTCGTGCAGCGCCTCATGGAGATGACAAAGCTCTCCATGAGCGGTGTTGGTGAGTGGTTTTTTTAATCATATGCTGGCAGCGCTCATGCCGTACAGCCTACAAACTACGTGACAAGATAGGGAAGGCCCTCAAGACACGTGCGAACGCCATTCACCGAGCGGTTAATGTCTACAACACTGCAGCCGCGGCTCTCAACCCCCCTCGCGACCAACTCTCCTTTGTTCAAGTCCTCAGCACCGTCTCACTGGCGGAATTCGACCTCCTCCGGGACACTCGTACCGATATCCGCAAATTGCCGTGGACCAACCCCTCACGTCGCGAGGCAGCAACACTTCATTTCGGCATCCTTCGCGCAAAAGAGGAGATTCAACGTCTGAACGTTGAAATCTCCCGCCTTCTAACATTTATGCTTGATGAACATGTTGATTTTTACCGTGCTATCCAGGAAACTTACCTCACCGACCCCAATCTCGCGCGAGAATTGTCCAATCGGTGGACTTCTCGAATCAGGACCAATGAGCCGATTGTTGAGCGCCTTATCAAGGCAAGTCGACTACCCGGTTTTTCTGGCAGCCTCATGCCGGGTCAACGGGTTGGGCGTGATCCTTCCCTCAATTTGTGTTATCCATTGCCACCGTGGGCAACGCAGACCCTCGGGCTTTCGCAGGTGGTTGTGGAGTATGAAGAAGACATAGATCCAACGGATCCACCACGGGAACTTGAGGGAGTTGATGGCGATGTCTTGGTACAGTTTATAGAAAATTTAGACATTGATACAACAGAAGACTTGTAGTAGAATTGACTTTACACATTCATTTTATTCGTCGCTCACGGATTTCGGGAAGTCATCGGCAATATCGGAATTGTTTTCTATTGGTTGGAACTTTCGGACCGACTGCGGAAAATGCCGGTTTTTTGAGACAAAACTCAGCGGTGGAGGTTGGTCTGGTCATGAGTTGCCCATTCAGCCGATGAGAATCATTCATACAGGTGTATAGAACAATATATTAAACATATACTCAATAATAATTAGTCTGCAACATTCTATGCATGAAACATCAACTTTCCCCTGCCAAGTCGATGTTCAAACTTCAACTTTTGCATCTACCGGGAGCATAGGGGCTCCAATAAATCGTGAAAAATGCTAAATGAGGTGGCCCAGAGTACAGTTCGAACATTTGAAAAGAAACAGTACCGAGTACTTCTCGAAAAAGTGGTTCTGGATTGGGGTTGAGTTGAGTGCAACCTCCGATCTGCCGCTTCTGGGTAATGCATCTCGTTTGGCGTGTTCAATCTTAACAATTCCGGGCGACTAGTACTCCAAATCGTGAAAAATGCTAAATGAGGTGACACAGAGTACAGTTCGAATATTTGAAGAGAAACAGTAGCGAGCGCTCTTCGAAAAGTGGTTCTGGGTTGGTGTTGAGTTAAGTGCAACCTCCGATCTGCCGCTTCTGGGTAATGCATCTCTTTTGTCTTCTGTGTGCTCAATCTTAAACAATTCCAGATGAATAGTATCTATGCCCCAATCGTTTCGTGCTAGATTAATACATCCTGTTAGCTAACTCAATCCCGGTCCATGTACGGAGGCTAATGTTATGCATACCTAACGATAAGCCCGGAACTCGAGCCCCTCAGGACGGCTCAGGAAGTCTGCTTCTTTCGCTACTCAACATCTAGTGATATACTGCCCGTGGAGTGACTTCGCCTCAAGCAGGGGCACGGCGTGCATGAGGGTGTGCCATCTTTTACGTCTCCTGTAAAACTGTTGAATTTTCAAACTCCTTGTAGCAACTTACCTGGTTGTCAGAGCATGGTCTTCATCTCGAAATATTTCTCTTTACATTCCCCACATATGATTTCACACTAGGAATACATTAATTGTACGCTGAAGCGACGATAAGAAACTCAAACCTAAGATACTGGCATCTGCAAGTGTGTTGATGCAAACATCCTTTAAAAAATTGCGCAGATGCGTGGTTTTTTCCCAAGCATATAGTATGGCATAAAGAAACACTAGCTCGTTCAAAGTCGCGTATAATCGCGTTATATACTACAAGGGACATAGAATACGCTCGAGTCGGTTGCTGACATAAATGAAATCAGTCAAGGTCCGTGGGATACTCGCTTTGCACTCTTCCGCCTCCATGATGTCCTGATACCTCGGGAATAGTCGCTTCGCGCTGGGCATCGCTTGGGCCTCACTTCCTTCTCCACTCTCTCTTGTTCTCTCATGTCTACTCCATCCTTCCGATGGGGCGTCCCAGGTGTCTCCATCCCCCGTCCCCCAACCCGAGGACCAATTCCTACTCGCCCCACGGCTTGGGACGAGCTCACATTTACGCCGCTAGGCGCGTACGATGTTCGTCGCCACCTCGGGGTTACCATGGACGAGACAGGCCGCTTCAATCTATCTCGCGATAAATTCTTGGCCTCCGATGTCGCCTTTCTCGCTGCTGGCGCCAGCGAAGATGGGCACCATGCAATCAGCGCCGACAAATTTTCTAAGGAGTTCCATGATCTCTATGACTCATTGCCTCAAGGCCCTGCAGGTACGTGTTGTACCATAGATTGCTACCATGAGTTTGCCTCACGTCTCCTTAGGCTCAGCTGCACGGAAAGATTTTAGAGAGCGTGTTAGAAAGCTGATTTTTGACCTGGTGTGTATTATGTCGGCGTTGTATAATTATTTCTGATACGTAGACAGGCTACCAAGTAGGATCGAGCCACGGGGGGGACGACAATTATTATCCATTCTTCCGGCACGACCGTCCCTGATGCGCCTTTGGTCCCCGAACGTCTGGAGGCACAGGTCTATCTCCCACCGCGATTTCTGGCAGAACACCCCGAGACTCACGCGACCATCGCGTTCTTAGTCCAGACCTATATTGAGCATGTTGGAATCCCTACGGCTCGGGACTGGAGGAACCGTGCCGAGAAAATCTGGAGCATGACACAGCAAGGTCGTCTTACCACACCCGTCCTCCCCACCACATTGATTCCTGTCGCGCCTGCGAATTCCGCGCTGTATATTTTCAAAGGTCGTCCCTGGGGAGCTCTAAAACTCGACGTTCCTCCGCCGTCACCTCTTCAAACTGCTGCCCCAGTTCCCGCTCAAGCTGACGATACCCCCGTGTACGATTTGGACGATATTTCGTTCGGCGATGACACACTTGCCCTCCTAGATGCCATGGAGCGTGCCGAACAGCTGGAAGCTGAAAATCGCACTCTTCGCGAAACGATTGAGGCTCTCAAAGAGCGGGAGCATGAGTACCACACCGAACTCGATATTTTCTCGGCCTCGGTGAGCCGACTCGAATTCTTCCAAGACGAGTGGACAGAGCGTGAGAATGGCTACCGCGCAGAGCGGGACATGCTCACGTCAACCGTGCGGTGCCTCGAGGAGGAACTTCGCGCTAGAGGTGCCTGCTATCTCTTTATTTTATTTTATTTTTACTTAATGCTGCCTTAGGACCATTCTCTCGTTCTCCTGCACGTACACAGCGCACTATTGCGACTCCTACCCGACCGCCCGCGTACAGTCGTCTTGCCATGCCCTCCATTCCGCATATATCACGCCTTGGCTCTCCAACGCCGCACGTTGCATCTCCTAGACGCGACCCTTCATCCCCGCGGGTTGTACCCACAGATGGGGATTCGATTATGCCGCGTACTGACCGTTTCCTGGCCGATCATGCACTCACGCACCTCGGGCCCATGGTAGAACTCATCCTGCGTTCTGTTCCCGCCATGAAATGGTCTGATGAGCTCCGCCGCCTCACTGCGCTGATGCCCGAGCACATTGACACCCTAATGGTGGAAATGGACAAGGACAAGTCCAAGTCGGAAGCGCCTTGATTTTTTTCTCTATGAAACACCTACCTACTAACGAGTTTACGAACGTTACGAATGTTTTTACCGAGCTCCAATGAATGAAAGTGTTTGCCGAGTGCATAAATGGAGCTGATTCGGATGCCAATAGTGAACGAAAAAAAAAGAAATCTGGGTCTCTTCCCTGACATACTAAATCATCGTCCAGTTTGTTCTGTGTTGCACAGTATGCCCGCAAACAACCTCACCCTCGCGGCTCTCAGTCAACCTCGCAATCGCGCGCCGCAGCCACAAGCGCCTCTCACTTATGCTGAGAGGCAAGAGAAGCGGCGCATTTCTGCGGAGAAGAAGGCGGAAATGGATGCGGCTGTCGGTACGACTTAGTTTTTTTTTTTTGTTGGCCACACGACATGTCTGACCCTTTCGAACTAGGAGAAGTACTGTCTTACATCAAGAACAAGGCCATCGAGCTTGGCGAGCGTTTCCAGAAGCAAGAACGCTATTTCCTTGATATCATCTATCAGGCTGGCGCACATATGGTCCACGCCCAGGAGAAGACTAACCCATACAATGCGTTTATCAGTGAAAAGGCTGCGCAGGAGCGCGAGGGTGAGTGCATGTTAAATTATAATACCCGCATTCCTTACCTACACTCAACCAGAGGGTAATTCATTGAAGGCCGCCGAGCTGCATGCCAAATACGGGGCTGAGTACGAGGCGATGACTGCAATGGAGAAGAAAGATCTCGTTGAGCGGTTCGACGAAGTGAAGAATGACATCCCGAAGATTCGTCGCGACACTCCGATGGCACGTATACGGGATTTCTCAAACACTGTCAAGAATATTGAGCAGTTGGTGAGCTTACCACTTGATTCCATTTCTTTTTCTGAAAACTTGTAGATCCATGGCTTGAGCTACTGCGTGGGCGTGGCGGGGTTTTTTTGCATTGTGAGAAACAGCACCGACTTCCATATAGAACCTCGGTGGTACTTCACGAGCCAAGACCTCGAGAGGTATTTACCGATTGCTGTGGGTCGCAAGTGGGATCAGGGGGCTATTGGGCCCAGATTGGAGGCATTTGCGATCGCGGGATGCGACACGATGAGTACGCCCTAATTATTATTTTTCTGGGCTCCAAATCTAACGGCTTGCACGCAGAGCTTTTGCGTACATCGCAACAGAAGGCCGCTTTTTTGAAAGGTGAGATACGAGATCTTGTGCGGGCAGGGTTAGGTGCGTAATACATGCAGAGTTCCAGGTAATTTATTAATTTAATTTTCTGCAGCCGAGATCACTGGGCGACCGACGGAAATGGAATACCTTCATTACGAAGAGTCCATTGTCTTGCGCTTCGGCGTTGAGCTAGTGGGCTGGACCGCCGACAAGTTCGTGAACCCAAGCGAGCTCAGCTCGTCTCTCGGCGCTCTCACAACCCTCCGTAACGCGCTCAAGAACGATGAGTGCAAATGGGTGAAACTCTCGCACGAGGCCCGGCAGGCGCGACAGACCAAGTGGGATGAAGACGTGGCCGCCGGCAAGATCCTTCCCCGGGCACGGGCCATGCGTTGCGACAAGGGGAAGCCCCGCAAGCGCAAGCACAACGAGGTGGACACTGCAGACGATGCAGACAACACAGACAACACCGACGGCAGCACGGCCCCCACCACCCAAAGCGAGCCTGTCGTCTCTGCTCCCCCCGAGGCACCAGCGCGGAAGCGCAGCAGGACAAACGCCAGCGCGACAGCCAACCGCACCGCGGCGCCTAAGAAGTCCCGCGCCAAACCGAATAAGGAAAACCAGGGCGCCAAAGCGAAAGGGAAGGCACCCAAGGAGAAGGGAATGGGAACGGGAGGGCGGGACGACTAGTCTTCCAATCTCTCCCTGCTCACGACGGCGCCAAGCCTGACAACTAATGTTGCTGCTGCGTCCAATGTACCCAAGGATTCCACTATTCTTGCGCCGTGATCGTAGTTTTTTTTTTTATCATACATTTTTCTTAATGTCACACATACGTACTTCTTGAATCAAGTCTTTTCATTCATTCAACTATACAGAGGGAAGGTAGAAAAAAGTGTAGTATAGTGCAGTTGATCGTGCGGTGTCTGGATGCTTGAATGATGAGACGGTCTTCGGCTAAGCATCTGTAGAACCTTGCTCGGCATCAGCGCCCGCTCGACATCGGCTACTCCGGAATTCAGATGTCCTTACTGACCTCTGTATCTGGTACGTGTACCCCGCCAACTTACGCATCATGCACCGCTGCCGCCCTGCTAGTTGGTGGATGGTGGAATCCGGTGCATGCCAGCGCTCGCCAAATGATACATCGATTTAGTCGTTCAATTATACAGGGTGAAATAGAAACAAGCGTCGTAGAATGCGGTTGGTCGCGTGGATGCTCGGATGATGAGATGATGCTCTAATAGGTGTCTGCCGACAGTCCGCAGGACATCAGCGCCCACACGACGTCGGCTATTCGGGATTCAGTGCACTTACCCCGGCTCCATATCGTGTACGTATGCCCGCCGACATTACGCATTGTGCAGCGCCGCCCCACTGATCATGGTGGACTGGTGAATGGCAGCGCTCACCATATACTTTGTCGATGGTCGATTCGGCAGGTAATCGGATCACTGGTTTGAATGAGGGCAAAGCGACAGCAGGGAAGAGCGACAGCAAAGTACAATCGTGCATGCACAAGCACGCACGACCGCAGAGGGGCAGTGGTGGGCGGGACGGTGAGGAGGGCGGGAACCAAGTGATGATGCACGTGGCACAGGGCGGGATGTTCCGTATCAGGATTTTCCGACGGCATCGAGATGTTGTTCGGGATGTCCCGATCGGCGGCGCACATGTGCCGAACTACCCAAAAATAAAAATAAAGTCGAGCTGGGGAGATTTACTGGAGGGTATTACCGGCGGGTAAGAGGATTGATTGGTTTTGCAACAGCCGAGCCGGCGTATCAACACCGGGTTACCCCGGCTAATTTGCTTCTATATTAGGGAAGGGTAGGTGGTGATGGTCGCGACGCGGTCGCGAGTCACAAACAGAGACAAAGTAGATAGCAGAGGAATAGCTAGCAGGCTATTGGTGCGGATGCGCAGGTCACCAACATATGCAGTAACGGATAAACGGACTGCTAGCCGGTGCTCTGACTCGTGCTAGATGACTCCAGGCGGCGGATTCAACTCCGCTTCGTCAGGATAGCGATTCCAGCAGCTGATGGCAGGCTGAGGGATCACTCACAATACCCTTAAATGGACGCTAGCGGATCAGTGTGGCTGTTCTACTTGGCATAGACCCATCATAAAACCAAACGGCAGTCGTTTCATTGGCTGTCGTATCTATCACATCATTTTCACTCATTTATATTATTCATTCTGTTTATCACATGTACCATGGACCTCAGTAGTATAAAGGGAGCACAGAGCAGGCTAGAACCTCAGATTATTACACCCCGACTTTGTACGAAGTTGGTGCAGGTGGTCTCAGGTTGCTAGTGGAGATTGTACACACACTTCACAAGTAGTAGCTTTATTGGAATCAATACTGTTGACTCTGGACACGTCGAGATTATAAGTTGAGGTTCTAAAGTTGTTGGCTCGCGGAGTCTTCACGTATAAAACCAAGGGTGTTCTCTTCGAGAACCAGCTAGCAGTTGCGCTAGCAGCTTTGCCTTCACCCCGATATATTCGTAGTGTGTTGGATCGCCTGCTAGGTGATTGTGTGTTGACTCGAGCCCACTAAGAAGAAGACGGACTAGGTGCCCCCACCTCTAGACTGACTGTAACTTGTCAGTTACTTCGCCTTCACCCCGATATTGACGGAAGCGCTGTCGTAGTGTGTTGGGTCGCTAGCTGGACGCTTATAGTGTCTATTGCCAATACAAAGTGGAAACGTTCCTGTTCTTGGTTAAGGAATAGGTCAGCGGCTTAAGGACTGCCTTGTCGCTTGAGGATTGAAGTCCACTTGTTGTTAGCCTCAATAGTCTTTGGGTATCCCATTGCGAGGATTTTCACAAACCTACATACTCTGCCCTGGTGCCCTCAATCTAGCGATCCAGCCACCTTGTATCCAACCCATAAACCCTTGCCCATCCCAGGTGCTAGCGGTATTGTTGTTGGCAGCTGCGTAGTGCTAGCGTGTTGTTGAACGACTTTGTTGAAGTCTAGCAGTCGAATTGTGTTTGTTCCAAACCCGTTGGTCGCATACTACGGCCCGGACCCGAACTCACAAAGAGAAGCACTTACATCTTTGGAGGAATAGATTGTTGTAGTGGTGGTTTTGTGGTTGTTTTGTGCAAGCACGAATCTAAGCTATTTCTAGTCGTATATCAAGTGCACCGTTACAACGGGAAGCGGGAAGTGAAGAAGAAGTACCCAAGGTCCGTACCATTTGATCCAGTGCCGAATAGTGCACCAATTGTGCCGTGATCTGTTTTTGACGGTTTAACGGTGCTAAATGATCGTTTGGTGGATACGAATCAGTCCTGCACCTTCAAAAAATCACTAAAAAGCATGCAGAGGGCGAGAAATAGTGTTTAGCACAGGATATCAAAAGAGCTGTAATTCTTCTCATCCACCAAGAAAGAAAAAAACTCATATCAAACATCTTGTGGTTAGACCAAGAGAAATATATCCACGTACGCCTCAGTTACGGAGCAAGAAGTAACTGAGGCTGTGTGCTGTCGCGTAAAATTATGAAGGAGTGAATGTTGGGATGATGGGATGAATGAATGTACGTATGAGGTAGATAGATAAGATATCACCGCTAACACATAGTACAGCATATATTAGCTGCTGAGTCTGCCTGGGTTGGCTTTCAGCTTGCGAAGTTAAACATCGCCTTGGAGCGAGGGTAAAATTTGAAGTTCCTCAAGCCACATTTCAACGAGTGTGTATCAAGTTTAACTGCCTTCTCGTTGAGCCAGGGCAACCAAGTTCTAAATGAAGTGCAAAACACGGCTGAAGAAATCGGTAAATCACTATATACTCGAGATTTACTTCGACGGATAGCCAAGTGTGGTGCATGTGGAGTTTGAAGAAGAAACCTCAGAAAATTTGTTGACAATGATATCCAAGTCAGTATAAGTCTTTCGCTGGAGAGATAGAAAATAACTGTCCCAACAACTTGACAAGTATCGCTACCAAAAGTATGGTAGGCTTCCCCGGTACCAGGAGGGGCCCGGAGGGCCTTTTGAATATAAATCCCAATGTCTTCGGACCAAGTGAAACTGTCGCCATCTGCCGCGCTTTGTGCCGCCAGGCGGCAGTGGCTGTGTTACCCTCCGACTTGAGTGTAGGGATCTGTACTGCAATGGATTTGATCATTAATCTCGTTTGAAGCTGCAGCTCTTGCACTGACTTCCCACTCGCAACGTAGCAGACATGCCCACAATGGGTAAAAAAAGTCAAAGTTGTGTATAAAAAGGCGGCAAAGGGGCGGCAATCTCCTCTTTATAAAATTACGCTGTCCGAAGCCTTTAAACTCCGCCGGGAATCTCCTTTTACGTTGATGTCTGCTGTTAGCCAAGCGAAGAGCGGCCCGGCGAAGCCGGCCGCGAACCGCTAGTATCAATTCAAGTTGACGGCGGCAATCCTTGGAAAAGGGACGCCAGCGTGACAATTTGAGGGCGGCACTTCCATTTTTAGGGAGCGGCAACGGCGGTAGGGCGGCAGTACTTTCACCGTCGCGGCCCACCACTTCGGTTAAGGAAGTAGAAATGCGCATTTGTTCGGCACCTGTTTTTTGCACAGGGAGCTTTGGCGCAGTCGTCATCGGTACCCAACGAGTTGATACGCCTCCGGCATTGTAATAAACGGCGCTCATTGTTGACACTTGCTCCAAACCAGTCAGAAACTTGAATGGATGGTCGAGGCATGCCTGGCACCAGAGGCATCAATGCACTCACTAGACTACACTTTCTTCGGCCGTGTTAAAAGTCCGCGTCTTTAGATGTCGGCATCAAACTGAAAAAGAAGGGAGCGTATATTGCAACCATCAGACGAGCAAGCGCGAAACTCAACAAAGCTACTTGGTCATAAAAAAAAACGACGTAAATGGAGGAACGATCATTAAAATTTTAAATTCCCGATTTCTCACTCTCTTTACTCCCGAACTCTGTGCTGGAGTTCTGGTCCATTATAATGATATTAGTTTCAGGCGAAACACTGGTAAATCGCGCGGGACTCCAAGCGGAGGAGCTGAACGCTGGGGTAGGTGCTCCAGTAGGGTTGGCATGGATCTGGACATCGCCGTAGCTCGTGAACTGATGTTCGAGGTGCGACTTTCGAAGGGCGACGAGGATGACAATGAGGGTCGGATACATTCCCTGCAAGACCGTGCATAAGGAGGAACAGAACCGAATGTGTGAGCGAGGGCTACAAACGTACCGTCACTTGGTACATGACCATAGTTGAGTAGATTGTGTAGGCACTCGGCTCTACGCCGGGGATGACAATAATGTTCCTCAGAATCTGTACGCCATTTTAGTCGAGATCCATTTCTGGTTGGACAGCAGCGACGTACCCAGAGAATGCTGTACACTATCCCAGATTCGACAAACAGGGCCATCATGCCCCCGGCGTATGTCCTATTGCTCGTGTCTGAAAGGTAGTGCCGTATTGCTCGTCGGCAGTGCCTATATTAATGTTGACGTGTGAATGGATTATAATTATCAGAGTGAGAGTGAGTCACTCTCATACCAAGCCTGATACCCAATCATCGTCGTAGCCCATACGTTGATGAGCGCCGATAGGGCCAGAGCCACGGCGTCGATGATGAGCTGTGACGGGACGAGGCGGTGGAGCGTAGTCACCGAGGGAAAGCCTTGACCGATTTGTGTGAGGTTGCAGAGGAAGATGGCGCCTAAGCATTTCGGGTTAAGCAAGGGACTGAGTTAAATGGGGGGACGTACAAGCCAGAACGATGAGGAGGAAAACAGCCATGACAAGGACGCGCTTGTTCCGCCCAAAGACAACGTACACCCGCCAGCATACCACCATGTCGCTCAGCACAACCTGTGCAGTCTCATCAGCCATCGCTCATAAAACCTGAAGAACTGAGACGGGACGCTGAAAGAGGTGGCACATACGCAGATATTATTTGTGATCCCTTGAGCGATATGCAAGGCGATATTGACTTTGACGCGCCTAGCATGATCCGGAGGGGGCTGCACAAGGTCTGCGGGGAGCAACACCTTCAAGTCATCGCGCAGACGATGGACATCGACCGCCCACTCCCAACTCGCGAGACAATACATTACGAGTGTGACACTCAGCATCATCTTGTTTGCCCGGGAACGCCGCCCGCGAGTGCTACCGAATCATGAGAGGGTGGCTTTGGGCAGACCATATAGACTGGGCTTACGTGAGCAGGTAGGTAGAAGCGACTATTAGGACGGTGAAGATAGCTGTTTGAGGGAGTGGAATCGATATATCGGCAAATGAGTCCGCGGGGGAGAACACACCATAGAGTGCGGTTTCTACGAGGAGAGGGAACACACGGAAGTTGGCGGTGCTCGTAAGATTATCGCTGTGAAGCTGTACTTGCTCGACCGTGAGCGCAGTAACCATGGCTTCAGGCTCCTCGAGCAAGGCGGGCAGAGACGAGGATAGGGTGGCTATCGGCAGATTATTATACTAGGAATCGGACGAGATCACTTCACACGACGGGGAACCCGGATGTCATGATGTTGGAACGGGGCTCCTGTGAGAAGGTAGACCCTGAAATACATATACTGTCTGTGAGTATACACACCCAAAGACGGAAGACCGGAGTGAAATGTGGGCTAGATCAGCAATAGAGACCATCGCGCTGATAGGTAGGACGATGTCTATCATTGCAGCTGAAGCAATGAAGTTCTGATACAGTCCCGGGACAAACAGACGGAAATGCTGTAGCCGTCAGTAGAGACGTCGCATGCGCAAAAAGTCGAGAGCGTTGTTTGGACCGAGTATACATATCACATGGATGGAGGGCAAGACGACAATGTTTCAAGTTGACCCATCTTGCCTGACGAAAACTCGGTGGAGCTGCACGAGAAATGGCGGAAACGCGTGGAGCCTCCAGGCGACACTGTAAAGGGGACGGATGGCCTTCGGGTATCAATGTTATTTGCCAAGGCTGAGGCCGTAAACTGAATTCCACGAGACATCGGGCAGCACGGGATAGACCTCCGCGTGCACTGGCATTCTATGCTGCCCTCACTTGAAGTATAACGTTTCATTTCCAAGTATCAGAGTTATGTCAGGGTTCACCCGTGCCCGCTAGCCCGCAAGTCTTGAAGTAGCAAGCCTTGGCAGGACCGACCGCAGGCGCAGACAGCTATGAATGGCAGATCTTCCAAGTTCCGGTCGACCGACGACGAGTTAATCAGCAGTCAGTCACAGTCCACTGATTGGTCTTTTTGAACGTGACCAGGTAAACAGCATTCGATTGGGAGAGACGAGACGGCCATCAGAGAGAAGGAAAGAGAAGGTGGAGGCAGAATAGAGGAGGGTCGCTATTTTGAGTGACGTGATCGATGATTATCACGTCATCATGCGTTGCGCCGGCAAGTTGCCTACGGGCGCCCATCTTGTCCGAAGGTAGCGTCGCGTTGTCAAGACCTCCTTCCTGTGCGTTGATTTCTTTTCTTCCGTTGTCGGTGGTCACAAGAGAGCCAAGCTTCACATCTGTCTGGAGCTTTGAAAACTCTCCGCCGCCGCCGCCATGGCGTAGTAAAAGTTCGCGTGTCGAATCCGATTGTCTCTCAGGAGTCAGGACGTTCAATTCCGGACAGCCTTCTGAATCTATCTTACTTTACATAAACGATGGAAGATGCGCGACCGATGCGGGACTCGCTGGTGCCTGACCGGTATCAAAACTCCGGATACCCATCAAGATCTCGGGACCCGGGAGATGCGTGAAATTATTAGTCTCGTTCCCAGCGTTTTAGGGCGTGCTCAGACAGAGCAGCCGCAGTAATTCTATACGGAGATATTAATGTTGGTTTGTTGAGATGATATCAAGGCAGAATTTGATGGAAAAAAGACGGGGAGCACCGCCCTATAACGTCTGGTGCAATTTTAGCCGCAAGACGTGCGATCGATGTGACACAACTCGCAGGTCACACCTGTGACGAAGTGCAACTTGGGGCCATATAGCTACTTGAAAAATTGGAAATGTCCGGGAAGGTTCCTTTCGTATCAAGATATATCCCCCAGAGTGAAGAATGGCCCACAATTTGCGAGATTTCGGCGAGATTTCAACGAAAATGAGTCAGATTGTCAGGGCCATAATAATTAATATAGACGGGAACTCGTCTGATTAAGCCTATCATAAGTAAGGGAAGACTCAGCAGAATACATTGAATAAGAAATTTGAGATACCGGGGGTGGGATGAACGAAATCGAGTTGATAGCACGTCTTGCGGTTGAATTGCACCAGATCTTGGAGGGGTGATGGCGGTGGGTGATTTTTTGATTTCTGTGCCCCAAATCACGGCCGTCTCCGAAGCCATCCCCGAAAAGATCTGGAGCCGAGATTATGAAATTATCAGTTCGAACACCTATCCGAATCTGAAGTGAATTTGTGCTTCTCCAGGGAATATTTAACACGATTTCCGACGGCGATGGAACTTGACTCTCCGACCCGGTCTGACATTCCGAAACATCCGCTACCGCTGTGGATGCTAGTGTCTCATAGAGAAGGCACGGGAAAACTGTAATAAGATAAGATCTCTCCTTCATGAATACATAAGAGGTAGGGGAACGTCTATGAGTACAAGCCGAGGTGGTGAGCAGAGCATTCTTGGACTGTTAATTAGCACTATCTCACGCTTCTCTTTGATTGGAGTCATTTTTCAAGCATACACGCCCCAGAGGGTGGTCCGATTACAAGTGGCAAATGTGGTGTGTGCTTTGCCTTTCTCGGGTTACTACACCATATGTTCCTCCGCCAAGATCCCTGAAATACAGCCGATTTAGCCAGATCAAAGTGGCTCTAGAGGTCAAAAAAAAAAGATAGTTTTTTTCTACCACACTGCAAGGCCCTGGAATTTACGCTCTTGAGTGTCGTCAGAGATGGCCTTCGTCCTCGAAATATCCCTGTTTACTCAATTTTCTTGAGGAACTTATAAGGTACTAAGGAAGTAACCAGGGGCCGTGCGCTGTCAATGTGAGCACCGATCCGATTGATGCCTACTGATGCGCACCGAGGCAGATGAATACAAAAAGAAAAAAATCAAGGATAAACGGTTGTATTCCCGAACGTAAAATAAATGTACATTCAAAGTCTGAGACAATCAAGAACAGCCTTAGAGTTTGCCGAATTGTGTCACTAAATCGACGAGCTGCTTTTATTCAACATTGATCCAAACTCCATCGTCCACCTATGGTGCATCCATCGAGTACCGGATTCTCGTCTCATTCTATCCACTCATCAAGTGAGATTCAACTCAGCGTCTTAGCGCACGACAAGTTCAACACACTAGCCAGAGGTTGCCAGTAGTTCGTTGCGACGTTGGGCAGGTACTAGGAAATCCTGGATGAAAATCAATGATGCTAGATCGTTGACATGAGCGTGGATCACTGCATAGGCTGGCTTGCGGGTCTTCTCTTTCCATTCCCGTTTCCTTTTCGCCCATTTTACCGCTCTCATGTGGCCCCTACTTTCGTTTTTGGATCCCCAATCCCGCACAATACTTCTCCTTCTTCTCTTGCCTGCTTTTGTCGAGGGCGCCATCATAAATACTACTGTCGACGACACAGAAACTAGTTTTAACTGGTCGGAAAGTTTGACCGCGGTGACCCCCTCAAGACCATGCGCCGGATGTGCTTCCAAGCCCGACGCATCGAAAGTGAAAGGGGGTTCGTGGCATGACGGGAATATCATGACTACGAAGGACGACAGTGCCGGAGGGTCCTTGACTTTCCAAGGTCAATCCGATTGAATATTCTGTTTCCCAAACTAATGCATGTTACACCTCCTCAGGCTCCGCCGTATACATCTATGGAATTGACCAGGCCGACTCGGAGGCGGATATTTTATTCACGCTAGACAGCATCACCTCCACACACCACTATACTGGCTCAGACCGATTCGCGTACCATGCGCTCTTTTTCTCGGCCACAGGTCTGGCAGCGGACCAAACTCACACGGTGAAGTGGACCCTCGCCAAGAACTCTGCCAGCGATCGTGACCTTCAAACGACGTTATTCGATTACGCTGTCGTTACTAGCGGCACCGCCGATACAACTACCACAGCCTCAGACTCCTCGAACGGTGGTTCAGGTTCTAATACTACGACTGCGGGAAACTCGTGCGGCCTCCTCTACATAACACTAGGACGCAATCTGACCACACAACAGAATTGTCACGTCCTCAGGATCGTGAGTTGCTGTATTTCTTTTCCGGATATATTTCACGTCTCTGTACCACAACAGATCTTCCTCGTGAGTAATCCTCACTTCATTGATCAGTAATTCATACTCACCAACGTTAGTGTTGGAAAATCAAAATCATCGTGAGTCGTTTATTTCGCTCGTCGTTCGATTTTTCTGAGGATTTGAAACAAAAGGAGCTCAGAACCATCTTCGACGTGCGTGTTTCGCCTACAGGCATTCCATGGACTCTTAATCCTCTTAATACAGAGGAAGCGTGAGCCAGAATGAGGCGTAAGCTCATTTGTTCAATGTTCCCCAAGTTCTTAGTTAACAACGGCCCTTTGATTAGTTCGAATTCCTAAGAGTTTCGCTTGAAACTATCCCCCCGACTCACTTATCCACGATAGCGTCCCATCCCCAGTGCAGACCGGGATTCATCTTGGCAACTACAGTACCGTAGCGCCGGCCGGTTCTTCTTCGTGAGCTATGAACTCATCTTGGTGATTGCTACCATCTGAACCACGACTTCACAGCACAATTGGGATCAAGTACTCTTCTGACCATCCTGCATAGCCTTGACTAACTCTTTCTGCTCCGTAGCGACAAGGATGGGGCCGATTCGAGCCCGTCTGGCGCCGCTCGCTCGAAACTCAACGTCGGAGCCATCATTGGTGTCGTTCTCGGGACACTTCTGGTCGTAGTGTTCGTCACCGTATGTTTCTACGTGGTTCGTCGCAGGGGCCAGCGCCAGCAAACCGCTGTCACCCCATATGAGGCTCCGCCGCGCACCTCGTGGTGGCGTGGACGCGGAATCCACTCTATCCACCCGTTCGTCGCCGAGCCGCCCCCACGCAATATCGCCACCGCCGCCGCCACATCGGGCCCGCGTTCTGGAAAGACACGTGTGTTGAGAATTTACCTTTGCTTTAACGATGGACCCCTGAAAACTCAATCTTTTAGTTGAGAGCCCTGCACCGAAGCGCGTAGGGAAGGCGACAGCCTCCCTGGTCCGGAATGCGACTCAGCGCAGTCGAACCTTCGATGTAGCACAGTCGCCGGTTAGCGTGTCCTCCTCAGCCTCGGCATCAATAACTGCGCGGGAAAGAATGTTGGAGGAACGGCTGGCGGAGCTCGAGGCGCGCATTGGTAACGCCCCGCCGCCTTATGTGACAGAATAGCCGCCTCACGGCTAGGAGATGTTACTGTAGAAACAAACGGGCTCTTAGAGTACTATTTATCATTCTCCAGCGGAGAATACCAATAGGATTGGTCAAAGCTTAGTTAATACAAGCAAAAAAAAAACCGTCTCCATATGATTTGTTTGAATCCAACAACTTGCGCGTCAATCAATTTACGAGCAATGGCAAGTGGGCGGGCGTACCCGATACCCTTGAAGCAGCAAGACCCCCAACCTCAATGGAACTCGCCAGGACCCTGCGTCATTTATCTGAGGAACGAACACCAGAGAACTTGAGATACTTACCGGACCGAAGAATCCTGAGTCGGGAATAGGCAGCCGCGGGCAGCCGTCGTTATCGCAGCCCAGGAAGGGACGATTATTGCCGATCCAATCTATCGAGACGTTGGGCCATTGCACCGCGAAGAAAATGACCACAGCGCAAATCGCAATGGAAGCCGAGAAAGCGGTGGTGGTAATACTGATGAACGGGCGAGTCAGTTTAAGGTATTTATAATCGTTCAGCGCCTGGGACGCACTAGTTGTACTTGCTCCACCAAGCAAGGTAATGCTTCTTGATGTACACGTTGAATACCCAGGCAACCGGAACGGCTAAACCAGGGTTAGTTGCGCGGTCAGATAAGATATCGATGGGAGTGATTCACCTGGCCAGAGATTCGCAAGGTTGTACGGAGCCCAACCAAGGCCGCCAGCGATAATCACGGGCAGATGGATGTATTCGAATATTTTGAATCTCTTGCGCAGGACATAGAACGGGATCGGGATAACCGCACCGATCAGGAAACAATACAGAAGGCTGTTGTAAATTCCGCCAGCGCCGAACATACGCTTTGGCCCAAGAGTTCCCTGGAAATTTATCGGTTATACACTGCATGGTCGGATTGAAAGTGAAACAAATACCCAGAGGACGCTGCAGTTGTTTAGTGCCTGAAAGATATATGGTAATAAATATGAACCTAGCTGTGAAGAACGTGTTGATACCGGGGCAGATGAAGTGGTCTACTTGGTGTGGGGTACACACATCCGCAATCTTGGTCATTTGGAAGTTGAGAATTGCGATACAGACAAATGATGATACGATCGTCGCATATGTTTGTGCCCAGAACGTATGCACAGGAGGAATGTGCATATAGTGCGCCAGCTTGAGGTCTTGGGCAAAGTTCAAGCAATGTGCAGTGGTAACATACTAAGAAACGATATTAGTTCTTTCGCTCTTTCGAAGAAGTGATATTCCTACACCACTGCATTTTAAGAACGAAAAAAAAGACGAAAGCATTTTGTCAGAAAGATTCCAGTGGTTGGAAGCAGCGGGGGACGAACTAGGACTTCAGCGGTGTCAGGGCCTGAGTCACCGGCGACATATAGTAGACGACATACCTTGAAATAGTTCATGGCGACAGCATTTCCAGGGAACCAGAGTCCACCTGTGATATGTGAATATTCCAGTGACAAACCGTAGCATTGGGTGTACCAAAGAGCTCTGCCAGTACATTTAGCGTGATCTGTACGTTGGTTATGGCCTGCAGAATACATTCTTAGAGGTGAACAAAAAGTAATCACGGGACAATGTACCAAAATTATTCCAATTGGGATGACAAAAATTGCAGCGAGGAAGACTGAAAGGGAATTCAGAGGAATGACACAAGAGGCGGGAAAAGGCATTTACCCCCGTACAGCACGACGGCGGGAGTCGTCTCCGTAGGATAGGCGCCGACGCCTGCGGCGCCAAGAGCAATGGCGGCAACCAAGACACTGACGGCATCAGCTGCACATAATTCAAGAGCAAATCATACTCACACCAAGTAGTGCCATTCGGGAACTTCCTTGTACGCCATCATTAAACGAACATGTACGTCTTTGTGGATTTCGGAGGTTTTCTTTCGGCTCAGGATGCTCTTTAAGCCGTGTAGGATCTCCTTGCGATGATAGAGGGCAGCATGTGTAAGAGTCGCCGTGTACACCGCAACTATCGGAGCAGAGTTGAGACATCGCCATCCAGAACACATAAATCATATACGGCTTACAGAAAACACCGTAAAGCAGAATGTTGCCGGCGGCCAAGCTTCAACAATATCGATCAGATCGCAATCTCGAATGGGCAAACGGCGCTCTCACTATGCAGGGGAATAGTTTTCATAAAGTGTTTGATTGAACAAAGTGTTGCTGCCGACGGCATTTGAGACGTTGTAGAAATTTCCTGTGTTGTCGAACACCCGCTGCGGAAATCGAGATAAATATTGTGGAGCCACACAAGTCAGGTTCAAACCCACATTGGAGTTGATTGGTAGATACCCAGTATTCCAAGTGTTTGTATACCACAGGGCCTGGTAGGGGGGTCAGTTCGGTGCTCGCTCTCTAGGTCCGTAGCCGAATCGGCAGATTTGCCGACATCGGCGGCCACGTGCCAGCGGGATCGAAACCCGGCGGGTGATACCCGGCAAGCTGTGCCGAATCAGCCCACAAAATGCAAGGACGTCAAGGGAAAGGGGATGAAAATAGATGAAGAGAACGAAACGAACCACAATGATTGGGAGGGTTATGATCGCCCCAATGAACGTCTGGAACGCTGTAATTAGCTCAGAGCAATAGGATCATCTCCACACTCACGTTGAAGGTACTCTGGAAATCGCAAATGAGGTTTTTTTTCTATGTGTGAGGTAGGCCACGTACGAAGAAGGGGTAAATCAGCGGGTCCAAAATGGGAGTGAACTATTTGGTTGTAGGGCGGTGAAAATTCAGGTCAAGCATGGGCCATAAAAACAAACTTGGTTCCAATCAAAGGTCGGAATGGGATTCAACCCAAGGCCGCTTATGCTGCCGGTGATTGCGGCCAAGTGGACGTCTGATAGACAGGTAAGAAATTTTGACAACGTGATCTCAGTGTCAGAGTGACTGACTGGTTGGCGAAATCCATGTCATCCAGTTGAAGTACGACAGGGACTGGAAGATGAAACTACGCATGGTCAATTCCCTGACTCCGGCCAGTAATGATTACGTACTCGGGGAACCAGAAGTACACGAACATGCCGCAAAAGCAATACAGAAACCAGCGCATCTGCCGGATTCCGTGGGATTAGACAAGGGTGATTGAAGTGTATGTGGCTCACCTTGGTCACTCTCCAGCCGTTGGCCACAGTCTCTTTCTCGGCATGGAAAGCTCTCTGTACATGGGTGAATTCGTTATAAGTGAGAAGGGGCTAGTCTTACGTTCAAGGCTATCATCTGTATGGTAAGGGTCAATAACAGACAGTCACATGGTTGAGACACTGCGTACGGCAAGATTCGTCGGCCTTTTAATTTGATGGCTGTCAGACAACGTCGAGACAAACATTTATTTTACCCACCAAATGGCATATGCAGGGTACACAAGGAATCGACGGGTCAGACCCGCCAACCCGTATCCAATGAAATTGGTGGATAGAGCAACCATGATCTGATAGCCGAAGTTTGTAGCCCACGCAGAATTAAAATACAAGGGCAGGTATTGAACCCAGATAATCTGCAGACGACTCGTGAGCAGACAGACAAAATGAAATCCCATGCGCACATTATTCCTGCACAATGTAGATCAGTAACTTCGTTGATCAATATAATTCGTGCGTACGTGTAGGGGGTATTGAATCCGACGTTGGCCATAATCTAACGATATTGCGTTAGAAGGGGGCGAAATGGCGACATATCCGAGAACTGACCGTGATAAGCATGTGTTCCTTCGGGTTGAATTTACCGCTAATTCTTGATCAGAGATATAAAAAGCTGCGAGTAGGATGGACGCACGGGTTGAGACTCCACGTATAGCCAAATGTCGTGTACTGCTTTGTCGGGAGGAGTTCCATTCAACTTGGCGGCGGGGAACGCCAGAACCTGAGCGCAGTTGGGGTACACTAAGATTGATGGGTAGCTTGGTTTCTGAGATGAGATTTGGGGAGGATAGCAAACGACTCGGTTCGTACCGGATGCTGAAGAACTGATTGATGAAACCGCTTTGGAAGAGAATCAGCTTCACAATTGGAGTTGAATTACGGAAACGCACCCGGCGCCAACGAAAATCGTCCCAATAACAAGTGTACGGAACGTCGCACCAGAAACGTTGGTATCATCGTGGTTGTCCACAACGGCTCGTACCTCGGCGTAGGGTGAATTCTGCGGAAATCATGTGGGTGAGTAGTGAAAGACAATGACTACAAATCAGATGGGAGTGCATGGAAAGCAGAAGGACAATAAGGACAAAAAAAAATGAAGCAAATATCAACGGAACTGCACCGAGTTGAGGACCGACTTACAATGACGATTAAAGCCGCCTCGACTTTCAACTCGTCGTAAATCTGCTGGTATTCGGCCGGGTTTTGCTTCAGTTCCTCGTCATACAGGTAGCGGCTGTGGAGCATGAGAAACTGGCTAGACGGAATTGGAGAAGACGTACTTGGCCGCAGCAAGGACTCGGGGCGGAAAGTTCTATACCGCAGGTCAAGGTCGAGGAACCACTGATCAGAAAGAACTAACAGGGTCATCGTGGTGCTGTACGAAGTGGTCAGAATGATTTGCCACAGATGAGAGATCCTATACCTCTTCCACAATTCTGTGGATGGTTTCATCGATTTCCTCAGCCTGGCGGAGTTGATTGGCATTCGACGCATGAGCGATAAGGCTCAGCCTACCGTCATCGTTTTGGCATGTTCAGCGGCTTCCAACAGATCCTCGGGTACCGCCTGGATCTCAGCGCCGAGGACGTCCTGAAGCAAAGTCACTTCAGAGGGGGTTGACAAGAGGCAAGATGACTCACGATATCTGCCAGACCCGCACTGCCCTTCTCGTTGACGGACGAATGGGATGATTCCTTGTCTGCGAGGGAGGTGTCTTTCTCCATGGCCTTTCGAGTTGGTTGAGGGGAAGGGGAAATTTGGGCACCTTAGCGACACCATGCACTGCATATCCGGAGCCCTTTAATAGGGTTCAACGGACAAGGGTCTCAGAAGAACAACCCTCTTGACGTGAGAAGTCCAAGATAACTCCCGTGTTCCCGGAGAATGTGATACGCCCGCTGTCTCGTCTTCGCCGATAAGCCCCACGAGTGTTCAGGGAATTCCAAGGTCAGACGACCACCATATTTTACCCGCCTCGAATATTTGTATCACGATATTTCCCCCAAAGGTGGACCCAGAGTAGTAATCTTGTTGCAATCTCCGCCGGCTATCGGAGCCAGCCATTAAATGTCGAGCCAACTAAGATTCGATTGGGGCGAGGTTGATTGTTGGGGTCAATTAGTAGCGTGAAACGGGACCTAGACCGTCTCTCTCCGCGCAAGTCCATTGCCTGTACGGCATGAGTCCAATCCCGGGGTAAAACTCGATACGTGCCTGGCATAAAAATAAGTCTTCGCCGCATGGAACCACTGCACAGCAAATATTAACACGCTTCTGAGTCTGAGATACCCCGAACAATAGCAACTGCTGGAGGGTGTTTTTAGAACGGTTCTACACCGAGCAGGATATGCATCCGCCGAAGGCGAGGCCGTTCGGAGGAGGTTGATGAACGTGACTCGAAGGGTCCGCAAAGTTGAACCGCAGTCGTGAACCGCAGTCGGCCACCATTCGAATGAATTCCGCCAAGGCGTGCTGAGGCGCAATATTCACCAAGTATCAACTCAACGGAGGTCCGGTGAATAGCAAGACTACCAACATATCGAATCAGCTCGCCGACGATTCCCATGCCCGCGACACTGACAGATAGAAGACCGTTCCAATCAGGATCCAGTACTGGTTCCAAACACCACCCAGTGTCGGAGTAGTCGTTTTACGCAGCGCCAAGGGGGCTTTCCCTGCCTGCTCCGATCAACGTAAGGCCCGGGACACCTATATAATGAGCGGGGCGCGGTATTCACTTATCTCCTTATCTCGCAGGATTGCATGCGCCTCTTGCGATATCGTGGGGCGGCCGACACCGGGGCGGTGTAGGCCATTGACTTGCGGGTATCGTAAGTACTGGGTGCATTTGTTTCATCCCGGGATTTGAGCTCTAATTGCCGTCCGCGGCGCAAGGACAATTAGCCGAGAGTCCGCTCGCCAGGAATTACAATTGACCGAAGCCCGCTCGCGAGGCAGTGAAAACACCCCCGCAGCACTACGGAGGACAGGTCTTGTCTGGCAAGGTCTGGCACAGGTCTTCAAGGATAAGCGTCCATTTAATTTTCCAAAAGAATGTGTAGAATCAATGTGAGACCACTAGGCGAGACAGCGAAGAGAAGCATACAGAAGAGAGCGAAATAGTCCACGCTCAGCATACCGCGACGTTCTCCTTTCTGCGGTCCGTCTTCATCCCAGCCGTATAACCAGCAGTTGTCTTCGCTTTCGAGGCCTCCTTGATAGACGTGGTCTTGACATTGACGTTGCCGAGAGCGCAGAGTCGTCGCGTTGACGCTGGCTCGGGAGAAGCAGGGTGTGGGATGGACATTGTCTTGGCGCGATGAATAGATGCATGGGCCAGAGACGGACGGGCACCCAAAGCCGCACTGACGCCGCGGACGAGCCCAAATTTGAAGTTCGCGTTCGCACCAACACCGCTGGGAGCGGTCCAGAGGACTGTCTGTGGCGCAGCCTGGGCAGGGCGTTCGCGCAGCGGAAGGGCGCTCGGGTGCGCGCCGACAACGGAGTCCGCCGTGCCGTGCAGGGTCTCGACGGCGGGCCAAGCGTGCGGGGAGTCGGGGCCAAGGCAGACAGGGGGGATCTCGATGTGTGACACTGCTGGGGTGGCTTGCGCGGGACCGGGAGTGGGGTTAGCGGCGGGGCGTTCGAGGGGACTATGCGTGTGGTGCGTCTTCTGTATCTGTACTACGCGAGCGGCTGATCTCTGGACCACGCCCACAGTGGACGAGGCGAGCTTCCCGTGTGGGGTGGCGGTGATGACGTTGCGCAGCAGTGTTGGCCCAGGGCGATTGAAGCAGAGGCGGCGGCGGTGACGGAAGGCGTACGAGCGAGGAGCACTGATGTGCTGTAGGTGCGGCGAGGCCTTGATATATTGTATTTTGCCAGTGCGCGAGTCCTGCGGGCGAGCCTTTCGAGGGAATAGGACGAGACCAGCACTGCTTAGAGTGAGGACCGCGTGGGCGAGATAGCCTGCGGCAGGGGGGGGAGAGGACCTGGGCGTTATCTTCAGTAGGGACTCTTGAGATGTCTCTGTCTGTGCTCGATGTGAGCAAGGACATCGGTAGTGGGTATCGGAGACCGACCTCGGCATTCTCAGCAGGTGTCCGAGTGCGGAGTACTTCGGTGAGCTTGGCTATTCCAAACGCGGTGAGAGTAAATGCGAAAACAAGGCCCAGACAGACGAGCAAGTCCTGTAACTCGACAGACGGAGAATCACGCTTGACGCGCCTCGCAGTGGAATGACTTGTGATGGGCATTGTGGGTATGTCGGCGTGTGCTAAAGGAGTGTACAGCAAAACGAGGGTGCGATAAGTTGGATAGAAAGTGGGCGGGTAGTGGTAAAGGTCAAGGAGCAAGGTGGCTCCCTCGATCATCAGCGTCGGATTCGGAATCGATCACAATCCAGAGTCTCCTGTCAAAAGTCGGACCCGATCCAGAAGAGACGAAATGTTCATGCTGCAAGTCCAAAAAGTACATAAAGCTGGATCATCGCGACCTTGAGCAAGCCGTGAGTCATGGTGGAAAAGGGATGATACGGAACAACCGCCATTGATTTCCGCAAAGATCCGAATCGGAGTTCGAATTATTTTCCACTTGGTTCCCATACTGCTTATTTTCGTCCACCGAAGTCGGGAACGCGAATGGGTGTAGTATCTTCCTTGTAATCCAAAACTCCAGGAAAACCCCAACGATGTACACTTCTCCGCCGAGAAAGTCCGAACCATGATGGAACCCCGAGATTTTCAAATATTCATGTGGGGCTCATTCCAGGTTCGTAGTCTCTCGTGGAAACCACGAACATTAGATGCTCGTACCTCATTCCGGCAGCTCAAGGGCTCTGGTTACGAGAAATTTGAAGAATGGAACATGTTTTCGGAGCAACAAGCTTGTTCTCCGTAGCAAGGTGGCCACAGAATCAGATCACCACATTCTGGCCAAAGTCAAATGAAGCATACTCGATAAGAATACAATAGCATCGGGCTTTGTGCTTGAAATGCGTCACAACTGTTCTTCACAAGACGGTGGCCACAGGATCCGCCGTGTGGGCGCGAGACCGACTCCGGTTCTTGTGTGTATCAACGAGAGAGCTCAACGCCAAGGTTAAGTCGAACATCCTCTATACTTGTAAAAAATTGCCCCTTGTTCTCGTCTATTGTTGTCTAACACTATATCATGCAGGCAGACGAGTTCAAATGACATTCCCAACGCACACACTTCCTCTTCACTTCATCAACACGAGCACCCCGCCTACCGAATCCCGGTGGTAATGTCCTCAGTCGAGGATATAATTCCACCTGATACTCCACCCAACGAATCTGGCCTGATGGGGATCCCCTTGAACGAGAATATAATTCCAGCCGGCACCCTAGGGCCCAACTACCGAATTCAGCCCGATACCAGTCCCCTCGACTAATGGTATAGTTCCAGCTGACTCCGGGTCTACGGAATCCACTCCGATACCAATCTCCTTGACCGAGGACATGATTCCAACTGACCTTCTACCCACAGAATCTGCCCCGAAGACTATCTCCTTGACCGAGAAGTTAATCCCGGAAGACACCAATCTAAGGATGCTTTGCGGGCGAGACTCGCCGAGATCGAACAGCTAGTTCTAGCGGAAGATTTTGAACTGGATACAAACTCGGAAGATGATTTTTTCACGGAGTTTCAAGAGTCCTTCCGTGAAACGGATGACATGTATGGCCGCGCCCGAGTGGATGCGGGAACCACACGCTCATTCTTCTTTCTTTCAGGAGGAGCACCGGTCCGTCATTTGCGCCGAACCATATCAATCATGGAATCCACACATGCGGACCTTGCCTTCTGGGTCCAAATTCAGCTCAAGATCGGTTTCAATGGCGGGCTGTGGGATTCGAGCCGTTAGATGCGAATGACGGGCATATATATACTCCCAAAAAGGTCGAAACAGAATCAACAGTTCTCTTCTATGTCGGCTTATCGGCTGGTATGGCTTTGCGTAGTGATGAAAGAAGTTCCAGAAATCAACAAATACCTCCGCGAATTGGAGGAAGATGGATCTGTCTCTGCCATAAACCAAAAAACCCCAAGACTCAATTCCGAATTGTATGCCAGAAAAAAAATCTTTCGTTACGCAAACTGGCCAGTAGAGGAAGCCGATCCAAGTTCATCACAGTCACTCAACTGAAGAAAATAAGTATGCGAAAGGTAGTACAAGATGATTAGGCCTCTTGTATGGAATTGCGGAGCGCGTCAGGTGAGAAAGAGGACTGGGGACGACGAGACGTACCGATTCAGGCAGGAGCCAAGAAGTGTGAGTGGGAATCAGGAAGAGTTGCAAATGCAATGTAATTCAAGAGCATTATTCATAAGCATTAGAAGCCCAACAGGCTCATTTTACAGCAGTATCCAACACTGCAAATCTGTACATGTGACGACAACTTTTTATTCTGTCTCTTTCTTTTTTGTTCGGAACCAGCCTTCTCTGGGTCTACAACGCGGCCCGCCCCCGAGATTCGAAAGGGAGCAGCAAGGCGATAAACCCCGATACGATGAAGAGCGCTCCAGCAATGAAGATGGGGACAGAGCTCGTCAAGTCTGCGTAGAGTGCTACGATCGGTGCCTAAGTTATTTATCACCCATCAGCTCATATTATACAGTAATGTCGAGTCCACTCACCATGATTCCGAAAATGCGGTTCGCGGTGGCAACGAGCGCATTGCCCGTTCCGCGGTCTTTGGTGGGGAAGAGCTCGGGGCTGAGCGCGTAGAGCACGCCGTACATGATGTTCGAGGTGAACGTGTACGCGCAATTGAACCCGAGCAGCGCGTTGGAGGTGCGCGCGGTCGTCGAGGCGAGGATGAAGACCCCCGTGAGTGCTGGCGGCCGGGCGGGAAATACATACATCAGCAGTGAGTGGGACATAAGGAAGAGCGGACTGGCCTGTGGACAAGGCAAGTGTGCCTTTACGCCCGAGGAGCGGCAGCTCAACAAGGTAGCCCCCGACGAGCGCGCCAGGGAATGCCAGTAACGCTCAGTATGACAGTCTGCGTTCATACATGTGTGTCAAAGTGCAGCAGATTACAGATGAGATCCACGAACATTGCGGTACGTGATATATGTTGACCCATCCCCGAAGTCGGCGCCCCGCGTCGACAGGCTAGCGCACGGTTAGTTGAAATTCCGGAGATCACAACGAACGACGACGCACTAATAGGTTACGAAGGAGTTATATCTGCCGAGAAGTGAGGTGAATTTCAAGCATGCATGGCTCAGCAGCGTATTCAAATAACTCACAGAGGAAATGCAAGCCCGATGAACGCTGCTCCACAGCACATACTCCAATCAGCGCCCACTCATCTCGTCATCACAACGGAACAAAAATGCAAAATCCTCTCACCCCAGAGAACAATGAGTAAACTCGTCGAGTATGCCAACTTGCGCGTCGCGAAGAGCGGCCGGACGTGGTTCCCACTGAACAACGACAGCTTGCGCTGCACCACGCCGGCGACGGAGGTGTCTATGGCTTGCCCTTGGGGATGCCCATCACTCCCATGACCGACCTCCTGAGACCGAAGATCCTCCAGCGTCAAATGGCTCGTCTTGCCGTTGTATGCGGCGACATCATGCACGACCGCGACGGCGTCTTCATCCCGCCCGATGCCCTGTTCGTAAGGAGAACGTCCAATTCATATCGCGAAAATGAGAAGCACTTGAAGTACCGACCATCAGATGCTTCGGGCTCTCGTACAGCTTAAACACGAAGAATCGCACCGCCCAGAGCAGCATCATGAGCCCGCCCATCGCAAAGAGGAAGTACCTCCACCCCTGGTTGGAAGCGCGCGGGCAGGACGGGGGTGTGCAGGAGAAGTTGCCGATAAGGGGCCAGGCGACCTGTTTGAGACAATTCATTGTTAGCGTGGAAATGTACGTGAAACGTCGGGTAGATGAATACCAGGCTGCCGAGAAGCTGGCCGAAGGCCCACCTGGAGTGCATTATTGGGTAGTGGGTTTACTTTCCCTTGCGGATGAGTTGCGAAGGCTCACCAGATCGATAGAACCGTGAGGAGGTATTGATGAGATGCTGGGACGAACTCTGTGCATTCATTAAGGTGTGGGTGAGACAAATGAATTGAATCGAATGGGGAGGATGTGCATACCGAGAAAGATGGACGAGTCCACCGGCAGATTCCCCCCCACTCCGACAGACCACAGCGCCGCCAGCGCGGTCAGCGTGACGAAATCTGGAAGAAGGTCAGACTCGCCGGCCACTCAGTCACTCAATCGCAATGCGCACTTGGAGATCCGCCTGCAGCCACTCCGAAAACCCCGGTGATTAATAACGTCAGATTGAAGGAGATCCTGGACAGATAGAAGGGAAGGTAAGTCTCCACGCGCAAGCGCAGGGGGTCACAACACGTACTTACGGCCCCATACGTCCGCGCCGACGCTGGAAGGTACCTGTTAGTCTAGTAATGGAATGAAAGTGCATGCCTACCCCCAGAATGCAGCCCCGACGAGGAGGCCAATGTTCTGCCCCAGCTTGAGGAACGGTCCTTGCGCGTTGAACTCATTGATCACGGGGACGAGAATGAGCCCGGTAACTACCTATTCAGCCGAAGGGTTGGGTCAATGTGGCTGGACTCAGGGGGATGAATGCATACCGGCCATATATTATCTCTTTTATGACAGAAAGACAGAATAAGAAACGACGAAAGGGAGAGGCAAGGAAACTGCACTCACGCAAACCAGCCAAATCCAGTGACAATGAACAGGCCCCACTGGTAGCGCCCCATCCCAACATCCTGGAGCGCATCGTTCAAGACGCGGGCTTTGGCCTGATAGATTGGGTCCACCGCATCGTCTATGCTCTCGACATGGACGCCGAGGGACAGTTGGTATCCCTTTTCGACGGTCTTGAGGTCGGACATGATGGAGGTAAAGGAAGAGTGAAAACACGTAACGAGCGCGGCGCGGGCGATCATAATGCGGTCGTAGAAAGGGTATGGGTGGCAGATACTCAGCTGTCGCGACCAATATTGCGCCATTGGAGCCCGTTGACAAGTGAAACGAAAGCCTTGGCGAAGTGGTCGGGACAATCAGCTTCTTCGCGAGACACTTCGCGGCGCAGCAAAGTTATCGATTGTTGCGCTGACGGAAGTTTCCAATCATACGTTTGGCGACGTTTGGGTGCACCCGATTCGAGCAAAATTTCGATCAGACCGATAACTTCTAGGTGGCCCGGAGCCCACTCGAGATGCGGTAGGTAAGTTGTCTGTGGAATTGGGAGGCGCGGGTGCCAAGAATTGAGTTGCATAAAGATCCTAGGGTTCGGTGGTATAGCACATACAACCGAGACCTGCGTTCCAACCATCACCCAGAACGCCGCGATACGGCGATGGTGGTGGGAACAGAAGTGCGGCGGAAAATGCCGTCGGTCACGTGAAGGTCACGCGACCGTGCAGCGGAATCTGTTGGGAATCTGATTCAACTAAAAGTCAACAAAGTTGAAAGGTATTAGGCGCTGTTTGCGAAGAGTTGAGTAAATCTTGGATGTCTGCCTACTTCTCCGTGTATTTCGGCGGTCAACGGCACGACGCGGCCAGGGGCCGATGGCTGTTGTGAGTTGTGTCTTGATTGAAATTTCGACGGCCACCTGTACGGGCCGTACGGCTACTACTCTCAGCTCTGGCCTCAAAACCGCATTTCCACACATTCTTTCCGCCTTTCATCATTCATGAGGCGTGTGGGTCACACAATTCCCACATCCGATCTACTTTCCTACGCCGGATATCCTATGGCGGTTTCGGAACGGTGACGTTCGGCAAGCACCGAGAAAGATTGCCGCAGAGCAGCTGAGTTCGGTGCACGGCAACATTCAATTTTGTGGTTTCTCCCGCATCGAGAAGGACATCCAGACGTCATTTACTGTTAAGAGAGTATCTGAACTGTACATTCAGCCTGCGAATTGAATTCTAAATGGTTCCTACGTCCTTGGATCTCTCATTCCTATCCGACTTTCCAAAACCGCACCAAAACCACGCCAATAAAGGTTTAGTTCACCATGCGCGAGTCATTCCAGGCCACTTACTATGGTAAAAAAAATTCATCTAGTACTGGTACCCAAGCCGGCCACCCGTAACGGGTACGGCGCGCAGCCCTACGCCATATGCATACATTTGGTTGGGTTTGTTCCATTTATGTATGAGCACTCACGGCACCTGAATTTTACTTTAATTCCTCACGGAGGAACTGCACTACCTATCGCGATATCCGATTCCCTACATACAGGCAACAGTAATTCGCAGTGCAAAAAACCTTCCGACGTCGATGAGTGGATCCTCGATGCTGTGGCTCACTGCCGATTGAATCCAAGATAAAACACTGCTACTGTGAGCGCGAAAAGGTAGATGGAACGGGGCGCGGCGACTGAAAGATGTTCCACTCTTCTCAGACGAAACAAAAATTATGTAATGCGGATAAATGGGCGAAAGAAAACATTGCAGTGTATGGAGTGTATGGATGAGGAATATCTTCCGAGAGTATGAATGACCGGAAAGCAATATAAAAACATTGAAGATACCACCACATCATGATCCACTGCCCGAGGCGGGGGGTGGTATGACGACTATCTCGGGAAACATCGCCGTCGCGCCGGGGTTGCTGAACATGTAGTGGTCATCGCGCCCCGCGTCCATCGCACGGCACTCCTCCAGTAGCTGCCGCAGCTCATCGACCTGCGTTCCGCCCCCAGGCTGCAGCGGTGGAACGCTGACCTTCCACTCCCTCACCTCCCCTTCGCTCTCCTCATCTTCTTCGTCCTCATCCTCCTCATCTTCGCTGTCGCTCTCAGGCGGATCCTGCGGCAACTCCCCAAGCAGTGCGCCCGTACAGTCCTCAAGTCTCACCCCCGCACGATTGCACGCCTCCCACCACCGCTCCCACCGCGCCATCCCCCCGCCCTCCTCCGCGGGCCCATTGGCCCTGTCGAGCTCCTCCAGCAAGCTGCGGCTCAGCACGCGCACGCGACGCAGCGCGGGGAAGCGCTCGCGCGCGCACAGCGCGGCGAGCGTGCGGTCGTTCGCGCTCGTGACAAGGAACGCGGGGAGCGGGTCGCCCTGCGCGTGCGCCGCGGCGAAGCCGACGCCGAACGCGTACGCGAGGCCGTGCAGGCCGACGTTCGTGAGGCGCTCGTGCGCGAGGGGCGGCTCGTCGTCGTCGTCGTCGTCTGCGCGAACGAGCCGCCAGTCGGCGTTGAAGGCGACGGTGGTGAGTGCGGGGCAGAGGGCGAGGATGCGCGGGAGGGGCATGGCGGAGATGGAGTAGAGGTCGAGGAAGAGGAGGGGGGCACCGTGGACGGCGAGGAAGGCGAGTATGTCGGGGAGGTCGACATGCCGTGTGCCGCAGTTAACGGAGAGATGGCGCAGGGCGGGAAGTGACCAGCCTGTGGCCTGCTCGACGAATTCCTGGATGTGGCCTTGCAGGGAGAGCTGTTGGAGGCCGGGGAGACCGAGACGGATGTCGCTCGCAGCGCCGAGGCGGGTGTCGTCAGACGCACTGGCCTCTTCTTCTGGTGTTGACGCCTCCACCTCGACGTGGACGGCGAAAATGTGTGGCAAGGAGTCAAGGGCCCAAATCACTTTCGACAACGCGGACGAGGGCACGACGACATGAAGCGTACGCAGCGACTTTGAAGCGAAAGTCGTCAGCGCGTCTGCGACGTGGCCAAACGTGGTTATTGGCATGGGCCAGTCAACGATGAAGATTTCGAGATTTGGGCAGTGCCGGATGATGCTAATGAGGGCGTCCCGGAGAGACTCAGGAGTAGTTCCGCGGGTGGTATTCGCATAGAATCGAGCGAGATGGATTCGTCGAGTCCACCACCCCAGCGACGCAGTAGCCGTCGTGGATGCCGCAGAGGAGGAGTCGAGGATAGCGCACAGTGTCAACAGACGCGCTGGATCGCTGAAGAAAAGGCATCGGAATAAGAACTGCGAGCCAATGTTGCGCCAATTTCTGCACGTCCGCACAATCGCCTAACAAAATAATGTTATTTGATTTCGGTAGCACTATAGCCCTTCGTACACACCTTTTTCGTTGCGTAACTTCTCCTCTGGTCCAGATCCAATGCATCCTTAGGCGACCTGAGCGTCCATTTCCCGGAGAAATCCTTGTACCACGCCGATTCCGCCATCGTCGCGGGCAAGACCATGCTGAAAGAGGACATCCTCATCCGCAGCCAGGTCAAATATATGGGTCCACAGTTCTGCTGGGAGATCCGCCATGGCTGGGGATGGCGAGGTGGTGGTCGGAAAAGAGACGCGGGCCCCACGTGTTGGGTCATCATCACGTGTAGCTGGGCAGGGCGATCACCGGATTGCCGAAATTAAACAGTTGAAGTTGAATCTATGTAGAGGGCGAGGTTCACCGGTCACAACGATAGCAAAGAAGATTCAACTCTAGGTGGGACACCTCGTACAAGGTAAAGCATTGTCATTGCAAAATTTAAACATGAACGCCCAACCAACACTCGTGTCATGATTGTTCAGACTCCGCGTTCACTGGAACTCAGGCGCAAGATCATCGTACGTCGGGCACAGCTCCTTCCACTGCGCAGTCTGGATCTGCGATTGAGGGCCCGCTATATTGGCTGAGGGGCTTTCTCCGAAGATTATCGCAAGCCCAGCTTCGAGATGCCAATCGATGTGGCTGCAGTTCGAGTTGAGGATTATGCATGGCAAGAAGCAAGAAGGTTGCTCACCAATGCAAGAACCACGCGCCAGGATTGTTGCTGAAGAAGCGGAAGGTCGTGTTTCCGCCGTTGACTGTGTCGATTAAATCAATGTGGCGGAAATAAAGAAGGGAAACGCACTCGGTTGGACATCACGTCTAGCCGGGTTGACGTAGTTGGGCGTGAGGGCATTCGGTTGCAAAACGACGTCGAAGTTGTGTCCGTGCACTGCGCTATTGTTAAAGAGATTGCAAACAGGAAAGAACACTAAAACGTACAATGGAATGGGTGAGCTCCACCCCCAGGAATCGTGATATCGATGATGGAGTTCGGAGGCAACAGGAATCTGCAATAGATTTCAGCATGGGATTATCGCAGGTAGGAAGGAAAACAGTACAGTTGTTCGGAAGGCAAGAAATCGGTAGGCTATCCCAATTGAATCACCTATCCAGGCTAATAAGAACGATGGTCGAACGTACCTTGGAAGCACCACTGAGCAGCTGCAGAAGTGCAGGCAGCGATGGCGACATGTACGACTACGCCAGTTAATGAGCACAGTACGCAGTACAATGAGGATTCTCAGGAATCAAACGCACGATGTTGTTAATGTCGAAGAACGGTGCATTCGGCTGGGTGATGTTGAGCACCAGAGCATAGTCGGCTGGGCCGGAGCCGAGGTTGCCAGGCCCCTCAGAGGCAATGGGATGCATGAGAGAGTCGTCGAGCTTCGCGCCGGGACGTTCACAGTCGTGGGCTCGACCTCCGGAGCTCCGACGTAGCGAAGGATCGCAAGAGTCAGGCTGGCATTGACTAGTGGGACCATGGAACATAAGTAATTGCGATCGCAGTAGCCGGAAAAACTGACAGTTGGGGTTGTTGATAGGATTTCCTCCGGTGGGACTTTGTTCCGGAGAGTTAGGGCGTTCGATGGAGCGCTTAGAAAGATATAATTACGGTGCACGAATCTAAGAGCAGAAATTAGAGCCCACTCGTGCATATATATCACTTAAAAGCAACATACCCAGTAGTTGTCAATGCTCTGGTTTGCGTTCAGGACGATCGAAATGCGCTGCGCTATAATTCATTAAATTCCGTCCAAGGGACCTTGGGAATATGCACACACCGGCATAGACGTCTGCATTTTGGAAGGGCATCGGATCATGTTCAACCTGAGGGAAGGGGTCAGTGACGGAGTTCTTTACTTAGACTTAGTGCTGAGCATACACCGTCAAGTTCGATGACATCTGAATCACATATCAATACTATGAAATGACACAATCTTGCCAACGGACACACCGAATGTGTGGTTGTCGAAAGAGAGGGTCATGAACGGCCGGCACGACAGCGAGAACACGCGGAATCTGCGAGGGTGGTCAGGACTAGGCATAATGGCATTTACAGGCCATTGTTCCTCACCTGTAGCGCTTGCCCTGGGTGACAGAAATCACGGCATATGGAACTTGTCGGCGACATGAGAGCCCGAACCAGCGCCGAGGACGCTGACTTACCCAAATCTCCCGTATTATAGCGTCTGACTGCAAATTAGTGTTCCAGCTTCTTGCGCGAATGATGCGGGGAATCTCACCCCTTGCCGTTGATCAGGCCGGAGTCTTGGACCCTGACCGATGATAGAGTGAGCATTCAACTACTCCGCCCGAGAAAGAACATATTCGTAACGCACGGGACAATGCCGGTCTTGAAGAAACTGTTCTGGCCAGCCGGAGCCAAGACATCTAAGAGCCGGTTAATATCCCGACCAATACTTCAACCATGTGCAGAATACGCACGGTACCATTCGGCTAAAATGATATTATCAGCTTCGGGTCACCGAAAAATGTGGAGCACAAACCCAGAGTAATAATCGTGGAGTCTGATCATCCGGAATCAGTAACGGTTACGCAGCGGAAGGTATTATACAAGGACTTGCCATCGTCAACATCGCTGGAAGGATACAGTCAATTTCTGGCAGCCACGGATACAGTTGAGATTCTTACTAGAGATGAGCCAGGGGATCATTGGGATCTGATATCTTGTCAAGTCTTGTCATACATGCTGCTAGAACAAAACAGCTGACCGTAAACCACAAACGCCCCTCTGAAAATGTTCAGCCACTAGTTATGTGTCGTTGGATTCATTTTTACCTCAATCCATCACAATATTGCGTGGACAGGTGGGAGTGGTACCAGTAGCTGGGTGCTAATAAATAGGCCGTTCTTGGTGCACAAAGAAATGAACAAACTTTCCGGTCTGGCCGGCAGTGTCAAACACGTAGTCGAAAGTAGCTCCAGGGGCGATAGGGCACTAGTTATTAGAGAAGGTCAACGGAGATCATAGATCAACTCTTGATTTCGTCGTACCTGGTTGACGAACCTGGCGATGGTGGTGAGCATAAGAATTCAAGGCTGCCAAAAGACTTACGAAGGGCCGTCCATTCCGGATGTGCGCGCTTGGAAGAAACCATGCCAGTGCTGGGAGGGCAGTCAGAATTTTCTAGGGCGTACATAACCAGACATCTTACGATGGAAGTGCTTCGACGCATGTCGGGACTCGTCAGCTTGTTGTGGGTGTGGATCACAACGGAGTCGCCCTTGTTCACGGCAAAGGTTGGGCCAGGGAAAGTTCCATTTGGAACAACCGTGCTACGAGGCTGTGAGTGAGGGCGCAGCTTGGGTGAAAAATTCCCTACTCCCGCACGAAACCGTCGGGGGAGAGCTTGGCGTTTACGATGTCTAAGTTGAACACTACCTGTGCGCCGAGAGCAGAAGTGGCCAGCAGTGCCGGAGCCGCGAGCCGGAGAGACGATGTCCACATTGTCCGATGGCGAACAACTTCAAGTTGACAGAAAGACTCAGCAACATTTTAGCTTTATACGTTTCTCGTCCATGCCAAGAGCCTGGGTAAAGATGAAGTTTCCCTGCGGAAAGACAAGGTTTTGAATCCATTGGTATTGCTCACCGTTGTAAAACACAAAACTCTCCAATCGGCAGTGGTGGGTTGGCAGAATAGACTCACGCCATATCGGCGTCGGAGACAACAAGAACGTATGTACCTGAGATCAGCACTTATGGAGCAGAACCGAGTAGATGCTTATGAGGAAGGACGGGAAAACGGTGATGAGCGGCGATGGCAGTTGTAATCGTGAGAAGGGAACTCACGTCTGTTCGGTATAACAGTCGATCCAGCAGTGCGAAGTCAATTGGAACGGGGATGAGTTGAGATCCGTACGCCATGATTGAGCAGCACGTCGGACATTTGCGGCCTCGGATGTCACGACCAGAAACATCGTGGTATCCCGAGCACGTCTCGGTGGGAGCAGACGCGGGCATGCGGCGAAAGAATTTGGACCTCTGGAGGACAACTACAAGCTCTACCCACACATATCTGCGTGTCAATCACTTGCTGACCGTTGGGAAGCCGGTCTGGAAATGGTTTAAAAGGAAGCAGAACATTGCCACTATCAAGTCCCCAAAACAGCTCTCCCCTCTGCTTCAGGTTCGCCGATGGTGACCTCACCAAAACTATCGAGCCGGAACGGCCGTCTGCCCGTCAGAGATCTGTTCAGCCGCTTCAGCGCAAAGACACCGTCCGGCTGCGCGGCTCCAGGGGCCAGTTTCGCAGGCCAAACCGAGTAGTTATTACCAATGTCGAGGAAAGTATATCCAGCCAGGACTTGCTCCTTCAATGTCTCTACTTCCTGGAAGGTTTGCGCAGGCTGGCGCAAGAGGCGGGCGGCCGAAAAAGCGGTGAAATCGACCTCTTTTCGGGCTTGTGGCCGGAGCCCGGTCCGACCTGTTTTCGGTTTTGAGCGCGGTCTCGTTCGATGTCGGATTTTGTCCCTTTGCGGTCCCTTTTACACAAAGCTGAGTTGACAACCCACCCCATTCTAATAGTAATACCTTCCGAAGCGGCCTGTGTGGTTTGTATAATGTATCCTGTCCGTTCACGAGAGATATTCAATGATTCGTCGAAAGCGAGTCGGACCGAACAAGCGATGTTTGACGTCGCTGCGTTAGTTTGGGAAAATTTGGCTGCGGGCATCGGACCGTAGGTGGGCGGACCGACTTCCGGGGGGAGGGGTACAGCCAGCCTTTGGGTTTGAGAGGTTGATTTCACGGACTTTCGGCACGCCCGCCTCATGGGCTGGCGGAAGGCAAGTGATGAGATTGACTGCGTCATGAGTTGATGGCATCGGTTGATCGACCCCTAAGTATTGCCTGTGAGTTGCGCTTTTTTCCAAGTTAGACAGTTTGTTAGCCAGCTACATCTTTTTGCTGCTGAAGTCCTGGGGAGATCACACAAGTACGATGTCGGATTGCTTCCGAAAAAGCGCCCATTGTCGCGATAACCTCCAACCGTCCAATTCAACATTCAACACGTCTCCCTCAGTTCACCCGTTATACCGTCAGAAAAGAATCATTTTCAAATGTTTGGTGGGACGCCCCGTAGATAGTATGAGAGATTTAAACCAGTTAGAGATATGAGAAACATTAACGTCAAGAGCATTTCTTCCTACTCCCGATTACTGGAACTCCGGCGCAAGGTCATCGTAGGTCGGGCACAGCGCCTTCCATTGGTCCGTCTGGATCTGCGATTGAGGACCAGCGATGTTGGCCGCGGGGCTTTCACCTAGTCATCATTCGTTGAGATCAACGAAGGCAGGTGCGATCTCAAAGAAAACATACCGAACACGACAGCCAAACCGGCTTCCAGATGCCAGTCGATGTGGCTGAGTTGCGGGGTGAAATTTATTCACATACAGGAAGGTAAGGGCTTACCAATGCAAGAACCAGGCACCAGGGTTGTTACTGAAGAACCGGAAGGTCGTGTTTCCGCCGTTAACTGTACCTGGATTAAGCCAAGGACAAGATATAAGGGAGAGCAACGCACTCGGTTGGACGTCACGTCTAGCCGGGTTGACGTAGTTGGGCGTGACAGCGTTGGGCTGCAGAACGACGTCAAAGTTGTGGCCGTGCACTGCGTTGTGATCAGTTCAAGAGGATTCAGACGGAAAGAAGGGGATCGCACAATGGAAGGGGTGGGCTCCCCCGCCTGGAATCGAGATATCGATGATGGCGTTCGGCTTCAGGATGATCCTGTAGACGAGTTAGACAGTTGAATCAGCAATGCCGAAGCGGCGGCATACACTTGTTCCGAGGGCAGGAAGTCCGTAGGCTGTTCAGTTGTTCAGGTCAGTTCATTTCGGACATATAGCGCATCTAAATCACCTTCGCGGCACCGCTTAGAAGCTGCAAAAGCACTGGCAAACTGGGAGAGAGGTACGACTGCCCAGTAGCATGAGAACAGCACAAGGAAGACGAAAAATAGAACGCACGATTCCGTTGATGTCGAAGAAGGGCGCATTGGGCTGGGCAATGTTGAGCGTCACGGCAAGGTCGGCAGGGCCGGAACCGAGGTTCCCGGGGCCTTCAGAGGCAATGGGATGCATGAGACCATCATCCAACTTCGCTCCTGGAGTGTTCACGGTCGTGGGCTCGACTGCCGGAGCTCCCACGTAACGGAGGATGGCAAGCGTAAGGTTAGGCTGGACTAATGCGTAGAGGTGGATCAGTAACGCTCCAAAGAGAGGAGAGAGACTCACAGTTCGGGTTGTTGGCGGGGCTTCCTCCAGTGGGGCTAGGACACCATCAGTCACGCAATCGAGGGACCTGAACATATAATTACGGTGCACGGATCTGGAGACAGAAATTAGTCTTCGCTCTGGATTACGATTGGAAGCAACGCACCCAGTAGTTGTCGACGGTCTGGTTCGCGTTCAATACGATCGAAATGCGTTGTGCTACAACAACTGATCAACTTCCGCCCAAGGAACCGGGGCAATGGCTACACACCGGCATAGATATCTGCGTTTGGAACGGCACCGGATCGTGCTCAACTCCGTCGAGCTCAATGACGTCTGGGGAGCGCGTCAGCACCCGAGACAGATGTGCGACACCTCACGCACCGAAGGTGTGGTTGTCGAAAGAGAGGGTCATGAACGGCCGGCAAGACAGCGAGAACACTCGGAATCTGCATGGGTGGTCAGCACAAAACGCGATGCTAGCAACAGTCCAATAGCCCACCTGTAGCGCAAGCCCTTTGTGACAGTAATCACAGCATATGGAACTTGACCCCGGCGTGAGAACTCTAACTACCCCAAAGATGCGGGAACTCACCCAGCGGGCCACCAGCATAGCGTCTGATAGTAAATTAATATCTCATCCTAATTCAATGATCCGACGGGACTACGCACCCCTTGCCGTTAATGAGGCCGGAGTCTTGCACCCTGGCGGACATAGTGAGCTTCAACCGCGAACTTGTGTCGAGTGCGACTCACGGAACGATACCAGTCTTAAAGAAGCTGTTCTGGCCAGCCGGAGCCAGGACATCTGGGAGCCGGTCAATATCCTGACCAATACTTCAAACATGTGCAGAACACGCACGGTACCATTCGGCTAAAATGATATTATCAGCTTCGGGTCACCGAAAAATGTGAAGCACGAACCCAAAGTAATAATCGTAGAGTCTGATCATTCGGAGTCAGCAACGGTTACGCAGCGGAAGGTATTATACAAGGACTTGCCATCGTCAACATCGCTGGAAGGATAGTCAATTTCTGGCAGCCACGGATACAGTTGAAATTCTTACTAGAGATGAGCCAGGGGATCATTGGGATCTGATATCTTGTCAAGTCCTGTCATACATGCTGCTAGAACAAAACCGCTGACCGTAAACCACAAACGCCCCTCTAAAAAATGTTCAGCCACTAGTTTGTGCCGTTGGATTCATTTTTACCTCAAACCATCACAGTACTGTGTGGACAAGTGGGAGTGGTACCAGTAGTTTCCGGTCTGGCCCGCGGTGTCGAACACGTAGTCAAAGGTGGTGCCGGGTGCGATCGGGCACTGGTTCACAAATCTATGAATTGACAACCATCAGACAGTGAAGGAAAGTTGGGGGTGTCGCCACTCACGAGGGACCGTCCATTCCGGAGGTTCGCGCCTGGAAGAAGCCGTGCCAGTGAATACTGGTGCTACGACGCATATCCGGCGACGTCCTGTGTTCTCATGAGAATAGCCAAGTCAAAAGAAGCATGGCACCCACAGTTGGTTGTGGGTGTGAATCACCACCGAATCACCCTTGGTGAGCTTGAAGGTCGGACCAGGGAACGTTCCATTCGGAACAACAGTGCTAGAATGTCATCAGCAAGGGCGTAGCTCGCACGGAAAAAGTCACCCACTCCCGGACGAAGCCATCGGGGGAGAGCTTGGCGTTGACGATGTTCAAGTTGAACACCTTCTGTGCGCCGAGAGCAGAGGTGGGGAGCAGCGCCAAGGCTGCGAACCGGAGAGAGGAGGCCCACATTGTGCGATGTCGAACGAGTTGACCCTGCAACATCGGGCAGGCACCATCGCGCCTTTATACGTTTCTCGCGCATGCCAAGACCCTGGGTAAAGATGAGGCTTATAATTAATTCGTATGGCTCACTGTTGCAAAACACAACGGATGCCAATCCGGAGCGACGGGTTAGCGTAAAAGACTCACGGCGGAGCGCAGCCGCCGGAGACAATACGATTCCTGTATCCTGGATCAGCACGTATGGAGTAGGAGCTTGTGCCAGCGGATGGAAAACGGGGATGACGCCAGACTTCGTGAGAGTGCGAACCAGGTCTATTTGCTGAATATTCGCACGTTGCGCGAGTTCGAGCGCGGGAAGTTGATTGGAGAGCTGATGGGTAGGAATCCGTAGGCCATGATTGACCAGAGCGTTAGAGACCTACCGCCTCCGATGTCACGACCGGGCCAACATCGCGGTCTCACGAGCCCATTACGGTGAGAGGGAAGAATCTTGGCATGAAACCCGCCGGGGGTGGATATGTGCTGATGACGCGGCAGCGACAAGAGTAACTGAGGGAATAACTGTGGGCCCCATCCGGACATGAAGGTCTTGCATTCCTCACAAGCTCAAAACGAGGGCTCCGAGAATGCGGATCGGTAGGACAAAGACATGTAGGTTCCAAAGCCAGGAACAAGCAGCCAAGAAGCGGAAACCACGATCAGCGCACAGAAGAGGCCAGAAGAAGTGCCAATCCGTCTTCGAGCCTCGGCACCGACTGGTTCCTTCTCACACTTCGTAATGCGTGAGCATGGCAAATCTCGGATTTCGGAAGAGCTAGCGCTAGCCAGCGTTTCAGCTGCGGATAGCAGTCGACGAAGCGAGAACCGAGGAGATCGAGCTATCATTCCGGGATGAATATCGGGTCAACTGGCCAATGATACTGCGCCGAAATTGCGAGCCTGTCGTGGTCGTGGAAGCAAAACAAGAGGTGTTCTCAGGGTCGGACCGCCACCCCGGGGTACTTATTTGATATCAATTCCGAATCCTTCCGGCTGACACAATATTCGGCCGAAAGCATCCCCAAATCCCGACGCTTCCCGACAAGCTCTTGATTGAACGCAACTGCGGCCGGCCAGGCCTCGAGGCGATCAAACAAGGCCCCGGGATCGTTTTCCTATTTTGTTCGGACCCCATCGTTCGAGTTCCACGGCGAAATAGCTCCGTACATTACGAGCCTTGTTGGCGACGAACCATGGGAGACAAGAGGGTCAATATATGGCCGTGATCCCAGCGAGCGTGGAGATCGTTCCACCGCAAGGCTGCGGGGTTGTTGAGTGCACCGAGATATATCCGGCTAGATCTCTCCTCAGGCTGTCAGTTTCAGATTGGCGTGGATGCAACATGGATGCAATTGCGAATTGTTTAAGCAAACGGGGAGCTCAGTCGAATCCACGCTCACTCCACTCTGGCTGTTTTGACCGCCTGCGGGTCTTATTCAGGCACTGCTGACATCAAGTGAAGTTGAAGTTGCCTCGAACGGTCTGCAAGACAATGACGTCGATCTGGCAGGTTGTGCGTCTCGAAGATGTTACAGTGACCTCCGGAGGAACGACGCAGAAAAAAAGCCAGTAACCGGACAACTCCAACCAATTGACAGCTATCCTCAAAATTGTAGACGCTTTGCGAAAACCTGTCCAATCGTGATCAGACTCTTATGGGGAACCCTGTCGTAAGAGTCTGGAACAATCAACGGCCACGTAACCGTACCATCTATCAAATTCGATAGAGTTTTCCCACAGGTTATACCTCTTGTGCGCATCTATATAAGAATTGAACGAGGTTTGTCTCGACAGACAAACCGGACCGGCCATCCAAGAATGACGTCAACTGCTCCACCAGAATCAGAAAATGTCAAGATGTTGAATTTCTCCACCCAACTGTTGCATTGCTGATTTTTGCAATGTTGAAATGTTGACTTCACTTCTTCTGCCTATAGGCAGAAGTACGTTCAACAGGTCGCATGAAGGCTGCAGTCAGAATATTTCGGCACAGTTGATAGTAATTCCATTGGTGAGATGAAGGCAAGGGACTGAAACATGAGTCAAGTAAAAGAAGCACTGTAATGCAAAAACTCGGGGAGGAGTCTAAGAAATCGCTGAATTGAATTCAGATGCCAGATGGGAAGGGAGAAAATTTGGCATACGAAAGGCGAGTGAAACAGGGAAGGATGAAGCTGTTACTGGCCATAAGGCCACGAGGAGTGGGTCAAATTCGTACCTATAGTGATTATTCTGTAATTTTTTGTCATGGCCATACTGTACTTTTTCGTTCAAATAGGTAGTCACGCATCATGCACCCCCCTGTCGATCATGAACTTTGGTCAAGGTCATGCATCACTCGGGCCTCTGTCGAACCTCCAGGTGGTCACGCAGGTCCTCAAACTGCCCAAAAAGTGCAAAAAAGACGAAATTCTTGGTTTGAATGTTGAAATTTTTGAGGTGTCACGCAAAAATTTGGTGGCTGTCAAAATGTCGAATAAGAATGGGTCACACATCACACCCCCCTGTTGATTTGAAAGAAAAAATACAGTGTAGCACAGGCTAACTCCTAAAAATTTGGCAGCTGCCAAAATGTCAACTAAGTAGGTAAATGGGCCACGCGTCACACCCCCTGTTGATTTGAATGAAAAAGTACAGTAGTCTACTGTAGCACAGGCTAACTGCTAGTACTTGTAAACCAACTCCTTGTCCATTCATGCCCTCCATATATTCACCAATGCACTCATTGACACTGGATTACCTCAAAACAAGCTGGAGCTACCTAACCGCAGCTGCTGTGCCTTTGCTCTATCAAATTTTGATGGATTTTCTCCACCTCTTCTGCATAGGTGTCAACTCTATCCATCCTCCTTATCTATTCACAATTTTCTCTGGTTTGACTCTGGAACAACTTGGTAAGGTACAAAGCACGTCAACCTACAGGGAATATGCTAATCCACACACGGAACATGGTGTATAACCTATGGGAAAACTCCATCAAATTTGATAGAGCCATAGTACGGTGATAAGCTGGGAATTCGTCCATACCAGGATACATGTAGAAATGCGTGTTTCTGATATAGATATGTTCTGAAGCTTACTGTTTCTGGAGTCAGTACCTGTTCCTGGGTAGCTGGCTGGGTTGATCACCGAGAAATGGGTGAGAACACTAAAGAATTAGTCTTCTCACTGGCATGTCTTGCTCCGAAACATGTAGGAGAATGTGTAGCCCACAAATAAACACCACAGAAATGTCCTTCATTCTTGTTTCTGTCTACTTTCTGTCTGGGATGCACACAGAAGCTATGGAAACAGGTTCTTGCATTGTGTTGTGTACTGTTGGGGTGTGCCAGATGGACGTGGCAGGTCATGAGACCATCTGGGAACGAGTGCAACCGGTTTCCAGCAGTCACAGGCCTCCTGGAAACGGAAGATCAGCTACAGTGATGGGTCACATCACAGCTCTGAAAGATGTCCAAGGTTCTTTACTAAGAACCCATTCTGGGAAGTGGGTTGTATTGGGTGTTTTCTGGAAGCTATCACTCCACCCTCTCCAGCGCTGGGGCAGACACAGAAGGGAATGTCGATGCAGGGTGGAAACGAGTCAGATCAGAGTCAGATCAGCTTGGATACATGTTGGCAGCACTCTGAATAAGCGAAGGAGGTTGCTGACATGTTGCTTGCTACGTGGTTGAAGGTGTGATATGGTGTGCTTGCCCTTGGGAACCAATGGGAGCGACGCTCAGAAACATATCCGACGGAAACATGGTTAAATGGGTGGAAACACGGATAATTGAGTCATTTGGATTGTGTTACATCTTTGTCATGGGATTCTGGGCTTTGTATAAATAGAGAGCTTGAGCCCAAGCGGCATGCCGCTTTTAGATTGTGCAAAAAGCGGCATGCTGCTTTTTTCTTTTTTTTCCTCTAAAGGGCATTAACAAGGTGCAAGAGCATCAGGGTTTGTGAGTTTGAGGTGCACACAACAGTTGTAAAAAAGCAGCATGCCGCTTTTTGCACAACCTAAAAGTGGCATGCAGCTTGGGCTCAAGCTCTCTAATAGCTGGAGGTGTTTCGACGATGGACACAGGATCCCCCAACTGTTGGCAGCCATTTCTGCCTACACTAGGGCACAATCTGACCAGTATCCACCTGCCAGGGTGTGATCTGGGCAGTATTGTTGTTCCACCATGCAGTAAGCTTGCACCTGGGTGTGGATCTGTGTCCCTCAATCGAGCGCACTCTTATAGAGTAGCATTGTATTGAGTTCTTCTTTGTTTCTGAATCATATCTCATTCTGGAAACACACTTGGGCCTTTGGCCTGGAATTGTTAGACTCTGTTGACCATGTTGGATTTGGTTGGACTGTGTTGGATTTGGTTAAAGGAACTGGGAAACTTTGAGTCTATCCGACTATAAACTTTGAGTCTACTCGACTATAAACTGGTGTGCTTTGAGTCTACTTGACTATAGACTTGTGTGGAAGCGGGGTTCAGAAAGTACCAGATTGGGAAAGCTCTGGAAACACATCTGAGTGCGGGGTCTGGAAAGTACCTTCAGGGGAAAGCTCTGGGAATGTATCTGGTGCAGGGTCTGGAAAGTACCTTCGGGGAAAGCTCTGGAAACGTATCTGTATGTGGGGTCTAGAAAGTACCTTCAGGGGAAAGCTCTGGAAACGTAGCTGAGTGCGGGGTCTGGAAAGTACCTTCGGGGAAAACTCTGGAAACGCAATTGTCTGTTGAGAAACATGCAATCACCTGAGTCCACTGGACTATAAACTAGCTAGTTGGGCCTTCATAACATCCTCTACCTATCTGCTGAGAAGCCTTGTATCTAAACCTTGCCTGGAAACTCTGTTTCCACGTGTCTTGAAACATGTATTACTCGCACTTTGCTCCAATCTCAGTTTCTGAGATCTGAAACCTTCTCCTACAACCTTTACAAGGCCCTGTAATAGGGGCTGTAACTTGTCAGGATCTTGGAAATGTGTATCTAAGATCACTTGGATGGTTCATCAGCTGTTTCTGGTAGTCATAGCACTGTTTCTACACTGTGTAACCAGCAAGTGGTTGATTAGTTCATGTTTCTAATGTAGGTCCTGAGCATACAAATCAACGGTTATGTGGTCGTTGATTGTTCCAGACTCTTAATACGTGACAGGGTTCTCTTTGAGATCTCATAAGAGTCTGGTCATGAGACTACTCCAACCAACTACCGAGAATGGCTCGGAATGTCAACAAGCATCAGGAAAACCGGCCGACACTTGACAGTGTTTGACAGCACTGCATAGCATCCATAATGTCTCTAGTAGCCATAGCTAAATCCCCAACATACAGCACCAGGACATCACTGTGGGATGCTTGACAGCTCCGTGCCACAATTATGGGATACTAGCTGATACTAGGCTATTGCTGGAAAGCCGGCCTGTGTGTGAGCACTTTTCTGCTGGTTTGCTGTCCGTTCAAATTCTCCACAATCAACAATAGAAAACCAGAACCAATAGTATTGATTCTACCAACATACAGATGGAATACCTCCTATCGCCACCTCTGTCACAGGCTGCGCGCTCGCCCTACTTCCACCCAACGCAGGACTCAATCCGCCTGCCCGCGCTCCCGCTCCCGCCACACATGCACCACTCCTACTCCTACCCTGTGCCCGCGCATCCGCACCTGTACCCGTATTCCTTGCCAGTGCGGCAACAACAGCCCCCGCACCCGCACCCGAGGCATTCCTGACAAATGTGCACCTCGCATCCTTCAGGAAGGACGATACAATTTGTGTGCCTGCTCTTGCATCACAACAGGGATCATGTTGTGCATGTCACCCTGGAAAAAATGATCGGGAGTAAATCTAGACAAAGAGGCGGCCAAACACAGTACCTTGGGCTGTTTGACGTTGTACGAGAAGATATCCTGTGCCACCAAGATAAGTTAATACGGGGACTTACACACACCCCGAGGGAAATGAAGGACATATGTTGGACCACGTTACAAGGTCATTTGCAGCTTCACCCAGACTCGCGATGAGCGGGTGCTCCATAACTTCTTCGGGGATGTCAAGATTGTTCGCGTGCCTATAAGAAGAGGTTAATTATTGTGTGTCACCGGTATATCAGATGAAGGCATACTCAATCAGCACAAAAGATGGCTTGCACCCTGTCAATATACACCAGACAGAGTGAATTGTTGGACTGCACGGAACACTCACCAGAAGTGTCCCAACGGAGGGCGATGTAGGATTTGAGATCAGGTATCACTCCCACAGCACGATCCTGAGCTTGTTGGGTGACACTCTGGGAGAAGAAATCAAAGGTCTCGACGAACTATCAAAGGGTTAGTCGCGGGTGCCAGTCTGCACAAAGGAAGCGTACTCTTTGCTGAGTGTCCGGCGACATGGTCAAGACCATCTGCTTGTAGAAACTAGAGGAAAATAAGCTCTCATGTCGATGGGGGAGGAGACTATACACACTCTCTCGTCATCTTCCCCACCCGAGCAGGTGATCAGTCCGTGTGAGGGTGATAGAGCGCGTTCAGCATGACGTCCGTGGTCGTCTTGGTAGACCTGTCGTCCATATCATCCGAAAGGTTGTCGAGGTGGAAAAGATAGGTCAAAAAGTCGGTGCAGACGCGCAGCTGGGGGCAGCCGGCATCCGGGTAGCACATCGCTGAGAGGGTTCCACATTTGAGCAGAGCGAGGGAAGGGCCTGGGAAGTCAAGGAAGGGAGGTGGAAGTCGGGGACAAAGAACAAAGATGCCACATGGTGGCCACGTGTCACTTTAAGTGATCTGCCGCCCCACCCATCCTCCTCGCGAACTTCCGACCGGATTACAGGCTCGTGGTCAACCACGACCATCAGTCTCCCAAGGCCTTTGAATGCCATCGTTCCGGCTTAATTTTGCGTGCTTTGCGGTGGGTGGTGGGGCCTGTCTTTGGCATTGTTCTTGTTGCTTAGAAGTGTTCGAAATTATCTGCATGTTTGCATTACTTTAAATAATACTCATTGCTTGTCAATATCATGCTGGTCCACACCGTCGATAGGAAATACCAGGCGGAAAATAACTGACAGGAAAAGCTCCCAGCGGCAAGCAGTCCATAGTGATGGCGCGCCGTTTCCATAGTGCTCCATAGTGCTCCATAATGATTGGCGCGCCACCACATAGTACTCTCCAGTTCTATGAGTTGCTATGGGTTCTATGGAATAAGTACTTACTATGGACACTATGGCCAACTATAGCTCGGCTACGGTTTTCCTGATGAGCGCTGCAAGCGAGCGCAAGTGACGGCATTTTGGAGTCCGTTGGAGCCAATCCATCAACTGAACTGTTTTTTGAAAAGCGTCTAGGATTTTGCGGATAGCTGGAACTCGCTGGCGCGTGACCACCCACGTGGTCTCGGTAGTTCCCGGCACTCCTGCTTCTTGCCATCACCATGAATCGGTACGTTTCGTCGTCAGCTTCCCTTTCTAAGCTGAAACGCTCTCCAACTCATCGAAGAGGCCCAATCATCTTGGTACTATCTTCAGCGGAGCTCCTTGACCTACTCACTTAGCGCGGATGTCCGCATGTCCTCCAGACCATCGATGAGGCAGAGGTGCGTTTGATCGCCGTGTGTAAGTATATTTTCGCTGATCTTCGTTTATTAGTACCTCCTAGATCAACTGGTATTTCTGCCGTCCGTTCCTAACGTGCCCTTACAATCCTTGCTGCTCTTGATAGCCTCCGCCCGACGCGGATGATGACGAACTTGTCAAGAAACTCCGGCAACGTCTTAGAGATCTGCTCACCGAATTGCGTGCTGGAGCGGAGGGCACTCCTCAGGCTAAATAGCGCTAGAGCTGCTAGGTCGACCTAGAATGTAATTAATCTGCCTTTTTTTCCGCGGAACGTTCAAAGTACGCTTTCCGCATCCGCGAACTTTTTTCTTTCCACCCTATAGGTTTCCGAAATGTAATATGGGTAGCAACGCACTCACACCTTCAAGCTGCAGGCCAAAACATGGTCGGCGTGCTACTTCCCCAAAATGCTTTCTAGGGAACAATGAGCAAATCTTGTGGACAGAGAAGGCGAAAGCTTGTTTCTCCTCGTCATGGACCCATCCACCGCCGGCATACGCCCGTAGCAAATCTTCATGTTGACCCCAAGCGCAACATACTCCTTGAACAACATTCACCACTCCTGGTGCACAAGCTTCGCCCGAGCGAAGTCCTTTCCGATGGAGAAATGTATCATTCAGTGGAAGTGCTCGGTGCTTCTCGGTTGGTTCCATATGTCACGCAGAGGCCAACACGCACGCAGCCATAGAAGTTTGTCCCAAATTCCAGCTTCCCACGTTCTCGGTGCTGAGAGTAGCGCTCCATGATTGGTCGCAACCTCGAGCTTGGGAGGAGGTCCGCAGATGAGCGGCGGCCCACGCTCTGGACCATAAACCGCTGTTGGACGGGGAAGGTGGGATCGCCCTTGTCATAGAGATTGACACAAAGGATCTCCTTGCGCTTGATGTGCGGGTTCTCGGCCAGAGGCATCGCTGCGATAGCGCAGTTCTCCAGCACCGGGTCGTGGTACTTCGTCCGGCAGCGCTGAATCGATACTACCTCTGGCGCGTCTGCATTCAGCCTTGTGTGCCGGCTAGTGCGCATCCTCTCGGCTGCCATAGACCGGGTCAGAATCCACAGGGAAAGGGCATTTTTAGTGGACTCACACAATACCAAGCGATTTGGCACGATTTGCACTGCGACAATTTGGTGCGGTGGCTACGCTGCATTTGTTGGCAGTGATTATAGCTTTGATCATAATAGACACAGCCATGGCCGATACATCTTTGGGACCCAAAAATCAGATTCCAAACATATCTTGCCTGCAAAAAGACGTGTTTGTCCCTCGTGCCCTGCCCCCCAAACTCCATCAGCCACCGCCGCGAGAGGCACCGAGATTGGTGCTTCTCCTTCTCAAAGTTCTTGGGGTGCTGACTTTTCTCATCTTCGCTTATAATGGTCAAGCTCGCTACGCTGCCATGCCTGGCTACCCATGAATCGGGCTCAGATGTCACTGAATATTCGAAAGCTGGATCCTCATATCAGATGCGAGTTTCTTTTGAAAGTGGCCGTATGCGCACCTGATTGGCTGGCGCGTCGCGACCTGCGTCTCCACATCAGCAGCGCGGCAAGTAGCAGGAGGAGAGCGAGCCTCCGACTGCACCGCCAACTATGGCAGCGATAGGAGGGGTATTCGTTGTCTGGGTGGCAGACTGAGGACTGTTGGCCGCAGGGGGACCCGTTGGTGCAGGTTGGTGAGAAAAGTGGAGGTGGCACTTCTGATGTGACAAGGAAATAATCAATTGCGAGTGTATTTCTGGCGAGAACAGTGACATTCATAATGTGAGCTCCAAGGGGTAGCACAGCCGAATTGAAGAGTTGGTTCAGCTTTTAGGATTGTGGTATGCACTGAACCCCGTGTGGGAGGTTCACCGATGATCGATATCTCAGTCCCTGGTCATGAACCATTCATTGGTTGCATCCAAAAAGGGGAGAGAGGAAGACGCACCTTAAAGGAAAGAGCAATCACGATCCTGCTGAATCGCTGACATGCTTCGTGCGTTCGAGGCAGTCATCTGAGTTGTTTAGATTTTGCTAATCAGCGAGTACGTCAAGTTCGCGTCATTGATCTCAATTAACACCCTCTGTCCAGCAAGAGATGTTGTGGTGTATACGGAGGAGTCGAGGAATAAGGTTCGATTCGACTTGTTTTCTGCCTCTAAAACTGGTGGTATGCAAAAAACGACTATCACTTCGTTGATGGAGAAATTCGTTCTCGATTGCCCGGTGTTGGCAGCGACGATGCCATAGACACTGATAGATGTTCCTGAGTTTCAGATCCATTGGTGTTAGTACAGCACTGTGGAGCTAAATTGGCTAGATGCACCCTCAAACGTTAGCCTCGCTGTATGACCCGGCGTTGCAGATGTGTGGATCGTTACCTGAAACTCCAAACCAGCTTTCCTCCCCACGTCCAACCTCCGGGGGAATTATACTGAACCAAGGGATCGTTGTCATCGACGAGGATGCTCCTCGTAGTAGAGGGTATCTGGGCCGAAGAACTCATGAGAGGCAAGGCTCTGTATATGTCAGAACACTGACCCAGGATCTCCATACTTGTTGCTTACATCTTCGTAACTAGAATGAATCATGATGGGTATCGTTTGAAAGGACGTTTAGCATTGGTCAGTTCGGGGTCGTTCTAGATCCACATAGCCGTGAGTAATAAGCCCCCAGCCGAGATGGAGTCTCGACGTTCACTGTGACTAAAAGGGAAAAGGGGCTTATATTCGGGGACGTAATGTTGATGCGATGTAGAGTGACTGCCCAGGGATGATCAGGGATCAAAATATGTTGAAGGATAAGGGATGACATACAAGATTGATAGTGGACCCTCCGTGAGACGAGCTGCATTGTCGACGTTCCACCAACGCAATAGGATAGAATACAGTTCCTGCCAGGCTATCGGCATGGCACGGAGTGGTGAGAGCGAGCGCGAGCCCCGACCTGAAGCAAACGGGACGCAGAAAATGTGAAGGGCTTAGACTGCGCGCGTGTAGCCTTGTCGTCAGGATATGAGGGCTGTGTAGCGCTTAGCGTGGTGAATCTTTTGGGGAGAGGGTCGATATAACATGCTCCCACCACTGGGGATGTAAAAGCCCCTGGATTCCACGGTTAAAAATCAGGACGATTTGGCTTGGAATACAACCACAAATACATGTGTATTCCAGCATGACATAGTGAAAATCAGGCAGTTCGGTTTCAGGTACAAAAGGAAAGATTCCAGGGGTCCATTTCAGCACGTTTCGAACTGATTCCCATCTCGAATCGTACTGAGTGAGCCGTTTGGGTGACGACATTCAGCTTGAACCTCATTGACTTTCAAACCAAAAAGGAGGGAAAATCATTACGATTGCCTATGAATTTACACGGGTAACTAATATCTACGCTCCTGGACGATGATCCACCACCCGAGTTGGTGTGCACTGCTTCCCTCCTGCTACGGTACCCGCTTCCGCGTGATAGTGATAGTGATAGTGATATATTATACACAGCATGGTCCAGTCTCTGAACACTGTGTTCCCAGAGGTATCCCGGCACGCGCGAGACCTTCGTGCCTTCGCCCTGGACCCCAACAACCCTACTTGACGAGCTATTCGAGTGGTCGCCGAACGTCTATCTAAAGTAGAATGGAAGTGGTAAAAAAGAGAAGCTAGTTGTTCTGGTGCGGTAGTGTCAGCCAGTGTAAAGGAAGAGGGGGGACATAAATAGGAGTAGCCTGAAACAATTGAGTCACTTCGTATGCGAATTTTGCAACCAATGAGATAGTCTCTCTGTAAGCGACCATGTGAGTGAAGAATTTCGCGGTAGGCATCGAGTTCAGTGGTGGCAGACCAGGTAAGTCCTTCCTCATTCGAATGAAGAAGTCCTGGCGCAGTTGAGTAAGTTCCAACTCTGCCGTGCACTCTAACAGCGCGTGCTCCGGTGATTCAATCTCGGTTTTACAGAATCTGCAGACCCTCAGGTGGCGGTCAATCCGCGGGCGACGAAATTCAACCCAACGCAATATTTCTAAGGCTAAACAGTGGCTCGATAGTAGAAGTTGCGTAAGTGCTTTCCGATGCTTTGGGTTCACTACATTTAAATAGTGTCGGAATTGCAACGTCTCGCGTTGTTCGGGTAGTCGCGTCAAAGTGTCGGAGTCGGCTGACGACGAGGCGTCAGCGTGAGATACAGTGGAAAAGCAAATAAGTACACACCGCCTTGAACAGGGAACTGAGATCAAGTCAGCTAGGCAAAAGAGGGACAGGGTAGTTGGCGCACCTCCACTTGAGTTGGTCGTGGGCCAAACACGTAGGAATTTCGTCCATAGAGAAGACATGACACACCTTCGAGGTAACCAATGCAAGCCACATGTCATCCGGTGATGCGGGACGGGTCACAACGGGAATGTGCGGGCGCAGGTGGGAATGGTTGATTTGGAACGGGTAGGAATCCTTGAACCGCGAGGAGGAGAAAAGGAGCGGGGATTGGTGCATTGGATGAGGGTCAAAAGAGGGAGACACCCACCTCCACTAACTATATGTGTCTGGAGCGGTGGAGTCGTGGAGCGGCTCCATGATCTCACACGGAGAACTAGGGTCGCTTAGTGGCGTTCAACTCAGCTACGACGAGGTATGTTGGGCTGTCAAGTAGCCGGAATGTGTGCTGTATAAGTGGGTGAGCATGTATTAGCATGGGTGGGCCGCGTGGATGGTGGTGGGAGGAGAGATCCCATTGGAGTGCCGTAATGAGTGATGCACATCAACCGGTGATCCCCGATTCCGACATTTGTCTCAACAAGTCCAATGCACGTCAACACATCAACGAGTACTCAATACACGTTGGGAAATTGTGGGTGTAGAAAGAACAGCCGAAGTACATTTCTTTACGTCTTTGCATTTGGTACAATTCACCATGTTTAAACTTGAACCTTTTCACCGCAAAAAAACCCAGATTTCACGATACTCAGGTCAGCCCACAAAAAATACATGAATCGCGTACCTGAATCTCAAAGTACCTGAAATCAATTCCCGGATGATTTGTCCTGAATCTTGAAAGTCAGGGAGTGGGTCCTTGAATTCCAGGGTCTTTGACAACCTCAGTGCACGTTAGGCTGGATAGGTACATTCGGGACTCGCCACTAAGTAGTCAACAAATTGCACGTTGCAGAAGGCAGACCCGGTAACTACAAACCAGGGGCATTACGTCCAGGGCTTGAAACTTGAAATCTGTTCCGGGGCCGCGATGGCCTCAGTTAGCTAACGTTGACACGGTCGATGGACCAATATGTAGTACGGAAGCAAGGACAAAAGGAGCAATCATTGAATCAGCACCTCACGCAATGGGAATTGCATATACTGTATACGTCAAGATCGTGTCGTTTAGAACGGATGGCCACCGAGACAGGTCGAACTTGATGCAACTACCCTTTGAACGTGATTGTAACTTGCACGGTAGCAATGAGCCCGATGTTGCTTTCACCGGTCATATCCTTGCTGTATGCATTGCGACCGGTATACGTTCGGCGCGGATCGCGATGATGTTCAATGGCGCCGTGTCATTATCTGTAATCTCCGGTGAAAATCTTGGCGCAGAAATCAATCTCCCCATTTCCCGGGGAGCTCTTTGCTTCAAGTTCACGAAAATCCAAAGATTTTTATCTGAAATATCGCATCGAAATTCATCTGACACTTTCGAAAAGCGAGCTAGGGCCATATGACCCTGCAATGCACTTCCTCTGCCTCTATTGATTTCAATGAGCACTGAGTATGAATGTTAGCTGCACCCGAAGGCCAGCTTGAACAAAATTCGCTCGAAGAATCGCTCGCTCGCTGATTTCAAGTCCCTCAGCCGCCGAAAATTGTTGTTTTGCAGTGCGCTCATCGAGGGCCGGGATATCTGGAGCCGTTCCTTTTTCTGCGACCTTCCAACTCTTCTGGGCTGCCATAAAAGCTGTATTCACCAGGTAATAGGGAGGTTTGAATGTGCACAACGGGATCTGGTCGCTGCTTTAAATTCTCATCTCCAGAATTTCAGACAGCCATGTGACGGCCTATCCTGATTCTGTTGGATTTTATGTATTTAAACAGCTACAGCGTCAAATTAACTCCTCCAACACATTTTTCTTACTGGTAGATATGAAATGAATGAGAAGGTCCAACCTTTCGCACCATACGCGGTTTCTCCACGCACGATCTATGATCGGTGATTCGTGAAGACTCGGAAGAACAGCTGCCCCCGACCTCTACAATGCTCGCCGCATAGATTTCGGTCCATCACCCCAGTTGTACTTGCGCCAAGAGGACGTTTTCTTGTGCCAGTTCATAATCCCAGTGGAATGGGTGAGAGTTAGGAGAAGAGGTAATCCTGCGGTGAAGTTGTGCATTTACTGATCGCTTTCCGACGTCGACTAGGCTATACAGCTGGGCACAGGCAGTGGGAAGGCTACTTGTGGTATTGGCGAGCTTGGCTTGGGAGGCGTTCAGGTTTGGAGGCCTAGGGGCGAAGGTGTATTTTCTAGATTGCTTTGTACACTGAGAGAACTCCTGGAAACCGGCATTCACGATTTGGACCGTGCAGTGTAATCATACGTACCTACCTACCTACCTACCGCGCGTGCACCAGAATTAGCCAAATTTGGGGTGATGTGACATCAGTTCAGATTCGTGCCCTGGGCTCCTTTCTGCCGTCTAAACCAAGCTCGCAGCCCCCCAGGTTCCCCCATGCCCCGTAAGTACCGGTCCTGGTGGCTGAAAAACCGTTAAATGTGCTCCTCAGATCACTGCCGAAATCATGGATTATCAATCATCCGTGAATGCTCGATCGGTTCCTTCCGACTCGTCCCGTGGGCCTGGGCCTTGTCAAGGTTGCTGCATAGACTTAATTCCCCCGACTCATAAAACTGCCTGCAATCGGCCGACTCACCATCCACCGTCATTTGGTTAGAAGGTTTCCCAATTCAGCGAATTGTCCGGGGATCTCGGCGATGAGACTTAAAGTCATTGAAACAATTACAGAACACCTGTGAGTGTAATTTGGAGATAATTTCTGTATTGAATATTAGTTCAATGTGCTCGGATAGGTTTTATAAATGCAACTCCCATCCATATGCAAAATCTCAATCCGTTCTGCATCAACTTGAACGCCGCAAGTACAATCAAAATCCAACCACCCCAATTTTAAACACTTTCCAACGCGTCATAAATATTCTCTACCAACTCCGGCCGGAGGTTCCAAGCCTTCACATAAATAGAAGGCGAGGGAATGCCTTTCCGGCTCGTATTTGTCGCGATGCTCACCGTGGACATACATCTTTTCGGAGAACATGAACTTGCGAGATTTGTCTTCTTTACTTGGATTGATGGCTGCAACCATGCACTGTGAGGTGGCTGTAATATAAGTGCAAATCACTGAGTTTTCTTCTGCACAGCAAGCCAAAGATGAAAGCAGAGAGAGGACAGTGGGTAGCCGCGGGAACCAAGTGCCAGTACTCAATAAAAGAGTGGGGCCGAACACCGTGGGACTGTAACACAAGGCCGGAGGCCGTGAGCCACTGAACAACCACCATCGGAATTTACTTTCAGGATTGAGACAGGACGACCGGAAGAGGGGTGGATGGGAGGCATGCACGGCCCGTTGCCCTCCGAATTAAACTGCGGCCATTATTGATATGGTAGCCTCCATGAATTAATTCAACGGTGCAGGCTCATGGGCAACATTCAAATCCAGCGGGAAATACTTACGAGGTTTAAATGACCTACTGTAGCGTTTCGACCATAGGTTCACAGGGTGACACCAGCCACCTCAATTGTTCGCTGGATTAAGTAGTTGTTCATCCCTCGGCAATCACGATAAAATTACCATAAAAGGTAATCCGGCGGTTGCCGTGTTTTAGGCCTATTTGGGTCCAAAAATTGCGCCGTCACTGTCACCTGGACCAAGATTTTTCATTCAGGGGCCTGTATCACCCGTCACCTGAACTTTTGGTCGAAATGCAACAGTACATTGGGTGCTGCCAAGAAGCATGGTTTCCAGGCACCAGAGGTACAAGTACCGCTCGACCAGGAGGGCATTGTAATTTATCCACGTTGCTTGCTACTGATGCCATGGAACCACCACCTTCAGCCGTTCTCAATTTTTTACTGACTGCAACCTAACGAACAAATCGGCTGATGTCGTCGAACTGCTGGTGAGTTGGTGCCAGTCGTCATGCACGACACAGCTTGTCCCGAACGGCCATGTGCGTCTGGACCCGGCTGTCCCATTGCTCAAGAGGAGGTTTGTCAACACTGGTATGTATCTAAAACACAAGCAGGCGGAGACTAAGCGGCCAGGGACAGGGGCACCGGTCATTGCAGCTAGCCTCGGCCCTCATCCCCGACGGCGATACCGCCACAGTGCTAAGCGCAACAAGACGAATGTCGGGCGATAAAAATACCGGAATTGCCTTCTATAAGACAATGCGCAGCCTCGCTTCCTGTTCGATCCAATTTTCCAGCGCAAGATGACCAAGCTCTCTGCTTTTTTTCCTCTCAATCGCGCTTACTGTGGCGAGACTCGCGTCGGCCGCGACCGTCGGTCCAGTGGGCGACATCGTTGTGGCCAATGCGTCTGTTACGCTTGATGGTACGACGCGCCCTGCTGTCCTTTCTGGCGGCCAGTTCCCGGGCACCACAATCATTGGGAACAAGGGCGATCACTTCCAGCTCAACGTCGTCAACAACCAGTTCGACTCCAGAATGCTTCAGTCTACGTCCATCGTGAGTTCATGAGGTTAATTTCCCTCCTGACTTGAAAAAAAAAATCCATATAGCATTGGCACGGCATCTTCCAGGTAAAGGCCTTCTCGGGCTATTCAATCGGTTCCACAGGGCTGAAACCTTATTCAGAAAGGAACTGTTTCGTACGATGGGTAAGCATGCGATTTCACCTCAGCAGCATTGGCTCACCGATGCGAATCTAGCCCTGCATTCATAACACAGTGCCCAATTGCCCACGGCAACTCATTCCTCTACGATTTCACCGTAAACCAAGCTGGGTAAGTTTAGAAGAACGTTTCCACCACACCAATCGTCTCACTCTGTCGGAGTACCTTCTGGTATCACTCTCATCTCTGTACGTCTTCTTGTCCACTCTCCAATTCTCCCGCTGAGATTCAATTCCAATTCAGCGACGCAGTATTGCGACGGCTTGCGCGGACCCATGGTCGTCTACGACCCACAGGATCCGTACCTTGGCCGGTACGATGTCGATGATGGTACGTGATCCTTTTCGACAGGCCGATCAGCGGGTGGAGATCCTGACAGCGCTTGCATTTCAGAGACAACTGTCTTGACCCTCGCCGATTGGTGTACGTGATGAATCTGGACGCAGATATTTACCAAAATCCACTGACACCGCTGTGATTAATCGCGCCCCAGACCACACCCTCGCCAAGCAGGCGACTGGCACCCCGTGGGTCACATTTACTTTTCGTCTACTGCGTAGGCGTCATTCCCCAGCTGAAATTCGGCCAGGGCTCCCGACTCCACTTTGATCCAGGGGCTCGGACGGACACCCACTACCCGTACGCCGCGCCGCGGCGCTTCATTCTTTATCGCAGCCACTCATTCTCATTGAAATCGCATCGGTGTTTCATGTGAATGAGCAGTCACCGCCCCGCTCGGTGTCCTCACCGTACAGCACGGCCTGCGCTACCGCATCCGCCTCGTCAACATCGCCTGCTCGCCTAACTACGTCTTCCAGATCGACGGCCACACGAACCTCACTGTCATCGAGGCAGATGGGATCACGACGCAGCCGTACACCGTTGACCAGATCACGATCTTCGCTGGCCAGCGGTACTCGTTCATTTTGAATGCGGACCAGGCCGTGAGGAATTACTGTGCGTTGGACATTAGTTGCCTGTGTGTGTGTGGCCTTAGCTGATGGTGACATTGATAGGGATCCGTGCCAACCCGAGTGCGGGGACGAAAGGCTTCGCGGGCGGGATCAACTCCGCGATTCTCCGCTGTGAGTGGCCGTGTCGGGAATTCTCTCTTCATCATTGAGAAATTTATGGACCACTACAGATGTTGGTGCGACGGATGCGGACCCTACGTCCACGCAAGATGTGAGCACTAACGCGTTTGTCGAAGCGAACATGCGCGTGAGTGGCGTAACACCTTAGCTGATCCCGCTGCTCACCGCCGTCTCGCCGGTCTAGCCGCTGGATAGCCCCGGCGCAGTACGTGGACTATGTCTGATGTAGCTGCCTCGGGCACTGAACTTGGAATTCTAGCCTCTGACGCCTGTGTCTTCTGGCAATCCAGACAAGTCGTTCAACTTCGCCATCTCTGTGGTAGGTATTCTCTCTCTCTCCTCCCTTCGCATATGGAATATCACCTCACACGGCTTGCACGCTCGCAGACGGGCGGCAAGTTCGCGATGAACGGCGTCTCCTTCGTCCCACCCACCACCCCGGTGCTGCTGCAGATTCTTTCTGGAGCGGAAGACGCGCAGTCGCTTCTCCCCACCGGCTCCGTGTTCCCTCTTCCCAAGAACAGTCTGATCCAGGTGTCGATCCCCGGCGGCGGACAGGTGCGTGGGGTCCTCATGGCGCGGCGCAGACGTTCGGAACTGAGGTTCTTTTTCTTTCTTCCATTGCGCTACAGCACCCATTCCACCTGCACGGCCACGCATTCGACGTCGTGCGCAGTGCGGGCAGCTCGGTCTATAACTACGCTAATCCTGTCAGTCGTCTTGCCTGTTATTACCGTTTGAACGTTCCAAGCACTCACTCGCTCGTTAGCCTCGCCGCGACGTGTACGTCTTTATCTCGATTCCTCATGATTTCGACTGATGGTGGTTCTCGTCGCAGGGTGAGCGTAGGCAACGCCGGAGACAACGTCACCATTCGCTTCGTCACCGATAACGACGGACGTGAGTTATTTCTTCGCGCAAGATGTGGATGATTCTCAATCAACACCGTCGTTATTTTGCAGCGTGGTTCCTGCACTGCCATATCGACTGGCACCTCGAGGCGTGCGTTTTCATTCATGCATGCATTCTCTCCTGTGCGCAGCTACTGAAATACTGTATGGATCAGCGGGCTCGCCATTGTGTTCGCAGAGGATGTGCCGGACTGGAACACCACCATTGCTCATTCCCGTATGTCGGGGGTTTATTCATTGTGCGTCGCTGACTCGGGGATCTACACGTATAGCGGCTTGGAACGACCTCTGTCCGGCTTACGACGCGCTTGGCGCGTCCGATCTCTGAGGGGCTTTGAGTCTAAATTTTTATCTGGTTTTTTGGATGCTTAGATTGGGTAACACCGTATTATTATACATACGTAGTTGGCTTCCCTGCCTACAACTCAGTGTCGAAACTCTATCACGAGCGGTGTGCATCAACATGCGAAACGAAGTAAGAGAGACAAAGGGGGACTCGGCTCTTTGGTGCCGGCTGGCATCGAGGTCTGGGTTGAGTTCTAACTTTCTGCCCTCAGGGTCACACATGGACACATGAGTCTAAGACTCGGAGCACAAATTTGATAGTTTGAGATACCTGGCTAAGGTGCGGCCTCCTCCTCACAGGCGGAGTAGTATGGACCCGTTCGACTCGGGACTCAGCGGCGAGCTGGACACAAAAAGCAGCATAATTTTTGTGAATTTTTCCTCGAGCTTCACCGGAATACTATATTGCCCAACTATGATGCTGGGACAACTCTGGGAACACAGTGTTCAGAGACTGGACCATGCTGCATATAATATATCACTATCACTATCACTATGATGCTATGAAAGTGCTATCACACCGCCGGTTCCTCAATTATGTAAAAGAGGCATTTTAGTTAGGTACCCTTCCTTAAGTATACCAATACACATAAATTGGCTGCAAACTCAATTTTATATATCTGATTTGGGACTTGACCCAATGTAATCTTTACAGCAGTTTGCGGAACTTAGGGCGCAGCCTGTTTTTTTTTTTTTTTTCAATGCATTTTGCGTTGGATGGCTCTCCTGGGATCAATTCTTAGCCGTTTTCGCTGAGAGTATGCTCATTATGTTGGCATTGAAAGTCTAGAGGGCATGGCCTCCTCGGATTTTCTGATGGCCAATCAAATTGCTTGATTGGGAAAATATCCGTGTTTTGAGCAGGATGGCTGTAGCATTAGCTATCACTGTTCAATTGGCCTAATCTTTTGATACAATGGAGTTAAAGGTGTACCAGAGGGCACCAAATACCGGCATTTTTTATATGACTTGTATTTGGCTCAAGAGTTTGAAAAGAGAATTTGGTGTGCTTGTAATATAGATTGCACCTGATGTATTGGTCGCATTGAAAATGCCGGTATTTGGTGCCCTCTGGTACACCTGTAAATCCATTGTATCAAAAAATTAGGCCAATCGAACAGTGATAGCTAATGCTACAGCCATCCTACTCAAAACACGGATATTTTCCCAATCAAGCAATTTGATTGGCCATCAGAGAATCCGAGGAGGCCATGCCCTCCGGACTTTCAATGCCAACATAATGAGCATACTCTCAGCGAAAACGGCTAAGAATTGATCCCAAGAGAGCCATCCAACACAAAATGCATTGAAAAAAAAAAAACGGGCTGCGCCCTAAGTTCCGCAAACTGCTGTAATCTAATCTATTAAAATCCAAATAAATGTCTGTGAAACTTTAAGTATTGGCCTACCTTTTGCTGGCAATCAAATGCAATATGAAAGATAAGGAATAAATTGTCTTTAAGTAAGTCCCAATACTATACACTGGTAGGCAGATTCAATTTTTCCAGCACAATTTACAGTGAAAAATGCTGTTTGTTTTTCAGACATTTTTCACTGAAAAAAATGGTGAAATTTTCAAAGCTTTTTTACCTGTTTTCAACTTTTATTTGAGTTTTTCTCCTAGTTTGCAGCTGAAAAATTGATGGAAAACAAACAAAATTTTTCACTGAGGATTCAGCAGAAAATTTTGAATTTTCCAACCAGTGATAGTTATAAAGCCAGTTGATTCACTTGTCGATACTTGAGATTTTGAATTGAGTTTAGAGGAAGAATAAATGACAAGTATAAATTCTTGTTTAAAGGTTTCTGAAACCGGATAAAAAACTTGAAGTTTCTGACACCATTAACCTCATTTACAAACTGTGCAAATAGATTTAATGGCTCCTGAAACGTGAAGTTTTGTATCCGGTTTAAAAAACCTTTAAACAAGAATTTATACTTCTCATTTAATCTTCCTCTAAACTCAATTCAAAATCTCACACTGGTTGGGAGATTCAAATTTTTCAGCACAATTTATGGTGAAAAATGTTGATTGTTTTTCAGACATTTTTCACTGAAAAAAATGGTGAAAGCTTCAAACCTTTTTCACTCCTTTTCAACTTTCTTTCAAGTTTTTCACCTCAAACTGGAAAAGTGATGAAAAAGCTTTGAAAATTTCACCATTTTTTCACTGAAAAATGTCTGAAAAACAAACAACATTTTTCACTGTAAATTGTGGTGAAAAATTGGAATCTCCCAAGCAGTGTCAGGTATCAACAAGTGTATTGACCGGCTTTATAACTATAGTATTGGGACTCACTTAAAGACAATTTATTCCTTATCTTTCACATTGGATTTCATTGCCAGCGAAAGGCGGGGCAATACTTAAAGTTTTTCAGATGTTTATTTGGATTTTGATAGATTAAATTAAAGATTACATTGGGTCAAGTCCCAAATCAGATATGTAAAATTGAGTTTGCAGCCAATTTATGTGTATTAGTATACTTAAGGAAGGGTACCTAACTAAAATGCCTTTTTAATTGAGGATCCGGCAGTGTGGCTATGGAGTGCCAGCAGCTGGTTTTCCTGATGGTGGCTGTGGGTTGAGTGCATTAAGTGCACCCAGCTGATTGACACATGCGGATGAGTTTCAGCTATGCAGGGTTTTTGAGAGTACTTTAGAAGGCAGTGGGCAAAAAATTTCCTAGAACCGGTGAAATGCTGACTATAGGGCTGGCGGTGAAATAACCACAAACCAAACCTTGTGAATGAATACGCAGTTTGATAATGCAACTACCACAACTCAAACACTATAGTCCTCATGCAAGTTCGGGGTTCCAATCCAGTATAGATTGTGGCAATTTGAACTTTAGTTCTCTTTGAGAAGCAAGACTTTATAGATCTACAAGTCGTATAGATAAACTGCTCGAATCCATTCTAGGCGCAATCGCGGATAGACAGACGAGATTTTATGTTTCACGGTTTTGTATGATGTGGGTCTAGGTTTGGAGATAGTACTCCGATGCGTAGCACAAGTGATTCTTTATGAACCCCGATTTCAATAGTATCCGTGATTGCTAATCCTTGCGAGATTACAACCAATTGTCAAGTCTGATCTGTTTCCTTATGTTCCATGTGTCTGTTCCGTTTATCCAATATGTCCACACACCGTTTATAAAGATCCAAATCCAACACAGATAATACAGTAGTTAACCCCGAAGTGAAACACAACGTGGAAGCGAAACACTGCGCTGTTCCCTACCTTTGACTGCGCGGATGAACTCAAAGTTTTAGGAGGACACTCTCCTCATTAGAAAACTCTGACTGGTAAAAAGAATTAGCCAGAATGCTCATATTGCGCTGATGTGGCACAGTTTTGTTTGAGGTGTTATTTCACACATTTTCCGAGATCCTACCGCAGTGCCAGAAAAATGCTGGGGAGCATCAGGAAGACGTTATCAGGGTTCATTAAAATTATTATGATGGTTAGAGCCCTTTAGGCTGTGAGGCCAAGGGAAGTTGAGCCATTTTGACCTGTTTTCAAGTGTTTCGCTACTACATTGTTTGGCCTAATTTGGCCTGCATGATGAAACCTCTTCATTCTTGACGAGGACACCACCTAATGATATGATCCTTTGTACCATCGTGTAGCCCAGAAGGCGTAGCAAACACTTATCACAAGAACGAGGCCGATTGGTCTCGCGATGGGCTCAGAATCCGCGGTGCAGTCAGATTGTTTCGCTTCACGGTTAACTACTGTATTCAAACAGGGAAAACAAATGAAACTTGGTATAGCTTCTGGGTGTCTCCGAATGAATGCCTACTCGACCGGTTAAGTGTGAAGTCTAGTAACTTTGCGTTCAACAGGTGGGGTGAGATTCACTGGTGTTCCTCCCATAACCATCCACTTGAATACTTTACAGGATTCTAAATATAAACGAGACAGATACAAACATGCAGTAAGGTTCAGGGTATATGACTAGTGGTATGGCAGCTAGCCGATGAGACTCCTGTCAGATATCAAGCGATTAGTAAAATTGAGAGAGATTTATAAGAAACATCAATGAGCTGAGCTTAACTATGAGTCAAGATCTACATCGCTTAGAACAATCGTGATGGGATATTGTTGATATGTCAACTTTTAGCCGACCTCCTTGTCAGTGCGCCGTTACCCTCCTTGGTAACCATCCGCCCAACTGGTTCCGCTTTGAACCGCTACAGTGATTTGTCTGAAAACAGTGATAGCCACCGCTTCCCAGTACCCAAGTATGGTTTCTTAGTCAATTGGTAGATCAACCAAGTCCAGCCTTCTCTTGGCAGTTCTGAAGACGTCAGATGATGCCCAACAATGATCCTTCTGGTTCAGAAGGATAATCACTCGTAATACACCCTTAGTCAGGGATGTGCAGTAGCCCCAAGCCGTTTCCAGGATGGTAAGGCACTTTCTGTGATTGCTCCATTAGCAACTTCTCACGTCAACCCTTTACCAGGATCGTTGTCCAGCACCTTTTTAATGGTTCAAGACACATTATATCCCTTTTAGCTAACTGCCCAGGCCAGCATTAACCCTTGTGAGATGATGTCGTAAACGTAGTGTAATACATGATGTGGGTATGGCCTCTTCGAGGCGGGTGCTTAACCTTTATTTTAGATTCTTTAGACCTTGCCGTGGACTGCAGGTAAGGTGGGTTGTTGTACCGTGTAGTGTTCTTCATATGGAGGGAGTAGGTGTGCACTTTTTACTCATCCGGTTCCAGCGTCTTCAACGTGTTCGGATTATATCACTCAGTTTTTATGGAAAACCTACCCTGAAAGCAGAGCAGCATCGAAAGGGCTCAGCATAATTCAGGGAAAGTTTGAATGCCAGAATTTCGACCAGAAGAAGGCTCCGACGTTGTGGGGATACGATGATGAGGTCGATGTATGTGCATCACAATGATCATCAAGTCCGACACATTCGGTGGTACGTTGTTAGAAACCACAAGATATGCCTTCGCTTCGCTCCGGCAGATGCGAAAGAGGATTATTATTTGTTTAAACTAAAATCTCATGGTAAGTTACATTTGCGGTTGTAGATTCCCCTGGACGGAATAGCACTCTTGCGTGAGTTCGGTGCCTGATGCGGGACAAAGCAGTATATAACTGGCCATGGGAGAAAACCGGCCTTCGCACATCCACACCAACAATATCAAGGGTAAGACCTTGGCAGCTGTTGAAGGTGGTCGAATATGCGGGTGCCAGAGGAAACTGCCGTCGGAGTAAGGTATGGCCTGAGGTAAGGGTAGCAGTAAAGGATATTCGGGGGATCAAAATATCTTCCGCGTCAATATATGAACCGGTAACGCCAGCCATTCCACGTAATAGGCGGACAGTGATAATCCGTGTGCCTACATCAACCACGACCACTCGGACATTTTTCACGAGGCCCAAGTCCAAAGAAAAGTTCCGAAGGAGACGAAAAACAGCATTGGTTTTGATCGTCAAGGAGTGTGGCGGCATTCCGGGTGGAGTGTGCTTTGCAACGTAGTCAAGCACCTGTCGGGGGGTGTCAGCAAGGAGGTGGGGCAGCCATATATGATTTTCCTTGAAGAAAGAAGCGTCAAGTAGGCGGAGAGGTAGAATATATGGCGACTTACGTTGTCTACATAACCCTTGCCATTGTATGGGTCATCGAACGTTGTGGTGAGCGGGTGAAAGCGGCCCCTTTGCGTCGTTGGGGTGGGAAAGGGTCTTCCAAATCGGCGGGGCATAATGAGAGCGAGTAGACGCCGGAAAACTGCAAGGAATACAACAATTTCAGCAGAGTAGTAATGCGAGGGTAAGCCACAATTTACCGGTGGTAAAGTTGAACATTGTATTGGCGAGAACAGAGTGGGAGTCAGAGACTATGAGGAGGGACGAATGAAGGAGTGGGGATTCCTGCAGACATTAAATAAGAGAGTACCAGCCCTTACAGCGCGACGAGAAGCCTGCATTGGGAAATAAGCAAAAGATGGGCATCAGAAGAAGTGAACCTTACCCCACGCCTCTCATGAGCTGCGCAATTACTTCCGGTCGTGTCAAATGAGTCACATTGTTCGGCCAAGTGCAGATCGGGTAATCGAAGCTGCGGCGGAAAGCATTCCGAGACCTTCTTGCCCTCAGGCGCGCCTGCATATATGCGTTGCGCAGGCCATTGTCAAAAAGCAAGACACCGAAAGATCCTGAGGGGCCGAGCTTGTACGAGAGAGAAACCAAGTTGAAGCGGCTGTAGTTTTCACTGCGAATATACCTGTCCATGAAACGGAGCAAAATGTAGGGCAGGTCCAGAGACTGAAAAGGGCCGGAGGCCGGGACGAAGAAAAGTACGGCATATACCGCATTTGGTACTGAAAATTGAAGAAGCAAACTTGCGGCCTTCATCCAAATGAAAAGAACCGGGGCTCGCTTCGCATGCCGTATTGTTTCCAGGCATCGATCTGTACGGTACCGGTCGGAATTCGGCTAATTTGCATTGAGGGATTTAATCGCGGACAGTATGATAGAGGAAAACGGACCGTAATGACATTGGGAAGCAAACCAAAAGTTATGAATAGGCCGTCGTCCCAAACGGCATTGACAATGTTCAAGATTTGAGCTCGTGTGTTATCGGTGGAGTAAGACACAGTTTCTTCTTCGGACGATGGAACCTGATCTAAACGCGAATAAGTAAATGAAAAACCATTGAGAGTGACAGAAGACACGGGCCTTGTCGCACGATACCTTGGAGGACCAAGCAGTGAGTTGTCGGTGACGCCATGAGTGGTGGAGTTGCAAGAACAGGCAAATTTATATGCATGCTGGGTTGTGTCAAAATTGCAAAAATGGGGTCGTGTCGGGGAGACATGCACAGCACATCCTGCGGGCAAAGTCAGTGCACAGTTGCAAGATAAAATAGCGTAGTCCGCGGTGGCTCGGGGAAATGACCGCTGCTGGGAGCAAGGCTTCTGAAAAGGGGAACCGCCCAGCCTTAGTGTCTGAGGTGATCGCAGATTTCCAAGAACCAACAGAAGCATTGCAAGGTCCACGATGCATCCAATACTGAAACACGGGGAAATAAAGTTGGCGAGTGTAAGACGCAAGCAAAAGATCTTGATATGGAATGACAGCATTGCTCGTTTAAGTTAGGATCATTTTTTGGAAGTGACCACAAAGATCCCAGAGCCAGAGAACAGAAGATACCGGCGTCGTTGAGTTCAGATGGAGAGGACAATAAAAAGAACAACCAAGCGATATATAGAGAGCTCTGAGGGATGTGTTTTGCGTGAGGGAGCATCCTCGATAAGACTGATGTGGAAGTGCAGACATCGAGGATGGCGCGGAGCATGAGATAAATTTCGTTATCAGATCGAAAGACACGCGTCCTGTGAACGGCTTGATTTGGCAGCTCGGATGTTTTCAGTGGTGTCAGTTTCCCAAACGGTTGGCTGATTTCAAAGATAGTGTCAGCCCCCCACAGAATTAGAAGGCTGACCGGTGGGATCCGTCGCAGTTCATCCCGCGAATGTTGCTGCGTGTAAGTTCCGGGCTGCGAGACCTGCGCGGATGCACTGCGGCCAGAACGGCGAAAATTTCAACCAGCCAATTTGGGAAACTTCCATATTCTGCCACGGGGTTTTTTTCCCATCGTCTCCATCAAGGAAGCCCGACATGACATCTTATCAAGGTGAAAGTCGGGGTCAGCTGCCCTGAGAAATCCACATTCGAGCCAGTAAAGATCCCGACGAGCATTGACAGATGGTGTGAATAACAGTGCACTGTAATAGCGGCGGCAAAGATGGTTAATAAGTCGACTTTATATCCCAGTGAAACTTGACTCAAGCAAATTTGAGAGTGGGGGTGTGTTTATTATTTCAGATATTACAGTAGTTTACTAACAGAGAGCAAGTTGTGAGGCAATCAATTCCTCCTCGAACGAAGGTTCGGGCCTTGGCCAGTTGGTGCCGCAGTCCCGGACACCGATGAGCCCGAAGGTGTGGAAGTTGCGGCCGTGGTTGCCACCGTGGGTGCCGGTGTGGTCGAATGTGTTGCTGGAGTGGATGGCATTGTCTCCGAGGAAGACGAAGAGGAAGTTTGTTCGACAGGTCGAGTAGACGGTGCAGCTGTCGTACTAAAACATATGAGTCACTTTATTTGAAAACGGCAAGATAGACATACATTGGAGTTGGTCTTTCCGTAGGGCTGAAAAAACTTTTATTTGAATCTCGCTGTAAGGGAAATGCGGTAAACTCACATTTGAGTCATAGGATAGTTATACGGGTTTGCAGCGGAGCGATTGAAGGCAGAATCCTCCTGCGCAAGAGAGGTAGGTATCGAGCTCTCAGAAGCGGCGACGTTACGTGGATTTGAGATGAAACTTGGTGGCGCATTTCGAGCATCAGCGGAGCTCGGAACAAATTCACCTTTGGAATTGAAAGGGGCGTATGGAGGAAATGGTAGCTGGTATGGTGAGTAGGCGGCCGTGGGGTAGGAATTCGAATTCTGCTGAGGAACAAAAGGAGGCATAAAAGCAGAGGTTGCCCCAGGCAAGTATTGGGAAAATTGGGGAAAGAATTGAGCATAGTGCATAGCGGGAGCCGCCGTAAACGGATCAATGGGCGTAGAATTATTAATCAAGCTCGGAGTGGAAGCGGAAGTGGAGGTGGAAGCGGATAACAGAGGCCCGGGGTTCGCGGGAGGCGAAGGAGGATCGAATTTCCTCCGTTTCGATGGAGAAGTCAGAGCAGACGCGGCATTGGTTGACGTCTGGGTGTTGTCGGAAGCAGTAGACGCGTTGGAGCCGATGTTGAGTGCCGTTGAATCGACCTTGATCCGGAGAATGCCCTCAGGACTAAGGTTGCGACATAGGCCATAAAACTGCATCACAGTATTGGCCTGGGGTGTCGGAGCTCGTGTCCAGCGAGCCGTCGATAAGTCGAAGACACATCTGATTATTTGATGAGGAAAAAGGATTTTTGAAAGTACCAGGCACGTACTGGACAGTGGAGGCTTTAGTTTCGCCGCGTACAAAATCCGAGAGAGCGACAGTAATGAGTCGGGACGCGTGACCATCATTGAGTGTTTGAGGACTTCCGCTCACACGACCAACACCATACGCCATCGAAGTGAATTCGTCGGGTAAGTGGTCCTTCGATTACATGAGGATGAGTGAGCAAGAAATATACAGCACGTACATTATAAGTATCGCTCTCGGGATTCCCCGGCAACACTACGAACATCAAGGCATCGAGAGCGAGTGCGTTACTGGCCAGAGAGTTTGCCGTGGGTGGGGTCGCAGTTGACTGCGCGGTACAGACGGCGAATGCGACCATGCCATCTGGGACCAGGGGCGTTGTGCTGGCGGTGAAGACACGGATGTCGGCTGGGATTGTAGTGTTGTCCAGGCACCAGACATTGGTGCTGTAATGGGCGTAATGGGTGGGAAAATTCGAGTTTGGCTTGGTTACTGCGACACGACGGCCGGCTTTGAGCTGAAAGAAACCCAGAATGTAAAAACTGGACATGGGTGCGGAGGGAAGGATCTGAAGAGCGTATTTTGTGTCGACAGTATAAATCATATGCTGGCCTCGCCGTGCCGCAGAGCGCAGTAATGGTCGCAGCGAAGGTAAACTAAAAAAAGAACAGCTCAGTTCGAGGTCAAGATCCGAAGAAGCGTAGTGCCCGTGCGATTCCTCAGATTGCTGCCGTCGAGCAAAGAGGACATATGGGGCATACAAAATGAAGTGGCAGTGTGGACGATCTCAGAGATTCGAGCATGGATGGGGTTAAACACAGAGTGCGAGCAGATGAAGATGAAAGGAGTACAGACATGAGGAGAAATTGCACAGCCGAGGAGCCATTTCGTTAAAGAACGGTTAATATCTAAAAAGGTTTATGGCATTACCACTGTGTGCGCATAGTCCCAGAATACTTCCTTTGGCACAACCGACACACATGGACGGAATGGGAGGGAAGCGAAAATCTGTCAAGATCTCACGTGTTGCAGATTCGGATTCCGCATCACCGGTGCGAGAGCCGTGATCGGACAGGGAAGTAGGCGAAATCATGATTGACACAGCCTTTGCCCTCCTTGCTCGCACACACAGACTTGCCTCTCGGCTCGGCTTTCTTGGGCGCGTGTTGTGGAAATCCTGGGGCCTCCAATATGGAGCAAGCCATCGCTGGATTCCAAGGCAGGCTCGTATAGACCCTGTTCTCACGACGACGCACGACGACGACGCTCTCTCTGAGACTCTCCACCTAGTGTTACTCTGCTCGCCTATGTCTGCATAATTCCATCGATTCTCACATCTCCCTCAACAAGTGACTTGACATGCCCCTCCGGAATTAAGTCGTAGAACCAGGACAGCCGCTCCCGAGAGTATCTCTTTGTTTTCTGTGCAATCAGCTCCGTGCGATCTAGCTCGTTTCTCAATTCTTCAGATATGTGGCTTCGTATGCGTTCAAGCGGAAAAGGGCGCAAAATGCAGAGACCCTTCAGTGAACGTACACGAGAAAGCATAACGTACGCGCTCTGAATGCTCGGACACGACGCAAAATCAATGCAGCACACATCCATCGAGCGACCTTGGGAATTATGAGACGTAAATGCAAACGCGGGGATGAGCGGAAGCTGCGTTCGCCGTGCGCTGTACAGTTTATCTGAACCAGGCAGCCTGAAGTGGATTGTTTGGCTGATTGGCTTCAGAGTTACTCTGTGTGGATGAGGTGCGTTGGGGGCGCTTTTTCGATAGGCTTCAAAGTCAACATCTGCGGAGATTGCATATCGTCGGCCTCTGATTTCCTCAAACACTATGGACACGATCACACCTGGGCTTCCATTAGATAACCCAAGTTCAGTCGCAATGTTCTCGGTACAAAAGACTGACATCCCAGGCATATAAGGTACTTTTCCTCCTAGATCGTTAGCGTCTTTGACAGGAATTGCCCAGGATACTTCTGCAACTAAGCCTGCTAGTTGCGCTTTCTTGGATCCTCGACCCCGCGTGTCCATCGCATGGTAGATATTACAAGGCTGGCCAGTCACTTCCGCAAAAACTTCGGCCATGTTCCAGTTGTGAGCGTCTCGGGCTGCATTGGTGTATACAATGAGAGGGCACGCGTTCCCTGGATCTTCGACCCATCTTCTCGGATCGGTAAGTCGCTTCGTCTCCTCGCTGCAATCCGGGGTTGATAAAACATATTTGTCCAGAATCTCTTTATCTCCCTCGGTGCACGATCCCTTTCGCAGGCGTTTCAAGATATCTAGCAGCACCGGATCATCGCGCTGTCGCATAATCTCATCCAGTACCACAATATGTTGAACCTGATGCCAAACCTGAATTCCTTTCACTTCTTGCCGGTTACGTTCGTGTAAGTCATTCAAGACATCGTTCAGATGGCATTGAACAAGTCCACGGGAGAAAAGTGAGTGCCCTTGAGGTGGGGGGAGCTGACAAGGGTCTCCACAAGTCACCCAATTGAGACCACCAAAAATATGCTCTGTGTTTCCCTTGCCCATGCTGACATACTCCGAAGCCCGAGCCAGGTCGTTAGCGTTCAAAAAGTAAACCTCGTCAAGAATTAATGTTCGCACTGGTGAGAGTCTTTCCTCCAGGCTTTTGCGCAAACTCGGTGTAGACTTCATCTTTGAAGGAGATATTCTTAAACTTGCCTCCGCATGGATTGTGCAGCCCCCAATATCACTAGCAACAACCCCCGTTGGAGCGGTGAGGTGCAATTGCTCTGGGTATCCGATAATGTCATAGAACTCTTTCCAGGCCTTGAATATAACCGACTTCCCGGTACCGCCTGGGCCAGTGCACAGCAACGTCATCGGGTCGTCGACTCGCTGGTTATGCAGCTCCATTCCAATTTTGTCGGCCACTAGAAGAAAGGCCCGGGTTTGCTCGTCGTTCAGTGTGTGTTTGACAATCAATGCGAGGCAGAGTTTCTGATAGTCGAGTAAGGAAGCCCATGGAGAACTGGAACTTGTGACTGGCTGCTTTTGAAAGCGAGCAGAGGTTGCTTTCGCATGTTTCAGCTCCCCCGCTAGCGTGGTGGATAGCGCTTGCGGAATTCGTTCTGAGGGTGGACGACGGTGGGTTCCACTCCTCTGATTTTCTGCAGCTTTGATGCGACCTTTGATCAACAGGTCTTTCTCTTTTAGCAGGGCTTTACTTGCCATTTCTGCGACGATCTTATCATCCTCGTTTCCAAATTTTGTCATCTCAAGAAGGGTTCCAGGCGCAGCCTCCCCCGTCAAGGAATAAAAACCGGCATTTGCGGCCTGGACCAGTATCTGCTGGGCATCGCGCGTTGCTTGCGTGTTTTTGATAGGTATGTCCCCGGTATCGAACTCGTCGGGGTCTATAGCGGCTTGCATTGCATTTTCCCAAACAGGATCAAACTCCACTTCTCCCTCTTCATCCACATCAATACCGGAATCCCTCGCAGCTGTCAGCAACGCTGCCATTCTCTTCCCTCGCCTTGCTGCATAATCGAATTTTGCATCTCTTGTCTGAAATGGAAGCTGCATATTAAGACAGACTCGAAGATGATCCAGTGGACATTGTGGGCTTGAAAATGTTGAACGCATCTTCCCAGCCAAGCTCAGCTGCTTTACAGGTGACGACTTGTCGTTTGTCCACGGTTGGAATAGTACTAACATCACAACTGCATGCTTCAGCCTGTCTTCATCGGTGTCGTTACGCGGAACTCGATAACCCATTAGTACAGGGATGATAGGTGAGTCCAGTTCTTTGAGACAGTGGGTGGTGTACTCGGGATGACCGGGCTTGAAAGTCAAGTACGTTTTCCTCTGCGTCTTGGAGGAAGGTTTCTTTTCTTTGACATAGTTTCTCATTATATCCCAGGTGCATGTTGACTCAAGTTCGTAAGGGCGATAGAAGATATCATTGAAGAGTTTTGAACATCGCTTCTCTTCAGGTGAGCTTTCTGATAGTTCCTGCTCAAGCGTCCCAGGTGAGAGTACAATGAGTGTGTCGTCCTCATCCTCCGGAATGACTAGTTGTTGAACGCCGTCAGGGTCCCTCGGTTTCAGCTCCATCGACTTCACCAACGGGTTTTTGAATTGCAAAATATTGCGGGCTACATCTCGCAAGAGGGAAGACCACCAATACTCGACATATTCATCGGAAGTGTAGCTGTTCTTCCGGCCTAATAAGAAGGCCGCTGTCTGCTGACCGGTAAGTTCCCGTTTTCCCACTAGGGAATTTGTTGTCTTGACCATCATCAGCCGACTTGTCTCGGAAGCATCAGTATTGCCATCCAAGTCTGTGGGAGGGTTGTCGCGCAAGGTTTTTATTGAAGCGCACAGTGCTGAAAAGACAATCGAGGTATCGAGTTGCAATTTTGTTGTATAATTCATCATGTACTCAATCATAGCCATTGTGGAAGTGCCCGAAGAAATTTGCTTGAGGTCTGTGTTGCAGCCGAGCGCCAAGGGTAATTGTCGGATTGTGACCGTTCAAGTGTCCGTTCTCACACCGTATTTGTAGGTCGCCATCCTCATCAAAATGAGTCTGTGAAACAAGCGGTCGCGGGAGTTCAAAACGGCAGTCCTTGTCCGGATCCATTAGACATTTCATTTGGCGTGGTATGTGCTTGAAACAAGTTGCATTATGCTCGTGAACAAGACCAGTGTTCTCACACAGGTCCCGATGCCGTTGATCTCTGGTCCGCTCGTAGTCTGCCGAGTTGGGATCCAGCGGACGGCTCAAGACAGGCAACTGCTTGGGCATACCCTCGGGAGCATTATACGGCACTGTACCCCTTGGGGAAACTCTGGCAGATGATGTCCGTCGTACCACGCCGTGAGTTTTCGTTTAAATTCGGGGTCGGCATTCATACGTTCCTTCATATCCAGCGGAGAACAATACAGCCCTCTCAACCATATCAAGAAGGCGGATGTGCAAAGAGCCTCGAACCTGGGCCTCAACTACTGCATACCAGCCTAAAACCTCTCCCAGAACTCCAATTTTCGAAGCTCGCTCCGTGCCCAAAATAATTTCGAAAATTTTTGTGATGATGAGGTGAAAGAACTCAGCTCCCGCAACTGGGTTTTCAGCTAATGCCTTCGCACGAGCACCTCCCTCTTGATCCGCTCTACCAAGACAATCGAATATCTGGTCCAAGTTGATGTCCCTGCCGGCCAGAACTTGCGCCACGGGATTATGAGCATCTGCAAGGTTCACGGTCGCAAAGACATGCGGCAATCCATCGCAAATTATCTTACTTTTACACTCCTGCTTCATCTTGTTCACGTCCCCAACAGAACCGGGTATATGATCGGAAACATAGCTGAGATACTTCATCAATCGGTTTGCAGCTTTCTCGCCCTCGGACTCCGGTTGGGCAAATGGGTTACCCTCAAGCTTCACCCGGTAGCTCTCCATTGACGTGTCATCCACTTTCAGCATCAAGTCTTGAATTAATGGGAACCAAGACCGATTAACCGCGAGGCGAGACTTGAATGAAGACTGGCGACGCTGAATGATGTTGGCCATCACAAAAATGAAAGACTTGTGAACCTGGAATCGTTTGTCGGCGATGGTGATCAGGTGCTCAACATGAGGTGCAGTATCCACTTGTCGAAAGCCGTACTCGGTTGACAATCTAACATCGTTGTTGTCAATCATGCCCACACCATACGGAAAAAGTGTTGGCCACAATAGCCCAAACACTCGCGGATTTCGCGATGTATGCAAAGGAGTGCTTCCAGACGGAAATTTCACAAATTCGGTGTCTTGGGTTTTCAGCCTCCGAAGAGCCTCCAGCTTTCGTTGCTTATAGGTTGATTGCAGACTATCTAAATCAACAAGTGTAGAAGACGTGAGATCCGATTGTGGATCCGATGATGCAAACAGCTCAGAATTTGCCTCCTCAGAGTAGCTTGTGTTGCTGTTACCAGTGTACGACGAACCTTGATTGTTTGCGGAATTGGTGCGTAAAAAGTCTTTTGTCGCAAGTGGGCAGTCATACACCGGATACTCTTCCAGATTTTCAAGTACAGCATTCTTGTCGAGATCCGCGTACAAAGGGTTGTGTTCAATCAACCAAAACAAAGCCTTTTTCAGTTTTTCACGGCGCACTAGGAGAGGTGACCTCTTCAAAAACTCATGGGTCACCTCAGTCTCCGGTGAGCCAACAAGTATTACGCAAATCTCATCTCGGAGTTTTAAAGAGGGGAAACAGGCATGGCGCTCACGAACGAACTGGTATCCTGCAGCAGGATGCAAACATTTCCGCGTGCTGCAAGCTGACCGCCCGGTCCCAGATGGATCTTATACATGCACTTAGTGGCGCGCGCACGAGCAATACATTGTTCCTCCAAGAAGGTCAAACCCATCAGCTCCTCGGGAACATCGCCGATCCAAAGTCCATTGGCATAGCTGCGCACTGGAAGTGTTTTGAACTTGTTATTGCTGACGGATAGGTTGCAGAGGTGACAAAGAACATAGTTTCTATCATGAATCAGAGACGACCGCCTAAAATATTCAATACAAGGCTGGGAGGATGTCTTACGTAGTTTGTCCACAGCTTGGTTCAGTAGTGAGATGTCAAGATCATCGACCGATTTCATCACGACTGAGGCAGCCAGTTCGAGTTTACCACAGAATGAACACTCATATCGCTTGAGCGCGCTGTTGCTGGTACTCTCGCGGAACTCTCGAACGATCTGGTCTTTCTCCTCCTGCGAAAGGATGACAGGAAATGAGGTATCGGCCTCATGGCTCTCAACCGAAGTTCGTGGTTGCTTTGCGGCGCGAGGGTCTTCAGGAGCCAGCACTCTCTTCCGTTTAAGATTAAGGACAAGGGAATACTCTTGATATTCAGTGTCGTTGAGAACATGGTCCGGTGATATTCCAGCACGGATGGCTTCAGAGCTCTTGATGAGACAAGCTTGTGTGCACCGGTGAGACAAGAAATCTGCTCGCAGAGTAGCAACATCTTTCAATTTTCGGTGCTCAGCACGCTTCGACATACTGACGTGTCGGCTAACCAAAGCCCTCAGGGTGATGAGATTTGATTTGGCATTGACAACTAGGAAGTCAATGACAGCCTTTTTTTCAGCCAAACCGAGTTGAACAAACGAATCTTCAGTGGACGTTGATTGCACTGATGAGCGGTCATGAAACATCGGACTAGGTGCGAGACCAGCACCGCTGTGCGTTAAGCTAGCTGTCGAAACAGCGCCATTGTTCGTTGAACTAGCCGTAAAGGCAGTGGTATGCTCATGCGATAATGCACTTTCTAATCGGTTCCGTTCATGGAACAAGTTCTTTTCAAATAGGTGCCGTTCAGCGAACGGTTGTTGTCCATTGGACATGTTGAACGAGCTCCCTGCAGACACTGTGATTAGCAAGAGATAATGATGATTGAGAGATTCATACCAGCTGCATTCGCAAGATGTATAGGGCTGTCCGACCCGTCTGCGGGGGCCTGTGCATCTGGTACAGTGTGAGATGCGATGCACGACACAGTAGAGAAATTAAACGCACCACAATTGAATGCTGGGAGCTGATTCAATTGAGGGGTTTCCGAGTGATGCACTAGGTGTTCTGTAATCTGTAAGAGTCGTTCGAGCGACCGATAAAAATGAAATACCAAGTTGAATGACACCAGAGGAGAGATTAAAGCTGGCAGCAGGAAAGTTTTCTTGGCAATAGTGCATCCAGTCTCGACCAAGTACAAGATCAACGGGAAGTGAGGAGGAAACCGGGAGTACGATTTGCGTAGAGAAAGTGGAGCAGGGCTCGACACCAGGGATAGTAAGAATGGCCGAGACACTGGCATGGGTAGTCTTTATTCCGGTTCGAAGCACCCAATTCAACGAAAGCCTGGAGCTCTCCTCATTGGCGTCAAAAATTGTGGAAAGCGGGTGGTTGCCGAGTGTCGCAGACATGGTGGGGAAGACAAAGTGTGGGTGTATTGAATTGGAAATCCGGATTCGTTACATCAGACACTTGATTAATAGCGACCGATCGGCACTGTAATATATCGCTCCTTATTCCTGGTCTCGATCAACACAGCAACCATTTCCGGAACGATCGCTCTGTCCGTTTTGCCGTTCCCACTGCTGTCGTCTCATCTGCAACATGGCACACTAACCTTGGTGCAGAACTTCTTGCCTTTTAGCTTTGGAAACTGCCACACAGTTGAAGTTTGACTCATTTAACCGCCCGGGAGTGCCACTCGTGAATCCCAAGTTTTGATGTTGATATTGGTTGATTGATCGCCGATCACTCGCACTGTCCATCACCTCATCAACAGTTTCCCGCTGCTTTCGTCTCACCCACAGCATGGCACACTAGAGTTATACAGCAGGTTGTGCCTTCATGCTTTGGGATGGTATATTCCACAGCTGAAGTTCGACTCAATCAACGGCATAAGTGCCATTCATGAGTCGTTTTCCGAAGTCGATATTGATATTGATTGATTGATCGCCGACTGTCGGTGCGATTTTCAGCCTGAGACAGGATTGGAAATGAGCCTTGTCTTGAATACCACCCCTATTTTCATGTCCCTCGGACAACCCCGCAAACGACCAAGAAAAAAGCGAACATGTGCAGCGGCAGGGGATCCATCAGCCAAGTAGTTCATAGGTCAATCCTATGAAGCATCGACGTCCGCTAAAATAACTTGACCCTCGAGCGTCGAGGGCTCAAGGTGGTGAACACTGAAAATGCCAGACGGCCGAGTAATGCAGGCATCGGACTCACGAACCGATCAGTGCACAGCGCACGCCAGATGCTGAACTCACTCCTCGGAATTAGTACTGATACCACCGGAATAGCACTTGAACAAACAAATACTGATTGCTGACGGCGGCCCAGAGACAGCCAAGATGCGAGAAACCAGAACGAGGTAGAAAGAGTAGGAAAGTCATGAGGATCACAAATCAATTCACAAGCGTATGTTAATGTGCTCCCATTGATAGATACTGTTTGTTTGTGCATTTTGAAGTTAAACACGCAAATTTCTAGCAAATGTGATGTCGGACAACAGCGAAAGTTTGATAAGAGGAGCATTGAGAGATTGACATTTAATAGCTGCGAATTCGTGTATGACAGCATAATTAAGCAAAAAGCATGTCGTGTAAACCGCCTTCCATTCGTGCCTATACAGACGCTGGCACTGCACATACCCGTGTAGATGCTGATCAAAATATTTGCCGGCTGGCATTTTTCAGTTCCATCATGTTGACGCAATACAACAGAATGAATGGATTCAACCCAAGTACAGCGATGTTGTCGGAATTGTTTAACAGGAGAGTACAGCCATTGCAAATAAACATAAATGTGCCCGACTATCACCCCAGCGGGCGTTGATTTATGCTCCGGCTTCGGTGCCGCTGTAGGAGTGAAGACAGGAGGACGGACTACTAGGATTCGTATTACTGACCCCAGTGGTTCGGTGAGACCAAAAAATAGTCAGCCCATACCGGTTGGTCATTCTCTGCGGGGGAGACCAGGGTGTGGGTCCCGGGCAGAAGATCCCCAGAGTCGAATATGAGGTTGTTAGTGATTGCACCGACGGGTGGCAGCCATAATTCGGGGACCACCGTCGATTGTGACAGAAGCATTCGCAGTCTCAAAGGTCGCACCCCTGTAGAACGCGATGGATGTGCCTACATACGGTTAGATTAGAATAAATAAACACTAACCGGTGGCTCGGTATTATCCGAAGTCTTGCGTACGCAGGACTTCGGATAATACCGAGGATTTGATCTTCGGCTTGATTGCCGGTCAACCATTGAATATGAGCCGGAATAAGGCGCCCTCTCTTTCTTCCGGTAAATGAGCCTTGTCTTGAATACCACCCCTATTTCCATATCCCTCGGACAACCCCGCAAACGACCAAGAAAAAGCGAACATGCACAGCGGCAGGGGATCCATCAGCCAAGTAGTTCATAGGTCAATCCTATGAAACATCGACGTCCGCTAAAATAACTTGACCCTCGAGCGTCGAGGGCTCAAGGTGGTGAACACTGAAAATGCCAGACGGCCGAGTAATGCGGGCATCGGACTCACGAACCGATCAGTGCACAGCGCACGCCAGATGCTGAACTCACTCCTCGGAATTAGTACTGATACCACCGGAATAGCACCTGAACAAACAAATACTGATTGCTGACGGCGGCCCAGAGACAGCCAAGATGCAAGAAACCAGAACGAGGTAGAAAGAGTAGGAAAGTCATGAGGATCACTAATCAAGTTTACGCATCTGGCACGTAATGACTGTACTGAATTACGCGAACCTTGTTTGTTCCTTGTTTACTGATTAGACCCAAACGCAAGCATGGTTGGGGAGCCTAACCTAAAGGTTACAGCTAATGTCGGAACCGAAGGCGCGGCCAAAAAATTCCCAATTTGGACAACTTTTGGATTCCACGACCGATTCCCTCATTTCTCACTCATTTCGCGTCGGATCACCTTGGTATGAGGCTCATTCTTTCAGAACAATTCAGACGCAATTAGTGATAGAGTCAGATTTTTGAAATATTCTTTTTTTCTGTCAGTTGACAGGGGGTCCTGGTTTGAGCTCAACACGCTCTAGCACAACAAGTTCTTATCCAATCTGGCTCAAGTTTTGGGAGGGAGAACTATAGTACATCTGTGGGGGGCTGATAGAGTCAGATTTTCGAAATATTATTTCTTTCTGTCAGTTGACAGTGGGGTCCTGGCTTGAGCTCAACATGTTCTAGCACAACAAGTTCTTATCCAATCTGGCTCAAATTTTGGGAGGGAGAACTATAGTACATTTCTAACAGGGTGATAGAGTCAGAATTTTTAAAATTCATCTACAGAAACTCGCTATGGCATTGGGAGTGATCTGCAGTCAACATTGTTCAAACCTATATATCTCAGTCATTTCTGAACCAAATGGGTCACCAAAATCGGTTATAGTGATGTCCCAGACTAAATAGTCTACCCATATGGTTCTCTTGACCAAAGACATGTACGAAATACCCTAATTAGAGTGCGTGCAAATGATGTGACCAAATTGACAGCCCGTGATGCTTGTGGACCCGACATGCTCTAATTAGGGTTGTTTTTAGTACATATATTTGGTTAAAAGAACCATATGGGGGGACTAGTTGGTCTGAGACGTCACTATAACCGATTTTGGTGACCCATTTGGTTCAGAAATGACTGAGATATATAGGTTTGAACAATGTTGACTGCAGATCACTCCCAATGCCATAGCGAGTTTCTGTAGATGAATTTTAAAAATTCTGACTCTATCACCCTGTTAGAAATGTACTATAGTTCTCCCTCCCAAAATTTGAGCCAGATTGGATAAGAACTTGTTGTGCTAGAACATGTTGAGCTCAAGCCAGGACCCCACTGTCAACTGACAGAAAGAAATAATATTTCGAAAATCTGACTCTATCAGCCCCCCACAGATGTACTATAGTTCTCCCTCCCAAAACTTGAGCCAGATTGGATAAGAACTTGTTGTGCTAGAGCGTGTTGAGCTCAAACCAGGACCCCCTGTCAACTGACAGAAAAAAAAGAATATTTCAAAAATCTGACTCTATCACTAATTGCGTCTGAATTGTTCTGAAAGAATGAGCCTCATACCAAGGTGATCCGACGCGAAATGAGTGAGAAATGAGGGAATCGGTCGTGGAATCCAAAGTTGTCCAAATTGGGAATTTTTTGGCCGCGCCTTCGGTTCCGACATTAGCTGTAAGCAATTATAGTATGTTGCAACTCGAGCAGATTTGAATAAATGCCCAGGTGCCCCAATACCAGGTCTGTCACCGGTGTTCATGATTTGGACCGGCCGCATGATGCCACCTACCTGCAACCTCCCTGGGAGTCCCTGCTCTCTCCACCTGCAAACAATCCGGAAATGTAGAAATAGAGGTTTGAGAATCTGCACAGTTATCAGTAAACCTTTCCAACCGATGATTCGGACCTCACCGAGTATAATAGATGATGAGCGATGTGTTTTTGCTACTTGGCATTGAACTCTTCGCTGTGTTGCAGATAGGTAGGTGGACCAGTCTGCTTGCAGTCTGTAGTTAGGAGTGCCAGTGAAAAACAATCAGGTGAATTATGTAGCGTGACATGCTCGAACCTGGATACTCTTGTCCATATGTTCTGTTTTCGCGAGATCACGCAGGTCTGTTTCGTGTTTTGCTGTCGAAATACTGTACTATTTCGATCAAGTGTTCAGTCATACGTCACACCCAAGATTTTTTGATGTGTGCAAAATTTGTCTTACAGCTAATGTCGGAACCGAAGGCGCGGCCAAAAAATTCCCAATTTGGACAACTTTTGGATTCCACGACCGATTCCCTCATTTCTCACTCATTTCGCGTCGGATCACCTTGGTATGAGGCTCATTCTTTCAGAACAATTCAGACGCAATTAGTGATAGAGTCAGATTTTTGAAATATTCTTTTTTTCTGTCAGTTGACAGGGGGTCCTGGTTTGAGCTCAACACGCTCTAGCACAACAAGTTCTTATCCAATCTGGCTCAAGTTTTGGGAGGGAGAACTATAGTACATCTGTGGGGGGCTGATAGAGTCAGATTTTCGAAATATTATTTCTTTCTGTCAGTTGACAGTGGGGTCCTGGCTTGAGCTCAACATGTTCTAGCACAACAAGTTCTTATCCAATCTGGCTCAAATTTTGGGAGGGAGAACTATAGTACATTTCTAACAGGGTGATAGAGTCAGAATTTTTAAAATTCATCTACAGAAACTCGCTATGGCATTGGGAGTGATCTGCAGTCAACATTGTTCAAACCTATATATCTCAGTCATTTCTGAACCAAATGGGTCACCAAAATCGGTTATAGTGACGTCTCAGACCAACTAGTCCCCCCATATGGTTCTTTTAACCAAATATATGTACTAAAAACACCCTAATTAGAGCATGTCGGGTCCACAAAGCATCACGGGCTGTCAATTTGGTCACATCATTTGCACGCACTCTAATTAGGGTATTTCGTACATGTCTTTGGTCAAGAGAACCATATGGGTAGACTATTTAGTCTGGGACATCACTATAACCGATTTTGGTGACCCATTTGGTTCAGAAATGACTGAGATATATAGGTTTGAACAATGTTGACTGCAGATCACTCCCAATGCCATAGCGAGTTTCTGTAGATGAATTTTAAAAATTCTGACTCTATCACCCTGTTAGAAATGTACTATAGTTCTCCCTCCCAAAATTTGAGCCAGATTGGATAAGAACTTGTTGTGCTAGAACATGTTGAGCTCAAGCCAGGACCCCACTGTCAACTGACAGAAAGAAATAATATTTCGAAAATCTGACTCTATCAGCCCCCCACAGATGTACTATAGTTCTCCCTCCCAAAACTTGAGCCAGATTGGATAAGAACTTGTTGTGCTAGAGCGTGTTGAGCTCAAACCAGGACCCCCTGTCAACTGACAGAAAAAAAGAATATTTCAAAAATCTGACTCTATCACTAATTGCGTCTGAATTGTTCTGAAAGAATGAGCCTCATACCAAGGTGATCCGACGCGAAATGAGTGAGAAATGAGGGAATCGGTCGTGGAATCCAAAAGTTGTCCAAATTGGGAATTTTTTGGCCGCGCCTTCGGTTCCGACATTAGCTGTAATTCAAAAGAAAATTTTTCAGCCTTCTCGGATGAGAATTACATAATTTTGATGAACACTTGGTGGAAATAGTACAGTATCTTGGCGGACAGCATGGATTGGCGGCGGGATGCCAAATTTGATTTTTTTTTGCTAGTAACTCCTCTATTCCTAGTTCCCGTTGTTCAAAATAGATTTCTGGGAAATGCTCAGAAGATGTGCGGATGACTAGGCGGGCAATCTTACTGGTTTCTCCTCGTCATGGACCCAACCACCGCAGCAGCACAAATCTTCCATTCAAAGTGGCGCACATTAGTGATCCTCCCCGGCTGTCTCTTGACAAAGCAGATGCATCTCCACGCGGAAACTGGCTCCTGGGTCCGCCAGCGGCGCGATTTGCTTTGGTCCCAGTAGTGGTAACTTCACTTCATTTCAAGGCAAAAGTGAGGACACCATGTGCAGAACTGTGATTGATCATGTCGCCTGCTCCAAGAACACCTTCAACAACATTGTCATGTTCACTGTACGCGATTGTGTCAAAGGCTATGACCACGTGGCAACGGTTCTCTCCATCAAACTCAATTTCGATGTCCAAAGCACTTTGCTTGCAAGCCCAGGCAAAAAGCGAAAAATTAATGTTGTATTACCAAACGAAACGGAACTGGAAAAGCTCTTCATTGCGACATTGGAAGCCGGGAAGGACGAAGCCAAAAACTTCTGAAGCGGTATGGCCTCGTTACCTCCATTACTCCCATTCTCAAAGTCACTGTTCACGGAAGTCACTGTTCACGGCACTTGTATCAATGCAGGAAAGATTTCGGCATCTGCCGCCGCTGCCCCAAAACCACTATTGCGAAGGCTCTGGATGTGTTCGGAGTCGAATACATCGAGCTCATGTCCCCCGTCGCATCAGAGCAGTTGTGCGCCGACTGCGAAGCCATCTGCAAACTTGGGCTCCAGGCAAAAATCCTAACGCACATCCGGTGCAACATGGACGAGGCGCGCGTGGCGGTAGAGATGGGTGTGTTGCTCATTCTTACTTTGAAAGCCTGTTCCTGAGTACATCTTGCCCCCCAGTCGTCGACGGAGTCAACGTCGTAATGGGCACCTCGTTCTCCCTGCACCAGTTCTCGCACGGAAAAGACATGGCCTACATCACCTGCAACGCGATCGAGGTTGTGGAGTTCGTCAAATCCAAGGGCGTCGAGACCCGGTTCTCCTCGGAAGACTCCTTCCGCTCGGACCTCATTGACCTGCTCTTGATATATCAGACGGTTGACAAGATTGTTGTGCATTGCGTGGGTATCGCTGACACGATGGGTTGCACAACCCCATGTCAGGTGTATGCCTTGGTGCATACGCTGAGGGGAGTCGTGGGGTGCAACATCGAGGTACATCTACATAACGAAACGGGGATGGGTGCGTTGTTTTCTGCCATCGGGTTTAGAACCACTTCTATTCTCAGCTATTGCCAACGCATACACCGCCCTAGAGGGTGGCGCGACCCACATCAACATCTGTGTGTCCTCCATCTCCACATGCTTTTGAAGTCCCACATCGTTGAATTCCTGCAGCGATCCTCAGCATCGGCGAACACAACGGAATCACCCCACTCGGCGGGCTCGTCGCATGTCTCTACGCTGTGAACTCGGAGGTCATCAAGAGTAAGTACAACTTGCACCTGCTGCGCGAGATCAAGGACCTCATCATGCACACGGTGGAGGTCAAAATTCCGTTTATGAATCCTATCATGTACGTTGTATCGCTCTTCTCCATTCATCCATTTCTCTTTTTGTATCTCCTTCCCCTTCCCCGGCCTGGCCAGAGGCCCCGGGAAGCTCCACAAAAGTGTTGAAGGAACAACCACATCAGCGGAATCACCAACGCACCGCCATCATTGACTCTATGGGTGCTGCTGTTCACATCGCCTCTATACACTGGTTTTTACTCATCTGGACTCATGCTGTTCGTTTCCTTGCCTCTTTATTCATATGTACTCATACGGGCTCATTTGCGCGCTGTTTCCTTGTCGTGGTTACATATCTCCTTTCGTACTTATGACTACCCACTTGTATAAGTACCGTTGAAAATGTATTGAGACCCCTGCGTGTTTGCAGAGGGTCACTGTGGTATATCTGATAGCCCGATTTCCAACAAAGGCTTGTCCGACAAATTCCGGGATTTTTGCCTCAAAAACCTTATGTTGAAGAGGGTCTGGGGCCTCAAAAACCTTAAATCGGACAGGGGTTGTCACGTGTAAGGCAAAAGAAAAAAAAAAACACCAATTTCGCATTTTTCGGTCGCAGTCAATATGAAGAAAACTACTTGGTATCCTTCCACCATCCTTTCTTCAAAGTGAGGTCTCGACCTCTGCGTTCACTATGCCACAAGTCAACAGATGGCTGCTTTGTTGGATCATTCTTGGGAATTTTCATTGAATCTGGGCTCAAAAACCTCAACTTTGGACAAGGCTGACTGATTTTTGGCCTCAAAAACCTTAATTTTGGACAAGGAGATTTGAAATTTTCGCTCTGAAAAACCTTAACTTTCGGATACTGGGGGTTTTTCGGTCAAATCAACAGTCACGGGTCACGCATGCCTCTGTCGATGTCGAACTTCGGTTTCGGTCACGGGTCACGGCGGTCCTTGTCGAACCTGCCGCTGGTCACGGGCGCGTCCAAAATCACCTGAAAAACGCAAAAAAAACCGAAAATTTCGGTGGGATTTGTCGAAAATTTTGGGAGTGTCACGCCAAATTTTGGCTGGTGTCGAAATGTCGAACTTGAAAAAAGGGTCACGCGTCACCCCCCCCTGTCAATTTGAATGAAAAACCCCAGTAAGCCTTTAGTGGAGCCTCCCGGGGCCTCTGGCCAGCCGTCCGTGTCCACCCCTTGCGCTCACTGATATCCTTTTGAACTTGAATTGCAGCGGCGACAGCACATTTGCACACAAGGCCGGCGTGTACAATAAGTTTCAGGACGTTGTGAGCGACCTCAGCACGCAGGTATTCCAGCCGGGAGACTTCGGACTCGGCCTGGGGCGCACGTGGGAGATTGTGGTGTAGAAGTAGAGGTATAACTTTTTCGACTCCAGTCTTGACTGGGCGATTGAAGTACTGTTTTGACCGTTTCAACCAGGTTCGGTTCGAACTTTGTTCTGCAGTCAAAAAGACGGTGTGGATACAGCTGCGTAATACATAAATCATGGTCATATTCTTCTTCGGATCTCCCAATTCCGTCCTGCCACATCGTGTAGCCTCATTTGTATGTGTGGGAGGGATTTCCCGAATTTCTCACCACCACCTTACGACGCTTGCCACTCGCTCGGGACCTTTTCTCGCTCCCAGCTCGTTCCATGGCTTCGCCGTCTGTTCTGGGAATGAATTTCGGCGAAAATCTGACAGTCTACGGAGAAACGTCCATTTTGTATCGAGAACGGGCTGGATCTCATCTTTTCCAGGACGCCAGTAACTCGTCATGGGGCGTGCTTATCGTTTTGGGCAACTCAGAATCAGAAATCGGAGGTCGGAGCACCGGGAGATCAACAATTTTTCTTCAACATTCCTGCGGTCCGGTGTATTTCTGTGCGTCTATTTCAAGACTAATTGATTACTCAATCGCCGTCTTAGCTCCCGGTAACAGCCACGTCAGGACTCAGCCTCTACCATCCCATACCATTAGCCAGTCAACGCCTTAAATCCACATGAGTACGCCATTCGACGACGGTGAGTTGTGTGGCAGGGAGGCTTTCGACCCCGAGTTTTGATCACTCTGGTCATTCAGTCTTGCGAAGGATATCAGATTACTTTCCAGAAATGCAGAATGACAACAACCCCCTTGTGTCTCTGACGCCTCTAGGTGCGTCCTCCTTCATCTTTAGAGCAGCCGTAACGTCTGGTACAGTAAACACCGCGAAGAATCGCTTGGCCGGATCCCTGGAACGGCTTGGGAACACCGCCATGGTGGCATTGAAAAAGGGCCACGACAAACTACCCAACTACGATGGGCCCGATGCCAGAACATTCGACGCTTTGAAAAAGATACTACGCGTGCCTCAGTGGCTTCTCAGGCATCTTCTAAAAACTGGGGTAAAGTGGAATCGCCAGATACTTCTTGCAGTCGTTACGTGGCTTCTGAGAGTTGACGCCTCGGCAGTGGTTGAACATAGTAAGTGAGAATATTTCTCGGCATTTTAACGGACACAATGCGACTCTTCGAGTAGTCAAAAAGCATCGACAAGCCACGTTGCTAGCCTCCGGTCTGATTTCTATCTCCCCGGGAGTGATATTTTTCCCGCTGCCTCTTCCTCTCCATCCTGGGATTCGGGGCAATTGGGATTAAAGCCGGTCAGTGAAACGATAATGCGCAACATCTTCCTGCTAAGTAGGACCTAGGTTCCCCGGCGGCGGCGTATCAGAGAGACACGTATGGAGGATTCACACCTGCTGGCTCGGGATTCTCAAGAATGCAGTCGGCCGGCATGCGGTACCACCAATATGCGCCGTTCCTCTGGACCATCCGGATCTCGTCGGCGTCTGCTTTTGTTTTTGCCTGGAATCTGGAGTGAATTCGAGGGCAAATTCACAGAATATCTGCATTTGGTAGAGCCATCTTTTGATGCTGGAACGCACCCGATGTTACCAACGAACAGTTGAACCCACACTGAATCATTGATGATTCATCATGGAAACGGAATATTACCGCTTTGTATGTCGAATCCCAGAAACTAATTTCGATATTTATCCCTGGTAATTTGCGCGATTTGGCGGTGTGAATCGGCAACTTCCGAGTCGCATCAATTGATCAAAACGCGGCTTTTGTTTTTCGCTACATCGTTCCCGACCTTTTCTTGCTCTCAACTCATTCCATGGTTTCCCAGTTCGTCCAGGGAGCTCTATCCTCCATTACCCATGACCTTCCGATGTTCCACGATGGCCCTCCCGTCCATACTCACCAACTTTGCGCCAAATGCCTCCACATGCAGCGCGGCCACCAAACCAAGCTATCTACGTGCACATCGTGCCAAGTCACCTTGTACTGTGTAATCCCGCTAAGTATCGTATCCGCAGGGAGAGTCTAACCCGTCTAATCCGGTCTATTGCAGTTGAAAGAATGCCAGTGGCGCACTGGCCGGCTCACAAGGCTGAATGCAAGGCCTTGAAGGCTAATCGCCTCGCTTATGTCGAGAAGACGGGTAAAACGTCCGCGCCGCCGGATCTGACCGCCTGGATCAAGTAATACGAGGCCCCGCTCAAGAACTGCGCCGTCGCGGCGATGCGGCTGCCCGAAAACCCGCACATGGCACGGAAGGCAATCCTGTGCTTGATTCTGTGCTACCCGGACGACACAACGCTCCCTGTGCACCAACGGTTCCGCATGGAAGAAATCGGGGCTCCGCGAACTCGACGAGATGCGTGCGTTCCCGGAGCTGCAGTCGGCGATGGCTTCGAAGACGGTCTACCCTGAGTTCTGCGCGCGCGGCAAGGTAGAGTTCAGAGACAATTTCTATGGCTGCGACCGCGTGGGCTCCATGTGGCTTATGGCCCCCACTTGTACGTACCGACCGCCGTGGTCGAGCAATGATTCATTTTAGTATCGACAAGGACCTGGCCCGGGAAAATATTGTGCGGCAAGAGTAGTGGTTGCTACTCAGAGGGTACATCAAACTTAGCGCGAGGATGAGGCTCTGCTGCGGGCGCGTGGCGAGTATGGAAGATGTGTACTATTGCGGTGGATGGGCCCATGACGAGGAGAAACGAGTAAGATTTCGATTGCCTGCTTGTCCGTCCGCGCATTTTCTGACCATCCTCCAGAAAGCGTTTCTGAACATCGGGAAGTAGGAACACATTAATTGCCACACAATATTCAAATCAAATCGGATGTCTTTATGACATATTCCGGCTTCGTCGCTCTCATTTTGTTTTTCTTCAAGAGTTCCCCAATCGGCGTCGCCGTTTTGCAATCACAGATTTGTGATACAGTACATATCGTCGAGGTTTGTGTCTGTATTATCGGTTGATTGAACCACTGCTTAATTTTATAGTTTAATAGTTCTGCTGTGTCTCACGCCTTGGCCCCGGTATCGACAGCCACGATCTGCCCTGTCTCGGTGGTGACGTACAAGATCTTCGTCGTCCGCGATCCCTTCCTTCCGAAAGCTGCCGCAGTCGGCGCATTAACTACCGTACTCCCCGCCGGATCCCCCCACCGCCGTCTCCTGCACCCACGTCCCATTCGCAAGCGGAGTAAACAGCTGCAGCGTCCCGGGATGTGTCGCCACCCATGCCCGTCCCTCAACATCGAACGCGAAGTCGTCGTATCCGCTGCTCAAGCCAAAGGGCTTCAAGTCTCCGAGTACCTCAACTGCACCACCCCGGAGCGGGAAGCGTGCGAACGTCCCCTGCTGAGTGTTGGTGAAATAGAGCGAATCGTCTCGCACGTGTAATCCGTTGATGCCGAGCGCAGGCGGAGCTGGTGCGCCCGCCGCGAGCGCCGGGCCGTAAAATTTCACCCGGACGGTGCCGGTGCGCATGTTGACCTCGTACGCTGCGCCCAAATCTGAATCCGCGGCGAGGACGAGGTCGGGGTGGCCGGGGACGGAGGAGAGACCGTTCGTGAGCGTGCTCTGCGGGATGCGCGCTGCGGGCTTCGCGACGGGGGAGCCGGAGGTGAGGTCGACACTCCAGATGACGACGCTCCCCGGAGCTGCGGAGATCGCGGTGAGGTTCAGCTCGGAGGCGACGATGGCGTAGACGTCTGGCTTATATTCAACGATGCCCGTGAGACTGGTGCAGTTGGGGAAGGTGTAGACCTCGTCCAGGGTAGCGCTCGCGGCGCCGGGGTCCAGCGTGAACAACGTGGGCAATTGGTCGGAGGTGATCAAAAGTTTGGACGATGGGCGGACGGCGATGTTCTCGAGCAAGACTCCCGTTGGAGACTGGTAGACAAGCTGTGTCGGGAACGCGGCCACAGCACTTCCAGCGAAGGCCAGGAGAAGCAGGAAATTGGTGGTACACATCATCGTTGTTCGTGTTGTGATAAAAGCGGGGAGGGCGATATTAGCAGAGGAGGTAAGGTAGTTTGCAATAGCACTGTTGGTGAAAAGACTGCTTTAGAGCAAACTGATGCTCTAGCAGGATTGCACAGAGAGCTTATATACTACAGGAAATGTATCTAGAATATTCTACATGGATCTACCCGTTAGTAAGAATCTTATCAATCAATGCCCGAAGGCTGAGCTGCTATTAATAATTCCAACAGTTCGTGTTGTCAAAAACGCACTTGCTCTTTATAAGTAAAACCTGAAACTCGCTACTCGCCTCCGAGGCGATTTCTGTTGATCCCGAACGACCCGAACAACGTTAGCTTCGCGTATCAATTAAGTAAGCCCCTTGCTGACCGACAAGTAAGTAGGTGCCGGCAGGAAAGTATTCAATGAAATACGAGAGCCTCGGGTTTTGATTTAGACAGTGTACCTCGACCTGATTGTAAATCAGTGAACAATCACCGTAAGTTAAGGATCTTACGCGGAAGAAGTTTCGAGCGCGGACGGTCATCATATTCGATGACAGACAGCATTTAGAGAAGGATGTCTGAGACAAGTCTGAGAGAAAAAATAGGCGGTCGATCGATGATCGTTTGATGCGGCATTGCCCGTGTGATGTTATAGTTTGCCGAACCTCTTGCACCAAAAAGTCATCTAGAGCCTCGCCGTGATGTCTTGGTGTTCAAAACACATGGAATACATCGGGAGAAGCAGGTAGGAGCACTCTCAAGTTGTTTGGAACGATTTGGGACCTATTTACTGAGAGGTCCTTTTTTCTTTTTTCCGGCGTACCTACCTACCTCCCCCCGATCCCGGCTTCACCGGCCCGAACCCCCTTGGTCCGAAGAATACTTTCCTGCCGGCACCTACTTACTTGTCGGTAAGCAAGGGGCTTACTTGATTGATACGCGAAGCTAACCGCGTAAGATCCTTAACTTTCGGTGATTGTTCACTGATTTACAATCAGGTCGGGGTACACTGTCTAAATCAAAACCCGAGGCTCTCGTATTTCATTGCGTGCTATAGGGTTTCGCCGGGAAAAGCGACTTGCCCCAAGTGCAGCTTGTTATTGGGATACGGCCCGGGAGGAATTCCGGGTCTTAAGCTCATACACGATAACACTCGCCGCTGCACTGATACCGCGGTAAAACGGGACAAGAACCCCCGACCGAATGGCTCGATGCTCACGTTCTTCGGGAAAAAGGTGCCTGTAGTCCCATCTACTGTCCAAGCGCCATCTCACAAAGCGGTGTCCACAGATAGATTGAAGCGTGTCGCCGCCCTTGATCGGTACTCGTCTCAGCCCAAGGACCAGGATAACATTTCGGAGCATGATTCCGCTTTTGGCAGTCCCTGCATCCTCGTGTCCGAACCCATCGTTACCTTGGTTCGGTGCGAGGAGAAACTGTTCGTATGCATCAGGGAAGTGACTGACATTCGCGTAAATGGGAAATCTGTGGACCAACTTGGTCTTGAGGCCTTGCACGAGGAACCGGTCGTTGTTCACTTCCAGATCATTCGCACTGTTCCAGCTTTGACGGATCACGAAAAATGACTGGCGTGCTTGGGGCCTCCTCCGTGATTCACTCCCGCACCTGGTCGTCTGGTTATGCCAATCGACCCTGTCCTTTCGACGAGAACGATCGGGGACCCGTTCTATCTGTTCGAAAGCAGTGTTCTGCGTGCATTTGGCGCCCAACTGCTCGACCGGGTAACACCCCATCTCAATAAATCCATTCCAAAATTCGAGCCGACTGATAGCTTCCCATATCGCGAAGCTCTTGGTGCGTTCAATCAACCCGATTGTTTAGATATGCTGATAATAATCAGGACGCGCGTGTTTTGTTTGTGAGGGAGATGGGCAAACCGATCGCCTTCTTGCAACCGACCCTCACGTATGCCCGAGATGCACACCATCCCTACCTTTGGACATGGTCCATCCGCAGACAATCCTTGCGCACATTGGTGCCCACATTCTCCATGATCCGACCGTGATCTTTCTACTCAGCCGTGCGGTCTTTGTTTGCGCCCCTGGCCTATGTGCCAATTCTTCCTCAAAAAGAGCAGCAGCGCCGCAAATACACTGACTCTCAATATGGCTATTTCCAGGGGTTGCCCAAACCTCGTTTATTTTTCTTACGGAAACCACCCTAATCTCCAAAGATAGCTCGCCATCGTCGAATGTTCCTCTCAAATGCCCTCTTTGTGGCCCTACGGAGCCCGCAATTTGGAGGTACTTCTTCAAGCAGCACTTGATTCAGCATCATCCCGATGTCGGGCTGGTAAAATATTCTCATTTATGGGAGCTCAGCGAGGCGGAGAAAACTGCGATGAAGGACGTTTGGGATACGCGAGACAAACGAAAGAAGCCGAAGAAGATCAAACGCACACTCGTTATCTCTCAGGCTCATAGCTCTCGTCTTGCTCTCGTGTACGTCTTTCAATCTTCTCTTAATTTATCCATAACCACTGACGTTCAATTCTTAGCACTGAAGGCGAGCAGGTGATTGTGGATGAAGAAGATTCTTTCATCGACGACTTGGACTCTCCCATTCCCACACCTTGCCCCTCAATTTCTCACAGTCGCGCATCATCTCCTTTCGACAACATGGACGATTCTGACGAGGAACCTCCCCGTCCCCTGGCCTTGTTACCTTCCTAGAGTCGTGTGCAATCACCTTTTGACCGCGTGGACTCTGGCAAGGAACCCCCTCTTCCGCCGACCCTGTTACCCTCCTTGAACACGCCTGGAATTTCTCCCGGTACTTCCGGCACGTCGGAAACACCATTAAGAATTTCACTTGTAGCATCTACATTCATTGAGCTGTTCCACAGGTTGATTCCTCGCCTTCAAGTCCCTGCATGCTCAATGCTCCGACGATCTTGCCAATGGCACACACAGCGCTGCTTCCACTGGTATATCCGCCAGTTCTTGTGACCCAGGAGGTTTCAACCCGGGGTCGGAAGCGAACTGTAAAAAGTTTCGACCTTTACATGTGCATCTGTGGCGATTCTGCATTATCTGACGATCCTAGCGCCCCAGGGGATGTATTGCGGTGCAAATTGGAAGGTTGCGAGACGAAATGGGTGAGTTGTTCAAGTCATGGTCTGAACCAAGTTAACCTAAATCAGTTATCAGTATCACCTAGACTGCGATCAATTGGACAGTGCTACTGGGATCTGTAAAGCCTGTACTCACTCGGGCGATGCCCGAGGAGCTAAACGACGACGAGGGAGGTGAGGAGGAGACTGCAAATACTGTGGAATTTCATTCAATTCGGCGGTCACGCGTCACGCACCCCCTGTGCCGCGATGAATTTTGATCTCGGTCATGGGTCACGGTGCCCAGTGCCGAATGTAAAATGCGTGACACTGGGGCCAAATCTCCCTTGGAGGTGCAAAAAAGGCAGAATTTTCGTAATTTTTCGTCGTGAATGCCGAATTTTGAAGGTGTCACGCCAAAATTCGTTGGTTGCCGAAGTGCCGAATCGGTATTTTGGGTCACGGGTCACAACCCGTGCCGAATTGAATGAAATTCAACAGTATCTGTTGCTACTGCAGAAAAAATCCCAGTACACGATCGGATGGTATTTTCAACTAGTAATTGCTTCCCTGAATTCATCTTTGGTACTCTATACTCTGGCTGGGATCTATGTAAGGTTCACTCAAGTTTTGGTGGGCTACGGCTGTACCCGAGCGGAGTTACCCGATTTGGATGGTCACGTGATAGATAGGTACGCTGAGACCATGTTTTTTGAAAAAATACGGCCTAGGTGGACTTTTTCACGGATCCAAAACCCCTTGCTTCGGACGCCCATACTTAGGGGTGAGGCCGTTATGTAAATTGACACGTTGAACATCAGTTTAAATCGGACGTCTGCGTGCATTCTGTGGTGCCCACTACGATGTCAACCAAATAGCCAAAACCAAGATAGTTCAGCGAGCCGCGAAAACGGGGCGCTGGAGGAAATGAATCGAAGGAACGTTCACATTATCATTGACATCACTCTTACTGGCTAATCACACCGACTGGTTCCAATACCCGAGGAAGAGTTCAACCGACGCCGAGCAACAAAATCCATGGCTCGTCCTGATTACTGGTGGGCTGAATCGCCTTGGAATGAATGTTTGCTGATAACCGAAGTCCCGGGGTCGTTCGCAGGAACCCGAAGTGTCGTCGGATCCCAAATTATCCAGATGTCAGTACATCATCATCATCCCCTCTTTTGTCTCTTGTAAGTCTCAGTCTGCTCGACCCACTAGGCAACGTCTTTCTCTCGATCAATGGCATCACATTTCCGACATGGACTTCTGTCCAATGTCTCATGCGCACCTAAATCGTCACCTCGTTTGTCCAGCTCTTTTTTCTTCATTATTCTTGAGGCGACTTCTTCAAATGATGTCCTGGTGAGCTCCCGTTGTAGGCGGCGTGGGTTGAAAGTTGAACCTTTATGATCCTACTATAGTGAACCCCAGGATTTCTAAGCGCTCCGCCATAGGTAATCCCGCGCTGTCTCACCTTGCACCGTGTATACTCCCGACCACCGATCTCGGATACCCTGTAGGCTGTCAGAAATCCTGGCGAGCTGTAGTCAAGGAATTTCTAAACGCTCCGCCAACGCTCCGCCTAAGCTCCGCCACAGGCGATTCCGCTTGGATTCCGCTGTATCACCTTGCGTACACTCCCGCACCGGCGTATACTCCCCGACCGGATACGCTGCGCACAAGGGATGATTACTGCGCCGGGCTGACATAGCCGGACAAACCCGGCCGGATGACAAGCACCGCTTTTGTCATCGCCTCCGCTTTTTCCTTGGACTCTTTGTTGACCCGGCCATTCATCATCCGCGCAGTATATAATGCAGCCAACCCATGCTCTGACTCACCCCGACCCAGCCGCTCAGCTCACAGATGATCTCTCCGGCTTCTAATTCTTCCTCGAGCTCCTCTGAGTCGAGTTCCAGCTCTCATGGGACTCTTCAAGTGCCACTTCATTTCGCAGTCAAAGCCCCCGGAGCCCAGTGCACGCAGCCTCGCTCGTCGACCCCGTCATGCACTCCCCCGAGCTAATGCAGCTCATCGAGATGAAGCTGTCTAGACCCGTCATCGGTGCGTCCCCTCACAAAGTACTTTGTGCTGTACTCACTACTCACTTTGCTGCCACAGAGTACGTCGTCGACTACGTCTTCGAGACGGTCGACCAGGCCCTCGCCCGCTCCGGCCTCCGCCTCCTCACCGCCCAGCGTGCCTCATACCGCAACAGATTCACCCCTTCGTCGCCACCCTCCTCTCCCGCGCCACCGTCCGCACCCCCACGCTCCTCGTCGCCCTTGTCTACATTGCCCGCGCGCGCCCCCACCTCGCCATCCCCTCCGCCCACCGCGCACCCGAGTCCGTCTTCCTCGGCGCGCTCATAGTCGCGGCCAAGTACACCAACGACAGCGCGCTGCGGAACACCCACTGGGCGCGCTTCAGCGGCGGCGTCTTCGGCGTGCGCGACGTGGGCCGGATCGAGCGCGAGTTTTCTGGCGGTGCTGGACTGGGAGCTGGGCGTTGCGGAGGCGGATCTGTTGGGGCTGCCGCGGCGGGAGGATATGGTCGCCGCTGCTGCTCATGCTGTGTACCCCTCCGTCGAGTCCGCTTCCACGCTGACTTCCGTGGAGGAAGACGCGGACCACCCCTTCCTCCGCCCCCTCCAGCGGCACCACCGTCGCTCAAGCAGCGCGGGCTCCGGACCCGTCCCCGACCTCCTCCCCTCCTCCGCCTTCGCCTCCCCGGCAAGCAGCGCGGGCACCGCGTCTCCGCCTACTCCGCCTACTCCGCCTACTCCGCCTCCATCCGTCTTCACTGTCACATTACTTGACGTCGCTGAGCACCCCCGTCCGCTCACGAACTCGAGGAAGCGGGAGAGAGGCCGGCTTTCTGCGCTGTTGCACGGGCACTGGCACGTCTTCCACCACGGCCACCGCACTGGGGTGGGGCAGGTTGTATAGCCCGCTGCCTTGTCTCGACGCGACATCCGGAGATTCGACACGCCTCGCGAGACCAGCCCCATCCCACTTTCGCATTTCGATAGCCACGACCGAGTCGAGCGCGCGGAAATGTATTATTAGGAGCTTAGGCGTAGGCTTCCACGATCTAGTGATCGTCACTCCGAGAAGGGTTATTTCGAAAGAAGAAGCACACTGGGCAATGTCTATGTATCAATAGTCAGTACTGTATCCAACACCAGCCTCTCATCTCGAGAAGACTTGACTTACGAATGTTATGACTTTCGGTTGAGAAGGACATTGAACTTGAAAGTTGTCGAGCTTCCCCGACAACGGAGTACTCAATGACATTCCAATTTGAGTACAGGCGGTGGTGCGGTGGTAGGTAGTCCGAACTTAGTGACAGTGGATGGATATGGCACACGTATCAGCAAACACTCACTCCGGCTTCTGTCTTCTCAGTGTTTTCCTCAGACCCTTATCTTCATGTCCACGTTCCGTCCCCCTGGGAAGGGTTCCACTGCTACATATGCGTTCCAGGCTCACATCACGGCAGATCCCATACAGTATTTTCATGAAGGCAGCCTGTACAACATGTGAGAATTTTCCTAAGACGCAGCGTGCTCTAGGTTGTTCTCATGCATTATAGCGTCAAAGCTGTCACTTCGGTGCTTAGCACTTTCTCCTGCCACCACCATTCGTGTTCCGGGCAACTTATCGAATAGCCTATAATCGAAAAGCAGAAACGGTAGTGGTAAACACAAAATGAAATATCTTGATTTGGAGAAATGAATCCCAATGAGGTTACATAGGTTGGCCGGAGGACAACCATCCTAATCCAACGAATGAAACTAATGTATCAATTCAATGTATGTGCTTGGGGAAAGACACAGTTCAAGTTATCAGTTCCACTAGCACATAGCTGCTAGGATGGATATAAAGTGTAGCACCCTCAAATTGCTATTGATCTCCCGAGATGTCTCCCCGTCATAGTGCCGTTGAACCCCGCTTGAATACCGTCACGCATGGTTGACTCCAGCCATAGCACTCCTGAATGATTTGCATGATGGTTTTGGAACACCATTCCTACAAACCATTTCAAGCACATCTTTGTCTTTGATCAATGTGGTGCAGGTAAAGAGTCCGATTCAAAGAATATACTAATTTGACCTGGATGACAGAATGTGAAGAGGAACCAAGATGACTGTATCGAGCTCATTGAAAAAATCCCCCAAATCCTTTATGGATTGTGGACCTCCATTTAACATCCGAAGTGAAGGGAGTCTTATCGCCGGCAGCTTTGGACAATGTTGGAAATTTCAACAGGTGTGTGTTAACTGGTCTCAGTTCTTGTTTGCCACAACTGAGCCGGGACCTCCAGCACACTTTGCAAGATACTTGCATTTGCTGAAGCACAACAAGACAGAAACAAAATCAGATATTTTTTCCATCAAGCTGAGCTGACTAGATTGCTGAAGGACTGCCAAGCTGGACTAAAGCATGCTGTTGATGCCTTTAGGGTGAGGATTTTGTAGCTTGCCTGAAATTTATTTGAATACCTGCCCAGATTGAATCTGGGATTATGAATCTCAATAGCATTAATGAGATGAGAAGACAATCAGAAATCATGCAAACTGAGATCATGGAGTTGATCTCTACATTTTCTGAGCACACAATTTCTGATAGCTCCTCCTCAGTATGTACAACCAGTTTATCCTTGAACCCCCAATTAATTGGATGTAGATATACCAGAGGGCCGATGAATCCCATGTCAGGTATATTTGTATCTTCATAGCTCCACAGCAAATCTTACTATGTGTTTCAGCTCAAATTCACTCTCTAGGTTGCCTTCGAGGCCAAAGATTTTCCATGGCCGTGAATCAGAGTTGCAGGAGATTGTAAACAAATCTTATGCAAGGGTCAGTCAGGATTGCAATATTGGGGGCAGGTGGAATGGGGAAAAACAAGCCTAGCCCGGGCTGCTCTCCATCACGCAGAAATTGCAGCTAAATATGCACACCAAATCTTGTTGCCGCAGAATCAGTCACCGACAAAGTTGGATTGGTTACACTCATTGCATCTCACATACACATCGGATTGCAGCCAACACCTTACCTCACAAAGCAAGTTATACAGTATTTTTCTGAGTGTTCATCTGTGTTATTGGTTTGGACAATCTGGAGACTGGCATGGGAACCAATGAGTTCCCGTGGTGAGGTTGAAGGCTTTCTGTCACTTCTCACAGATATTGGACACCTTGCATTGGTTGTGAGTACCTGATCACTTTTCTGTTCATCCTACTAGCTTATGAGGCCATCAGATCACAATGCGCGGAGCAGAATGACCTGCCCAGTTTGCTGGACCCGACCATTCCTGTTGCCCTTGGTACCAATATCAGACCATGCTGCCTGGCAAACATTTATGGATATCACAGATGATCCTCACAACCTCAGTGATGTCACCCCAGCTCCTTTCCCTCACAAATAACATACCTCTAGCTGTGGATCTCATGGCTCATCTGGTGGATTATGAAGGTTGCAGCAGTGGTTCTAACCCGCTGGGAGACAGAGAAAACATCTCTCCTCTCAAGTGGACATGGAAAAAGCTCCAGTTTGGATGCCTCCATCAGTGTTTCACTCTTGAGCCCTCGTATGGCAGCCTCACCTGGTGCAAGAGAATTACTGGCATTGCTTGGCAATCTTGCCTGATGGGCTCTCAGATGTTGATATCATCCAAAGCCAAATACCTGCTAAGGATATTCTGACTTGCAAGGCTGTCTTGCTTAGTACCTCTCTGGTATATACCAACAATGCTCAACTAAAAGTGTTGGTGCCAGTTCGAGAATATATGCAGCAGCACTACCCTGCAGCTCAATCTTTCATCCAATCGGTGAGAACACAATTTGAAGACCTTCTGAGCATTTGATGCAAGTATCTTGGGTCATCAATTAGGTGCTCCTCTTTATAAACAGATTACCTCAAATCTGGCAAACATGCAGAGTATCCTCACATTGGAACTCTACCCGAGTAATCCAAGGCTAGAAGACATTGTGCACTCCATTACAAGGCTAAATGATTTCGAATACTCATGGGGTATAGTCCAAGCCCATGCATCAACTATATTGCAAAGAACTATTCCCAGCCTAGCAACCCAAGGCTGGAGGTATATATGATTGCAATGTTGTTCAAGGTGCAGCAACAGCATGTTATTCCAAATGCTGAACATTTGCTGAGCCAAGCTGAGAAGAACTTTGATTCCTTTGATGACCCAGTGGTGAAATGTGAGCTCCAAAACCCATCTTACCACACTTGCTGACTGGAACATGCACAGGTTATTTTTATAATTATGTTGGAGAATATTTCCGCTATCATGACAACATTCCGCGAGCTAGGCATTTCTGTGCACTGCACTCAAGTTGGCAGTTACCTTCGAAAACATCTGTCAGCAAGGTGATATATTACAACAAATGGCCATGTGTGAAGGGGCTGCCGGAAATCACCTTGCAGCACAAAGCAATGCACAAAGAGCCCAGAAGCTGGCGAGATTACAGGGTGATATGTACTATGAATCATTGGGCCTTTCGACAGAAGCCCTGGTGTGCCTGGACATTGGGGCATACAGGAATACCATTGCACTTTGCACTCAGGCAAGAGAACTTCTCTGCCAGTGTGGGCTGAAGGGATCCGAAACAGATTCCCAGATCCTGTCTTACATGGGCGAGACTTATTATCTGAAATCTGAATATCGTGAGGCGCAGGAAATCTGTATGCAGATCAAGAATGCAACATCTGATCAGCAGAATTCGATTCAACATGCTCTTGCAGTTCTCAATCTGGCAGAGATCACAATCATAACCGGTGAAAACCTAGATCATATTGCACAGGTTTTAACGGACCAAAAGAAGATATTTGCTACTGTACACGATTCTGTTGGAATGGCAAGTTGTGACCTAGTCATGGCGGAGTTTCACACCTTTGTCATGGACATACTGCAGCCACGCAAACCCTGTTTCTCCACCATACACAATCTGAAATCAATGAGATTGCAAGGGTCAGCCTGGAGCAACTTGCCAGTTTGAAAAACTGGGGAGTCACAGCCATTGGCTGGGTTTTTCGGTGGGCACATGTTTTCCTCCTCGCGCATGCATTCAAGTGTCAAAACAAATTGGCAGTTCACAAAGCCTTGAGCAGTATAGGACACCTACTCTTGGCCATGGGGGACCTCAACACAGCACAGAGCCTGTTCATTGTAGCATTGGAAGGATTCACATGGATGGATGTGCACCGTAGCAGAGCGGAGTGCATGTTGCATCTTGGTGAGATCTCAGAGCAGAGAGGAGACTTGGAGGAAGCCATTTCATGTTTTAAGGCAGTCCACCCACTCTTTGAATGCTCATCTCAGGCCAAGGATGTGGAGCACATGGACTCATTGGTTAGAGGTCTTGAGGAAGAAATAGAACGAGGACATAATACTAAGCTCGCATACCTTTCAGCACTCAATGCACCTCCACAGGATATTTTTTGGCCACCGGTTGAAATGGAGGATGGATTGGCTAATCCTATTGTAGTTTGATCGATCTCGTATATAACTATGGAATGAATCAGTGTTCAAATTTACAGAGCTTGATTCATCAGGCTCGGAATGTTGTGAAAAATTGATGAGTTGAGTAAGTAACCTTTGGATGCCCACCCACTTGTTATCTCAGATATGCTTGTAATCTCGGTCGACTCCGCTTCGATGCTCTAGGTCAATGGAATTCACCCTATTCCGCCCACCTCCGAGGAAATTTGGAATCGCCAATGGGACAGAGGTGATGGATCCTCAGACCGTGAAGAAGTATCTTCAAGAGCTTGACGACATTTCAAATACCATTAGAATTATGCTGGAACAGCAGTTACAAGGACGCGGGTACGTTTCAGTTGTCTCGAATGCGGGAAGGGATCACAAACTGTTTCTTCTAGGAACCGTGGGACCAAAAACAGTTCGAAGAGCTCCTGTCTACCACAAAGAAGCCGATGGTCTTCTCATCACACACTGTGTTCTGCAGCTTGCAAGAGCATATTTGCACTATTCTCAAAACCCTAATGATGTGGACCCCACCCTCAAAACAGCGCTCACTGATGTGCACCATAAGCTCAGCAACTACTTCTACAGGTTCGACCAGTCTGAGTATTATACTTGGGGGATACACAAGTCCTTTGTTCCCAAATTAACATTGCTTGATCATATCTTGCAGTTCTCGATCCTACGGCACGGACACAACTTGTGCTGTGCAGAAAGGACCTAGCAGCCCCACGGACACAGCACCGTGACCGTATTATGGTATCGTATTCCGTGGCTCACGGTTACGGTGTCCGACCGACCCTAGGTAGGTGGTCCGAACTTAGTAACAGTGGATATGGCACCTGCATTAGCAAAGACTCGATCTGGCTTCCGTCTTCTCAACAGCAGATCTCATACAGTATTTTCATGAAGGCAGCATGTGAGAATTTTCCTAAGACGCAGTGTGCTCTAGGCTTTTATCATTATAGCATCAAAGCTGTTACTTCGGTGCTTACCACTTTCTCGTCCCACCACGGGCACTTATCAAATAGCCCATAATTGAACAGCCGGAACGATGGTGGTAAATACAAATCAAAGATCTTGATTTGGACAAATGAAGCCCAATGAGGTTACATAGGTCAACAAAAATAACAGACACCTCTTCAGTTATGGCCTGAGAGCTATCCTAATCTAATAAATACAACTAATATATCAATTCAATATATCTACTTGGGGAAAGTCACAGTTCAAGCTATCAGCTGGCACATAGCTACTAGGGTGGATATAAAAATGCAGCATCCCAAATTGTTATCGATCACCCCCAAGATGTCTCCCCACCATAGTCCCATTGAACCCCGCCTGAATGCCACCACAGCAGGGTTGACTCCAGCCATAGCACTCCTGGATGATTTGCATGATGGTTTTGGCACACCATTCCTCCAAACCATTTCAAGCACATCTCTGTCTTTGATCAATGTTGTGCAGGTAAGGAGTGAGTCCAATTCAGAGAATATACTAATTTGACCTGGATGACAGAATGTGAGGAGGAACCAAGATGACTGTATTGAGCTTATTGAAAGAATCCCCAAAATCCTCTATGGAATTGCGGACCTCCATTTAATGTCCAAACCCAAGGGAGTCTTATCACCAGCAGCTTTGGACAATGTTGGAAATTTCAACAAGTGTGTTTTGATTGGCCTCAGTTCTTGTGTGCCGCAACTGAACCGGGACCCCCAGCACACTTCACAAGATACTTGTATTTGCTGAAGCACAGCAAGGCAGAAACAAAATCAAACATTTTTTCCGTCAAGCTGAGCTGGCTAGATTACTGAAGGACTGCCAAGCTGGACTACAGCATGCTTTTGATGCCTTTAGGGTGAGGATGTTGTAGCTTGCATGAAATTGATTTGAATACCTTCCCAGATTGAGTCTGGGATTATCAATCTCAATAGCATCAACGAGATGAGAAGACAAACGGAAATCATGCAAACCGAGATCATGGAGTTGATCTCTACATTTTCCGAGCACACAATTTCTGATAGCTCCTCCTCGGTATGTACAACAAGTTTATCCTTGAACCCCCGATTAATTGGATGTAGATATACCAGAGGGCCAATGAATCACAAGTCAGGTATATCTGTATCTTCATAACTCCACAGCAAATCTTACTATGTGTTTCAGCTCAAATTCACTCTCCATGTTGCCTTCGAGGCCAAAGATTTTTCATGGCCGTGAATTAGAGTTACAGCAGATTATAACAAATCTTATGCAAGGGTCAGCTAGGATCGCAATATTGGGAGCAGGTGGAATGGGAAAAACAAGCCTAGCTCGGGCTGCTCTCCATCACCCAGAAATTACAGCTAAATATGCACACCAAATCTTTGTTGCTGCAGATTCAGTCACTGACAAAGCTGGATTGGTCACATTGATTGCATCTCACATTGGATTGAAGCCAACATCTTACCTCACAGAGCAAGTTGTTCAGTATTTTTCCAAATGTCCATCCGTGTTATTGGTTTTGGACAATCTGGAGACTGCATGGGAGCCAATAAGTTCCCATGGTGAGGTCGAAGGCTTTCTATCACTTCTCACAGATGTTGAACACCTTGCATTGGTTGTGAGTACTTCATCACTTGTTTTAATGTGACCAGCTTATAAAGGCATCAGATCACAATGCGTGGGGCAGAACAACCTGCCCAAGTTTGCTGGACTCGTCCATTCCTGTTGCCCTTGAAACCAATATCAGACCATGCTGCCTGGGAAACTTTCATGGATATCACATATGATTCTCATAACAGCGAGGATGTCACTCGGCTCCTTTCCCTCACAAATAATATACCTCTAGCTGTGGATCTCATGGCTCATCTGGTGGATTATGAAGGCTGCAGCAGTGTTCTAACCCGCTGGGAGACAGAAAAAACATCTCTTCTCTCGAGTGGACATGGCAAAAGCTCCAATTTGGATGCCTCCATCAGTGTTTCACTCTTGAGCCCTCGTATGACGGCCTCCCCTGGTGCAAGAGAATTACTGGCTTTGCTTGCAATCCTGCCTGATGGTCTCTCAGATGTTGATCTCATTCAAAGCCAAATACCTACTAAAAACATTTTGGCCTGCAAATCTATCTTGCTTAGGACCTCTCTGGCATACACTGATGCTGCTCGCCTGAAGGTACTGGTGCCAGTTCGAGAATATACGCAGCAGCATTATCCTGCATCTCAATCCTTCATCCAATCAGTTAGAACACGGTTTGAAGACCTTCTGAGCATTTACCGCAAGTATCATGGTCACCAATTAGGTGCTACTGTTCATAAACAGATTGCTTCAAATCTGGCCAACATGCAGAGTATCCTCACCTTGGAACTCTACCCAAATAATCCAAGGCTAGAAGACATTGTGCACTCCATTACAAGGCTAAATGATTTTCGAATACTCATGGGATATAGTCCAAGCCCATGCATTGACTATATTGCAACGAACTATTCCCAGCCTAGCAACCCAAGGCTGGAGGTATATATGATTGCTATGTTGTTCAAGGTGCAGCAACAGCATGTTATTCCAAATGCTGAACACTTGCTGAGCCAAGCTGAGAAGAAATTTGATTCCTTTGATGACCCGTTAGTGAAATGTGAGCTCCACAACCCATCTTACAATTTGCTGACTGAAACATGCACAGGCACATTTAATATTTTTGTTGGAGCATATTTCCTCATCTGTTATGACATTCCACGAGCAATGCAATTTTTACGCACTGCACTCCAGTTGGCAGTTCCCTCCAAGGAGTATGATGTGGTACAAGTGATGGCCAGTTGTGAATGCGAGGTTGGAAATCTCCTTGCAGCACAAAGCAATGCACAAAGATGCCAGAAGCTCGCGAGGTTAGAGGGTCACATGTACCATGAATCATTTTGGCTTCAGATAGAAGCCCAGGTGTGCCTGGAACTTGGGATGCATAGAAAAACCATTACACTTTGCACCCAGGCAAGGGAGCTTCTCTGCCGGTGTGGGCTGAAGGGATCTGAGACAGATCACCATGTCCTGGCTCTCATAGGCCAGACTTATTATTTGAAGTCCGAATATAGTGAGGCTCAGGAGATCTATATGCAGATCAAGAATGCAACATCGGATCAGGAGCATTCGAATCTACATGCTCAAGCAGTTCTCAATCTGGCAGAGATCACAATCATAACCAGTGAAAACCTGGATCATATTGCTCCGATTTTGAACAATCAAAAGGAGATATTTGCTACTATGCACTATTCTGCTGGAATGACATTTTGTGACCTAGTCATGGCTGAGTTTCACCTTTGTCAGGGACATAATGCAGCCACACAAACCCTGTTTTTCCAGCATACACAATCCGTGGACAGAGCCAACACAAGTTATAGCCTGGAGCGACTTGCCAATTTGAAAAACTGGGGAGTCACAGCCATAGGCTGGGTGCCTCGGTGGACAACTGTTTTCCTTGCATATGCATTCAGGTGTCAAAAAAACTTGGCAGTTCACAAAGCATTGAGTAGTATGGGGTACATACTCTTGGTCATGGGGGACCTCAACACAGCACAGAGCCTGTTCACTGCAGCATTGGAAGGATTTACATGGATGGATGTGCACAGAAGCAGAGCAGAGTGCATGTTGCATCTTGGTGAGATCTCACAGCAGAGAGGAGGCTTTGAGGGAGCCATTTCATGTTTCAAGGCAGCCCGGCCACTTTTTGAACGCTCATCTCAGGCCAAAGATTGTGAACATATTGACTCATTGGTCAGAGGTCTTGAGGAGGAAATAGAACGAGGGTGTGATACCCAGGTCACAGACCTTTCAACACTCAATGTTCCGACAGAGGATATTGTTCGGCCACCGGCTGAAATGGAGGATGGATTGGCTAATCCTCTTGTATTTTGATCAATCTTGTATGCAACTGTGGAATGAATAAGTGTTCAAATTTACAGAGCTTGATTCATTCCACTCCAATAGTCGTGAAGAATTGAGTGAGTTGAGTAAGTAACCTTTGAATGCCCATCCATAGTCTCTTATGTGTCTAAATCCCTTAACTATCCCTCTGAGCACTCTGATGGACAGAAATCCTCCTCCACCACCACCACCAGCGACGAAGTTTCACGCATACAAACAGCTGCCAAATCTTATGATCCCTACCCTCGAGTCCATCTGTGCTAAAGGTACTTCTTCTGTTGAAGGCTGTATTAACAGCAGCAATCGGACCTTAGTTGAGTCGGCATTGTTTCCAATTTTATTTCCCGTACAACAGCTTTTTGTATCTGGTTCTTAGATCGTTATCCCTCATTTTTTGACTCTCACTGGTTGGGAGATTCAAGTTTTTCAGCACAATTTATGGTGAAAAATGTTTGTTTTTCAGACATTTTTCACTGAAAAAGGTAGTGAAAAACTCAAAACATTTTCACCATTTTGTGAGTTTGAGGTGAAAAATTCAAAAGGAAGCTCAAAAGAGGTGAAAAAGATTTGAATTTTTCACCACTTTTTTCAGTGAAAAATGCCTGAAAAACAAACAACATTTTTCACCATAAATTGTGCTGAAAATCTTGAATCTCCCAACCAGTGTCTTACGGTTACATAGCTGTAGATATATGGGCGGCTAGTAATTACCTGACTCAGTATTTATACTGCCGCAAATCTTGTATTCACCTCAAATGTTGTCTCCAACGCTGAGGTGAGCTTTTCGTTGTATTTCTTTTCTATGACTTTGTACTCATGTACCTTTAGTCTTACAAGAGCGCGCTGGGGCGACTTCAGTTGAGATCCCGAGACATATGTCATAAAAACGACATGAATAAAGGGGTAATGTCGGATCAAAAAAGAGGTCAGATGAGTAGCGGAGTTTTAAAAGCTTCAGACAGACAGCGTAATTTTATAAAGAGGGAGACTTTGTATAGGTATGAATATATATTAGATGTTGTCTCCAACGCTGAGTCTTACTTCATATAGTCTCAACTTACAACATCTTCCGCATCCAACAGCCCTATCACTCCTTCTCCTTCATCTGCATCGACTCAGATCTCTTTGCGAGGACCCAAGCGAACATCCTGAGAGAAAATGGATCATTCACCATTTACAGCTTCAACAGCCTGGGCGACATAGGATTACATAATAAGGGTGCACTCCAATCAGACCACCGCGGTAAACACAAGACTAAGCTGCATGCAGCTTTTGGCTATTGTGCAAAGCAGTATGCAGATTTTTCCTTCCCAATTTCTGACGACTATTGCAAACCCCAAAGCATGTATTCATGCTACAAAGACATACCACATTGGCTTTGCTATTCCAGTGGCCAAAAGGGCTGCATGCCGCGGTGTTCTTTACACAATCACGGCAACACATCAAAATGAGGATATCAAAAACGGCAACATTGTGCTGTTGCTCCTGCTCGACAAGAAGCCTCAGATATGGACTGTGCACCTCAGTTTTATTGTCTTCCATGAGACAGGATGGATTCTGACTTGGAAAAAAACATACCTGTCAGCAAATATCTGCACAATGCACAAAAAACTGCATGGCCCAATGCAGCATGGGGCACATGCATCTCATGTGGCTTTTGCACCACCCCTTTATTGGGATGGAATAGGGAACTTGATACAATGATTTCCCTAGGCCTACAGTATTATACCTAGTAATGGGATGATACCCCTTAATGGGACAAATCTGTTTTCCAGCCGATAGAGATATACCTGGGCCTGATCCTTTTGCACAGGGCATTTCTAGCATGTGTAATGTATTATACTAAATCCTTAAGGTTATCGGTGGATAAAAACTGGCGATAAACCGAAATCATTCTCAAAAGTCCCGAAAAGCCATTGTTTGGGTTTCTCAGTGGACAACTGTTTTCCTTGAACATGCATTCAAGTTTCGAAACAAATTGGCAGTTCACAAGGCCTTGAGCAGCATGGCATACTCTTGATCATAGGGAACCCCAACACAGCACATAGCCTGTTCACTGTAGCATTGGAAGGATTCACATGGATGGATATGCACCATAACAGAGCAGAGTGCATGTTGCATCTTGGCAAGATCTCAGAGCAGAGAGGGGACTTGGAGGAAGCCATTTCATGTTTTAAGGCAGCCCACCCACTCTTTGAGCGCTCATCTCAGGCCAAAGATGTCCAACATGTTGACTTGTTGGTTGGAGGTCTCGAAGAAGACATAAAACAAGGACATGATACCAAGGTTACATACATTCCAACACCCGATGTGACTTTTATCCTTCAACGTCCCACCACGTTCAACAACTGCACGCCACGCAGAAACTGCGCTATCGCGATATCCGGCTGCCAGATCAAGGGCTGCGCGCCGTGCCTGATGGGCACAGCCGTCGAAATGACGGGCAAGCAACAATGTCCAATTATAACACAACGAAACTGCTGTCACGTTAATTAAACACTCCCAGAGCCTCTCGGTTGATTTTGCCTTGCAAGTTCAATTTCGGGAGTAACTGCGGGGAGAAGGAATGCACTTGTCAGAACTTCAAATGAGAACTCTTACATGATGAGCAATGCAGTTTGGGCAACTTCTCCTTCCTTTGTGCATGAGGAGCGAAAACTCGTGGTTGAACCCCGGCAACCAGGTTCGGAAGGTGCCGAAGAATACCCAGAATGAGGGTTTCGGGTACACAGAAAGTTAATACCTGAAGAAATGATGCGGAATATATGCCCCCTGGAAGACGCAAGACATATTGTGGAAAACATTGGCTCCAGCAGTTACTTTGAATGATTTGACGGCCGTCGCGGCCGTTCTCTGACGGCCATCCAGGCATCAACCCGTCCCGAAATTTTCTGCAACCGGTAATCATGATTTGGACCGGCCGCATAATGCCACCCATTCTCCCTGAATGCACTTGCCTTGTTGCATCTCCTTCCCCTTGTCCAGCCATCCGTCCATGCTCATCTCTTGCACTCACTGATATTCTTGAACTTAAATTGCAACAGCAACAGCGCATTTTCACACAAGGTCTAGCCCGGAGATTCTACGCTGTGCCGTGGCGTAGAGGTAGAAGTAGACCAAAAATTGTTCCGGTTGAAGACTCTTTGTCTCCGGTGGTGCCGGTACCATTTATCACGAATCAGTACTTTAATCGTTCACCAGCCCACTCTGGAACAAAAGTCTTGCGGGTGACGAGAATTTTCAAGCAGGTTCGGTTAAGTTGTCATGAATTTATAGTGTCCGGTCATAGGATAACATTGCCATTGACTGAGCTAGAAATTCATAAATCAATCTCCTGTTCTCTTTGGATCCCCGAATTTCATTTCGCCAGGCTTAGCCTCTCTTAGCCTGTGTACTGCAGTGGGAAGCGAGAGAAGCGAGACTGAGTTGGCTGCATGGCAATACTGGGGTTTTTCATTCAAATCGACAGGGGGTGTGACGCGTGACCCGATTTACCAGTTCGACATTTCGACAGCAGCCGAATTTTTGCGTGACACCTCCAAAATTTCGACAGCTCCATGGAAAATTTAGCTTCTTTTTTGCCACTGGGGGGGGGGGGGGGGTGACATGCCTTAGAGGGTTCGACAAACCCCTCCGTGACGCGTGACCGCGACCAAAATTCGTCCTCGACAGGGGGCTGCGTGACGCGTGACTGTCGATTTGAATGAAAAACCCCAGTATCAACCCAGTATATTGAATTCCGGGGGCAACCGCAAAGGAGTCTGGAGGAAGGCTCTCAGCTCTCAAGGTCGAGGTCGTCGTGGATGGAAGAGAGTAACGTTTGTCACATTAAGTAACAGTGCCGAAGAAATGTAGCCGGGAAAACCCGACCGGATGACAGACATCGCTTTGGTCATGTGCTCCCCCGCTTTTTCTTTGTACTCATCATCGGTGCAGTATATAACGCAGCTAGCCCATGCTCTGAATCACCCCGACCCAGCCGCCCCACCCCACAGATGATCTCTCCGGCTCTGGACCCTTCCGCAAGCTCCGAGTCGGGTTCTAGCACTGCGTCTTCGAGACAGTCGACCACGCCCTCGCCCGCTCCGGGCTCCGCCTTCCTCTGCGCCCTCATACCGTGAACGATTCACCCCCTTCGTCGCCACCCTCCTCTCCCGCGCCACCGTCCGCACCCCCACGCTCCTCGTCGCCCTCGTCTACATCGCCCGTGCGCGCCACTTCCTTGGAGCCCCCGTCCTCCGGCCCCTCCAGCGGCAACGCCATCGCTCCAGCGCGGGCCCCGTTCCCGAACTCCTTCCTCCCCCCTACACCTCCGCCTCCCCGGAGAGCAGCGCGGGCACCGCGTCCCCGCCTCCACTCGTCTTCACTGTGGAAGTACTCGATGTCGCTGGGCACCCCCGCCCGTTGACGAATTCGAAGAGGCGGGAGAGGAGCCGCCTATCCGCGCTGCACGGGCACTGGCATGTCTTCCACCACGGCCACCGCACTGGCGCAGCGCAGGTCGTATAGCCCGCTGCCTTGTCTCGACACGACATCCAGAGATTCGACGCGCCTCGCAAGACCAGCCCCTTTCGACTTTCGCATTTCTCCACGATGTATTATTACGAGCAGCCCCTACTCCGAGAAGAGATGTCTTAGAAGAACGGACAATGTTTGTAGTGGATTGTATCAGCAGTGCGTCTGTCTTGTCCACCCGCCTCCAACACCGTCTTCTCGTCTCGAAGACCTTGCGTGCACTCACGAATTATGAGAAGGAAATTGCATGTTCTTGAGCTTCCCCGACAACTTGCGAGCGAGTGCCCATCCAATCCTCGGCGGCGCTGCTGCGGTAGGTATGTAGTCCGAACTTTGTAACAGTGGATGTGGCACGCGCCGCCAGGTTGGCAGTCACGCTCCTGCAGCGGAACAGTTGACCCACGCGCAATTGCTGCCACCTATGCCCTTCCGGTAATCGATATCCAAATTTCTTGGAATTGGCCCTGGAACGTGTACATTCTTCTCGGGTCAATGCGTGGGACTCAAGCTTGCATGCTGGGGCATGTGTTGAATTCGCCGGCAACGTAATTTCCTTTGAGAGGAGAATTGGTGATGGCCGTGTCATAGTATACGAGAAAGGCATGTCCGTCGCGTGTCTGCCAGGATGTGTGTTTGTGTTCCCAGGACTGATGGTCTGTGATACCTGCATTTTTTATTCCCAGGACTGATATGTCTGTGATTCCGCCCGGAATGCGGCAAGAATGCGCTCGGTGGTTGTAGTGCTCCCAGTACTGATCTGTCTGTGATTCCGCCCGAAATGGGGCAAGAATGCGCTCGGTGGTTGTAGTGCTCCCAAAGTGCTCCCCATCTCGACAATTCGACACTGTCGTTAACTCCGTGAGTAAATCCCGCTCCTGAACACGCGTATGTACGCCCTGCAACGTGCGAATCACGAACACAGAAATGAGACTAGGCGTTTCTTTATACTGATTTTCATTATCAAAGAGGTGAAAGCGACAACAGATCTTGGCCCAAGAAGGCAAGTCCGCCCTCTATAAAGGAGGTCACAACTTGAACTGCTGCGACCATAGCGCCTAGCACTGCAAATACTGGCACCCACCAGCAAGACAAGAACGCGAAAGTGTACCCCGCGGCTTCGAAAGCACACTGTCCCGACAGAGCCCTACACTCAGATGTCTGCCACCACCCAGCCCCAGCCCGCGTATTGGTACGCTCCCCCGCATCAGGCGCAGTGCGCGCCGCACGGCCCTTCCTGCTGCTACCAGCCTGGCTACATATACGCGCCCCCGCCCCCCCCGCCGGCCCGGTGCCACCACGCCGACCGCAACCCCCAGTACCACGGGCACCAGGCGCAGCACCACTGTCCTGTTCCGCACGACCCTCCCTGCTGCTACCGCGCCGGCGACATGTACGCGGCCCCGCCCCCGCCCGCCCAGCACTACCGTGCCGACCGCAGCCCCCAGCACCATCACGCCGACCGCAACCCCCGAGCCCACCTCGCCTACGACCCGCACCATCCCCACGCCCAGCGCGCACCCCAGCCCGTCCCTATCTCCCACGGCGGATATGTCCCTCGTCCTGTCCCGGCCACCATTCTCAGCCAGCCGATGGCGCCTCCGCCCGGTGGGGGCCGCAGTGGAGTTTCGGGCGTGATGCAGGTGGTATACACGGACGACGCGACGACCAGGCTGAGCGATCGTGTGCGGAGACGTTGCTTTAACTGCCGCGCGACGAAATACAAAACGTGGAGGAGGAGCATTTTGAGCCCGGGCAAAGTCGTGAGTCGTGTCACTTTCTTTGCGCGACGCGACGCTGACGCTGACACGCGTGAAGCTCTGCAACAAATGTGGCCTCTTCGAGCGCAGTCACTCGCGTTCCCGCCCAGAGCAGATCTTTCGCTTGCGCTCCTCGCCCCAGAACTTGGCTCAGGTGAGAGATTCCCTTGCCTTTTCTTTTGGCACCCCTTTTTTGGATGCGAGTGATGCCACGCTGCGGACAGCGTCTTCGCGTCCTCCGTTCCCTCCCAATCTCGCGTAGGGCGTGTGAGTTCACACTGGGCTCCGCCCGTCTCCCGTGATTTGTTCACACCTTTTCGGGCGTGCCCGCTTCAGCAAAGGTGTGAACAGAACCTGCGCGCCTTGTCCCATTCACCGTTGGGCTGTGCCCTTCCGCGCCGCGCGGCCTCCCTCCTTCCTCCCGCCCTCGTCTCCCCGTCTCCCCCCTTTCCTTACTAACCCCCACCCCCAGCCGACGTATCAAACCACCCCCCAATACGCGCCACCCACGCCGGCCGTCGCCGCTCCCACCGCCTCCCCCAATGCCGACAGAACTCTTTCCTCTTCCGCCCCCGCCCTCGACCCCTCGCCCCAGTCCAACAGCGCATCCGCACCCTGAGTCCCACCGCGTCGGGTGACAGCGGAAAAGATGGGGCGACGCAGAGGGACCGCAGTTCCAATGACCCAGAGCGAAGACAGAGGGTGACCGAAAACGCCGAGCTGACCAGATTGTTGCTGTTTCTGTTTCGTTTTTTCTTTTCAATATTGTTTCGCGATACAATGCGATGTGACTTTCTCCTTCCGCTTTTTTTTGCTCCATATTCCTGCTGTTGCCATCAAAGTTTTCTCTTTCACGGATAGGGCTCTATATTTAAACACAAGACATTCCTTCGCTTCGCTCCGGCATAAGTGTAAGCTGTGACATTGAAATCCTACTAACTGTCATTTAAAAAACGATTGAAGGATAGATGGTGGGCAAATGGCATGTTCACTCGGAACCGTGAAAATATCGTGTTCACTACATAAGCGCATCCCGCAGATGAAGTTACAGTTTCAGTCGCAGCCTTCGCCCTCGCATCGACCGCATTGTACTACGTACTGCCAGGTAGGTAAGTATTAGGTAGCGGGTATTGAATGAATGCAACGTAAATGAAAGAAAATATTTATTCTGGGACGGATCCGTTCCAGTAACTTGAAGCCGCCGAAGTATCCATTGGAATAGGTGGAATGGATTCCAGAGAACTTCGGCGACGGCACAGACGCCTCTATCTGTATGGCAAGCGTGATATGTCAAGACTGAATTGAATGTTTAACAGCATCAAAAACCTCATCGAAACGCGTCTACATGCGTCAGTTAGTTCGCCTGACGCAGCAAAGATAATCGATGTAGCAACGCCATGCGTTTGAATAATCATGAGAAGAAGGCCCAAATTAGGTAGCTTAAGCACCGAGTCTGTAACGGATGAGAAAAAAAGGCAGATTGAGGTAATGCATATTAATTCGAGGGATCTGCTCGATATATGAGGTATTTAAGTGTTTAAGTGCGGAGCGCTACTTATATTGAGTTGGGAAGCGTCCTTCTGAATAGTGAGATGATGGCGGGAAAGAGCGAAGGAGGAGGCCCTCATTTTGAGCGGGCCATAAGCGCTCGACTGTGGAGCCTGTGCGCCAACTGATCATGACCTGGCAGATTCGGAAAGCTCGGAGCCAGCTGTGTCCGCTCACCTGTCGCTCGAAATTCAAAGCCGGGGATCTTGCAGACTGAGTGCGGTGTACAGTAGTACTAGTTTATCGTATGCTCTTCGGCAGCAGAAGTAGACGTTGTGACGATCCTCGTCTCTGTCCAGAAGATGTTGCGACCACTCTTTGCTCTGCCCCGGGCAGAGCCTGAGCGTTCGGACGAGGGTGTAATCCGAATGTGATCGTGTGGTTATAACTTAGCTCACCGGGGGCAAAAGCCTAGGTTCGGTCCGTCGAACCAAGCCTGTGTCCGGTCCGGCGCGCCGGACTATCGGAGAGAGGCTTGCCTTGGGCTTGCCGCAAACTCGTGAAAAAAGGGATGTGTTGCAGGTCGAATATCTGACCCTACCGTCTGGAGCACAACCCAATAAACGGCCCAGCTCGTCTACATCCGGCGCTATCTGACCGCTCTGGGAAATTGTGGACGGATGTAAAGTTTGGCGGCCGCGTTCAGGCTTTGATTCGATGAGGCGCACTGCATCCACTAGTGGGGAAGAGTTCTGCCCCATCTACAAGAAGCTCCACAGGCTTCGAGATTTTACCGGCCACTGGCAGGAGGTCCCATTTGTTGCGTGCACTGCAACCGTGCCGTGCAGTGGCACGACACACACATTCAATGTCATTTGGAATTCCCTTGCTTTCGGCCACCGGCCATTCTGGGGGTTAGCCGCAGGATGCGATAGGAACAACCTCTTCTATCTCACCCGCACCCTCCAGAATGTCTCGAATTCCATACTCGATGTCTTGAATATTCTACCGGCGAATCTTGAAGAAATATCTGATCGATCTTTAATTCCAAATGTCCTCACGTACTACGACTCCGTAGCGGGAAACAAGGCTGCAAAGGAGACCTGGAGACGTTAATTACCACCCACCTGCGAGACTGTGTCCATGCATACTCGGCCAACATCTCAGAGGCCTCAAAACAAGAGTGCTGGGATGGATTTCGGTCCGGTTGCTTATGCTGTGGTTACCTCATGATGCATTCTACTATCCGAGAAGAGAGTGATAAAAACGGGTGCGAAACCGACCAGTCCGACTTTTACGAGAACGAGATGCTCGAACACGAGGCGTGCAAAATCAGTACCAGTAAAAGTGCACCGACTGGTCACGCATCCATGCTCATATCTAAGTCCACCCATATCACAGTCGGGGGATGTGATGGTGGACGGAGATGGGAGCGTGCGACGGTGTACTCGAATATCGTGACGCGGGTGCGGGTGCGGGTGCGGGTGCGCGTCATTTATCGGGACGTGGACTCAGGATTTGGCAGTCACTGCGCTCGTGCAGAAATGCAAGGCGGGTAGAAGCGGGAGCCGCTCGTCACGGCAGGCGCGAGGGGGGAGTGGAGCGGAAGCCCGAGCCACTCGTCCAGTACGCGTTATTACGCAGCGGGGAAGTCTGCAGTGGGAAGAAGCAAAATTGATCTCATCAGCATCTGCATCAAAAGTCGCCTCAGTTGATCAAAAGCGCCTTTTTGCTTTTCACCACACTCGCTCGCGACTTGTTTTCGTTCCCAAATCATTCTATGGCTTCATCGTTCATCCAGGAAACTCTACCCTCCACTACCCATAACCTTCCGATGTTCCACGATGGCCCTCCCGTCCATACTCACCAACTTTGCGCCAAGTGCCTCCACATGCAGCGTGGCCACCAAACCAAGCTGTCTACTTGCGCATCGTGCCAAGTCACCTTGTATTGTGTGGGCCCACTAAATATCTCATCCGCCGCGAGAGCCTAACCTGGTCTATGGCAGTCGAAAGAATGCCAAAAGGCACACTGGCCGGCACACAAGGCTGAATGCAAAGCCTCCAAGGCCCAGCGTCTCGCTTATGCCGAGAAGACAGGTATACCATCCGCGCTGCCGGATCTGGTCGCCTGGATCAAGTACTACGAGGCCCCGCTCAAGAACTGCGCCGTTGCGGCGATGCGGCTACCCGAAAACCCGCACATGGAACGGAAGGCAATCCTGTGCTTGATTCTGTGCTACCGGGACGACACCACGCTCCCTGTGCACCAACGGTTCCGCGTGGAAGAAATTGGCCGCCGCGAACTCGACGAGATGCGTGCGTTCCCGGAGCTGCAGTCGGCGATGACTTCGAAGACGGTCTACCCCCAGTTCTGCGCGCGCGGCGAGGTAGAGTTCGGAGACAATTTCTATGGCTGCGTCCGCGTGGGGCTTCATGTGGCTTATGGCCCCCACTTGTACGCACCGACCGCCGTGGTCCAGCAAATGATTCATTTTAGCATCGACAAGGACCTGGCCCGAGCCAACATTGTGCGGCAGGAGTGGTGGTTGCTGCTCAGAGAGTACATCAAACTTGGCGCGAGGATGAGATTCTGCTGCGGGGCGTGTGCCGGGTATGGAAAATGTGTGCTGTTGCGGTGGATGGGTCCACGACGAGGAGAAACGAGTAAGATTTCGCTTGCCCGCTTGCCCGTCCGCGAATTTTCTGACGATTCTCCAGAAAGCGTTTTTGAATGTCGGGAAGTAGAAAAGCATGATTAATTGATACACCATATTCAAATCGGACGTCTTCGTGCATCCTGTGGTGGACGGTACGCTGTCAATCGAATGAGAAAAAACAAGATAGTTCGACGAATCGCGAACATGGAGCAAATGGTGTCGGAAAAAAGCCAAATTACTTGCAACGGCTTGAATCAACTTGTGGCCTTGAGACGGCTTGCGAGCGGTTGCAAGCCACTCAGCCACACCTCCGAGACGCTCACAAGCCACTGCAAGGTATGCAAGACTCACAAGGAGTCAGAAGCCGTGGCAAGGCAACCCATGACTTGGCAAGTCTTTAGACGACTCGGAGAAGATTTTGTTTTCCTGCTACTTAGTACCCAGAGTTGGAAAGGGACATTTAGTCGACATTATTTTACACACAGACCCATGTCCTCGTCTTCAGTTGAGTCTCACTGGGGCTATTTCCAGATTGCCGAGAGGCGTGGAGCTGGGTGGAGCGCCAACCCGGTGGTTCGAGCAAGGTACATAACTCTGTTCATGCCCTTCGAAATTTTACCTGTACATACATGTGTGCATTTGAACCACTATTAATATCAGCAAGTAATGCAACTCTCCTTAGTCTTAATGGCTTACTGCGCTACTACTTGCTTACCTCCCCAAATCTGTTCCTTGAATTAGGGCATTGAAGAGAGAGAGAGAATGGTAGAACTTTTTTCACCGGCTCCCGCCTACACCGCTTGCAACAGCTTCGGTGGAGTGCCAAGGCTGTCTGACATTCGGGAACCTTGGAACTGCTTGCCGTAACCCAAGTCGTGCGCTGCAAGTGACGTAGTGGCATATGACCTTGAGACGGCTTGGAACTCATTAGAACCCGATGCAAGACAAATAGGATTTTTCCGACAGGAGGAAGGGATCTAGAACTGATTCGAAGGGAACGTGTCGTAGGACATGCATGATCCACATCATCCTTGCGCTGGTGCTGCTAACCACACAGACAGGTCCTCATGACCATACCCGGGGAAGAGTTCAACCGATGCCGAGTAACAAGATCCATGGCTCGTCCTCGATTACTGTTGGGCTGAATCGCCTTGGAATGAACGTTTGCTAATAACTGTGCAGATTCTTGCCTCCCCTTGCAGTCTGGGGGTCGCGAGGACACCGAAGTGTCGATATCAAATCATCCAGGCATCAGTTCATCGTCCCCTCTTTCGTCTCTTGTTTGTCTCAGTCTGCTCGACCCATCAGTCGCGTCTTTTCACGATCAATGGCCTCACATTTCCAAGGACTACCCCATATCGGACTTCTGAATGGCCGTGTCTTGGGTAGGGCCATCCAAAGTCTCATGCGCACCTAAACTCTCACTTCGTTAGTGTTATTTCATCTTGAAGGTGACTTCATTGAACCATGTCTAGGAGATTCCGTACTGTAGGTGGCACGGGTTGGAAGTTGAACCGAATTCCTCCTTCGAACTAGGCTGTCCAGATCTTGGCGAGCTATAGTGAGCCATTGGGATTTCTAAGCGCTCCGCCAACGCTCCGCCCAAGCTCCGCCACAGGCGATTCCGCTTGGATGCCGCTGTCTCACCTTGCACCGCGCACACTCCCCGCACCAGCGTGTACTCTCGAGCACACTCCCGATGCGCCAACGCTGCGCACAAGGATGATTATTGCGCCGGGTTGACACAGCCGGACAGACCCGACCGGATTACAGACACTGCTTTGTCATGTTCCCGTCGCTTTTTCTTTGCGCTCTTTGTTGACCGACTCGAACACCGATGCACCATTCATCCGCGCAGTATATCATGTGCCCAATCGATCGCCCGACTCACCCGACCCAGCGGTCCCAGCCACCCCACTTCAGAGATAATCTCTCCTACTTCAGACTCCACCTCGAGCTCGTCCGAGTAGAGTTCCAGCTCTCATAAGACTCTTTCAAGCGCCACTTCGTTCCGCAGTCAAAGCCTCAGGAGCCCAGTGTACGCGCCTCGCTCGTCGATCCCGTAGCGCACTCCCCCCGAGCTCATACAGCTCATCTAGATCAAGCTGTCTAGACCCGTCGTCGGTGCGTTCCCTCACAAAGTGGCTTTGTGCTGTACTCACTCTACTGAGCTCTACTGCCCATCCAGACTACTTTTTCGGCTGTGTGTTCGAGACAGTCGGTTACGCCCTCGCGCGCTCCGGCATCGATACTGCCGAGCGACTAAACTCTGACGCGAATCGAGAGAGCCTTTTTTTTTTTCGCAACTTCAAGCTTCAAGCCTGATGCGAGCACAGGTCAGACTTTTCCCGCTCGGATGAGCTCGGATAACTCGGATAAACTCGGACAGGCAGCGGCATCTCGGTATCTTCCCATGCAATTGGATCACCGGTACCTTCCGGGCGTCTTTTCTTCTTCTTGCCACGGGCGGAATCCGCTGATGTTCGAGATTGGGCGAATCACTGGCTGTAAGCCGGGCTCAGGCATTGAACTTTCTTGGGTCACCAGCCATTCCAGTGTTCATCGCTCGATCGGTTCGGACAACAAACCCGTCCATAGAGACTTCAAATGAGCGGTGGATACTATCACTCGATAGATAGGACGCCTCCCTTCATCTAGGTTGTCGCGCCCGTGGCGCCGGACAGCTTGGCCTCAGAATGCATTCGAGGCAGGTTCACCGTCTCTGTATCCCTTCCCCTTCGCAATCCCACTGCGATGTGACACATCTCGGGGGGTCTCTGAATGTCTGACGATACTGGGCCTCGAGTGAAAATTCCGATATACTCGTGCGTGTTCTGAACTCAATTTCTGTCAAGGGACCCGATTCATGATTTAGACGCCGGCAGTGAATCCTCAGAGGTTTTGGTTGTACAGGCGAACAAATCTACCCGGTCTTCGGAGTAGTTCGCTCGAGCGCCAGACCGGCTCCAGGCTCCAAATACCCTCGTTGGAATAACGGTCCGAAGTGGTTTGATCCCCGTCAGCGGTATATCAACAACAGGTCGGCTTCTTTCACAACATATGCTGGCATCGCCGTGCCGAACGACTACGAATCCTGGTGGCAGCTGAACGGCGTATGGTACGTCTCCCCGGCAGCTAATTGAATCGAAGCTGACCGAAGGTCGGCGCTTCAAGACACCGTTGGACTATGCACTGGATACTATCACTCGATACGTAAGATGCCTCACCCTGGTATCTGGGCCGTCCGTCTGTGGCGAGCTTAGTCTCTGGACGCATCGGAGGCAGGTCTGTGTATCCTTTCCATCTCGCCTGCAATCTCACGCTCTCTCAATGTATCGGTACCGTGCTTCGCCGATGGTAAAAGTTTTAATATACCGGTGTGTTTTCTCAACCTTTTGGTAACGCAAACCAACACATTATTTAGGCGCTGCTGAGGCAGTGATGATAATCCTTTCCCTCGTGGAGGTTTCGTTCGTACAGGCGCCAGAAACAGCGCCAGGCTCCAAGTACCGTCGCTCGAATAAACGGAGGTGGTTTGATGCCCGTCAACGGTATATCAACAGGATGGCTTCTTTCTCAGCATTGCCGTGCCGAACGACCACGAATCCTGGCGGCAGCGAGACGGCGTATGGTACGTCTCCCCGGCAGGTCGTTGAATCGAAGCTGACTGAAGTCTGCGCTCGGCACTCGTGTGTAGCAAGACACCGTTGGACTCAGAGCTCTCAATGTACGACGATACTGGGCCTCGACGGTGACAATTTCTATACACCCGTGCGTATTCTGAACTCAATTTCTGGTTACGGGAACCGACGCATTATTTAGGCGATAGTGAATCCGCGGCGCGACGGTTTTGCTTGTACAGGCGAACCAATCTACCCGTCCTCGGAACTTCGAGATGGACGCCAGAACAGCGTCAGGCTCTAAATACCATCGCTCGAATAAACGGTCCGAAGGGGTTTGATCCCGTCAGCGGTACAACAACAGGATGGCTTCTTGCTCAACAGATGCTGGCATTGCCATGCCGAACGACCACGAATCCGGGCGGCACCGGGCGGCACCGAAACGGCGGTATGGTACGTCTCCCCGGCAGCTCACTGAATCGGCACTTCGTCCACACCGTTGGACTGCGAAAATTCCGTCCTTTTCGTTTATAAGGCAAGGCCAGACCGACCGACCAGACCAGACAGCAATCGTACTTCCCCTTCCCTCCTACTTCTACTTCCCACTTTCATCGCAAAAGATCATGGGCTTCGGCGGTGGTGGTCCTGCTCCCCCAACAGCGCTTGGGCGTTATCGACCTCTCTCCAAACATGCGTCCATCCACGCCTCGCCGCTCGTTCTGGGTGGGATGAGCATTGGTGATACCTGGCAGGCACTCGGCATGGGCGCCATGGACAAAACATCCAGCTTCAAATATCTCGACGCATTTTACGAGGCCGGTGGGAACTTCATTGACACCGCCAACAACTAGTGGGTTGCCCGAGCGTCGGGCTCGCCGACTTCGCTCACCAATATCGTGTGTGATTCAGCCAGAATGAGACGTCCGAGAAGTTTATCGGAGAGTGGATGGAGCAGCGGGGTAACCGCGAGCAGATGGTCATTGCCACGAAGGTAGGGTCACTTCATTCGCCGTCTGAGTGTCTGGAAACTGATACTTGAGAAGTACAACCTTCAATGCAAAGCTCGCCGACCCGAGCATCAAGTTCAAAGTCACCTATCATGGCAACAACGCCAAGTCCATGCGCATCAATCTCGAGAACAGCCTGAAGAACCTGCGCGTGGCCTATGTTGACATTTTCTACGTACATGTCTGGGACTTCGAGACCTCCATCAAGGAGGTCATGGACAACCTGCACAACTTGGTCGTTGCGGGGGAAGGTCCTCTATCTCGTACGTTGCGCCTCAACCTCTCGGTGGCCGAGTTTTAATTTTACTTACATGGAATATTGCAGGGCATCTCGGATACTCCGGGCCTGGATCGTCTCACAAGCGAATCAGTACGCCATTGATAGCGGGAAGACCCCCTTCGCCGTTTACCAAGGCTCATGGAATGTTATGGACCGCGCCTTCGAGCGGGAGATCATCCCAATGGCCCGCGAACACGGCATGGCCCTGTGCGCGTGGAACGTCCTGGCGAGCGGCAAGCTGCGCAGCGATGCCGAGGAGGCGCGCCGTGAGCAGAGCGGAGAGCAGGGGCGCGATCTCAAGCTCGATAACAACGGGTGGAAACGCACGGAGATCGAAAAAAAGATGTCGAATGCGTTGGAGAAGGTTGCGGGGGAAGTTGGGGTCGGGGATAACGTTCCGGCCGGTGAGGGATTTTCTATTGCCTCGATATTTCGCTGAACACCATTTAAAAGTCGCTATCGCATACCTCTTGCACAAGACTCCCTACGTGTTTCCCATGGTTGGAGGTCGAAAGCCGGAACACCTGGTGAAGAACATCGAAGGACTAACAATCTCATTGTCGCCAGCTCAGATCGCGTACTTGGAAAGTATCGTCCCGTTCGAACCTGGATTCCCTCACAACATTGTGGTGCGATAGTCCTCATTCCCGGCGATCGGAGTATTACTTATTCACCTGCAGGGCAACGGATCTACAACGCTGCCTATGCTCGCTATGGTGGCTCAGGTTGACAGGGCTCCTCTCCCAGCCCCCATCTTGCCTCAGCCGAGGAATTAAGGGACTCGATCGCTCGGATACGTATGTATTTACGACATTTTGAATGGAAGAGAGGATGGATCATCATGCATGCGGCTGTCTAGTATGGTTGTTTCGTTTAGCGCAAGGAACTAGGGTTCGACATTGTTCAGAAGGCGTTCAAGTTGCTTAGCCTACACAAGGCTGCCTAGGAAACGATTCGTTTTTGAAGCAAATATGAGCAATGCCGGTCTCTCAGAATCGTTCGGGTACCTCAGCGGAGTATTTGGGTAAGACCTTTGCAAAACGCGATCTCAGCACTTGAAAAGCACAGCGGGACTCGAGAGGAAACAACCCGCATCTTGTCTGTTCACTGTTTCGAAACAAAACACGCCATAATTGTTGCCAAATTCTACCGCTAGGCGCTCCAAATATAGTAAGCCACCGGTTTTCAGTTGCTCTTCTGCATCGTAGCCAATTTGAATGCGACTTTGAGGGCGATGCGTTTGTCCCGATTCGAGAGTAACTTTCCCAAGATCCGGGGTGGGCGAAACAACCTTGCTCCTCAAGTGGAGCGTCATGTAGGGCCATGCAAGTTTCAAAAGCCTTTCGACCAGAACGGCTCTCTACGACTTCGTGTTATTCACACTCTCGAGATGAAAAAATGAAAATAACCCACATGAATGTCAAGTCCAGAATCGCGTTCCATCTTTTCACCCTATTTTGTGCACCCAAGTGTCTCCTCGTCTCATCTACTCGAATGTCAGAAATATTTGCCGGAAATAAGACACTTGCATCGTCGCAATGTGTGCCTCCGGTCTTACTGATGCCCGTCGCAGTGCGTCGCCGAAGCCTCACCTGATAAGTAGGCGACCCATATTTGGGCCTGGATTGCTGATAAGAGCGAAATGGCGGACTTGAATGACTGACCTGAATACCAGCCCCACTCCTGGAATCTCAGAGGAGGCAGACTCGAAGACGGTCACGACATAACGGCAACGAGGCCACCGAGTCCCGCCCGACGATGATCGTGGTGAAGTGCAAAGCCACAGAGAGTTTTCACAGATATGGTGGGAAGGGCCTATACATTATTAAGCTACAAGCGGAAGACCAAAGGGAGCTTGCGGAAGACCAGGGAGTTACGGGAGAAACCATGCGTCTAACACGAAGGGGGAGAGCGAGGGTAGCAGTTAAATGGGCGGTCAAATGCTGCACGCTGCTACGAACGGCAAATGTAGCACTGTAACTATGACCCTCACACCTTCTACTCGGACCCTGCCCGCTTGTCGTTCGCGCCAAGTGGTATAGTCTTCCCATTTACGGTCACGTATCCTCCGTGGAGCTCAGTGACCATCGCGCCTTTTACTGCCTCCGCTTGCATGCGCGTGGAACGATACGAGCCCCAGACTACCAGGGCTCAGCACACGCACATGCTCCAGCCGACTAGTCCCGCTCAGTATGATGACATACTGAGACTTTGCGCTACGTGCAGGCCGCGCGCCCGGTCCCGATGTACTTCGTTCCTCTGCCCAAGATCCCTCAACAGTGTCGGGACATCCACAACAACGCATGTGCGATGGAATCCCGGAGCATCCGGTCCCTCGATAGCGCGCCCCTGTCGCGCAGTCATCGCAAGTGCGTTCCGCTCAAAGCACATATCCCCATTTGGATGAGGTTAGAGTACTGGGGAGGACGATGCCCTGGTATCGAGCCGGACCGTACTGAAGCAGGGAGGCGCTGGGGAGGACGACAGGGAGGTGTAGTAGATGATAGATCATGGGTCGAGAGATGACCGCTCGAAGCGATGTGTATGCCATGTGTGGCCAGTGTGCGGAGGCATCTGCGGCGGCCGGCGCGCGAGGCCGGAAACACAAGAGACGGCACGTAGCAGGAATGCCTAAAGTGGACGAAGATCGAGCGTAGCAGGCACTGTGTACCTGGTAACGAAACGTGTCGTTAGAACGGTGCTAGAAGCGGAAGAGAGAAAAAGATGGGGCGAGGCTGATCAACGATATGCACCCAACAACCCTGAAAAAAACTGCCAGCCCCACAAAATGGACGGCGGTGTGAGTCATGTCCGAGTTCGCTGTGGGTGCCGCCTGCCTCGGCGTCCAGACTGTTTGCAGGTGAATAAGATCCATCATCGCGGCGACTGTCTTATCCTGCCAGAACGGGACGGGCTGGGATCGGGGATCGGCGGCGGTGGAGACGAGCAGCGGTGCGACACGAAGCAGAGAAGGTGCATCAAAGTCGCGGCGTTCTCGTGCAGCGTCTGTTGTTAAGCGCTGAGTCCCGATTGAGGTAAGCGCTTATTACATAATGTGCACAGCCACATTGCTTTTTTGAACTTGTTTGGTACCGGAAAGAGAACCAACTAAGCGCGATGTCTAGGCCTGGCTACATCGGCTGAAGGATGCTGAAAGTCAGGGTGCTATCCACAATGGACCAGCGTCTCCTGGATCGGCGGATCGAGTTCCCGTTTCCCAATGTCGAAGGGTGATATGGCCGTCGTCTCCACTGCCACCTGGAAGGTGGTACTCTGAGTCGTCCACCCTCACGATGCAGGACTTAACGTGGCTTTCTGTCACGCAGCGGGAAATGTCTCATAGAACGGAAACCATGGGCAGAATCACACGTTCCACACGAGTTGCAGCACGTTTTTTTTTTGTCCTGCGACAGAAATCAGGGTCGATCTAGGATGATCGTAATGCTTACCACTGAAAACGCTAGACTGTGCGGCTAGATGTAACCACATCGGTGAGTCAGACGGATTCGTCTTCGATTGAAGTATCTCATCAGATATTTCACCAGAGAAAGATAACACAAAAGGCCGATATATCATAGAGAGGTCAACAAAATTAACTCCACGTGATACCAGACCAGCCAATTCTCATTGCTAGAATTGAATGGTTGTCTTTTCACGGCTTTATACAGTCAATGACATATGATGCCCTCTCCAGTGGTAGCTCAGAGCGGAGGTTTATATTTGGTGTGTGTGGCGACAAGGAGGAGTCGCTCAATTCCCACGATCCGCCTTAGCGCCATCAGTTCATCGAATCCACTGGCAGGTCGGAGGGGCTTTTGGGTGCTCTGTTTGTTATCATACGCCCAAAGGAGCTTGTAAAGGCGGCCTTTGATGCCGCCACTCAGCGGCCAGCGCTCATCCCAGACGACGACTTTAAATTTGTCAACTGCGACAAGGAGCCTCGCTATATATCTATGTACCTCTTCATTCCGCGTGGCTGGCTGTTTCCCGATTCTCCTGAGTAATTTAACCGCTATCTGTGACAAATACAAGCCTTCAGATCGCGAAAAAAAGGAAGAGCGCGTTCGAGTTCTGGTATACAGAGTCTTGATTTACGTGGTACCTTCCGCGTAGTTTCTTCCCGCTCAAGAACGAATATTTCCTCGGTCAAAGACATTAGGCCGTTATTTTTTGTGTGAAGTAATCGCCGATTGGCTGTACTTCAAAATTCGACTTGCCGCGATGCCGAGCTGCGTCGGAGTTTAAATATACCACTACTGCTTAATTCTTCGAAATAATATTTTGGGCCGCGGAAGGATCGGCGGAGCTTGGCCGTCTATTCCTGATGAAACTTCGTCCATCTACCAGGAATTATGTCCGGAACGGAGTTGAAGAATGGCTATGGCAGGACCCGGATGCGATATGGGTTTCGGTCCGACACCCCCGAACCGGTGTTTTCCGATCTGTCGTTGGTTAGACCCTGATCCCTCAGTGGAGTCAGCTCGTATGCAGGTATCAATTCCAAGCTCATCCGTCTGGGATGAGTGCGTGCCCTCTCAATGCTCCATCCCTTGCACTGAACAGGCTCCATCCCTCGTTCTTGAAGCACGGCATCAACTATAACGGCCCAACTTTTGGAATGTAACGCTCACACTCGAAGATATGATTGTTCTGCGTGGCGATTAAAAATCAGTTGCTCGAGTTCTTGCTAGGACAACACGATCAAAGAACTCTTTAACAATACTTCGACTTGTGTGGGATCGATCATGAAACGATGGACGATGCACAGTGTCTGGTGCTCCCCGCAGCAGGCAGGTAAGGGAATCCCTCGCAAAGTGGGCATACGACCGCTGACCTTGAGTGGGAATAGAATCAATTGACTTAGGATCATTCCCTTTTTCGAATGCCGCATTCCACGCAACATCCATCGAAGATTTCATCACTGTTATTATTGGGTGGGTTATGAAATACTCACTTCCAATACGCTAGAAGCCAGCCGATCTCAAATGACGATAGTCTAGAGAAATTAGGCTGTTTGTTAAAATAAAAGGCCGCTAACATTGAATAATATCAGGATCAGGCAACTTCGCCAATCGACTCCTCCGTTCATTTGGTGGCTTTTCCCTCCGCGTCCCGCAATTCGCATCAGTATTGGAGAGGCGGGTCGCTGACGACATTTGACTTCTTGATCACGGTCTTGAAACCAAGCCGTTCTCAAGACTATCATCGCCATGTCTTCTCTGATGACAACATATGCATCACATCCTTCCCCGGACGCATTTTACCTCCGTCCTAATGCAGTCGTCGGTGGATTGTCTGCGATCAAGGTATGTCTGCCGGGGCTAGATTAGGTCCGCACTCCAAAACAACTTCTTGTACCGACCATCCCGAACGAAGATCTTCCATTATTTTTCAGGTCCCTACTCTAATAGCTCCTTGGCAGGTGCCAGCTATGATAGATGCTGGATCCGCTTCGTGGCTATACGGCTCAACATAGCGACCACATGAGCTCAGAACGCGTTCTGAGACAAGGAGTGCCGCCGAATACGGATGGATGAGAGTCATCATGGAATTAATCTATCCCCCAGGTACGTTACTACTTCCCGCCTTCCTGTTCATCGATCGTGGCGGAACTGCCCATTGAATCTCTTCTTCAGAAATACCGGTGTGAGCCAACGGAGACTTATTTTTCCCCGAACTTGAAGATCTACTTGCTGAGTGCTGATCAGATGAGCGCGCAAATCGGCCCTCGGCCAACCCTCGACGGGCCATTTTTGTTGTTGTTGTTGCCTCGCCGCCTAACATAATGTATTAATTTGACGTGCAGGGAAACCCGCCATTGTGTCGTATACTTACAATAGCTCATGCCATACACAGCCCAGTGGCGAACGCTTATAGGTTGGCTGCAATTGCGGCTTTACCATTCCGGAAACAAAACAACAAAAAGGTATGGTGGATTCGTGCTCGGCCACAAGTGGGCAGAATAGCTAAAATGTCCCATTTAGAAAATAATACAACGGAGGTACAATAGTGGTATCCCGTTGGCACGGAGCCCAAACATACAACGGAGGAGGATCTAGACGATGCAAAAATTATCCCGTCCCGTGGAGCTTGGGTGGGGTAACCGGAGCAACTCTCGGCTCTTCCAGACCAAGAAACTTCTTGGAGCTTTGCCGATTGCGAGTGTGTTGTCCCCGCCGGCTTTCGGTGGGGTATTGACATTTCCTCTTGCGACGAGCACACTGGCTATGCCAAGTTGTGAATTAATGGTCTATAAAGTGTGTTGGGAACACGTACTTGCACGTCTGGTCTGGGGCGTCCTCGGGAGGGCGGGAGCATCCGATTTTGCGCGCGCGACAGAACAGACACGCCATCATCTGTTTCTTCGCGCCTGTTTTCGTGACTTGGTTGACTTTGAACATCTGCGGCCAGCGACGAAGGTCCTCAGCAACGGGAAATTGGTGGACAGGATGTGGGTTGGACGGGGAGGGAGTTCTGGTCATGGCGTACCGACCATGCCGGTGAAACATGGAAGGGAGCGTAGACGGAGGGTAGCCCCAATTATTTGCGGATCGGTGGTGCATTGGCGGCTCGTGGAAGGACGCCGGTCTGGGAAGGACCAAATCATCCCGATAGTTGTTCTCGGTGTAACCGTGGTGGTCGTAGGTAGCATCATAACGCGGGGGTTGGGGAGTGCGCCCGAATCCAGAGTGACGACGGGGTGTCTTCATTCCGTCCGGAAGCTATTAACTTGGAGTCAGCTCAGCTCGATAAACTGGGGTTGCACGTACATCTCTCATGAGATATCCAGGAGATGAATGGGTGCTCAATAGCTCTGCCCGTGGACTCGTGCTCGACGAGGTCTCTGCGGCCTCTGGACTGGACGCCGATGAATCGCTGTGCTGATAAGATTGACTATATAAATCTTGGTCGGTGCTAGAGCAGTGAGTCGGTAAATCCAGATAGTGCGCCGTCATGAGTGATTCGTCCAGGAATTCCTCAATGGCAGCATGTGGCAGATAACGATTCGCAGCATCATCGTCGAAGCGGGAGTTGAGGAAACATCCCAACTGCAAAGAAAGTCAGTATCGATGAAGGGAACAACAGACATCGCGTACATCTGAATGACTATGGCAAGACACGAAACTTGGAGGGTAGTCGCGGTCCGCAAATGAGGGTTGTGGTGAATAGCTGAACGCTCTAGTGTGAGAGGGCAGACGAGGACTCGACGCGTCGACGGCACGACTCCGCCCCGGCGGAGACGGCGGGAAGATCAACGGCGGCGTCTCAAATGGATCGTGCCTAAAGTCGGTGGTGTATCTTTGGAAGTCGGAAGTTGGCACCATGCGGAGAGCGGAACTGCAGGTAGAGCGGGGGAGGGAGGTCAAAGTAAGCATACTACCGATCAGAGAAGGGTATTTATCGATTCTACGAACCGGCCGTGTAAGCGTGAATCAGGTTTGCAGCAGCTGTGTTTCGCACCGGTGAGTTCCGCGAACAGTGCTGGACCCACACCATCAACCGCGCCAAAACACAAACACCGAGGATCCCATTGATTCGGCCGCCCAGCACCGACTCGACTGCCCCAGCCTCGCTTGCTCTCGAAAGCGATTTTAGCGAGTGCGTTACCTGGCTGAAAAGGAACAACGACAATTGGGATTGCCGATGTTACGGAAATAATAAACGTGAGAGTCGATGCGACCGTGTTCAGATGGAACGTCTCCGTCCATTGGCGGGCGCCTATTCAAGGCCGACTTCGTCGTGCCGGTGGAGAAGCGACCAGGCTACTGGATCAAACCCGTGTAAGATATGCACCGCCGCAACGCCGCACCCACAACGGACAAATCAGCAACCGAAACGATCACCCTAATCGGGTCAAAGTGAGCCGCACATGGAGAGCTACGTCCCCTCCTACAAACTGAGTTTGAATGCCGCAGAGTTGACATGGAAATAAACAAACCGAACGACGAACGACGAAAACGGGTAAGCTGCCACTGGTGCTGTTGATGCAAACAGCAATCTGCACGAATCGCACGGCTTTTTTTCGCTGACACAATATTGGGTCTACTGGCCGACATATGAGTCACCTAAATTCGTATCAGAAGGCGAGAGAACTGGATTTTTTTGCCTCACCTGTGGTTGTTGACTCCGAGCCCTGCACCGGCACCGCATCCTGCCATCATTTTTTACAGCCACGGCGTCACGAATATTGATTTTGGGCTCAGGTGCGGCAGACCCTCGAGCGCCAGTAATCGCCAGGTGAACTTCCAAGCCAACGGTTGAGAGAGCACGAGCAACAATCCAGAGCGAAATACTGCAGGGCTTCACTTGCTGCACAACCGCTGTGCACTGCAAATCCCTTGGGATACATCGCGAAAGGTTTCAATTGACCCAGGGATAAAAAGAAGTCCACGGCACGGCCATCAGATCACCGACCGCGGCGGGATTTGATAGGGGAGCTCGTTTGTTTTAATGAGTGCGGGATTGCCTAAATCGGACATGGTCGAGAATACAGCGGGGTTGCAGCAGATGAGTCTGTACATGTACATTGAAGAACAGTCCATTTTAGAAGGAAGTCAGTTGGCAATTACAATGCAGTCCAGGTATGTGCGGATTCCCTATCGTCCAAAGAAAATGGGCTTGTCCATCTCTATTTTTATTGCGCAACCCAGCTTCTAGTGCGATCTGGATGACATGTTTGATGCCTTGAAATGAAAGAGTAGAAATGACGGACCTCAATCCGGGTCTTCAAGCCCTTGGAATCCCTCGCGCAGCGCATGATCTTGAATGAGAGTCCACGGCAAAAGGCTTGCATTGCACTCCAGGAAGATACGGAGGCGCGTAGACTTTGTTCTCGAAGCTCTGACGCCTTCGTTTGCAATCTAAGTCACAGTCAGTTCTGGGATATGGTCATCGTGCTCAGTCCAAGTCTGAACTTACTGCGACAATTCTTCGTGGAGGCCTGTATCGCATTGGCCAAGTAAACCCGCCTCTGCTGATCTGTAATACATCCACTCCGTGTTACACATGGCGCCATGCAGGTTGTCTGTCGCTCTTGATAGACTCGCGCCGCGAAGCAAGTATACGGCCAGCGCAAGAGTGAAGATGCAAGCTACTAACGCACGAACTGCGATCGTAGGAAGTAGATTGTCCAGAGAGGCCAGAATGGATGTCTCGTTGGAGACTGTGGACACATCGGAGGCCATAACGGTGAGCGAGGGGTGGTCACGATTTATAGTGAAAGATTTTGCTTGGCCGCCAGTAGGTCATGATCAACAACGTCTTGGCTAGTTCTCAGCGGCACAAGGTTGCTCATGCCGCCGGCGCCTGGTATATAAGCACTGGATGGTTTGGGAGCCAAGGATCGGACATGTAACCCACCCCGAAGGTTTTCCCGCCAAGTGTCCTAAGATGAATTTAATTTTGCTGAAAATCGACCAAGAAGCTTCGAGATTCCACAACAGCACCAGATAGACATCTCTTGGCCGGTAGACGGGACCGAGGAGTGGATACGGCAAGATCGAGGCAGCAGTTGTTTCCAAAGGGCATCTTCTTGGCGCGGTAATAGCTGTAGACCAAGGCTAAAGCTCAAAACTGTGCTTGACACCGGGGGGTACAAAACCAATGAATCCTCTTGGCTAATAAACGGAGCCGAAGAATGGCCGGTTGTAAGATGAGGTCCAAGGAGAGCCTCTTGGCCTGGCAAAAGCTGTACATAGAGGGTTTTGGTTCTTTTGAATGCCGGAGAGGCGATGTGGCGAGTCTCGTGATGCTTTCCGCGATCCCGTGATAATTTTGCCGTGACGCGCAATCGAAACTCAGCCAAATAAATTGCCGGTCGTGGTCAGAACTATGATGAAAATTAGGCTGTTAAAACTGTGAAGAAGAAAAATTAGGACAGTCTATTCTGGGCAGGAAGTACTCAGTTATTGTGGAGAATGGGCGGGACCGTCATATTATCGCAAGCTGTCCTGTATCTGCAGACAAGGCAGCAACTCCGAAATATATTACATCTGTCGCAGTAGTGCGGAGACCGGCGAGCGGAGACCGTGGGTGTACAAAATTCTATCTCCAGCGCAACTACTTTGGCTCTCAGTATAGATTAAATTTAATATAAACCTCCAACAATACGCATCGGAGTGGATCTGACCGGACCTTCCCAACTCTACCTCTCCCAGCCTGATGGCGCGCTATATCAATCGAGTTCACTAGGTAACCAACTTGGGGATCCCGACTGACGTTCTCAATGAGACGCCGTAGCCTTTTTAAGGTTGCCCCGAAAATAGGTGATAGCAAAAAGCGAACAATGATGGATCGGAGGTGAACGAGCTGAGAAGATCTGCAGGGACGGCGCATCTATCCAAGAGAAACTGTTCGGAGCAACACATCATGCCAGAGATGTGTTCAGGAAATCAGGGCACAAAATGTATCAAGTTGACGCCGATCGCACAGGCCGTTGAGAGCTATCGTGAAGTAGCAGCTCGTGGGCCTTGAACAATTCGAAACTAGGCCAGTTAGGCTACCAACCAACTGCTGAGCCTTGAAGAAGCTAGTCTAGGAAGACAATCTTGCTCAATCATTCAATTTACTCAGGGCTTCGCGCATCTCTCATAGACGTTTCGAAGCGCTGCTACTGCGACTGCCAGTACCCCTCGCTGGTTCAAGCACGTTGGCATGAAGATCCCCGAGCCCGACTCATACGATCAGTACAGTAAAAATCGCATTTTCGGCCACAAGCTCAGAACTTGAACTGCCGCTCCAGAGTCGCTTCGAGCGTGGTACTTAGTTGTAATGATTTGTCAACGGGTCTCCGACGTTGGTTCTCTCTTATTATAATCGAGCAAACATCTTAATGTATACATAGGTAGTGGTGGCTTGTAAATATACGTCGGCACCGTAAACATTTGCGGGGCGGACCCGAAGGACTGCAGCATCCCGTCGGCTGGCGCGGGAACCAAAGCTAGGTTTCCAAGGGATTTCCCAAGATGTTCCGGAGCCAAGGATCGGACACATACCCCATCCCGAAGGTTTTCCCGCCAAGTGTCCTAAGGCGAAGTTAATTTTGCTGAAAACCGACCACGAAGCTTCAAGATTCCAAAACAGCACCGGATAGACATCTCTTGGCCAATAGACGGCACCGAGAATGGAGACGGCAAGATTGAGGCAGCAGCTGTTTCCAAAGACCATTTTGGCGCCGCAAAAGCTGTAGATCAAGGCTGTACCAGTGGCAAAGTTCAGAACTTTGGGGGCTTGATCCCTTGGGGGACAAAGCTGATGAATCCTCTTGGCTAATAGACGGGGCCGAGGAATCTCCGGTTGTAGAACGAGGCTCATAGAAAATGGCTGTCTCTTGGCCTGGCAAAAGCTGTAAAGTTTAAAACTGTCTTCGATGGAGGATTTCGAAGGAGCGGAGATGACGTAGGGCCACGTGATACTTTCCGCGATCCCGTGATGCGTTCATCGCGACGCGTATACCGAAACTCAGCCAAACAAATTGCCAGTCGCGGTCAGAACTCTGATGAAGCAAAAATCGGGAGTTTCTCTTGTTTTTTTCGGGAAGTAGTGATTGTGGTGAATCGATGGGACTGCCAGATTATAGCAAAGGGTGTATGTTTCGACTGCGATAGTAGACAAGGCAGCAACTCCGAAATATATTATATCTGTCGCAGTAGCGCGGAGGCCGGCCAGCGGAGACCCTAGGTGTCCAAATTCTATCTCCAAAGCAACTACTCTGATAGGTTCCCAGTCCGGATGTACATACGAGATCACACTGCTCAAGATGAACTTTCAGACATAACCTTCGAAGTGGATCCGACTGGGCCATCCCAGCCCCCCGAGCCTGATAATTCGCTATATCAATCAGGTTCACTAGGTAACCAACATGGAGATCCCTACTGACGTTCTCAAAGGACGCCGTACCCTTTTAAGGCTGCTTGCCCCGAAAATAGGTGATAGCAAAAAGCGAACAATGATGGAAGTGAACGAGCTGAGCAGATCTGCAGGGACGGGGCATCTATCCAAGGGAGACTGTTCGGAGCAACAAATCATGCCAGAAGAGTTGAGGAATTCAGGGCACAAAATGTATCAAGTTGACGCCGTCATTCAGAGCTATCGTGACGTAGTAGCAGTTCGAGGGCCTTGAACAATCCGAAAATAGCCCAGTTATGTCGCTATATGCTGCAAGCCAACTGTTGAACATTGAAGAAACTAGCCTAGGAAATTCCGCTCAATCATCAGAATTACTCCGAACTTCACGCATCTCTCAGACCGACCCTTCAGAATGCTTCTACTGCAAGTACCCTCGCCGGCGTTGAAGCGCGAAGATCCCAGAGCCCGACCCATACGATCAGTGCAGTGAGGATCGCGTTTTGCCCACAAACTCAAAACTTGAGCTGATTTTCTTGAAGGTTCCGTGGACAAACATTCGATCCGCTCCAGGGCTGCTTCGGTGATGGTCATGGTGGTCTCCGACGTCACTTCCCTCTCCCCTATTATAGTGGAGCATTGAACGTTGCACGTAATGTCGGGAGCAGTGGTAAGTTGTAAATGTACGTCGTGAATCTCAAACATTTGCGGGGCAGGCCCGAGAGACTGCCTCAAGAAAGCAATAACCCCGTCTGCTGGCCGTGGCATTGGGGGTTTGCAATTGGCTACCGAGGAATATTTCCAGGCTGTCCCGACGTTAGGATCATAGGCGCGCGTAGTGTCCGGAACCACAGCGTTCGCGGTAACAATGTACAATGAATTCACAGAAAAGAAATATACTTGCTTACCGACATCTCCGACGCGCACGACGCGCACCTTCATACACCTACTCAAGAATCGTAATTCAAGCACAGCACACGTCCCCAAGCAGTTCCGGCGGCACCGTAAACTCGGTCGGTGTCTCCTGGAACCGCAGCAGCGCCTCGGGAAGGCGCGCGCCGAACGCGTGCGTGCGCATGTGGACCGGGGGACAGAGGGCCGGCGGGATGAGGACGGCTGCTGTACCGCGGAAGAGCGAGTCGAGCAGGTGGAAGTCTGCGTCTTCGTCGGTGTCTTCGGGCATATCGGGTTCGGGCTCGAGGAGAAGGGGGCGGAAGGGCGACACCGAAGGCGGTGAGGGGGCGAGACCGGGGACGGGAGACGCCTGGGACCGAGACCGGGACTGAGGTTGGGACTCGCGCCGATGGAGAGGGCTGAACGGACACAGAAGAGGGCAGGGACGCAGCTGCACCGAGTCGGAGGAAGCTTGGGACTCGGAACTCCTCGGGCGGGGCGTCGATTTGGAGGAGGCATGGTGGCAGCGGCACACCGAACGCGGTGAGGGGGCGGCGGTAGGCGGGGATCGGGGTAAATATCAGAGGGCTGAGGGGTGATACGGGCAGGAGATAATCCGGAATCGCACAACGCCCGGCTGCGTACGGCTGTTTGTTGGACGGGACCCAGAAAATTTGATCGTAGGTTTTTTGTGGTGCCTGTACATGTGCAGACTCCGTCCGGCCGACGGGGAGTTGCACCATCCGGCCGAGGGGAAAGTGATTCACCGGAAACTGGGGTAGATACGGCTTCCAGACGGCGGCGAAGGTCTGCGGTGCTGTTGGGTTTACTGCTGCGGGAGCCCGGGGTGGTGCTGGCACGACCGGTACTACCACCGTGGGCACGACCGGTACTACCACTGTGGGCACCACCTCAACTCGGAAGTCGGGGGGCAGCACAAAGTCCACCGCGCGGTTCTCGAACAGCATGGCGGGGAGCGCAACGCCGAATGCCGCTGAACGGGAGTGGGTACGGGTACGATTCGCCATACGAAGGTGCCCGTTGCGACGCGCAACGTCGGGTGATACGGTCGGTGGGATCGCAACATCTCGAAGGTCCACGGGCGATGGAGAATCGTCATCAAAGTGCTCAGATTCCTCCTCGGTCGAATTGGCACGGGTGCGAGTAGAGGTAGGCATCCCTTTGAGTAGGAAGTCGGGGATGTGGAAGTCCTCCGGCGTATTCTTGCGCAAAATCGGGGGGAGAGGGACGCCGAAGGCGTGCATGTATCTGGGAGGGGGGTAAGGGGTGGCTGCGAGACTGTCATTGTTGCGAGCTGTACGCCGTTTCTTCGCGGGCCGAGACTCAGACGCGGATTGTTGGACTGGAAAAATGCGTGAGTGCGAGAGGTCGTCAGCAAGGTATGAAACGTAGGTACCATCCGTAAGAAGGGCATCGAGTTCGGTTCTTCGACGTTTGCGAGCGCCGGCTGGTGGACGATAGTTAGAAGACTGACGTGCCATCTAGGGCACTGAACGGACCAGTACTAATTTCGTTCGAGGGTGAAATCGAATTGTTCTCGCAAGGTTCAGCCATCGGCTCGTCTTCCCCCTCTTCTTGAAAATCCCGCTTGTCTTGTTCCTCCGTTTGAACATCCCGTTCCACTGAACGCGATGCGAAGAAATGAGAATCATTGTTGAAGAATTGAATTGACTTGCCAATTAGTTCGTTTGGAGGTTCTGATACGGATACATGCTTCGCCGACGCCGCGAGCCAGGGTGGAGACACATCCAGATAATCAGGCAGTTTCTTGGATATTTTGAGTCAAACGCCATTCAGCGTTAGCAGGAGGGTGAATCACACTAGATTTTCCTATTTCCTCTTCGAAATCAACATCCATGGCCAGTTCTCTGCCCGCATACGCGCCATCCGCTTCGAAAGCAAGAGAGGGCGACTCAGACTCGAGGAGATCCCAGGCAGCCGTGCGGAGAAAGCTCAGCGGAGCATCTTCGCCAATGGTAAGTCCCTCCAAGCAATCGCTGTCCATTCGGTCACCGTAGCAGTCAACTGTGGACCGTAAAATTCAGAGACGATGGTGGCGCGCGATAGGACCCAAGACAGCACGTGCTACGATTGCGTCATCGGCTGACTCAGCGGCTCATCTTCTCCTCTTTCCCAACGCTCTTTTCCTTGGGTTTCCTAGGATTTCCAGGTATCTAGGAACGAAGAGCTCTCAATGAATTCATCGTTTTCTGCTCAATCGACTGGTACTCCAAGGGAAACTTCCACCGAGTCTGGAGCCTGGGACTCTGCGCAACCGGCAACGGCGCGCCAAAAAAATCTCGTTGGACGGCCGAGCGGGCAAATGCCAGACACCCGACCGAAGCTCTCAAAGCAAGCCATATGTGTGGCCACTATCAATATCATCAATTTCAATTTCTTCGATTTCCTCAAAGCGTCGAAGCGAGCACACGAGTGACTAGTCGCTCGGAAATCGTCTCTGCTTGAGCCATGTCGAGCAAGGGCCAAAATTCGAAGGCGCTCTAACGTGCGTCTCACGACACTCCCTCATCCCCCCCATATCTCCCCTCAACTTATACTCACCACCGTGACACAGGCTACGTCATCATCGCCGCCCTCTCCATCGTCGTCTTCATCGGCCTCATGCTCTTCTGGCGCTCGCGCGTCGTCGAGGCTCGCATGCGCCTCCTCTGCCCGGCCATCCTTCTATCTACACGCGCCGACCCGGAACGCAAGCTCCCGCCGCAGCCGCGGCTGTATTTGGATCGGGGTGCGGCGCGGGTGAGGGCGGGGAAGTGTGGCACGAGGCCATGGTGCGTCTAGCGACCCTCGTCCAGGCACTGGAAATTCTGACGTGTGGATGCTATACAGCCTCTATACTCGCACCAATACCAACCCGAACCACTCGTCGCGCCTCCCCCTTGCCTCCCCCGCCCACACCCAAACACGACCCCGACCCCCGACTTCGGTGCCGCTCTGCTCCCATCCGCCGCGGCCCCCTTGACGCTCGCGGTGCTTATTGCTATGCCCGTGCCCGTTCCTACGCCCCTACCACTCAATCGCGGGAGGACGACGGGGAAGAAGAAGACGACCGTCCCCAGCCGTATGTCGAGTTCGGGGTGGCGGAGCACATACAGGTGCACTGAGGCTTCTTGGGTTGGCGATCAGAAAATAATATCCCGATCATGGTGAAATATTACCTGCACGTCTCTCGATCTCGATCTCGAGCTCACCTCCACAGCGTAACGCATCTGCGGCTGATCGAAGTTCCTGTTGCAGAGGCAAACCTCGTGGCCTCGGGGAAGCAAAGAATTCGAACCAGGCTTGACTGGCTTACATGCGACGCGCGATATGTTAAACCTGAATTACTGGGATCAGGAAATCGAGTATCTCGACTGGTCGACACCTCTTTAACGTTTAACCGTCTGCGCGCCAGCTTCTAATGTTTGAATATACAGGAAAGAGGAAAATTCAAACTCGGCTCCGCTGGTCTTCTACTCCCGCCTCCCCTGAATTATTCGCCAACCTTCTGGATACCGACACCGAATCCCGCGCGCTGGGTCTGGGCCGCCCCATACTTATCTTAGGCCAGTTTCATCAAAAGTCGACCACGTTCGCCCGCATCCGGTCGGCCTTTTCCCTGGTCTTGCCTCCCTCCAACTTGTCGGTACGATGATGAATGCGCTCTTCTCCCTCATCAATTGAAAATTCAACACAACAGCGCCACCGAATACTGGCAATTCCGAGATCCCCTCCCGGGCCCGTTCGCACTGGTGGCGCCGCACGAGACGGCGACAAAATGCGAGGGTAACGAAGACAAGAAGTGTAGTATGCAGTTTCGTAAGTGGTTTCCCTCCTCTTTCTTACTATTTGGGCGCTTTTGTGCGAGTTTGGCTGTGGATTCGGGGGTGGTTCAATCTTTCTTGGTTCCTCGATTCTTCGGTCTATGTTATTCGGTTCTCTCGTAGAGGCTGAGATTCGATTTTTTATCTTGATGTTTTGTCGAAGTGATCTTGACCTCATTGACTCACTCCCTCTCGCAGCCTCGGCCGGCATCAACCCGTGCCACACGTTTTATTTCGGGCAGGGTGCGTTCCTTCTCCTCACTTTCCCACCCATTCCCATTCTGACGAACGAACGCTCGACAGTGATCGCCGTGAACCCACTGCTCTGCATCTGACCCGCCCTTGCAAATCACATCTGCTTTCTGAATCGTCTGCAGAATGAGAGAATGTCGTTGCAGTTGTTTTCTTTTTTTTTGGTACAAAGTGGCGAATACGTATATTTTGTCTGCATAATGAGTATGAACAGACGCATACTCCCGAACTTGGCTGCATGCTTGTCTGTACAGTTGGAAAGACGCGCCTGAGTGTTACATGCCATGGGTTCCGGATTCTGGCATATGTTCTTGTACGACGGCCATCAGCTGGCTTTGAATGGTGCGATGTGCCGATAAACTCGGCTGGCATGCCGAACATGTCGCAGAGTAATTTTACCTGTAGTTTTTGCTCAGAGGTATTTTCTTGCTGGCGAGAACAAAAGAAGGATAATGAAGGAGCCGAAATACATTCGCAATGTCAGTTCATCCCCTAAGAATCAAATTTCAATGCATTCGGCGCGTTGGTTCAACAGTCACCGTTCAACTCCAACTTTTCAAATCATCGTTCAAATATCAACTATCATAAAACATAACTGGTTCTTTCAATAGCATACATCGCCAATCGATAGCCACAGGTGGGAGCTTTAAAGTGCCCGGGACTGATTCGAATGTTGGCCTGGCTCCTCAGGCCCAGGACACACCGTTGAAGATCGAGGTGTCCGCGTCCTTGAGGCCGAGGTCGTTGGTCGAGTACTTGAAGGCTGATTGTATGTGAGCAGTGAGCACCTATATCTGAGCCCAGGCAAATAAGACTTACGAATGAACTAGAAAATCAGGTGCAACATGAAATCAAGTAAGTCAACTCAGCTTGGATCACGGGCAGAAGAATACGCACGTAGGCTGTAAAATCAGTCCCGACCCAATCGTTGTAGTAGAAAACGTCGTTCCAGCTTGCGTAAATACCATCCCCGAGCTTGGCGATGTCCTTGAAATAAAGGTTGCCCTTCACGTCTTCATGTTGCGGCGTTGATCATTTCAGTGTTTTTTCAACGCCGAGGAGTCGACACTCACCGACGGATTTGCCGTGGAGGTACCCGGCGGTGTCCTTGATGATGGCGGTCTTGTGGATGGTGCCGACGGTTACGGTGATAGTGGTCTCGTCGTCGTACTTGCGGATCATCGCGGTGCCGCAGCAGATGTCGAGGTCTCTCCAGCTGCCATGGAAAGTGTAGCCGTCCATGCCCATGGCGGCGACGCTGCCGGTCTGCGAGAGTGAAGTGTAAGTAAGCTACGCATACCAGTCAGATAACTAAAACACTCACTGGATCCTCGGCGAGGAACTGCGGGTGCGCCGTCAGTCAGGCTAATTTTGTATGGAGAGAGAGGGTCACAGACCTCAATTTGGCACTCCTCCGCGGTCTGGTGGTAGAACTTGATGTTGATAAGTGGGGCAGCACCGGCGCCCTGGTCGACCTTCAGAACCGTGTAGTTGACGTTCTTGCGCGAGGTGTCGAAGCTGTCCAGGTCGTTGTAGTAGAGGGTGCCCTCAGGGTCTGAAGGCAAGTCAATAATGCAGAAGGAAATCTCGCAAGGGAATTCTGACCACACCCTATGTAATTACTGTCGGAGAACTCCTTGCCGAGGTCGGGAACCTCGACGCGGATGGCCTTGTTGTGGAGGTTCGAAAACAAAAGCGCCGAGGCGGCGACGTTTGTACTTGTAGTTGTTTTGGAGGGTGGAGAATGTGGCCATAGTTGCACTGAATGGGTTCAAGAGATGCGAGGTACTCTGAGATGTGAGTGAGCTCTGCTCGTATCTTTTCGAGTTTATCTACACAAGCCTGGCGCCACATATCCGTTCGTCGATTCAACACACTAAACAATGCAGACAGGCGGCTCGGCGCCGAATGTTCCCTCCTCCCGACATCCAAGGATACGAGTATAGTATAGTGCTACACCATTTGAAAAGTACTTCGGATATGAATATATGAATGCTGACCGCTGAGCCGCCACAGAAAATTCAACACACTGTCCGCAACGATCGCAATCGTACTACAGCTGATTTGTGAAGTATAGAGGGGTTTCGTAAAAAATTGATGTTCGATTTGTGCTTACGCTTGTTTGTCACTGCATCGCTAATTGGCTCCACCTTTCGTCATCAAATGCCCCGGCCCTCGCCTTTAATTCCTTCGTGCTCAACGACACTTGTCAATAGTCATGGCCCGTGCCAACAAGAAGAAGAACATTTCCAACGAGACCAAACAGCATGTTATTAACTTGTACCACAACCGCCACTGCAAACAGGAAGACATCGCTGGCGACCTTTGCATTGGCCTTGGTACCGTGGAAAGGATTCTGACCCGTTACCAACGCGAGTCGGAATGATTTACGGCTCCATAGTACAGACGATAACCGCTGATACAGACGATGATGAGAGGCAATCGTAGGTGACGTCGATGCAGTGACAAACAAGCGTAAGCACAAATCGAGCATCAATTTTTACGAAACCCCTCTATACTTCACAAATCAGCTGTAATCATTCATAACGTCAGAAACTGGGGCTCCTAGTATTCACTCTGTCCAGGGAATGTCCAAATATTCGGCGTAACATCTCTTGAGAGCAGGCGTGTTGGCACATGACACAAGCATATGAGTAGGATGGACCGGCATTTTCATTTCTGTGGAGGAAGACTGCAGAGATTTCCTTTTTGGCTCATATTCAGAGCTGACATCCGCATTTTCTCCTCAGTCTCCTTCTCCTGAGCTTCCCAAATATGCCCTGAGATTCCTCGCTTCACAAAGTCCTTAGTCTCCGACCATTCTCTCGGTGCTCGTTTCCGAATGGCATTTCTTCCCTTCTAAGTAGTGCCATTTCGTAATGCTCGTCGTGATTACCGTGACTCCCGTGGCCGTACTTGTTCCCTCGACCCAGTATCTCCAGTCGTTACGGCGTTTATGAGGGAATTACCTCTGGAGAATTAAATCAGAACACTGGCTGCCGATCTTGGCCATCAACAATCAATCTTTGCATCAATTATGATCAATGATCGAATTCTCTTTTTCTTTCATCCGCTATTCTAGGCCTCTTCGTGCGCTATCCTCATGATCACCTCATTTATCGAATCTATCGATGTTAGGATCGTCAATCTCGGCTCCCTTCATTCGTTCCGTGACAGTCGCCCTGGTGTTTCGCGGTGGTACCTGGACTGTGCATGCAATTCAATCCACGTTCTACTCCTCATCCAGCAAGTCCCCACTCATTCCGGATTTATCTCTTCTAACTCCGCTCGTTGGCCAGTAACCGGTCTATCATACGGTACCGCATGCTTACATCTCAGGCTTGTCGGCGTCATTAGTTAGCCTTTACAGATCTCTCTTACTGCCCCAATTCTGATCTTCTGAGGGCTTATCGTTCTGCGGCTTATTGCTAAATATCATCTTCGATTCGCACACACAACCGCCGACCAGTCACCGGCCGCGGAAGCTGGGCGGATGCCGGAATCTCTGGCATCCCTTGCACATGGTATGGTGCTTCTGCTGCGGATGGAACTAGAAACGTGCACCAGTTACGATAACTGATTTTCAGCTCACCAAGGTGTTCACCCTACAGTTCGGGCTGTAATCGTAGTGGTAATTTGACATGTCCTTCGCTTCTCACCTTCATACCTATCCTCTATTCGCGATATGAGCAATTTCAGCGCTACGAGCGGCGACTCTGACCCCCAAACGATGTGAGGATCACTGGGTTTGCGATCTTATACACCGCCTGACAATATATTCGGCAGATACCTCCAGAATTATTGTCATCTGTTTCCCGTCTGTAAGCTGTGCCTTCCACAGCACCGGCAGAGTAACGTCTGACATTTTGTCTCAGGCTTTCTCGTTTATGACCAGGTCAGCTAGATGGTGTTTTGGAAAAGCATTTTGACGCTCTTGCTAGATCATAACTCTCGGTACTTCTGCCCTTTCAAGCATCTCTCGATTCACAGTTGCTTTTGAAAGCCAAGGAAATTGACCTCGTCTGGAGACGCCCTAGAGCACCAAGTGCTTACTGGTTCTTGGCCCTCCGCTATGGTGCACTGATGATCAACCTTCCTATCGGTGTTTTCTCGTTCGTAAGCCTTCCTTCTCCCAAAGTGAGTCTTCTAAACTTCAACGAAGTCCTACTTACCGTCTACAGGTGTGGGTAAACAATTTAATCGTCAACGTTGTCAGTTGAATGTTGCTCTCAGATGCTTCAACTCCGCCGTCGTGCATCAAGTTTTCATGCTAGCCACCGAGCTTGCAGTCTCAGGTCCGCTCTCCCACGGCCCAGCAGCTAATTCTCACTCGCATTCAGTGGTCATGATTATTCGAGTCTACGCTCTCTATGGGCGCAGTGCGCGCGTTTTGTGGTGGCTGATTGGAATCGCGGCATGTCTAACGGGTCTTACTGTGGTATGTGTGCAAGCAGTCTCTCGATCTCGCAAGATTTATCGTTCTTCAGTGGGGCGTAGGGGTCGGCCAGCATGGACATCCCCTAACCGTACTTTCGGGATGCCATTTTTACATCGTTCGATCCGCGTAGGCACAGACTAACCTCACCCGTCGCCGTCTCGGCTGACAATCCCCACAGCTCATATCGTTTGTAAACCCTCGCTTCATCTTCGGTTCAAAGAGTCATGTTTTTCAGATCTAGCCATTGCGTGGGAGTGTTTGTTCGCATTCGACTCTATGTGTGTCTCCCATGTGTTAGCTCTCCCGGACCATCCTGACGCGACCTGAACCCTAACCAGTATTTTGGCCTCACGGTCTACAACGCGTATTTGACTCGTCGAGCCGTCGGTCCTGATCAGGCGATGCCCATCCACCGGTTGATGGTGCGAGACGGTGCGTGTATCCGTTTTATTGGCGAATTAAATGACCGAGTGCCCCAAACCCCCCAAGGTGCTATATATTTCGCGTGAGCGCTCTGTGTTTCCTTCCGAGATAGCACCTCAGACTATGACTCCGCAGCGCGATGGCTTTCGCGAATCTTACGAATATCACCACCTTTTTCGTGAGTTGCATTTCTAAGTTGTGGTTGGTGCTCCCCGAATAACTGACGCCGGCAGATCAACGGAGTACGCCACGACAAATGTTTGCAATCATATCTACGCACTGACTAGTCTCAGCGGCTGCTCCCCGGGTCTCTGGCTACTTTTGCGACATGGTACGATGGCAATTGATCCCCTTCTACGCTGCACGGGACCCACCATCCAATTGTAGCACGTCTGTGGCAATGGTGACACATCTCCTGCTCGATCTTTACGAGTGCAAATATGGCGCCATGGTGCCTAATCTCTCCGAAGTCGAGGGCGAACTTGAATTGCCTGTGGACCCAGTCTAAATCAGCCGGAGGCAGGCCCAATCGCGGTGTGACGCAGCTCAGAGGGAGCAAGGACGGTGAAGATAATATCATATTTTACTGATGTACTATTGTGTACTGCGTAGATGAGAAAAAGGTATGTATCAGCGATGAATCGGCAAAGTGGCATTGCGATGCGAAGTGGCCGTCATCCGCGGGCCTATCCGTTGTTTCCGAGCCACTGGGCTTTCGCACAACAAGCCAAAATCGGTACGCGTATAGAGGCAACCGAATACCTTGCGTTCCCGTTTCGTCGCCCAACCAAACATATTATATCATATGAATGAACGTAGGAGTGTTGGTTCGAAATTTTCAATGCACGTCCTGGTTCGCCTCGAGAGGCTACGTATCCGACCACGGGTCCAGGCACGGGTCCGTCACTAGGCGAACCGGGCGAGAGTGGCGCGTGTGCGCAAACTGCGACTTGGGCCCTGCGGCCTCGAGGACATCGACCACGATGAAGTCCTGCACCTGGAGCACCGCGGCGTCGAACGAGCCGGCCGTGGCCACATCTGCGTCGACGCGCAGCTCGCCGGCCCAGTTGAGGCTCGCCTGAGTCCCATCGTCACTCGAATCCGCGTGGGCACTGGGGGGGAGGGGGCGGAGGACCGCGTGCCCGGCGGTGACGCGGACGACCTCGACGCTGCCGTGGATGTGCAAGCGCGTCTGGCGCACGAGGCGCGCCTCGATGAGTGAGCGCGGTGTCCGTGTAGCATGCGCAACTACTGAATCATGATCGGGGAGAAACTCGCGCAGGGAAGACACAACGCCGGTGAGCTGGACGTGCACGGCGATGCGCTCGCCGACTGCGAACACGTCTAAGGCGGGGGTGAAAAGCTGCAGGGGGCTGAGGTCAATAAAGGCGATAGGAAAGTGGGAATGGATAGAAAGAAACGTACGTGCAAATCCACGGGTGGGAGCTGGACCTTTGGGCGCGGGCTGACGGCGACGGTCAGTTGGTGCCATTCTTCCGGCATGGCCTTGACATCGGCGAGAAAGTGGGACTCTGGGGGCGGGATAGGGCGTGCGGGACGCGTACGGGGGCGGTACATAAACGACACGACTACACTGCAGAAATGGTCAGTATCTGTCGATTTGCGATTATGTAGGAGCAGAGGTGGCGTACGTAGTTTTAGATGCCCTAAAGCTGAGCTTGCGGCGGCGGGCACGGGTGATGGTGATGGAGAGCGTGTAGGATACTTTAGCATAGATCCCGTCGGAGGACGCATATGAGGCAAAATACGAAGCCGGGAGCGGGTATCTCGCATTTTTGTGCTCGAAATACGTTGGGAGGATGGTCGAGAAGGGGATTTTGGCGGGGGCACTGGTTTTCGGAGGAATTCGACGACCATAGAAGGTATTTTTCATCGAGGATAATCGTATCGGTCACTGAGCCTGCTCTAAGCTCGATATTGGCCTTGAGCTATTAAAACGATTCGTCAGCGCCACTGGCAGTAACGAAGAACGGTCTGCGCGCGCCTTCAGGGTAACGTCGGAAACGAAGTCGCGGTCTTCAAGACTGACGAAACCATCGATGAGAGCCGACCTGCCGTATGTTGGTGCATCTGCATGTTCATCCTGGGCCGTGAGGACTAAAGTGCCGCAGCCAAAATTTTTGGTGTAGTTTCCCGTGAAGGAGTGGGGTTTTGTGCGCGGCCTGTCTTGGATGATACATTCATCGACGCTGGGTTCAGGTGAGTATGCCGGTACCGCACTGGAAGGTGTATAGGGTGGCAGGACAGAGCTGGCGTCAGATACAGAGAGGAGCATTGTAGGGAGTACGGAAAAGGTGAGGCAGTTGCTGCGTTCGGTTGTGAGATCGTGTCGGAGGTTCAGGGTTAAATAAATTTTCGGGTACTTGGACCCGCAGCTGAGTCAGGGGGACTCGGTAGTGCAAGCGCTTGCTGCGATACATGACGGCATAGAGTGGTCGCCGTCGGTTACCACGAATTATCACTGCGGGCATACTGCGCCGTAGGACAATTTTCAATTTTCGAAGCCTGCGGAGGAAGGAGTAATAGCAGATAGGCGTCCACCTAGCTTGTCGACTGCGAGGATAGCGGACTTGTCTTGAAGAAAATAGCCTTGAAATGACGAGTGGATATTTTTGTGTATGACTGCCACAGTCGGGTCCGAGCTCTAGGCGAAGTTGCGGTTACTATCCGAAAGGAACTATTGCGTATACTGTGCACAACGGGTCGCATGGATATTCATTTCGTAATGTCTCACATTTTTTTGGCATTCGGGACGACCCGCGCTTGTTTGGCTTGTGTTTTGCCGCATGTGGGATTCAGACCCTGGGTGGGATGAACAGACCGAAGGAATACTTCGGAACAAGAGGGCTGAGACAAGGCTGAGGTCTGAGACCGAGTCAGCAGGTAGAAGACAAGAGTGCATCAGTGGCTGTGCGTCGGGCCGCCATCATCGGGACGCGCACGGCAATTACCGAGCGCTGGTGTTGTTGAGTCGATTTGTCAAGATTTGGTCAAAATTACCTTGCTGCTCTTGGAAAGTACATCGAGTGCTGGTCGAGTACATTTCTATACTATTTACGAACGACGCTAACGGAAGGCGGGCGAAGTTTTCGGAATCCCACTCGTTTAACTCTCATCGCTTGAAGTTGTGATCAGGGAAGGGATGGGGACAAGGAATATATTGATGAAGGCTTCACATCGAGGGTTACATAATATCTACGCAACACAGATGAGATACAGGTCAGGGCTAGAACAATGAGGGTGAGGTACAATGCGTCGAGAGGAAAAGAGAGAAATGAAATGAGTGTTGGGCCACTGCGGCGGCGAGATGGGTGAAGGAGAGTGGTGACGGCTGGGGGAGCGCGTGGGAGAAGTAGGAGGAGAAGGATGCAAGAGAGTGAGAGGAAGAATAGAATCTATGCGAGCGGGGAGGATGGGGGATGGGACGAGGGAGTGCGCGCCTAGGCTAAGTGGTCCGCTTCCCGAGGAACATGCGCTTGAAAAGCGAGGGCTGCTTCACACGCTCCTGCGCGGGGTAACCGGAGTCCTTGTACGTCGCGACCGGGACGAGGGAATGCACGAGCATCTGGGACTGAAGCAGCGAACACGAATCGGTCAATCACTTTGAAACAAAGAAAGAAAGAAAGGCGGAAGGCGGAAAGCGGAAAGCGGAAGAAAGAAGAGAGGAGAAGAAGACTCACGGCAGCAGGGTGCGGACTCGCCATCCTCTCCCCGGCGAAGCCAAACTCGGGCATCGGCGGGCGCCGCTCGCGTTTCGACGATTTGGAGGATTTGGACTTGGAACCAGAGCGGGGCTCGGTGTAGAGTGTTGCCGACGACTTCGATGCGCGAGGCGCTGCGTAGAAGCCTGCCTGCGCCTGGTGTGGTGCGGGCATCGCGGGGACCTCCTCGAGGCGCGGGTGGCGCGCCTGCGCCCCGTCCCGGTAGCGCGTGTTGAGCGTCGCGGACGACTTCGACTTCGACTTGGCCGTGGCGAGGGAGGGGGCGCTGCGACGCGTGCTGCGGCGCGAGGTACGCCGTGGGGAGGTGCAGGGAGGAGACCGCGGCGGTGGAGGGGCCGCCGTACAGGCCGTTGACGTAGATAGGGTTCGCAGGGTTGAAGGGCGCCGCCGCACCGGGCGGGCGGACGCTCGAGTGTACGCGGGGGCGCTCGGAGCCGGGCATGGGTGGCACGGGCAGGGCGGAGATGCACATGCCACCGCTCGGTGCGGGTGCGGGGTGCGCGCCGTGCGACGACTTCGAGCGCACGCGTTGGGTGCGGGTGGGTGCCCCCGCCGCGCGCGGGAGGCTGTGGTAGAAGTGCTCAGGCACGGGGTGTGGGTTCTGCGCGAGCGGCGCGTAGTTGACCGGTGGCACCTCGAGCATCTGCGCCGCGGGGGCTGGGGTGGGGTGGAGGGGACGTGTGGTCTCGCGGTAGGACTGCTGCTGGACGTACCGCCCGTCCGAGGTCTGCTGGGTGATGCTGAGCTGAGACCCGTACGGCGTCGTCTGCTGTGCGTAGGCGTACACCTGGTTCCCCGCGGCCGCGGGCGTCTGCACAGTGAGATTGGGTGGCGCGGCAGATGCGTATGCGTGCATCTTGCGCATTGCGTCTTGTTTTTTGTGCGCCCATGCAGTCTGGGTGCTGGAGTTTTGAATAGGAGGGAGGCCGACGGAGGGCCGGAGGGCGGGAGTGGGCGGGGTACTTGGGTCGACGGGACTGGAACGCGCGGTGACGGCCGTCCACTGTTGGATACGCATTTGAGAGTTCAAGTACTGTTGAACAGCCTCAGGTGAGTAGTCGTATTCAGTCATATTCTAAGTGAAGGCTTCAGTAAGGATGACCGGCAGATGAATATGGACGACGTACGTGCAAGTTGTTGGTTGTTTGCAAAAAACGCGAGGACAAGGAGGTAGCCAGACGGGAGTCTTAAATAAGCGGTGGCATTCTAGCAAGCCTCCGTAGGTATTTAAACCAACCAGCTGCCGACTAAGCGCCATTGTTATGCTCGCTTCGACGCTTTGAGGAAATCGAAGAAATTGAAATTAATGATATTGATGGTGGCCACACATCCGGCTTGCTTGGAGGATAACGCAATAGCCAAAGCTTCGGGTGTCTGGCATTTGCCCGCTCGGTCGTCCAACGAGATTTTTTGGCGCCGTTGCTGGGTCCAGTTTGCGCAGAGGCCCAGGCTCGGACCAGACTCGGTGGAAATTTCCCTTGGAATACCAGTTGATTGAGCAGAAAACGGTGAATTCATTGAGAGCTCTTCGTTCCTGAGCACTAGATGCGTGGAAATCCAAGCTGGAAAAGAGGAGAAGATGAGCCGCAGAGTCAGCCGATGCCGTAATTTTGGCACGTGCTGTCTTGGATCCAATCGCACGCCACCATCGTCTCTGAATTTCACGGTCCACAGTTGACTCCTACGGTGACCGAATGGACAGCGATTGCTTGGAGGGACTTACCATTGGCGAAAATGCTCCCCTGAGTTTCTTCGCACCGCTGCCTGGGATCTCCTCGAGTCTGAGGCTTTAGCCGCCCTCTCTTGCTTTTGAAACGGATGGTGCGTATGCGGGCAGAAAACTGGCCATGGATGTTGATTTCGAAGAGGAAATAGGAAAATCTGGTGTGATTTACCCTCCTGCTAACGTTGAATGACGTTTGACTCAAATATCCAAGAAACTGCCTGATTATCTGGATTTGTCTCCACCTTCGCGGCGTCGGCGAAGCATGTATCCGTATCAGAACCTCCAAACGAACTAATTGACAAGTCAATTTAATCGTTCAAGCAATCATTCTCATCCCTTCGCATCATGTCCAGTGGAACGGGATGTTCAAGCGGGGGGAAAAGACGAGCGGGATTTTCAAGAAGAGGGGGAAGACGAGCCGATGGCTGAACCTTGCGAGAAAAATTCGATTTCACCCTCGAACGAAATTAGCACTGGTCCGTTCAGTGCCCTAGATGGCACGTCAGTATTCTAACTATCGTCCACCGGCCGGCGCTCGCAAACGTCGAAGAACCGAACTCGATGCCCTTCTTACGGATGGTACCTACGTTTCATACCTTGCTGCCGACCTCCGCCTCTGAGTCTCGGCCCGCGAAGAAACGGCGTACAGATCGCAACAATGACAGCCTCGCAGCCACCCCTTACCCCCCTCCCAGATACATGCACGCCTTCGGCCTCTCCCCCCGATTTTGCGCAAGAATACGCCGGAGGATTTTCACATCCCTAACTTCCTACTGGCATGGATGCCTACCTTTACTCGCACCCGTGCCAACTCGACCAAGGAGGAATCTGAGCACTTTGACAAGGATTCTCCGTCGCCTGTGGACCTTCGGGATGTTGCGATCCCACCGACCATATCACCCGACGTTCCGCGTCGCAACGGGCACCTTCGTATGGCGAATCGTACCCGCTCTCGTTCAGCGGCATTCGGCGTTGTGCTCCCCGCCATGCTGTTCAAGAACCGCGCGGCGGACTTTGTGCTGCCTCCCGACTTCCCAGTTGGGGTGGTGCCCACAGTGGTAGTACCGGTCGTGCCAGCACCACCCCGGGCTCCCGCAGCAGTAAACCCAACGGCACCGCACACCTTCACCGCCGTCTGGAAGCCGTATCTAGCTCAGTACTTCGTGCTATACACCAAGTACTCCGCCGCCGCGTACCAGGCGTTCTGCGCGCGGCCCGTGGGGCGGGTACTCGTTCGTGCTGTGCGTGTTGTGTGCTCACTTTGTCCAACTCTTTTCTCTATTCGTGTTGCGATTCGGAGTAATGCGCTAACCGTGATGCGCAGTTCGAAATCGGCCACACGTAGGGCTTCATCGCGCGGGACCCCGCGCGGCTCGAGATCGTGGTCTTCCGCGGGACGTTCAGCCTCAAGGATGCGATCACGGGTGCGTGGTTCACGTTCCAGTTTCAGTTCTTCCCCTTCACCTTCTCACCCCCATCCCCACCCCGCTCCTTCCCCGTGTCGCTCAATCCGCCACTTGCCACGAACTGAAAGAATGAACGACAGACGCGAAGTTCCTCCTCGTCCCGTTCGAGTCGCCGGGAATCGTCGAGCTCGTGCACGTCCACCGTGGCTTCCTCGGCGCGTACCAGAACGTCAGCGACCAGGTCGTGGGGATCGTCAGCAAGGAGATTAAAGAGTACCCGACGTTCCGGATTGTCGTTACTGGTGCGTAGTGTTCATATCCTCTGTATCGTACTCAGCCTTGGACGGCTGGATGATTTCTGACGAGTATGAACGTGATTTGTTCGCTGTAGGACACAGCCTCGGCGGCGCGATCGCGTCTCTCGCCGCGCCCTCGATCAAGGCCGCGCTGCCTGACGCGGTGGTGAAGCTGTACACGTTCGGTGCGTCCATCTTCTTTCCAGTTCTAAATTTTCGAATCGCATACCTGTTGTTCGCATCGACTCCGCATGCTGCTCCCTGCCGATTCTACTGAGTTCGTTCTGCAGTTTTCGATTCTGCAGCCTTAGATTCTAATGTGTTCGAGTCCTCTTTATACTGATTCCACCTCACCTGCATAGGCCAGCCCCGCGCAGGCAACGCCAAGTTCGCGCGCTACGTCGAGCGCATGGTGGGTGCGGAGAATATCCACCGGGGTGCGTCGTCCCCTTGCCTTCCTCTTTCATTTTCCTTCCCTTCTCCTTCCTTCTCTTCACATCGTTGATGATTTGTTGATTTGTTCATCTTACGATGCCCACAGCGGTCCACACACTCGACGGCGTGCCCACGATGGTCCCGCGTATTTTTGGTTACGAGCATTTGTGCGTCCTCTCGTCTCACCTTGCTTTACCCTCCAATCCAATTAATCTGCTCAAATTCTTATTTATATTCGATCACCTCAAAAACCAACCAACTTACAGCGCAACTGAATACTGGCAATTCCGCGATCCCCTCCCGGGCCCGTTCGCGCTGGTGGCGCCGCACGAGACGGTGACAAAGTGTGAGGGTAACGAAGACAAGAAGTGTAGTGTTCAGTTCCGTACGTGTTGTTTTTTCCTTTCTTATTCCGTTCGGTTCTTCGTTCGATTGGATGAGGTTTTCTTTCTTAATTTCCTTGCTCTTCGGCTTGAGTGTTCTTGAGCTTTTGTTGAACCTGCTGACTCCCTCCCCTTTGCAGCCTCGGGCGGCATCAACCCGTTTTACACGTTTTATTTCAGGCAGGGTGCGTTCCTCCTGCTCCTCACTTCCCTTCCCATGGTGGCACTCTGACGAACGAACCTTTGAAACAGTGATGGCCGTGAATCCGCTGCTCTGCAGCTGAACTCGACCGAACCTGCCTTTGCAAATTACATCTGTTTTCTGAGTCGCGTAGAATGAGAGAATGTCGTTGAAGTTGTTTTCTTTCAAGTACTTTTTTTGGTACCAGACTGTTTCTTTTGTGGTCGAGAATAATTTGTCTGCGTAATGGTATGAATAGATGTATGTTTTTTGAACTTGAATGTCTACTTGTCTGGACGGTTGGAGAGACGCGCCTGACATATAAAATTATATGCCGTTGGTTCCGGGATTCCGGCATATGATCTTGTACGGCGGCCATCAGCTGGCTTTGAATGGGCACGCCGTGCCGATCACGTCGGTGGTAATGCCGAACATGCCGCAGAGGATTTTTGCTTGTGGTTTGCTCAGAACGACTTCCTTTCTGAAGCAAAACCAAACAAGGTGTACATCTTGATCGTCATCCATATAAAGGTCTGTAGTAGAGACTACAGATATGGGTAAAAAAATGACGCTAAGATTAATCGCAGCGCCAGTTGAACTGTCTCATCCAAATTCAATGCATTCGAATGTTGTCGTTTGACACAACTTTTCAACTCAAATTTTTCAATTCATCATTCAAATATCAACTATCACAAAACAATTGGTTCTTTCAATAGCATACATCGCTGGTCACAAGCGGGAACTTTGCCCGGGACAGATTCGGATGATGACCTGGCTCCTCAGGCCCAGGACACATTAGTGAAGATCGAAGTGTCTGCGTCCTGGATGCCGAGAGTGTTGGTCGAGTACTTGAAGGCTGATAGTGTCTTGTGAGCACTTGTACCCGAACCGCAGAGGAGAGGACTTACGAATGAACTAGAAAATCACGAGGTGCGACATGAAATCAAGCAAGTCAACTTGGCAATGATAACACAGACAGCCTGAGGAAAATACGCACGTAGGCCGTAAAATCCTTCCCCGCCCAATTGTCGTTGTAGAAGACGACACGATCGTCATTCCAGCTCGCATAATTGCCATTCCCGAGCGTGGCGAGGTCCTTGAAATAAAGGTTGCCCTTCACGTCTTCACGTCGCGGCGTTGATAATTTCAGTGTTTTTCAACGCAGAGGAGTCGACACTCACCGACGGATGTGCCCTGGAGGTACCCGGCGGTGTCCGTGATGGTGGCAGTCTTGTGGATGGTGCCGACGGTGACGGTGATAGTGGTCTCGTCGTCGTACTTGCGGATCATCGCGGTGCCGCAGCAGATGTCGAGGTCACTCCAGCTACCATAGTAGGTGTAGCCGTCCATGCCCATGGCGTCGACGTTGCCGGTCTGCGAGAGTGAAGTGTAAGTAAGCTACGCATACCAGTGTCCGATAATCAAAGCACTCACTGGATCCTCGGCGAGGAACTGCGGGTGCGCCCTCGGTCAGGCTAATTGTGTATGGAGAGAGATGGTCACAGACCTCAGCATGGCACTGGTCCACGGTCTGGTGGTAGAACTTGATGTTGACAAGCGGGGCAGCACCAGCGCCCTGGTCGACCTTCAAAACCGTGTAGTTGACGTTCTTGCGCGAGGTGTCGAAGCTATCCAGGTCGTTGTAGTAGAGGGTGCCCTCAGGGTCTGTAGGCAACTCAATAATGCGGAAGGAAATCTCGCAAGGGAATCCCGACCATGCCCTATGAAATTGCTGTCGGAGAACTCCTTGCCGAGGTCGGGGACCTCGACGCGGAGCGCCTTGTTGTAGGGGTTCGAAAACAAAAGCGCCGAGGCGGCGACGTTGTACTTGTAGTTGTTCTGGAGGTGGAGAATGTGGCCATAGTTGCACTGAATGGGTTCAAGAGATGCGAGGTGCTCTGAGATGTGAGTGAGTTCTGCTCATATCTTTTCGAGTTTATCTATCCAAGCTTGGCGCCACATATCCGTTCGTCGATTCAACACACTAAACAATGCAGACAGGCGGCTCGGCGTCGAATGTTCCCTCCTCCCGACATCCAAGGATACGAGTATAGTATAGTCCTACACCATTTGAAAAGTACTTCGGATATGAATGCTGGCCGCTGAGCCGCCACAGAAAATTCAACACACTGTCCGCAACGATCGCAATCGTACTAATCATTCATAGCGTCAGAAACTGGGGCTCCTAGTATTCACTCTGTCCAGGGAATGTCCAAATATTCGGCGTAGCATCCTTGAGAGCAGACGTGTTGGCACATGACACAGGCATATGAGTAGGATGGACCGGCATTTTCATTTCTGCGGAGGAAGACTGCAGAGATTTCCCTTTTGGCTCAGAGCTGACATCCGCATTTTCTCCTCAGTAATTCTCAACGAAACGGGAACGGAAGATATGCGTTCTTGTCCTCGGTTTACGGTAGGCGGGATGGTCAAGGTTCGTTTTTGACATTTTGACATTTGATATATCGTGATCAGTGATCCGGGATACCCGAAAAAGATGCTGAACCAATTCACGATTCTGTGAAAGATACTGCACGAAAACCCAGAATATGTACGCCGGGACGCATCCAAGTGCTACTATTATTCCCGCTAACTGACTTATCAAAGATAACAACTTGTTTTAGAATCGGTTGAGGATCGGTCCATCGAGTGAATTGAAAAAATCTTCCCACGGAAAGTGATCTATTTGATGTTCAGCCGCTCGCGCTACCAGTTCTGCGAGACACTGCTGTAAACTATTTCCCTCGTATTTGGTATGCCCCTGCACAATCCAGAGCCAAATCTCACTCCAGGATGACACCAAAATTCCCCGGTGAGTTAATATCTTCTCTTTGACACCAATATCTTCCTCTTTATAAAATTAAGCCATTCTGTCTGTCTGAAGCTTTTCAAACTCCGCTTTTAATCTATCATTCCGGCAGAAGTGGGAGCCGGCGCGAAGCGCCGGCGAGCGCTTGTTCATCTTAAACCATCTGCATAGGGACACTGTTCGTCGTCTTATGGCAGAAATCGACCCAGATGGGGCAGAGGCAAGATTCCCCGGGCGCAGACGTCAGCCTAAGCAATGGGGACATCTAACTGATACCGGCGTTTACTATGAACTTCATTTCGATGGCCATGAGAAGCTCAATTTCAAAGCTTTGCGGATGGGCCCCGCCGCAATTGATATTTATGGCTCTCAATGCCACTCCAGCAGTAAGATGGTCAAGTTTTTGGCTGTTCTGAATGCTCGCTGCTCTTCAACGGTTGGATATTACTATCTTGACTTGGTGGAGGAACATGGTGGTATGCACTTCGATATCTATTACGTTTCAATGCTTACTTCCACACCAGTTTTCGTGCAAGCGACGGGGGATGGTGGATCTGAGACAGGAGAGCTATATGCAGCACATGTTGCATTCCGGTGAGTGCACAATCTAATCGTTTTATTATTATGTGACCATACTTTGAACAGTCAACACTGTATGCCAGATATCTCTGTGGATGATGCAACACCCTTTGTTGCCCTCAAAAGCACAGATAATATTCCGATTGAGTCGTCCTGGCATCTGTTCACAAAACTATGTGGGTCTCGACATCAAGCAAATTCTACTTCTTGGCAAGAGCCACAATTATTTCAACTCTGCTTACCAACTGTGTGTCCGATTTTTGTGATTGCTGCCATTCTAACTGTTGTTCAAGTGATCTCTTCAACTGGCTGTGGCCCAAAATCATCCAATTTACTCTGGACAACTTTCTTGATTATTGGAACAACCACAAGATTCGCACCCAGCGTAACAAACTCTTGCCATCCGGGTTCTCTCCCAATTATATCTGTGATTTCCCTGAGAAATTTGGTCTCACTCATTTCAGAGTGGCTGCTCCCCAGCCTTTAATTGATGCTCTCCTGCAGAATATTCCAAAAACGCTGAAGGAATGTTATAGATGGGTCCCGGACGAGTTTGATGCCAAGGCATCCGAGGTCTATGCGCAGATAGACGAGCCAAAGTTTGTTTTGACGAATGGTTGGACCATATTTTGCCAGATTCTCCCGCATTTCAATTGATATTTCATGTCTACTGCTCAATACACTGTCGCTACCGTGCTACCTAGTTCAGTCGAAGAACCCAAACATGAATTGGTTTAGCATCTTTTCGGGTATCCCGGATCACTGATCACAATATCAAATGTCAAAATGTCAAAAACGAACCTTGACCATCCCGCCTACCGTACTCGGTTGCATCTATACGCGTACTGATTTTGGCTTTTTGTGCAAAAGCCCAATGTATCGTGGCTCGGAAACAACGGACAGGCCCGTGGACGATGGTTACTTCGCATCGCAATCCCTCTTTGCCGATTCATCGCCGATACATACAGTACACAATAGTACACGAGTAAAATACGATATTATATTCACTGTTCTTGCTCCCTCTGAGCTGCGTGCAAGTCACACCGCAATTAGGCCTGCCTCCGGCTGACTTCAACCGTGTGGGTCCACAGGCAATTCAAGTTCCCCCTCGACTTCGGAGAGATTCGGCACCATGGCGCCATATTTTCACTCGTAAAGATTGAGCAGGAGATGTGTCACCATTGCCACGGACGTGCTACAATTGGATGGTGGGTTCCGTGCAGCGTAGAAGGGTATCGGTTGTCTTACCATGTCGCAAAAGTAGCCAGAGAACCGCGGAGCAGCCGCTGAGACTAGTCAGTGCGCAGATACGATTACAAAATTTATCGTGGCGTACTCCGTTGATCTGCCGGCGTCAGTTATTCGGTGAGAACCAACCACAACTTAGAAATACAACCTACGAAAAAGGTGGTGATATTCGTAAGATTCGCGAAAGCCATCGCGCTGCGGAGTCGTAGTCTGAAGTGCTATCTCGGAAGGAAACACAGAACGCTCACGCGAAATACATAGCACCTTAGGAGGTTTGGGGCAGTCGGTCATTTAATTCGCCAATAAAACGGATACACGCACCGTCTCGCACCATCTGGTGGATGGGCATCGCCTGATCAGGACCGACGGCTCGACGATTCAAATACCCATTGTAAACCGTGAGGCCGAAAATACTGGTTAGGGTTCAAGTCGTGTCAGGGTGGTCCGGAAGAGTTGGACACAGGCGCGACGCACAATGCGAATAAACACACCCACGCAACGGCTAGATCTGAAAAACACGACCCTTTGAACCGAAGATCAAGCGAGGGTTTACAAACGATATGAGCTGGGTGGGTTGTCAGCCGAGACGGCGACGGGCAGCGTTGGTCTGGGCTTACGCGGATCGAACGATGAATAGATGGCATCCCGATAATATGGTGATAGGATGTCCATGTTGGCCGACCCCTACGCCCCACTGAAGAACGATAAATCTTTCGAGATTGAGAGACTGCTTCCACACATACCACGGTAAGACCCGTTAGACATGCCGCGATTCCAATCAGCCACCACAAAACACGCGCACTGCGTCCAAAGAGAGCGTAGACTCGAATAATCATGACCACTGAATGCGAGTAAGAATTTGCTGTGGGGCCGTGGGATTGCGGACCTGAGACTGCAAGTTCGGTGGCTAGCATGAACACTTGATGCACGACGCGGAGTTGAAGCATCTGAGAGCAACATTCAACGGACAACGTTAACGATTGACTTGTTTAGCCACACCTGTAGACGATAAGCAGGACTTCGTTGAAGTTTGGAAGACTCACTTTGGGAGAAGGAAGGTTTACGAACGAGAAAACACCGATAGGAAGCACCATAGCGGAGGGCCAAGAACCAGTAAGCGCTTGGTGCTTTAGGGCGTCTCCAGACGAGGTCAATTTCCTTGGCTTTCAAAAGCAACTGTGAATCGAGAGATGCTTGAAAGGGCAGAAGTACCGAGAGTTATGATCTAGCAAGAGCGTTAAAAATGCTTTTCCAAAACACTACCTAGCTGACCTGGTCATAAACGAGAAAGCCTGAGACAAAATGTCAGACGTTACTCTGCCGGTGCTGTGGAAGGCACAGCTTACAGACGGGAAACAGATGACAATAATTCTGGAGATATCTGCGGAATATATTGTCAGGATGTATTGGATCGCAGGCCCGCTGATCCTGACATCGTTTGGGGGTCAGTGTCGCTGTTCGTGCCGAAGTTGCTCATATCACGGATGGAGGATCAAGGTATGAATGTGACAGGCGGAGCACATGTTCATTTACCATTAGGATGAACACTTTAGTGAGTTTAAAATTACTTATCGTAACTGATGCACGTTTCGCTCCCATCCGAAGCAGCATAGCATGTGCAAGGGATGTCAGAGATTCCCAACTTCCGCGGCCGGTGACTGGTCGGCGGTCATGTGTGAGAATCGGCAATGGTATTTAGCAATAAGCCGCGGAACGGCAAGCCCTCAGAAGATCAGAATTGGAGCAGTATGAGAGATCTGTAAAGGCTAATTACTGACGCCGACGAGCCTGAGATGTAAGCATGCGGCACCGTATGATAGACCGGTTACTGGCCAACGAGTGGATTTAGAAGGGATAAATCCGGAATGAGTGGGGACTTGCTGGGGGAGGGGTAGAACGTGGATTGAATTGCATGCACAGGCCAGGTAGCATCGCGAGACACCAGGGCGACTATCACGGAATGAATGGCAGCAAACGAACTCGAGAGAGCCGAGATGAACAATCCTAATGTTGGTCGTAGGCAATTCGATAAATGAGGTGATCATGAGGATAGCGCACGAAGAGGCCTAGAATAGCGGATGAGTGAAAGAAGAAAAAAGAGATTTCGATCATTGATCATCATTGATGCAAAGACTGATTGTTGATGGCCAAGATCGGCAGCCAGGTTGAACAAGTGTTCTGATTTGCCTTGTCCAACTAATTCTCCACGGAGGCAATTCCCTCATAAGTGGCCGTAACGAGTGGAGATACTGAATCGAAGGAACAAGTACGGTCACGGTAGTCACGGTAATCACGACGAGGATTACGAAACGGCACTACTTAGAAGGGAAGACATGCCATTCGGAAACGAGCACCAAGAGAGTGGTCGGAGATTAAAGACTTTGTGAAGCGAGGGATCTCAGGGCATATTTGGGAAGCTCAGGAGAAGGAGACTGAGGAGAAAATGCGGATGTCAGCTCTGAGCCAAAAGGGAAATCTCTGCAGTCTTCCTCCGCAGAAATGAAAATGCCGGTCCATCCTACTCATATGCCTGTGTCATGTGCCAACACGTCTGCTCTCAAGGATGCTACGCCGAATATTTGGACATTCCCTGGACAGAGTGAATACTAGGAGCCCCAGTTTCTGACGCTATGAATGATTAGTACGATTGCGATCGTTGCGGACAGTGTGTTGAATTTTCTGTGGCGGCTCAGCGGCCAGCATTCATATCCGAAGTACTTTTCAAATGGTGTAGGACTATACTATACTCGTATCCTTGGATGTCGGGAGGAGGGAACATTCGACGCCGAGCCGCCTGTCTGCATTGTTTAGTGTGTTGAATCGACGAACGGATATGTGGCGCCAAGCTTGGATAGATAAACTCGAAAAGATATGAGCAGAACTCACTCACATCTCAGAGCACCTCGCATCTCTTGAACCCATTCAGTGCAACTATGGCCACATTCTCCACCTCCAGAACAACTACAAGTACAACGTCGCCGCCTCGGCGCTTTTGTTTTCGAACCCCTACAACAAGGCGCTCCGCGTCGAGGTCCCCGACCTCGGCAAGGAGTTCTCCGACAGCAATTTCATAGGGCATGGTCGGGATTCCCTTGCGAGGTTTCCTTCCGCATTATTGAGTTGCCTACAGACCCTGAGGGCACCCTCTACTACAACGACCTGGATAGCTTCGACACCTCGCGCAAGAACGTCAACTACACGGTTTTGAAGGTCGACCAGGGCGCTGGTGCTGCCCCGCTTGTCAACATCAAGTTCTACCACCAGACCGTGGACCAGTGCCATGCTGAGGTCTGTGACCATCTCTCTCCATACACAATTAGCCTGACCGAGGGCGCACCCGCAGTTCCTCGCCGAGGATCCAGTGAGTGCTTTGATTATTGGACACTGGTATGCGTAGCTTACTTACACTTCACTCTCGCAGACCGGCAACGTCGACGCCATGGGCATGGACGGCTACACCTACTATGGTAGCTGGAGTGACCTCGACATCTGCTGCGGCACCGCGATGATCCGCAAGTACGACGACGAGACCACTATCACCGTCACCGTCGGCACCATCCACAAGACTGCCACCATCACGGACACCGCCGGGTACCTCCAGGGCACATCCGTCGGTGAGTGTCGACTCCTCTGCGTTGAAAAACACTGAAATTATCAACGCCGCGACGTGAAGACGTGAAGGGCAACCTTTATTTCAAGGACCTCGCCACGCTCGGGAATGGCAATTATGCGAGCTGGAATGACGATCGTGTCGTCTTCTACAACGACAATTGGGCGGGGAAGGATTTTACGGCCTACGTGCGTATTTTCCTCAGGCTGTCTGTGTTATCATTGCCAAGTTGACTTGCTTGATTTCATGTCGCACCTCGTGATTTTCTAGTTCATTCGTAAGTCCTCTCCTCTGCGGTTCGGGTACAAGTGCTCACAAGACACTATCAGCCTTCAAGTACTCGACCAACACTCTCGGCATCCAGGACGCAGACACTTCGATCTTCACTAATGTGTCCTGGGCCTGAGGAGCCAGGTCAACATCCGAATCTGTCCCGGGCAAAGTTCCCGCTTGTGACCAGCGATGTATGCTATTGAAAGAACCAATTGTTTTGTGATAGTTGATATTTGAATGATGAATTGAAAAATTTGAGTTGAAAAGTTGTGTCAAACGACAACATTCGAATGCATTGAATTTGGATGAGACAGTTCAACTGGCGCTGCGATTAATCTTAGCGTCATTTTTTTACCCATATCTGTAGTCTCTACTACAGACCTTTATATGGATGACGATCAAGATGTACACCTTGTTTGGTTTTGCTTCAGAAAGGAAGTCATTCTGAGCAAACCACAAGCAAAAATCCTCTGCGGCATGTTCGGCATCCCCGCCGATGTGATCGGTACAGTACTATCCAAAGCCAGCTGATGGCCCCCGCACAGGAACATATGCCGGAATCCCGGAACCAACGGCATGTAGGAACACGCGTCTGTCCAACTGTCCAGACAAGTGGGCAGCCAAGTTCAAAAACATACATCTATTCACACCATCACGCAGACAAAGTATTCCCGACCACAAAAGAAACAGTCTGGGACTAAAAAAGTACTTGAAAGAAAACAACTTCAGCGATATTCTCTCATTCTACACGACTCAGAAAACATATGTAATTGCAAAGGTAGGTTCGGTCGAATTCAGCTGCAGAGCAGCGGATTCACGGCCATCACTGTTTCAAAGGTTCGTTCGTCAGAGTGCCACCATGGGAGGGGAAGTGAGCAGCAGGAGGAACGCACCCTGCCCGAAATAAAACGTGTGGAACGGGTTGATGCCGCCCGAGGCTGCAAAGGGGAGGGAGTCAGCAGGTTCAACAAAAGCTCAAGAACACTCCAGCCGAAGAACAAGGAAATTAAGAAAGAAAACCTCATCCCAATCGAACGAAGAACCCAACGGAATAAGAAAGGAAAAAACAACACGTACGGAACTGAACACTACACTTCTTGTCTTCGTTACCCTCACACTTTGTCACCGTCTCGTGCGGCGCCACCAGCGCGAACGGGCCCGGGAGGGGATCGCGGAATTGCCAGTATTCAGTTGCGCTGTAAGTTGGTTGATATTTGAGGTGATCGATTAGAAATGAGAATTCAAGCAGATTAATTGGATTGGAGGGTAAAGCAAGGTGAGACGAGAGGACGCACAAATGCTCGTAACCAAAAATACGCGGGACCATCGTGGGCACGCCGTCGAGTGTGTGGACCGCTGTGGGCATCGTAAGATGAACAAATCAACAAATCATCAACGATGTGAAGAGAAGGAAGGAGAAGGGAAGGAAAATGAAAGATGAAGGCAAGGGGACGACGCACCCCGGTGGATATTCTCCGCGCCCACCATGCGCTCGACGTAGCGCGCGAACTTGGCGTTGCCTGCGCGTGGCTGGCCTGTGCAGGTGAGGTGGAATCAGTATAAAGAGAACTCGAACGCAGTAGAATCAAAGGCTGCAGAATCGACTCGATAGAATCGAAAACTGCAGGATGGACTCGGTAGATAGAATCGGTAAGGAGCAGCATGCGGAGTCGATGCGAACAGCAGGGATGTGATTCGAAAATTGAGGACTGGAAAGAAGACGGACGCACCGAACGTGTACAGCTTCACCACCGCGTCAGGCAGCGCGGCCTTGATCGAGGGGCGCGGCGAGAGACGCGATCGCGCCGCCGAGGCTGTGTCCTACAGCGAACAAATCACGTTCATACTCGTCAGAAATCATCCAGCCGTCCAAGGCTGAATACGATACAGAGGATATGAATACTACGCACCAGTAACGACAATCCGGAACGTCGGACACTCTTTAAGCTCCTTGGCGACGATGCCCACGACCTGGTCGCTGACGTTCTGGTACGCGCCGAGGAAGCCGCGGTGGACGTGCACGAGCTCGACGATGCCCGGCGACTCGAACGGGACGAGGAGGAAACTTCGCGTCTGTCGTTCATTCGTTCAGTTCGTGGCAAGTGGCGGATTGAGCGACACGGGGAAGGAGCGGGGTGGGGATGGGGGTGAGAAGGTGAAGGGGAAGAACTAAAACTGGAACGTGAACCACGCACCCGTGATCGCATCCTTGAGGCTGAACGTCCCGCGGAAGACGACGACGATCTCGAGCCGCGCGGGGTCCCGTGCGATGAAGCCCTGCGTGTGGCCGATTTCGAACTGCGCATCAGGGTTAGCGCAATACTCCGAATCGCAACACGAATAGAGAAAAGAGTTGGAAAAAGTGAGCACACAACACGCACAGCACGAACGAGCACTCGCCCCACGGGCCGCGCGCAGAACGGCTGGTACGCGGCGGAAGAGTACTTGGTGTACAGCACGAAGTCGTCGTAGAGCGCGGGTGAGATGGAGTTGGGGGCGGTGATCGGGATAGGGAGAGGGAGGGGGAGGAGGGCCGACAGAAGACGACTTGGAGTTCGGGACAGCAGCGGCAACCGAAGCGGAGTTGAGAACAGCAGGCGAGGCCGACGCAGTGTTGGCGACGACGGCGGACGCAGATTCGGAGACAACGACAGGCGACGCGAGCGAGACTGACAGGAACAGGGCCAGGACGAGGCAGGGCAGGAAGAGCGCATTCATCATCGTATCGACAAGTTCGAGGGAGGCAAGACCAGGGAAAAGGTCGACTGGATGCGGGCGAACGTGGTCGAATTTTAAGGAAACTGGCCTGAGATAAGTATGGGGCGGCCCAGACCCAGCGCGCGGGATTCGGTGTCGGTATCCAGAAGGTTTGCGAATAATTCAGGGGAGGTGACAGTAGAAGACCAGCGGAATTCCTCTTTCCTGTATATTCAAACATTAGAAGCTGACACGCTGACGTTTAAACGTTAAAGAAGCGTAGACCAGTCGAGATACTCGATTTCCGGATCCAAGTAATTCAGGTTTAACACGTCGCGCGTTGCGCGTCAGTCAGTCACGTCTGGTTCGAATTCTCTGCTTCCCCGAGGCCACGAGGGTTGCCTCTGCAACAGGAACTTCGGGGTTCGCCAGCCCGAAACCGAAGTGCCGCCGATCTGCCGGAGCCAAGACACAAGACGCCTCCGCTGACAAAAACGGATTTGGTTGACATCGCACAGGGTATCCGGAGAGGAATTTCGAAAATCGGCAGCGAAAGCAAGACAACTCGCGGTTGGCACTCTTCGGTCGACCTGAAAAGAAGAGTGAAAGCGTCGGGGTCCGACCAGCGCCGTGATTATAGCGTGTTGTAATTTTTGGGGCGGAAAACTGGCTTGACGTTACTTGATTTGTTGGTCCGTCAATTGGAATGAAATGCTCGAATAGACCTTCTGTTTCAACGAGTTGAGTTGACTACATCACATATCTGGGGGAGTACCGGTGTCGGTCGGTCAGCGCAGAACCTCGAAACGAGATCAGCCGCAGATGCATCGCGCTGTGGAGGTGAGCTCGCGATCGAAATCGAGAGACGTGCCGCGACGGTTTAACGGCACCTGTCGAACGGGTGCCATGCCCGTCCCGTCGGCATTTTGTCTTCCTTCTCACAGTCCGTTCAACGACGGCCACGACGGCCATTGAAACGTCTGGCAAAGATACTTTGAACCGCCTATTTTATCGTTTTTTGTGTGTGTACAGACGTGTATATATCACAGGGTCACCTATTGCATCCTTCTCCAGTTTGCATTGAAGTCTTCTTGGTTAGAAACAGGCTTGATCAATCAAATTCGGTGAATCAGAAGGCTTGTTCATTATACATTTGAAACTGATCAAATTACAACAGAATTAGCAGATCCATTCTCCATCTCAGCCTCTGGCTGAACAACATCCTATGTCGGAACATTGAGTGTTGAAAGGTATGCAACCTTGGTACTGTGCCCTCGTTCTATTTCTTCCTCAAGACTTCTGACCAAGGAGTCAACGTGTTCTACATCTTTGACCTGAGACGAGCGTTCAAAGAGTGGCCGGGCTGCCTTGAAACTTGAAATGGCTTCCTCAAAGTCACCTCTCTGCTGTGAGATCTCACCAAGATGCAACATACACTCCGCTCTGCTTCGGTGCACATCCATCCACGTAAATCCTTCCAATGCTACAGTGAACAAACTCTGTGCTGTGCTGAGGTCCCCCATGGCCCAGAGTATATGCCCCATACTGCTCAATGCTTTGTGAACTGTCAGGTTGTTATGATACTTGAATGCGTGTGCAAGGAAAACAGTTGTCCACCGAGAAACCCAGCCAATGGCTGTGATTCCCCAGTGTTTCAAATTGGCAAGTCGCTCCAGGCTATAACTTGTGATCTCTCTGTCCACAGATTGTGTATACTGGAGCAACAGAGCTTGTGCAGCCAGGGTATTATGATCTTTGTGAAGGTGTAACTCCGCCATGACTATGTCACAACTTGCCATTCCAACAGAATGGTGCATGGTAGCAAGTATCTTCTTTTTATCGTTCAAAGTCTGAGCAACATGATCTAGGTTTTTACCGGTTATAATTGTGATCTCTGCTAGATTGAGAACCGCAATAGCATGTAGGATCAAATGCTCCTGATCAGATGTTGCATTCTTGATCTGCATATAGATCTCCTGAGCTTCATTATATTCTGATTTGAGATAATAGGTATCGGCAATGGTAAACAGGAAATTGTAATCTGTCTCAGATCCCTTCCGCCCACACCGGCGGAGAAGCTCTCTTGCCTGATGAAAAAGTGCAATAGTATTCTGGTATGCCCCAATGTCCAGGTACACCAGGGCTTCTGCCCGAAGCCCCAATGATTCAAGGAGCATATTACCCCCTAACCTCGCCAGCTTCTGTGATCTTCGTGCATTGCTTTGTGCTGCAAGGTGATTTCCAGCATCCAATTCACAAAGGGCTATTGTGTGTACTACATTACACTCCTGACAGATATCCTTGGAGGTAACTGCCAACTCAAGTGCAGTGCGTAAAAATCGCCTAGTTCGCAGGATGTTGCCATTATGACGGAAATAGTATCCAACACGACTAAAAAATCTGCCTATGCATGTTCCAGTCAGCAAATGTGCTGTAGGATGGGTTTTGGAGCTCACATTTCACCATTGGGTCATCAAAAGAATCAAGGTTCTTCTCGGCCTTCCTCAGCAAGTGTTCAGCATTTGGAATACTGTGCAGCTGCTGGTGCACTTTGAACAACAATGTGATCATGTGTACTTCCAGCCTTGGGTTGCTGGGCTGGGAATAGTTTTCTGCAATATAGTCCATGCATGGGCTTGGCCTATACCCCATGATTATTTGGAAATCATTTAGGGTTACAATCGATGACACAATGTCCTCTAGCCGTGGATTATTTGAGTAGAGTTCCAATGCGAATATACTCTGCATGTTTCCAAGATTTGAACGAATCTGCTTATGAACTGTAGCCTCTAATTGGTGACCATTATACTTGTGGTAAATGCTCAGAAGGTCTTCAAAATATGCTCTAATCGACTGGATGAGAGGTTGAGATGCAGGGCAGTGCTGCTGCATATATTCTCGAATTGGCACCAGTACCTTCAGGCGAGCATCATGAGTATATGCCAGAGAGGTACTAAGCAAGACAGATTTGCTGGCCAGAATGCCTTTACCAGGTATTTGGCTTTGGATGATATCAACATCTGAGAGCCCATCAGGCAGGATTGCAAGCAAAGCCAGTAATTCTCTTGCACCAGGGGAGGCTTTCATACGAGGGCTTGAGAGTGAAATACTGATGGAGGCATCCAAATTGGAGCTTTTGCCATGTCCACTGGAGAGGATAGATGTTTTTTCTGTCTCCCAGCGGGTTAGAACGACACTGCAGCCTTCATAATCCACCAGATGAGCCATGAGATCCACAGCTAGAGGTATGTTATTTGTAAGGGAAAGGAGCTGAGTAACATCCTCGCTGTTATGAGAATCATCGGTGATATCCATGAACATTTGCCAGGCAGCATGGTCTGATATTGGTTTCAAGGGCAACAGGAATGGATGGGTCCAGCGAACTTGGGCAGGTCGCTGTGCCCCACGCATTGTGATCTAATGCATTTATGAGCTGATAGCATGAAAAAAGCAATGAGCTACTCACAACCAATGCAAGGTGTCCAAGATCTGTGAGAAGTGATAAAAAACCTTCAACCTCGCCACGGGAATTCATTGGCTCCCATGCAGTCTCCAGATTGTCCAAAACCAATAGCACAGATGGACACTCAGAAAAATACTGAACAACTTGTTTTGTGAGGTAAGGTACTGGCTGCAATCCTATGTGGGATGCAATGAGTGTAACCAATCCAACTTTGTCGGTGACCGAATCTGCAGCAACAAAAATTCGGTGTGCATATTTAGCTGTGACTTCGGGGTGATGGAGAGCAGCCCGGGCCAGGCTTGTTTTTCCCATTCCACCTGGGCCCAATATTGCAATCCTGGCCGATCCCAGTGTAAGATTTGTTACAATCTCCTGCAACTCTAATTCACGGCCATAGAAAATCTTTGGCCTCGAAGGCAACATAGAGAGTGAATTTGAGCTAAAACACATAATAAGATTTGCTGTGAAACTATGAAGATACAAATATACCTGACTTGTGATTCATTGGCCCTCTGGTATATCTAAATCAAATTAATTGGTGGTTCAAGGATAAACTGATAAACTGTTTGTACATACCGAGGAGGAGCTATCAGAAATTGTGTGCTCAGAAAATGTAGAGATCAACTCCATGATCTCAGTTTGCATGATTTCCGATTGTCTTTTCATCTCATTGATGCTATTGAAATTGATAATCCCAGACTCAATCTGGAAGGCATTCAAATCAATCTCATGCAAACTACAAAATCCTCACTCTAAAGGCATCAATAGCATGTTTTATTCCAGCTTGGCAGTCCTTCAGCAATCTAGCCAGCTCAGCTTGACGGAAAAAATGTTTGATTTTGTTTCTGTCTTGCTGTGCCTCGGCAAATACAAGTATCTTGCGAAGCGTGCTGGAGGTCCTGGCTCAGTTGTGACAAACAAGAACTGAGACCAGTTAAAACACCTGTTGAAATTTCCGACATTGTCCAACGCTGCTGGTGATAAGACTCCCTTCACTTCGGAGGTTAAATGCAGGTCCACAATTCCATAGAGGATTTTGGGGATTTTTTCGATAAGCTCAATACAGTCATCTTGGTTCCTCTTCACATTCTTTCATCTATGTCAAATTGGTATATTCTTTGAATTGGACTCCTTACCTGCACCGCATTGATCAAAGACAGAGATGTGCTGGAAATGGCCTGTAGGAATGGTGTGTCAAAACCATCATTCAAATCATTCAGGAGTGCTATGGCTGGAGTCAACCAAGCTGTGACGGCATTCAAGCGGGGTTCAATGGCGCTATGAGGGGGAGACATCTTGGGAGTGATCCACAGCAATTTACGGTGCTACACTTTTATATCCACCCTAGCAGCTATGTGCTAGTTGAGCTGAGCGGACAACTTTAACTGTTTCTTTCCCGAAGCAGATAAATTGAATTGATACAAGGGACTGGTCGGCCGCTTCGCGGCCTCCCATCCCCTTTCATTCCTCATCAGAAAACTGGAATTTCCCCTTGGCTAACAACGTTGCCGAAAGCAATGGTTTGAGCTGCAAAGAAAATTGAGCTGAAAATGTGATTGAAACTGATTGTTACAGCCAAGCTGAAGGTGTTACCGAAAGTGTTAGATTAAGTTGTAAATGGAGATATGGCTTTGGACAAATGCATTCTTATAAAGAGGGGGATGATTGGAGCCTCAGTCAGAGGTTATTGGAATGGCGACAGCAAGGTGCCGTGACCGGGGCAACTTTTAATGGTGAGAAAGCGGAGTTTGGCATTGTGTACATTTTTATAGGCGCGGAAGCGCTTAAAGTTGATCATGGGGCCAAATGCCCCGAGGAAGCGCCGTTTATTGAGCGCTTCCAAAGATCTGGACCCAGCGCTTCCAAAGCCTTGGGCGTCATCTCCCAAAAGCGGAGTTTAAAAGGCTTCAGACAGACATGGATAATTTTATAAAGAGGGAGACATTAGTTGCAGTCATTAGACTAGGATATTGTCCTCAGGCCATGACCGAAGAGGTGTCTGTTATTTTCGCTGACCACCTATGTAGCCCTATTGGGCTTCATTTCTCCCAGTATCATTTCACTTTTTCGAGTATAGGCTATTCAACAAGTGTACGGAACGCGCGTAAGCTGGTTATTTCTTTTTGGACTAATCGATCGACTCCAGTTCCTGCGGTTCCAATATCCGGGACCTGACGAGATAGCGAACGTTCTAAGCTGTATAGCCAAGGGTTAACGGCGGATGCCGCCAAATTATTTTTCATGTTACGCATCTCTAGTTCATCCGTAAGTGCTCTCCTCTGCGGCTCGGGTACGAGTGCTCACAAGATACTATCAGCTTTCAAGTATTCGATCGAAGGACTCGGCCTCAAGGACGCGGACACCTCGATCTCCACCAATGTGTCCTGGGCTGGAGAGGCCGGGTCAACATTCGACTCAGTCCCGAGTGAATCTCCCACTTGTAGCGATGTATGAAAGAACCAGTCATGTTTTGTCATAGTGGATACTTCAATGATGATTTGAAATGTTGGAGTTGAGCAAGAAAGTTGCTCTGAGCAAAACTACAAGTAAAATTGCCCTGCGGCATTTTCGGCATGGCCGCCGAAGCGAGCGGCACATCGTACCGTTCAAAGCCAGCTGATGGCCGCTGCACAATAAGATATGCCGGAATTCCGGAACCTACGGCATGTAGCATTCAGGTACGTCTCTCCAACTGTACAGACAAGTATGCAGCCAAGTTCAAAAACATACATCTATGCACACTAATAATGCAGACAAAGTATACGTATTCGCCACTTGGTACCAAAAAAAGAAAACAACTGCAACGACATTCTCCTGTTCTACACATTCTCCCTTACAGATGATTCAGGAAGCAGACGCAATTTGCAAGGGCGGGTTTGTTCATTCGGATTCAGATCAGATGCAGAGCAGCGGGTTCACGGCCATCACTGTCAAGCGTTCGAGTCGTTCGTCAGAAAGGATTATGGGAGGGAAAACGGAGAGGAGTAGGAGGAGAAAGTTAGAAACGAACCCTCCCCGAAATAAAACGTATGGAACGTGTTGATACCGCCCGAGACTGTGAAAGGAATGGAATCAGTAAGTTGAAACATCGACGAAAGATCCGAACGTAAAAAGAAAGCTCAACCGAAAAAAAAAAAGAAGGAAGGACCGAACGAAATGGAATGAAGTAATCACCACCCGATCCAGAAGGACAAGAACGGGAACCAGCACGAGAACGGGAGCAGGAACGAGCAAGGGAACGACAAGAGACCGAGAACACCACTTACGAAACTGCACACTGCACTTCTTGTCTTCGTTACCCTCACACTTTGTCACCGTCTTCTGCGGCGCGAGCAGCGCGAACGGGCGGGGGAGGGGTCGCGAAATTGCCAGTATTCGGTTGCGCTGAGGGGCATTCATGTACATGGAAATCGACTGTGATTGCCTCCCAGGTCATATCTGCTATTCCAAGCAGTCTGGGGGTGTTTTGTTGGGGGCATGCTGTGCCTCTTTCGCGTGAGTCTTTGAATTTGGTTCATCAAGTTGGTACGACGGAATGGTCATACATGTGATGGGCGACATGGCAACTGTCTTTTCAGGCTAGTAGCCGGTCTCTGGGACAAGGAAGAGTCAAGTTCTCCCAAGTCCTGATTATTTCACAAGACACGAAGAACGTCGCCGAGGAGGATAAATCTTTGATTATCGCTTCCCCCGGTGATCAAAAAGATCGTCTATAATATATCCGCCCGATCAGCAGGAGAGGTTGACAGGCCATGTGGTCAAGGGGAGGCACCAGCACACTAGAAATTTAGGTGCGAGCTGGGTGCCTCGGAGGCACCTGAATTTCAGGTACGCAGGTCCCGTGCTCCCCGTGCAAACGATGATGGGATGAACGAGGATGAGATGAATATCACCTACCAGTAACAACGACGCGGAACGTCGGATACTCTTTAAGCTCCTTGCTGACGATGTCCACGACCTGGTCGCTGACGTTCTGGTACGCGCCGAGGAAGCCACTGTGGACGTGCACGAGCTCAACGATCCCCGGCGACTCGAACGGGACGAGGAGGAACTTCGCGTCGGTCGTTCATTTGTTCAGTTCATGGGCAAGTGCCGGATTGAGCGATACGGGGAAGGAGCGGGGTGGGGATGGGGGAGAGAAGGTGAAGGGGAAGAACTGAAACCAGAACGTGAACCACGCACCCGTGACCGCGTCCTTGAGGCTGAACGTCCCGCGGAAGACGACGACGATCTCGAGCCGCGCGGGGTCCCGTGCGATGAAGCCCTGCGTGTGGCCGATTTCGAACTGCGCATCACGGTTAAGACAATACTCCGAATCGCAACACGGATAGGACAGCAGGCTCATGATGCGAATATAGCCGGACAGAGAAAAGAGATGGAAGAAGTGAGCACACAACACGCACAGCACGAATGAGCACCTGGCGCACAGGCCGCGCGCAGAACGGCTGGTACGCGGTGGAAGAGTACTTAGTGTACAGCACGAAGTCGTCGTAGAGCGCGAGCAAGATGGGGTTGGGGGCGGAGATAGGGATTGGGAGGCGCAGGAGGCCGACAGAAGAAGACGATTCGGAGTTGGGGACAGCAGCGGAAGCGGAGTTGAGGACGGCAGGCGAGGCCGACGCAGGGGTGGCGACGGCGGCGGACGCGGATTCTGAGACAACGACAGGCGACGCGAGCGAGGCTGACAGGAACAGGAACAGGACGAGGCAGGGCAGGAAGAGCGCATTCATCATCGTATCGACAAGTTGGAGGGAGGCAAAACAAGGGAAAAGGCTGACTGCATGCGGGCGAACGTGGTCTACTTTTAAGGAAACTGGCCTAAGATAGGTATGGCGCGACCCAAACCCAGCGCGCGGGATTCGGTGTCGGTATCCAGAAGGTTTGCAAATAATTCAGTGGAGGTGACAGTAGAAGACCAGCGGAATTCCTGTTTCCTGTATATTCAAACATTAGAAGCTAACGCGAGTCAGTCACCCCTGGTTCGAATTCCCCGCTTCCCCGAGGCCACGAGGGTTGCCTCTGCAACAGGAACTTCGGGGTTCACCAGCCCGGGACCGAAGTGCCGCCGATCTGCCGGAGTCAAGACACAAGACGCCTCCGCTGACAAAAACGGATTTGGTTGACATCGCACAGGGTATCCGGAGAGGAATTTCGAAAATCGGTGAGCGAAAGCAAGACAATTCGCGGTTGGCACTCCTCTGTCGACCCGAAAAGAAGAGTGAAAGCGTCGGGGTCCGACCAGCGCCGTGATTATAAGTGTTGTGATTTTGGGGTGGAAAACCGGCTTGACGTTACTTGATTTGTTGGTCCGCCGGTCGGAATGAAATGCTCGAATCGACCTTCCGTTTCGACGAGTTGAGTTAACGATATCACATACCTGGGGAGTACCGGTGTCAGTCAGTCGGCGCAGAACCTCGAAACGAGACCAGCCGCAGACGCATCGCGCTGTGGAGTTAAGCTCGCGATCCAGATCGGGAGACGTGCAGGTAATATCGTACATCCATTCACCATAAGCGAGATATTCTGTTCGTATTATCACCAGCCCAGAAGCCTCAGTGCACCTGTACGTGCTCCGCCATCCCGAACTCGACATACGGCGGGAGACGGTCATCTTCTTCCCCGTCGTCCTCCCGCGATTGAGTGGTAATGGGTGTAGGAACGGGCACGGGCATGGCGATAAGCACCGCGAGCGTCAGCGGGGCCGCGGCGGATGAGAGTAGATGGGCGCCGAAGTCGGGGTCGGGGCCATGTTTGGGCGTGGGAGGCCCGACGAATGGTTCGTGTTGGTGTTGGTGCGCAGATAGAGGCTGTATCGCACCCGCACGAATCAGATTTCAGCGCATGGATGAAGAGGTCGCACGCACCATGACCTCGTGCCACACCTCCCCGCCGGCACGCGCACGCGCACCCCAATCCCAATCTAAATACGCGTCATACAGCCGCGGCCGGGGCGGGAGTTTGCGTTCTGGGTCGGCGCGTGTGGATAGAGGAATGGCTGGGCGGAGAAGGCGCATGCGGGCCTCGACGACGCGCGAGCGCCAGAAGAGCATGAGGCCGATGAAGACGACGATGGAGAGCGCGGCGATGACGACGTAGCCTGCGGGGAGCGGTAAGTATAAGTTAGACGGACGAGATATGGAGGTGGAAGTATATTGGTACGCACGGTATAGTGCTTTCGAGTCGTTGAACATGGTTTGGTTGCCGCTGGACATGATTCAAGCAGTGATGACTTTCGGGCGATCCAAATCGCGTCCGAAGAACAGCCAGTGCCGAGGTGGTTCCCGAGTGCGGGCGGGCGCTCAGCCAGTCCTCGCAGCGAAGAAGTACGCTGTACAGCAGAGGACGGTGGTGGCGGGAGGACAGAAAGCTGTAAAAGACCAGTGCGTGGTAAGCGCGCCCGGCGATCGCCGTATCACGCGCCTGTGATTAGATTATCTGCTTTTGGACTAGGCTGCTGAAAACAAAGTTCCCACGGTTCGCGAATGGCGGCAGTTGCTGGAGGAATACCGCGCGATGGATGCGGGGCGTGACAACCCCTATATTTTCAGCAACGCAGGTGCGAGGGCGATGTTTCCCGAATGTTGTCAAATTGCTTCCCAATCATTTATATACTTAGACAAGTCTTTGGGCTGATAATTGGGTGAAAATTAAATTGAGTGCTACATGCTAAGACTAACACTGGGGGCAACCAGCGAGACATGTAAACACCAAGTGTGTTACACACATGTGGCTCACAGTTGGAACAAAGCCCACAAAGGTGCCTTTAACAAGCGAAGGGGGGCTTTGTTGCATGCTTTATTCCCCTGTACCAGAGAACAAAGCATGCAACAAAGCCGCCCTTAGTCTAATAAAGGTGGCTTTGTAGCCTTTGTTCCATATGCAAACCACATGCGTCGTTGGCTGCCCCCGGTGTAAAGAGAGACAGCTTACCCAAGAAATCCAGTGGGCCATGTTAAGAGTGAGCTTGAGATCAGGGAAAAAGTTGAGGCGCTGGTTGAACCTGCGATCGTGGCCGTGATGACAGGCAATGAAGTTGATCCGGGAAAAAAACTCATAAATATCTTCGGGCTGGTGATTGGGTGAAACAAGAAGCGAATGCTACAGAGCCTGCCCAAGAAATCCAGTGTGCCATCTTGACAGTCAATTTGAGACCAGGGGAAAAGTTGATCACCGTGATGACGGGTGGGGCTGTTAGCTGAGTGAAACTTGAATTAAGGGATACATGCCAAAGCTGAAAAGCAAGAGGTTGCCCAAAAAAGTCAGTGTGCCGGTCAAGGTCATGGGAAAATGTTAAGAGTTGATCGGGACTCAATCAGGGAAATTGTTAAGGAGTCAATCGGGATCGGGTGACAGATAAGCACAGAGAAAAGAACACGCACCTTGGGGACTGAGCTAATTTATTGAGACAGAGGTCAGTGACTGTCAGGTGAGTGATGAGTTGAACGGAGGTCTCATGCAAAGACGGTGTTGATGAAGGCAAGGCTATTGAGTGGATTCTATAAAGTGTCACATCAAGTGTCATTGAATTCGAAATATGCTCGTTCGATACAGTTGACATTCGAACAAGCCTGTGGGTCGATCCCAATCCCAGCTCACCGAGGATCGGCCCCGCTATGGACTGCCAAAATATAGAATCAAACTCCAAAAAGCAGGCAGGATTTGAAGAGTTACTCAACTCAACTCTTTAGTGCCTTTGAGAGCTTCATGAATCGAGTTCTGTAAATTCGAAGACTTAGTTATCCCACAGTTACATAGGATTTATGGCTTGATGAATCAAATTCTGCAAATCATGATCAGAATCCAAAGCTACTATATATTTGAGACTGATCAGACTACAACAGGATTAGCGGATCCATCCTCCATCTCAGCCGGTGGCCGAACAATATTCTGTGTCGGAACATTGAGTGTTGAAAGGTATGTGAGTTTGGTATCATGTCCTCGTTCCATTTCTTCCTCAAGGCTTCTGACCAATGAGTCAATGTGTTCTACATCTTTGACCTCAGAGGAGCATTGAAAGAGTGGCCGGGCTGCCTTGAAACTTGAAATGGCTTCCTCAAGGTCTCCTCTCCACCGTGAGATCTCACCAAGATGCAACATGCACTCCGCTCTGCTTCGGTGCACATCCATCCACGTAAATCCTTCCAATGCTACAGTGAACAGGCTCTGTGCTGTGTTGAGGTCTTCCATGACCAAGAGTATGTACCCCATACTGCTCAGTGCTTTGTGAACTGTCAAGTTGTTTTGATACTTGAATGCATGTGCAAGAAAAACAGTTGTCCACCGAAAAAACCCAGCCAATGGCTGTGATTCCCCAGTTTTTTCAAATTGGCAAGTCGCTCCAGGTTATAACTTGTGAAATCTTTGTCCACAGAGTGTGTATACTGGAGCAACAGAGTTTTCGCGGCTGCAGTATGACCATAACAAAGGTGAAAGTCAGCCATGAACAGGTCACAACCTGCCATTCCAACATAATCGTGTCCAGTAGCAAATATCTTCTTTTGGTCCTTCAAAGCCTGTGCAATATAATCTAGGTTTTCACCGGTTATAATTGTGATCCCTGCTAGATTGATAACTGCAAGAGCGTGTTCGAGCGAATGCTCCTGATCAGATGTTGCATTCTTGATCTGCATATGGATCTCCTGAGCCTCACTATATTCGGATTTCAGATAATAAGTCACGCCCATGATACACAGGAGGTTGTAATCTGCGTCAGATCCCTTCATCCCACATTGGCAGAGAAGCTCCCTTGCACTTGAAGTGGAAGCCGTGGTGTACCGGAGAATTGGGGCACACAAGAAGACCATTGCACTTTGCACTCGTGCAAATGATTCATGGATCATGTTACCCTCTAACCTCGCCAGCTTCTGGCATCTTTGTGCATTGCTTTGTGCTGCCGGGTTATTTCCGGCCTCCAATTCGCAAAGGGATATGCGGTGTACTACATACCACTCCAGATAGATCTTTTTGGAGGCCACTGCCAACTCAAGTGCAGTGCATAAAAATTGCCTAGCTCGCGGAATGTTGTACTGACGGAAGAAATACTCTCCAGCACGGCCGTAAAATCGGCCTATGGATGTTCCAGTCAGCAAATGTAGTGTAAGATGGGTTTTGGAGCACACATTTCACCACTGGGTCATCAAAAGAATCCAACTTCTTCTCGGCTTGGCTCAGCAAATGTTCAGCATTTGGAAGAACATGTTTCTTGCAGTATCCCGAGCAACATTGCAATCATATGTACTTCCAGCCTTGAGTTGCTGGGGTGGGAATAGTTTTTTGCAATATAGTCTACTATCCATGGGCTTGGTCCATACCCCATGCCTCTTCGGAGATCACATAGGGTTACAATTGACCAGACAATGTCCTCTAGCCTTGGATTATTTGAGTAGAGTTCCAATGTGAATATGCTCTGCATGTTTGCCAGATTTGAAGCAATCTGTTTATGAATGGTAGCACCTAATTGGTGACCATGATACTTGCGCATAATGCTCAAAAGGTCTTCAAATCGTGTTCTAACCGATCGGATAAAAGGTTGAGATGCAGAGTAGTGCTGCTGCATATATTCACGAATTGGCACCAGTACTTTCAGTCGAGCATCATCAGTATATGCCAGAGAGGTACTAAGCAATACAGATTTGCAGGCCAAAATGTCTTTAGCAGGTATTTGGCTTCGGATTATATCAACATCTGAGAGCCCATCAGGCAGGATTGCAAGCAAAGCCAGTAATTCTCTTGCATCAGGGGAGGCTGTCATACGAGGGCTCAAGAGTGAAACACTGATAGAGGCATCTAAATTGGAACTTTTGCCATGGCCACTCGAGAGAATAGATGTTTTTTCTGTCTCCCAGCGGGTTAGAATGGCACTGCAGCCTTCATAATCCACCAGATGAGCCATGAGATCCACAGCCAGAGGTATGTTGTTTGTAAGGGAAAGAAGTTGAGTGACATCCTCACTATTGTGAGAATTATCTGTGATATCCATGAAAGTTTCCCAGGCAGCATGGTCTGATATTGGTTTCAAGGGCAACAGGAACGGATGGGTCCAGCGAACTTGGGCAGGTTGTTGTGCCCCACGCATTGTGATCTAATGCATTTATAAGTCAGTGAGATGAAAACAAGTGATGAGATACTCACAACCAATGCAAGGTGTCCAACATCTGTGAGAAGTGATAGAAAGCCTTCAATCTCACCATGGGAACTCATTGGCTCCCATGCTGTCTCCAGATTGTCCAAAACCAATAACACGGATGAACACTCAGAAAAATACTGGACAATTTGTTTTGTGAGGTAAGGTGTTGGATGCAGTCCTATGTGGGATGCAATGAGTGTGACCAATCCAACTTTGTCGGTGACCAAATCTGCAGCAACAAAGATTTGGTGTGCATATTTAGCTGTGACTTCTGGGTGATGGAGAGCAGCCCGGGCCAGGCTTGTTTTTCCCATTCCACCTGGGCCCAATATTGCAATCCTGGCTGACCCCAGTGTAAGATTTGTTACAATCTCCTGCAACTCTAATTCACGGCCATGGAAAATCTTTGGCCTTGAAGGCAACATAGAGAGTGAATTTGAGCTGAAACATATAATAAGATTTGCTGTGAAGCTATGAAGATACAAATATACCTGACTTGTGATTCATTGGCCCTCTGGTATATCTAAATCCAATTAATTGGTGGTTCAAGGATAAACTGTTTGTACATACAGAGGAGGAGCTATCAGAAATTGTGTGCTCAGAAAATGTAGAGATCAACTCCATGATCTCAGTTTGCATGATTTCCAATTGTCTTTTCATCTCATTGATGCTATTGAAATTGATAATCCCAGACTCAATCTGGAAGGCATTCAAATCAATCTCATGCAAACTACAAAATCCTCACTCTAAAGGCATCAACAGCATGCTGTAATCCAGCTTGGCAGTCCTTCAGTAACCTAGCCAGCTCAGCTTGCCGAATAAAATGTTTGATTTTGTTTCCATTTTGCTGTGCCTCAGCAAATACAAGTATCTTACAGAGTGTGCTGGAGGTCCTGGCTCAGTTGTGGCAAACAAGAACCGAGACCAATTAAAACACACCTGTTGAAATTTCCGACATTGTTCAAAGCTGCTGGTGATAAGACTCCCTTGGATTTGGACGTTAAATGGAGGTCCACAATTCCATAGAGGATTTTGGGGATTCTTTCAATAAGCTCAATACAGTCATCTCGGTTCCTCCTCACATTCTGTCATCCAGGTCAAATTAGTATATTCTCTGAATTGGACTCCTTGCCTGCACGACATTGATCAAAGACAGAGATGTGCCGGAAATGGTTTGTAGGAATGGTGTGTCAAAACCATCATGCAAATCATTCAAGAGTGCTATTGCTGGAGTCAACCATGCTGTGACGGCATTCAAGCGGGGTTCAATGGTGTTATGACGGGGAGACATCTTGGGAGTGATTCACAGCAATTTACGGTGCTCCACTTTTATATCCATCCTAGCAGCTATGTGCTAGTTGAGCTGAGCGGATGACTTTAACCATTTCTTCCCCAAAGCAGATACATTGAATTGATACATTAGTTGCAATCATTAGACCAGGATGGTTGTCCTCCCCGAAGAGTTGTCTCTTATCTTTGTTGACCAACCTCATTGGGCCTCATTTCTGCAAATCATTATCATCGATTCTGTTTTTATCGCTATCATTTCAGCTTTTCCATTACAGGCTATTCAACAAGTGCCCAGAACACGCTTTAGGCTTGCACGTGCATAGAGAATAAGCACCGCAACTAGCACTCGATACTTTCCGCCTCCGCTCCACTTCCTTTTTGGGATGAGCACCGCCTCCTAATGCTCTCTGCCGACGGCACGTCGAATCTCGGCAACGAGGTCAAGCCAAAGCCCAAACAATGTTTGGTTGTTTGGCATCCTAGCTCTCTTCCCCTACCTCCACTCGCGACCCCCGCCGAAGGACGACGGTGGCGACGAGAGCGATGTGACAACGCCGACAACGCCCCAGTGCCACCCCCACCTCGTCGCGGGCCTCCTGCCTAGCGCACCCACGACGCCGCAGATCCAGCGCACGGCGCAGGAGCTCTTCCCGTCCCCACTCCCTGGGTCCCCGCCCCTGTTCGCACGCCTCGTCGGATCCCACGAACACGCCAGCAGTGTCGACAGTGGCGCCGACGGGTGACTCAATCGAGCTGCTGGCGAGTCTGCGGCAGCACTCCCACGCCGCGGAGCAGGCGCTGTACACACAGCTCGCGACGATGCCCGTGGGTGCGCTGAACAACGTGTGGCACGCGTTCATGATCGCGGCCAAGGGCGTGGGTCAGGGCAAGCTCGCTGGCGTCGCTGCAGCTGGTGTTGACACTCGCGGTGCTGAACGACAAGAACAGCTCTGCGTCATCGTTTTTCTTGGAGAAGCAGCTGTTTACGGCGTTGACGCAGTAGGTGCAGCCTGATCCGCATCTCTACCCAACCTAACTGTGTCGCACGGTGCCTGCGCTGCCACCCAAATCTCAGCCTAACCCTTCTAGTCAATACATTACCACTCACTTTTGTAGCCTATCTTCTGCCTCAATATAGGTAGCATTGTATATCCCTAGAAATATAATTCAAGTATTTTTTCTCCATTTCGTGGACTTGTCTGAATCTGCTGTCCAAACAGCGCCATGGCGGCAGCTTGCGCAGCACATCACAGCAAAAAACACTTTGCCGAAAGATGCCGCAAATCAAATTCCCGTTTGGGTAAAGGGGCAGAGGCAGAAAATACGCAACTCGCAACTAGTATTTGCATAATAGGCTGGCGGGGCGTTTTGAGATAGGGGAGCAAGCAGTCTAGACTATAAATCATGTATACTTGTTGATACTGGCAGCCACTGGGATGTTTAATTACTCCATACTTGTACGATAACTGAAGTGGGCGAAGGGACAAATGGAGTGTTAGAGAATGAGACAAGGGGGAGACGACGTAGACACACAAATACTTGTAGCCAAAGATGCGCGGGGCCATTGTGGACACACCGTCAAGTGTGTGAATCGCTGTGGGCAACACATGCACGAAAAAAAAATCAGCAAGGAGGGGACGAAATAGAAGGAGAAGAAAACGCACCCCGGTGGATATTCTGCCCACCCACCATCTGCTCGACGTAGCGCGCGAACTTGGCGTCCCTGGCGCGCGGCTGGCCTGTGTTGCGTTGCAAGGCTGAGGGCAGTTAAGTCGAGTTGATCTAAGCCGAAGGGATTGAGTCAGAATTCATGTAAAGGATCGAACACGGAATGGAATGGGGTGAGTGAGACGCAACCGACCGAAGGTGTACAGCTTCACCATTGCATAAGGCGGCGTGGCCTTGATCGAGAATGCGGTGAAACAGTGCACTTGATATACGACTAGAAATAGCTTAGATTCGTGCTTGCACAAAACAACCACAAAACCACCACTACAACAATCTATTCCTCCAAAGATGTAAGTGCTTCTCTTTGTGAGTTCGGGTCTGGGCTGTAGTATGCGACCAACGGGTTTGGAACAAACACAATTTGACTGCTAGACTTCAACAAAGCTGTTCAACAACACACTAGCACTACACAGCTGCCAACAACAATACCGCTAGCACCTGGGATGGGCAGGGTTATATGGGTTGGATACAAGGTGGCTGGATCGTTAGATCGAGGGCACCAGGGCAGAGTATGTAGGTTTGTGAAAATCCTCGCAATGGGATACCCAAAGACTATTGAGGCTAACAACAAGGGGACTTCAATCCTCAAGCGACAAGGCAGTCCTTAAGCCGCTGACCTATTCCTTAACCAAGAACAGGAATGTTTCCACTTTGTATTGGCAATAGACACTATAAGCGTCCAGCTAGCGACCCAACACACTACGACAGTTCCGTCAATATCGGGGTGAAGGCAAAGTAACTGACAAGTTACAGTCGGTCTAGAGGTGGGGGCACCTAGTCCGTCTTCTTCTTAGTGGGCTCAAGTCAACACACAATTACCTAGCAGGCGATCCAACACACTACAAATATATCGGGGTGAAGGCAAAGCTGCTAGCGCAACTGCTAGCTGGTTCTCGAAGAGAACACCCTTGGTTTTATACGTGAAGACTCCGCGAGCCAACAACTTAGAACCTCAACTTAAGATCTCGACGTGTCCAGAGTCAACAGTATTGATTCCAATAAAGCTACTACTTGTGAAGTGTGTGTAAAATCTCCACTAGCAACCTGAGACCACCTGCACCAACTTCGTACAAAGTCGGGGTGTAATAATCTGAGGTTCTAGCCTGCTCTGTGCTCCCTTTATACTGCTGAGGTCCATGGTACATGTGATAAACAGAATGAATAATATAAATGAGTGAAAATGATGTGATAGATACAACAGCCAATGAAACGACTGCCAGGCCCGCGGACACTCCCTTGGAACTCCGACCGCTGTAGAGTAAATCAACGGCTGAAAATGCCCCCTAACTCCGGTACATCAATAGAGTAAATCAGCGCTGAAAAGGGTGATGTCCGGTCCATATAGAGTAAATCCCACGGAGTGCGAATTTTTTTTTGAGTACCATCGGCTTCAAATTTGACAGAAATGTCGTTGAAAGCGGTGATTGCTGGTGATCGGCTGCCGTTGACGGTGATCGGAAACAACACCAATTGCACCACAGCAACGGAACAACTTTTTTCTTCCCTCTTCTCTCGACTTCTCTGATGGCCGGTGTCATCTTGCTCGAGCCCCGGAACGCAACATCAATATTTTCCAGCACATAGCCCCTCCAAATCGCACTTCAGCTCGTTCGCTCGCTTTATTCACCCACGCGCCGATGTCCGAATTTGTCTACCTTTTGACAGAAGTCGGTGTTCGAGCCCTAGGTAACGAGACATACAGTTTGACGGGTGGAGACTTTGGGTGGGAACATTGGCAGGCACTTACCTCCCGAGCTGTCTATCAGATTCTAGATCTCCCTGGTTTCGATGAAGATTCCGACGATGAGGACGAGGAAGAAGAAAAATACGAGGAGCCGGAAGGGACCAACGGGAAAAAATGGAAACCAAAGCCGCCACGAGGAACTGTGAAAAGAAGAAAACCGAGGAGTCGAAGTCCGGCGCCACCCAGGCACCAGCGAAGCGTCGGAAAAAGCCTGCGCCCCGAGCTAAAAAGTACCAGTAGTGGATTCTGCATGTATGGTCCGTCTTATTAGGGGCCCATAATTAATTGAGATAGCTCCGTTGCATTGCCCAGGTGAAATTGACTGTGAGCCGTCACTCTGGAGCAAAAATGGGTCGCAGGAGAAAAAAAATGGCATTTTTAGGCTATGTCCGACCAAAATAGAGTAAAACAGCCGACTCGGCGGAAATTTCATAGAGTAAAACAGGGTCAAAATCGGGCAAAAAGCGGTCGGAGTTCCAAGGGAGTGTCTGCGGGCCTCGACTGCCGTTTGGTTTTATGATGGGTCTATGCCAAGCAGAACAGCCACCCTGATCCGCTAGCGTCCATTTATGGGTATCGTGAGTGATCCCTCAGCTTGCCATCAGCTGCTGGAATCGCTATCCTGACGAAGCGGAGTTGAATCTGCCGCCTGGAGTCATCTAGCATGAGTCAGAGCACCGGCTAGCAGCCCGTTTATCCGTTACTGCATATGTGGTGACCCACGCATCCGCACCAATAGCCTGCTAGCTATTCTTCTACTGTCTACGTTGTCTCTGTTTGTGACTCGTGACTGCGTCGCGACCATCACGTGCTCGCATCTGTGTTTCGGGTCTCGGGTCGATCGCTAGAGGGGTACCGCACACTAGCGCCCTTGCTAGAAGGCTGCTAGCACATAGTTTACTACCCTTCAGATCTCAGACTCGCCGCTCGCACCTCCAGCTAGCGTGCTCACAATACCACTCTCCTGTGTCTCGCTTCCTAGGTGCTAGCACCTTGACTGTGTAGGCTTATGGTTATTTCCCCGTGGTTTGTGCCTTCAGACCGTACTAGCGCGTCACACTAGTCGTATCTGATGCTACAACCGGCAGCTTGGGCTCACTCCAGTTCTCCTTTATATCACCTAGCCAGAGTCCTGAGTGCTAGTAATAACACTTCAGAAGTGCTAGCGCTTTCCCGTTGTATAAATACTGGTCCTAGGAAATCGCAAAATAGCACTAGATGCAGCACGCTCTTGTTATGGTGTTTCATCGGCGAGGGACACGGTCGCGCCGCCCAGGCTGTGTCCTGCAAATTGACCATTCAGCGTCAGCATACCATCCCCGCACGGAACTCAAGTTGAATGAATGAATACAATTGAACTGATGAAATGGGAGGGAGTTGAATGCATGAATGAGTGAATGAAAACAATATCGTACATCCATTCATCATCATCGCAATAATCCAAGTGTGCGTTGTTTTTGTATTATCGTCAATCAGTGCACCTGGACGTGCTCCGTCACCCCAACCTCGACATAGGGCGGAGGGAGGCCTTCATCTCCATCATCCAGCATCATCGTCATTCAGCATCAAAGATGGAGAGTGCGACACGGGAACGGGCATAGCAATGAGCACCACGAGTGTCAGCAGGGCCACCACAGGTGGTAGCAGAGCAGTGCCAAAGCCAGAGTCGGGGTCGTGTTTGGGCATGGGCCGGGGAGGCACGACAAGCGGTCGGGGTTGGCGGGCGGATAGGGGCTGCGGAGGATCGACCAAATGAATCCATGAATCAGAGTTAATCAGCTCCGGGACGAGGATGGCTAGCAGCGGCCCGCACGCACCATGACCACGTGCCACACCTCCCCACCCGCACCTGCACCCAATCTAAATACACATCACACTGGGGGCAGATGCCGTGGGCGTGGGTTCATGGCAGAGGACCGACACTTGCCATGGCACTTGCCACAGCACTCACCATAGCCGTGCTTGGATGATCAATCTGTCTTTGTTCTTACTGGCCACGTGTTTGCCGCATGGGCTGCCTAAGTTAGGTGCCGGAGATATCTGACACACCAGTGAGCGGTTGATCTCGGTTTCAACCGTTTGTCCAGTTCTCATGCCAGTTCATCGACACCAAACCGGATCATGGCAGGTCACTTCCTCTTCAAGTGAGGAATCCAGACTGTTCCCAGTGTATTACAATACACTCCGACGAAAAATCACAACATTTAAGCCCAACCACATTTCTGCGCATTTAAAACGTACGGCAGGGTTCGGGCTGTTCCGTCACGTATACCATGACCGGGCCACTTTGTTTCCTTTCCTTAAATCCTTCCAACCATTTCTATTCCCCTCAGACTACAACCACTCAATCAATCTCTCCCCACTGAAACTCTTTACTGCTTGACATTCTCAATGCATTGCATAAATGTCCAACAACAGGATCAGATGTATCACAAAAAAAAAACTGCCTGAATTGTGTCCACCCAACATATCTTCCTCTCTTAAACATGAACAAGTTTACGATTGACTCTGGTACTGAATAAGCTTGTTGGGTCGCAGTTCAATTTGTACTCTGGCTCCGGGCCCACAAACAAACTTGGTCTCAATGGTCTGTTCTCATTTACACTCTCTTATTGCTGATTCTCACTGTTGTGTACATGCCCATACAGAACTTGGATTTACATCAGCACATGACAGTTTGCAGACTTTTATTCAAGATTTCGATGCCACGAACTGGCCTTGTATTCCGTCTTTCCCACCACACTTGTTTCAACTTGTTTGATGTATAGATTCATCTTTATTGCCTTCCTTTTTTGCTCCTCACCTACCAGGAGCCCCGCACTGTAGGCAGAGGCTACCTTGGTTGAACTTTCAGGTGTAGAATTGAGCTCAGGAGGATGTTTGCAAGCAAGAGGTAATTGCGAGGCAAACCAGTAAGGTAACTACCACAAGTAGTCTAGCTTTTATGTAGGGAATATCAATATCAAATAGGTAACAATAGTAACGAGTGAGTCAGAAGGAAATTGATATCGAACACATGTAGATATAGTGACGGTGAAATAGAAGGTGAAATAAAATGTGAAATAATAGATAGTTGCCATGTTTCAAGCTTGTATTTCCAACATCAGGGAGCCCTCTCTCTTGATGCTCCACGCCTTCGGGACCTTCCCCTAATTACTTGTATATTAACCAGATTCCTCAAACATTGTAACTGTTGTCTGATTTCCCCCTACTTTTCTCAGCCGCTCCACGGATCGCTCACATTAGTAGTTCAGTTTCATCTTGCTTTCCGAATCCGCCCGACACATCGAAGCTTATTGGGCTTCAATTCATTTTTGACTTCCCCGATCAGCCCTTCAACATCCGCTCAAAAGGAAAATTCAAAAGGTCTCCTTTGATTCATTCTTTCTCTCACCCCACCATCTCCCCATGTCGCATAGACTCGCAGTCCGTCGTTTACTCTCAGTCCTCATCTTGATTACCGGTCTCCTCTATGCCCAAACTGTATTTGCTTCGTCGAAACAAAGATCTCCATGACCTCGGTGGTGTCCTCGTCACTGTCCTAGGCTTCCTCCTTCTCTATATATAGGGAAAAAGAGTGAACCCCTGGGCTCAAATTTCCCAGTGTTCTACTTCATCCAGCACTGCAGCCAAGAAATCCTCAGTCGTCTTCACCGGCGTCCACCCCAGCGCGTGCGACCGCTCCGAGTCAGCCCGCCCATTGTTGCCGAGGAGACTGTGCAGGCTCGGCTGAAAGTCATCAATGTCACACCAGGGGCAACAAGCAGCGCATGCAGGGGCTACATGCAACAAATGCATGTGGTCTGCACTTGGAATAAAGACTACAAAGTTGCCTTTGACAGACAAAGAGTGGCTTTGTGGCAGGCTTTGTTCTCCCACACAGAGGCATAAAGCATGCCACAAAGCCTGCCTTTGAATGCCAAAGGCCACATTGTGAGCCTTTTTGCTAGTACAGACCACATGCATTTGTCACATGCGGCCTTTACATGCGCCTAAAGTTGCCCCCGGTGTCAATGTCGAAATCCAAAAGATCCACTGTAGAACGAAATACAACGTACCAGCCCGGGGAAGTACGTGTTTAGGTCTTCCTGCATGAATGAACGGCGCGCCCCAGCGCGTGTCTCCACGACTTCCGCGATCTTCCCCCATGCGACGTCCCCGTTAGTAGCGAAGTAGTATCCGTGCCTTCCGTGTGCTGCGCGGTTGGCCGTGGCGGTGATATAGAGGGACTCAATGAGGTCGGCAGCTAAAATACCATCAGATTGAGACCAGTCATATGTAGTTAAAGTACGCACTTTCAGAGACATCAACAATAGCGATGCGATTTGTTCCCTCGCCAACGAATCCCGCGGCGCGGCGGGCAAACGAAGCACTGAGAATCCCCGTAAAACCGAGGTTCGTCGCATTCTGCACACCCGCTTCGGCCAGGATGCCGCGGGGTGTGCCGAAGACGATTCCGGGCAAGACAATATACGAGTTGATGTACCCTGTGAGACAAGTTGTATTACAATTCACAAACCACAAAAATGAGAGGCTGGGGCAGACCCTGCGTATCAGCGTCGACAATTGCAAGGTCTACGTTGTGGTGCGGCTGTGTAGCAGGGAGCGTCTCAATGTGTGCGATGTCCGTGTCCTTGTATATTGTTTGCGAGAAAATGCCCTTGGTGTCGTCTGCGAGACATCCTAGACTGGTATTAAGGGCGGTTCTACATGGGGTTGTATTGAGAGGACGTACCAGTTCCTGACTATGGTAAATGTATCAATCTATGCGAGCCAGAGATGAATCATTGCCTGTACTCGGCAATGCTTACCATGTGAAGCAAGGTCGGCTTGATGCGAGTAGTCTCGAACCGTTTTTTGAGGCCTCGCAGAATAGACTCTGCCGCTTGCAAGTTGTCGGAGTCCGCCTGTGAGTTCACATCAGAAGCCCGCTTGACGTATTCTGGCTACGAAGCATGCCACACCAAAGAGAAGACCACATCGGCAGTCGAAGCTATCTGCTCGACCAGCCTCGCATCGTTGTGCGAGCCGAAAACGACGTTGAGTCGCAGGTTGAGCACCCGGAGCTTTTCCGCTTTGTCCGCCGAACGAACGAGGGCGGTGATGTTTTGATGTGGATCATTCTTTTCGAGGAAGCGCGAGAGGATGGGGCCGCCGATATATCCTGCGGTAGTTATTGCGAGTCGATCCAAATGATCATTTTAAAACAATGGAATAGTAAGTACCTGTTCCACCGATAAAGAGTATGTTTTTCATGTTGGAGAAGGGGATTCGTGTTGCACAATAGTTGTTCTTTTGAAGAGCTTACACCGATGGCCGCTTTATACGCAGGTTCGACCGTCCGGTCCAGAAATAAACCTTCTCACCAAGCGGATGAGTAAGTGCTATTTTATCCCGAAATTTCGGTCAAGCCGACATTGGAAAGCTTGGTGATCGTTGTTTTCGCCGAAATATCGGAGTTCTGCGTATGAAAACGTAACTTATAAAGCGAGTCCCAGTTACCTTCCGCGAGCTTGAAATCGGAGGTAACCGTTTCATTGAAAATGATGCCGGCCCATTTGTGTATCTATCAAAACACCTAGCTGTGAAAGAGCTTGAGAAACAGCCTTACCTTCACTGATTTGCCGCGAGACAAATAAGAAGGCACGAAGTGGAGCTGTCTGCTGACTAGGCGGACACAGTCTTCCCCCCATCTCTCCCCTTCCTCACAGCAGGTCCCTGGGAATCGAACCTTGTACCATCAATTACTCTTACGGACCGAGTTGAGAGAAGCCGATTGTGTGCCGTACACCATGTTCGGTTGTGTCCTATTCCTCGTCCCGGTCTATAACGGGCGGTTTCGCAATGTCTTGGTTCGAATTGATTGACAGATTCGGCCCATGGTTCGAAATCCAACTTGTCATCATAGATCGGTGTCGTGTAAAATACCGGAGATATAAAACCGTTTTCGACGAAGATCAAGGGAATGTCAATGCTTAACTGAAATATCAATGTTGAACGGCAAGCCAAGACAAGGCTTGATGCGAGATGGTTGCTCTAGAGGACACCCTGCTTGAAGGCGGATTCCGATCATCGTCGATTCCGCATGATTGGTGACTAACCGGGCCGCCAGACAACCGCCAGAGCCCGTGCTTGATGCGCGGCATGTTTGACCCACTGTGATCGCGCCTTTTGCTTGCAACCACTTTGTCACCACTTGGACACCCATTTTGTGTGTACTTCTTCGTGGTCTTCGCCTCCAAGGACCAACAATGTCCCGCAAGAGTGATCACCGCCTCAAGCAATAGACCGTTTCGTCGTGGCGAAGCCAGGGTTCCATCCGTTTTTCTCGTCGGAACTCGTGCAATATGCTACCGAGGGGCAGCAATCACCACTCACTGTGTTCAGACCCTCCCTGCACAGAGACTTGGTTCAGGTACCTACGCAGACCTCTACAGATCGCTCTGTGTAGGTGGCTGGACAGGCTCTGTGTAGCTCTGTATAGCTCTGGGCAGGTCAGTGTATGTCAGTGCATGTCAGTGTAGGTCAGTGTAGGTCATGGTAGGTCTGTGTAGTCATCTCCACAGGATTAAGATACTGTAACAACAACCCGCTGCGGATGTTGAGCTGGCAAGAGAAACTCTGGTCTGTGCAGCTCTGCGGATGTACCTACCCTCACTACACTGACATATACAGACTCTGCGTAGTTGTCTACGCTTCGGCTACACCCAGCTACCCAGACACTGTGTGTAGTCGTCTAAACGGGATCTGTGTGGCCGACTAAACATGTCTACGCATATCTAAACTCAACTACCCAAACTGTGTTTAGGCCACCCTTGAACGTAGTGACTGCTACTCTCTGTTCTGTGTCCCTCAATCGGTTGACATGTTTTGAATTTCATGTTACTTCTTCAGTCACCTCCTGCCTCAATATTCCTCCTCGCACAAATCCTTCCTTTTCATCATTCTGCTGTTCTTCTATAAGGCTTCTTTCTCTCCTTCCCTTATGCTCAGGAGCATACACTGATCTTTTTTTGTTCAGTCCGCTCTTCCTCGAGTGTCATAGAAGATCATCACGATCAACCGCTCATCAAGATAGTATATCGGATATCTCCGGCATTGACACCGCCGAACTCAGGCCGCCCACGCGGCAAACACGTGGCCAGTAAGAACAAAGACAGATTGATCAGCCGAGCTCGGCTATGGCAAGTGCCGTGGCAAGTGTCGGTCCTCTGCCATGAACCCATGCCCACGGCACTTGCCCCTAGTGTCATATAGCCGCGACCGGGGCGGGAGCTTGATTTCGGCGCATGTTGATAGAGGGGTGGCTGGGCGGAGGAGGCGCATGCAGCGCTCAACGACGTGTGAGCGCCAGAAGAGCATGAGACCGATGAAGACGACGATGGAGAGGGTGGCGATAACGACGTAACCTGTGTCACAGTGGTGACGGTGAGTTGCGCGGAGGTGGGGAGGGAAGATACTGTGCAATTTCGTTCAATTCGGCACAGGTTGTGACCCGTGACCCAAAATACCGATTCGGCACTTCGGCAACCAACGAAGTTTGGCGTGACACCTCCAAAAATTCGGCATTCAAGACGGAAATTTTCGAAAATTCTGCCTTTTTTGCACCTCTGAGGGAGATTTGGCCCTGATGTCACGCATTTTACATTCGGCACTGGGTGCCGTGACCCGTGACCGAAACCAAAATTCATCGTGGCACAGGGGGTGCGTGATGCGTGACTGCCGAATTGAACGAAATTGCGCAGTAAAAGGGATGGATGGATGAATGAAGCAGTGTGGTAGCAGGACACACAGTAGAGCGCCTTTGAGACGCTGAACATGGTTTGGCTGCCGCCGGACATGGCTCAAGCAGTGCCGAACCCCCGAGTGATCCAGTGACAGATCACGTCCGAAGAACAGTGAGCGCCGAGTGCAGTCACATGCATCAACCAGTCCCTGCACAATGAAACAGAGAAGAAACAGGAAGAAGGACTCGGAGTTTGGTAGCAAAAGAAAAAAATAAACAAAAACGGCATTGGCATGGGCTGTTATGAGCAGAGTTGTGCCAGTGCAAGGTAGGGAGGTTGTTGTGAGTAGGTTGAGCATTAAATTCATAATGGGCATAACCTCACAGACGATTGCTGTAGTGAAAATTCCCACACTGAGTGTTGAGCTCTCAAAGAACAGTGAAATGAGCACAATGAAGCCCAATCATTAGAGAGGTTTTGCAGAAGCTGCATGGGCCACATGCGGCTTTTGTGCATTGTGCAAAGCCGCATGCGGCACCATGCAGCTTTGTTTCCCTATCAATGATGTATTTGATCCTTGCGTAGATGCCGTAGAGTGCTTTGGAAGCTGTTGGTATTTATCCGGCATCAGTTGGGTGGAGCAAGTGTGGGAAATAGCCTTTTTTTGGCAGTGTTACAGCCATAGCCGCACAGCAGCCGTAGAGAAGCCAAAATAATGACGTCAAAATGATGCACATCATGGTTGGTGAGTGGTTAAATGTACGGTATAGCACCTAATTTACTAGCATTTCATCAAAATGAATATAGATACACTCATAAAACCCTTGGTTTATCATGCGGCTTTGCACAATGTGCAAAAGCCACATGCGGCTTTGCACTACCTGTCTATTATCCAACATTGCGAGACATACAGTCACAATAAATGAAATTCAAACAAACCATACATGCAGACTCAGAGATACACACATGTGAGATAATATTGGGGGAAAATAGCAAGCAGGCATAGAGGAATACATTCACATTCCAACTGAATGGGTTTCGTCTTTGGAGATCTCACAGATTACACCTCTTTCTATCTTTTAACTCTTGAAGTTTCATTCATTCACCAAATGGACCAGTACATGTGAGTTCACAAGTTCCAGCCTGGCATCAATTTGGGCAACGTCCTTGGCCTGCAGTGCCTGCTCAAACAGTGGTCGGGCTGCCTCCCAGAACCCAATTGCCTTTGAGGTGTGTCCTTGTCCCTCTGCAAGATCTCCAAGATGTATCATGCATTGTGCCCGGCTGTGATGTACATCCATGTAGGTGAATCCCTCAAGTGCCACCAAGTAGAGATTGGCTGCTGTTTCTTTGTCATTGGTCATGAACATGTCTCCTAAAAAGAGGAGTGCCTTGGCAAGCTCCAATCTTGCTTTGGATTTGTTAGCAAATGCACAGTATATCACTGGCCATCTGGATTGCCACTCAGAGGCTGGCCAAGTCCTGATATTGGCAAGGTGTTCTAAGCAGCATGATTCAATCCGGTTTTGCTCTCTAAGGGCAGAATGAAGGCATTCCTGAAGTTTGGTCCTTGCCAAGTCAAATTTCCCTTCTCTGAGTTCTACTTCTGCTTCAAGCATGCTACATAAGACAATATCCACTGGATCCGAAGAATTCCTGAAGATATTCTTTGCCTTCTTCAAATTTTGCTGCACATCTTCTGCATTCCTACCAATCTTTATGTCAATCCGGGAAACATCCCTAATTGCTACTGCATAGGGGTAACAATCACAGTGGGGGGGATGCTTTTTGGCCATGTGGCTGTAATGCTTCTGGCTTGAGCATATTCTGATTTCAGAAAATGGTTCTCTGCTTGAGCCCGAGTAATCCAGTAATCAACACGTCCTCCAGACATGCCACAAATACTCAGAATCTCTGAACTTCTTCGGAGCTGGCTCATGCTCTGTCTGAATTCTCCGCATTGTGTGGAACACATAGCTGAAATCCCAAGACAGTTTGCTTCTGTGTGTGAATTTGCTGACAACTTTGAGAGTCTCTGTGCCTCAGTAGCATGCACCTGGGTGGCATAACAATCTCCAGTCCTGCACTTGAGCCAAGCAATGCTCATCAAAACATTGCACTGTTGATTAATGTCCCCACACAACTTAGACAATTCCAGGGCTTTGTGAAAAAAAAGTGTAGGTTTAGATAAATTCATTTCAAGGTCCAAAAGATGATCTCCAGCTGCTGTATAGAATTTGGCTAGGAACCATAAATTGTCTGAGACAAGAAATCATTTGCAACAAGACAGAACTCACCTCCGATAAGCGGGTTGTTGACATGTTCAACAAGAGGTATTGCTTGGGTTATCATTTGTTCTCGATCAACAGACGGGTAATATCGGTCCGACGAATCTCTGTCTGACAAAACTTCAATAATGAAGTTTATCTCCAGCTGCAGGTCACGCCTTCGGAACAGAATTGGCTGAATGCAGTCCATCAACATTGGGTAACCCTGACGGGTAAGTCTGTTGAATCCATTTAAGAAAAGGATACAATACATTGTATCTGTGAGATTTGAAGCATTGTCATGCAAGCTCCGTTTCAAAACTTCCTGCAGATTTCCTAGATTCAAAGTGATTTGATTGACTACAGGTTGCAGCTGCCTTCCATTAAATTTTTTGAATAGTTTCAAAAGCGCATAGAAGTACCTGCAAAGAGGTTGTACAAGGGACTCGGAGGGTACCCAAATCTGCTGGATATGTTCTCTCAAGGGCACTAGTAATCGAAGGCGCTTGTTGTCATCTTGATATGCCAGGGAGGTGGCCAGTAAAGCAGCTTTGCAGCTAAAAATGTTGGGAATTCCAAGGTTGCTGTGGACCATTTCGGTCTCGGACAGCCCATCCGGGAGGATTGAGAGGAGACTCAACAGTTTCTTGCTATCATGGGTGAGGCGGGGACTTGAAAGGGAGAGACTAATGGATGCATCCAAGTTGGACTTTCGGTCATAGCCTACAGAAAGCAGGGCTGTCTTTTCTGTTTCCCACCGAGTCAGAACAGTTGCCAGACCCTCATAATCAGACAAATGGGCAATGAGATCTACTGCAAGAGGCATATTATCTGTGAGTTGGAGAAGTTGGTTTATGTCTTCTTTTTTATAGACATTGTCCGTGATTTCCATGAAAGTTTGTTGTGCAGCATCATCTGAGAGTGGTTGCAGTGGCAATAGAAAGGGGTGTGTCCAGTGAACTTTGGCTGGCCTTTCAGCTCCCCGCATTGTGATCTGTTAGATGCTAGTGAAACAAACTGAGCAGACTGCAGGGCTTACTATCAATGCTAGGTGTTCAACCTCTGTGAGCAGAGAAAGAAACTCTTCAACACCACCTCGGGACTGGATCGGCTCCCACGCTGTCTCCAGGTTGTCCAAGATCAGCAGTGAGCCCAGCTTTCCGTAAAAATAATCGACAATATTTTTGGTAAGATCTTTGCCGGGATCCAATCCAACATGTAAGCCAATGAGTGCAACAAGCTCAGCACCGGTAGTGGCAGATTCTACACTGACAAAGAATCTGTGTTCGAACTTTGCACCAGTATCTTGATGGTGGAGGACTGCCTTTGCAAGGCTTGTCTTGCCCATTCCACCTCCTCCAAGAATGGATATTCTGGGTGACTGTTGGTGAAGCATATTTATAATGCTGGCCAACTCTGATTCACGACCATGAAAGATCTTGGGCTTGGAAGGCAACATTGAAAACGAATTTGTGCTTCAAGAAGGCATTAGAAAGAGGGAAGTCATATAACAGATACTTTACCTATTTTTGCATTCACCGGCACCCAGATAAACCTGGCTCTGAGTCAATTCAAGGCGGAAAATGTCAACTATGAACACACAGATGATCCCTCTGAGCTTGTACTAGCATCAGAAAGTGTCTGAATCAATTCAAGTAATTCTTCGTGCATAATGTTGGCTGTCTTCTTCATTTCACCTGTGCTATTGAATATTGCGGGTGTTTTGATGATCTAGAAGCATTTAGTCAATCCCCAGCAAGGAAATCCTTATAGGCCATACTCCGAAAAATTCCACTGCTTGTTCCAATCCGGCATGGCAATCTTTGCGTAGGCTCTGCATTTCATGGTTACGGAACAGGTGCCACTTGATCTTGTTCCCATCTTGTTGGGCTTCAACAAATGTATATATTTTGTGCAGGGTCCTGTATAGGAAGTTTATCAACAGCTCTCTTTTGAGGGGACACAACTTGCTCCATAAACTTCCCAATGTTATCTACCATTGCAGGAGGTAGTGATCCAACTGTTTCTGACTTGAGATAGAGGTTGATAATTGTATACAAAACCTCGTGGACGTTCTCCATCAGCTCAGCACATTCCTTTTTATTTCTTTTGATGTTCTTCAATATCTGGTGAGTTATTTGTTTGTTCATGTTCAGAAATTTCCACCTGAACCATGTTGATCAAGCTTTCAATGGTTTTTGCAATGGGCTGGACAAATGGAGGGCCAAATGCATCATTGAGCTCCTTGAGCAGTGTTACCGTAGGAGTCAAATGTGCAAGGATGTTGTTAAGACCTATTTCCGCCATAGTACGCCGGCGGGGCATTTCGAGATAGGGGAGCAAGCAGTCTAGACTCTAAATCTTATATACTCGTTGACAGAGGCTGTGTGTGTTGGAGTAAGCGGTGTCCACTCAGGAACAGTGGCGGCCACTGGGATGTTTAATTACTCCATACTTGTGCAATAACTGCCAGGATCGACAGGTCTAACTGGAAATGATTAAACCGAATGGAGAAAGATAGAACACGGCGAGTGCACCAAATCCGTGGGGAGGCACAGGAGTCAGGATCTATTCTCTTGATATACCACCCAAATTTGCCAGCAGGCCGACGACCTCGAGTGAGTGACTCGTTGCTCGAAATTTGTGTTGACGGAATCCAGTTCAAAACCCCTCTTGAGCCTGAACCCGATCCAAACCGTGCCTGACAGTCGTGGTTCAGGGTTCAAATATTTTCGTTCAGCCGGATTGAACATCATCCTTTAGTCTTATTCACCGCCCCAATTTTATTTTTGATTTCGGCTATTCGATTATAGGCTATTCAAGAAGTGCCCGGAAGATGCGCTTTAGGCCGCATAGAGAACAGTTTGTGGAGTGCCAGGTGTCTGAAGTTGAGAATCTGCTTGTGGACCTTCCCAAAACCTCCAGGGAGTTCATGATTTTGGCAGAACAAAGTTGACCCTGGTTGAAAGTTTTCCTCTCCCGCAAACTGTTGTTTCCTTGGTGGTATCGATTACTATCGGTTCAAGTATTCATTCGTGAGACACCGAAACAGCGTCGACACTATAGACAAGAAATTTTGAACTAGAATTGTATTTTGGGGTTTTACTTCTACACCACAGGCTCCCGCAGTCGCTTGTCCCCGACTCCGAGCCCAAAGTCTCTCGGCCTAAATATCCGCACGCCGGGGTCACTCACGACGCCTTTGAGTTTGTTGCACACACCGTCATTCAAGTTGTGTCCGAATGCGCTGTCGCCGCTGAAATAATGGACGAGCCAAAGATCGACAAAGAACAGAGGGAGGCTCAACGAGCCTATAGAATTAGTAAAACGTGATTCATAAACGGGATCTTGACCTCCACCGCGCGCGTGACGAGGTCCTCGGTTTCGCGTAGTAGGTGACAGCTCCAGAATCATCCTCAGCCAGTGACAGTCCCACAGTTGCCCTCTCCGGTGCGATCCCGTTGTCTGGAATCTTCCGAATCGAATGAACAGGATACTTGCCGGCCAACGTACACCAGGCTACTGGCGTCCCATGTCCGGAACGTTCCCTAAAGTTCCGACGTTTAGCCTCCAGTTGAAACGTTTGACTTACTTAGGTCCACGTCCATGAAAATGGTCCATCCCGCTCGGTTGATGCTGAGGACATAGATGGACTCAACTTCACATCAATTTACGATTTCATGGCCAGCATTTATGTTTCATAGGTCTGCGGCATGTCATCCTAGTTCTCATCTGACAGATGAAGAATAATTCAATATCCACATTGCAGAGAAGGTTTTCTCTTCGAAGGTCCAAAAATGATAGGCCAGGCCGGGGGAGTCTGCAGCTGTGGCTTGGAGAATATGATACACAAAGTCTCGATCAGAATTAGCATGATATGGGCTCGCCGTATGATGACGGATCGCAAGAAGGAACAATCTGACGAAGGGTTGACAAGCAGAAGCGTTCGAACTCTGAGCTGTGGAATTAACCTACCCTAACCCTCATATTTCTCGAGTGGAGAGGGAGGATAGAAATTCAATTGTAACAGCATAAAGGCAGTGTTGTTTGTATATGTGGACGCGTCGCGACGCGTTCCTCATCATCGTTGTCGATCAGTTTCGGAACCGAAGTCAACGGCACCGCCCCGGCATGATGCGGTGGCACTGCTGTCACGATTTCAATCAAAACATCCCTCCGCTTGCTTCCATCTACGACTCCCGGTGTTTCGACTTTGGCCGAAACGTTGGACAGTAGCCAGGATACCGTCCCGAGTCCTGCTCTCTTGTCGGACCCTCGGTTGTCGGTTGTCCAAGGTAGACTGTGGCCCTCTGCATTCGAGTTCGACCTTCCCCACATCGTTCAGACTACGGACCTTATACCTCGGGGGACTCGCGCGCATCTTCTTGTCTTTTCCTGTCTTTCCAAAGACAAGAGATCTATCGAACCTCGGTTATAAATAACCCGCATCTTTGCACGCCGCGACCGCGACCGCCCACAGCTAGCCGAAAGAGATCTGATGCCAGCCCACCATGCGTGATTGACACAGCCAGCTCTGAGCGGCTCTTCTTCCGCTCCAATTCTCCGCGCTGTGCGCGTTCTTTTTCAGTTTCCTGCACTTTCACTTTCGTGCAGAGACTCACACAGTGCGTCGTCCCCATTCATTTCAGCTTTTCATGCACGCATCTCAAGCCCTTCCCTAGCGCCTCTTCTTTTCTTACGCTCACGGGCAGGCCCACGTTTTTTCTTGCGGGATTATGGCTCTTTTCACGGGAATCGGGCTAGCGAGGTGGGTAGCGTTGCGTTTCCCGCTCGTCTTTGTTCGTCTCTCATGCGGGCTTGAAAGTCCAACGACTGTCTCAGATCTCTTTGGAACATTATCACCATCAGCCCCGGCATCATCATCCTCGTCTGCGGTGGCATCATCATCATCTTCTACGTCGGCATCCATTACGCTCCCGAGCTCGAATAGCGCGTCCCACACGCCGACGAGAACCCAATCAACGAGCGCGTTCAGCACATCGAGTGGGACGGCCGAGGCAGCGACCGTCGGCGCATCGTGCGTCGCCTGCCCTTTCCCCCGGTGCCTGCAACGCTAACCGCGGTCTACGCATAATATATAGCTTCTTCCACAACAAACCAGTCGTAATCGGTGTATTCGCCGGCGGCGCCGTCCTCCTCCTCCTGCTCGCAAGCTTCATCACCTGCCTCGTCAGACGAAGCAGCCGCCGCCGGCGGAGGGCGCGGCAGCAGCAGCTCGATCGCGAGATGGACGCGTCGTTCCGTGAGACAGTGCAGCGCACCCGAGCTGCTGAGGAGTGGCGCGGCATCGATCCGAGAGGTGCTTCAAGCGGCAACGCGCCGCGGAAGGACGGTGTATCGAGTGAGGCGAGTGGGTCGCATGGGATGTACTACACACAGCCGCTCCCGCTCCCGCCCCAGCAGCAACCCGCGTTTTACGCCTACGACCGGGACCCCGCACCGGCGCCGGCGTATCGGGAGGAGTGGGAGCGGGAGACGCCCGCGGTCATGGGGCTCGCTGTGCGCGGGGTCGTGGCGGCGCCGCAGATCGTGCAGCCTCCCGCGCGCGCGCAGGTGCAGGGCCAGCCGCGCTATGGCAACAGCAACAACTTGCAGTCGGCGGCCCCGTCCGTCGAGGTCGGGGGCATCTACCCGGGACTGCAACCCAACCCCAGCCGCTCCCAGCGCTGTACCTGCCGCACTACGCCGTATCGCCCCTCCCCGCGCAGCCTAACCCGGCGACCCTCACGAGTCCGACGGAGATGCCCATTACGCCGACGCCCGTTGCCGAATCCGTTTGACCAACAACAGCCGCAGCAACAACAACAGGGCCACCTCTTGCGGACGCCAAGCACGATGAGCACGAGGACTGCGGTGTCCCCGATCTCGCCGTTGCCGAATCCGTATGGCGGAATGGAGGACTAGTTCGGGCCCATGAGGATGGCGATCAGGGACGCGAGCGTGCTGCATGAGAGATGGGGAAGGGAGGGGCCCGGTCGGGCGCGTTCTCTGGTTGGCCGACCTGTTGAAGATACGTATCGAAATTATTAACGTCATGATAACATGCGCTGTAGTCGTCTGATTATACCGACGCTATGGGTCTATTTATTGTTTATTTATCGAGCCGGTGTGGCAGACTGGCAAGTGCATCGCGCAGATCTGGTCAAGACCGACGCCTTCGTTCTTGCTGCTCGGGGTTCAGAATACACAGGCGATATTAATATTATTTCCTTTGTTACCTTTACCTTTACCTTACCCTCGTTATAAACTGTCGCCGTCCGTCTGTCTGAAGCATTTTAGGCCCCGCGAATAATTCCCTGAGCCCAACCATTAGTTGGAGTCATGATTATCGAATCGAACACCGAAAGGTTGTAATGGTTCACCAAATCTTCAAGGTTTGTCTTCTCAACTACATACGCCCGACTGTCAATGCGGTGGTACGTTCTCCTCCTTTGTTCCTTGCCTTTCCGATTAGTTTCGGATCACTCTGTGCTCTTCATCCCCCGCGCATTCAGCTCAATCTACGTGGGGGGCGCCAGGAGCTGCAGTGGTTCCACCAACTTTCCGAACGAAAGCACGTTCTTTCTTGGATGACGCCATCGCAAGGGAGAAAGCTAGGACCCGCCGCGCGACATGGGGACGACGCGCTCGTCATGACATCTACATGAGCATGGGCGCATGGAACAGATCCGCGAGTGCGAGTTCCCGTGCGCCGGGAGGGGAATCAATGCTCGTCGAATTGAATCAAACGTGGTAGGCAGGCAAGATAAGATGCTCACATCGTCCGTCAAGCACTGCATTCGTGTTTCCCGAGAAGAACCTCGTATACGTCCAGTTTCGCAGAAAGCTCTGCAATGATTTTGCCGAGTGCGGCCTGGTCGACTGGAAGGTCGAGGCGTTTGCTGCGCGTGGTTCAGCGGGGTTACTCCGAGTGTGGTTTTCGCCAAGGACTCACGGTTGCTGGGCAGGAGATGCGTGAACGTTTCCCTGAAGGAAAAGAGACTGCAGACCAAATTCAAAATTGTGGAGGGGAAATTGATCGTTTTTTCAACATGAATCACATCTGTTGAATTTGGATCTTTGTTGTTCGACGCGCTATGTCAGCCTTTACTAGTCACTTCGCGCATCGCCGCCTCTCTGAGTCTCTCGTGACCATGTTAACTTAACGAGCTTTTCACTCACAAACACGCGCGGAACACCGCCGGCGATCGGCGATCGTGAAAAAATTTGTCAGATCTCCTTTCCGCCGCTTTGTCTGCTTCTTCTTCTCCTGTTGACGGGGTTCCACATCGGCGCTCGCGGTGTTCCGTTCCAGCTGGACCTCTTATGCTGCCTTACTCATCTCTCCACCTCCGCCAATCAGGAAGATGACTGACTTATGACTGATAAAAATTTGACAGATCTCCTTTTCGCCGCTTTGTATACCAGAGGAAGACGATAGACGAACTTGTGATACATCAACGTCAAATCTGCACATAATTTAGAATCAACTCTTCGTCAGGTCACTCAAAAGGCTTACGTCTAGAGAAATAAGATATATTAGCAATTGGAACACCTACTTAATATGCATAGTCCAAAAACTCACGAATTCCTGATTGTTGAGGTTGAAAGTCTGGTAAGTATGAGATGAGCACACATGAAAATAAAAATAAACCGCATCGAAGGAAAGCGCGTACACAAAGCCATCATAGCCCGACAAATATCCTACTAATACCGTGGTTCGCGAGAGGCAACTATTTTTCTTTCTCTACTCCATCGTTGCCTCGCGAGGTCAGTGGTCAGTAATGTGAGGGGGGAATCCTACAGTGTAAAGTGGGCCACCTATGCGCGGTTTCAAACAGTCCTCAACTCCCTTGTGCTCTTGAGTCTTACAATCATGTCGCGATCTGGTTTGCTCGTCCTCGCTGCCCTTCGGTCGCTCTCAGTCAATTGGTTGGAACCAACCTTGCAGAGAACCACCCGACTCTGACCTGGCAGAAATGCACTGGAACCGGCGGTATGTTGAACGCTTCATAGTCAGCCAACAGCCAAATATCGGTAGCCGTGTCTATTTGATGGCTCCAGGCAGCCAAACGACGTACTTAGGATTGGCCGAGCGACCCTCGCTAGACTTTGCAGGAACCTGACGGGCCTTGTTCTTGGTGCAATTTTCAAGGCATATTTTTGATTTGTGTCGGCGGGTTCCTTCGCTGTGGGGTCACCCCGTCAACTCACATCTATTTCCCATATCACTTACCTCACGAAACCATGAATCAAGTCAAATAAACGGAGGTAGTGTGCGGCACAGCGTCAGCTTTTCTGGACAACACCGGGAATGCAATTTACTTAACTGGCAGCCCGGGGTTCGACTCTCCACGTCCGTTCTGCACCTCTTCTGTGATACTCCTCATTTTTGTCAATTCAAAATTCCCTCATCTCAATTTAGATACGGTATGTCCGGGAGTGTTGTTGATTGAACTTTGAACCGAACGGGATATATGTATCTTACTCAGGTCCACGCGGTATGGGACGCAGCTCGCCCACTCATCCTGTTTTCAGAACCTTTCCAATCCGCTGGGCAAGTCAGAGAATCGGATGTGGTGTGTGGAAACCAGCCAGGCTTCCTACCTCGAACGGCGCATGAAACTGGTAATCCGGGGTTCGACTTCCCGCATCCGAATTGAACTTTTGTTGACGGTTGTCTTTTTTCTTTATTCCAATTTTCGAGTCACAGACACATCCCTCCTTAGTGGTTTTTCTAGAATGACAATGTTCAATTTGGATTTACGCTGTCTGGAGTCTCTTTTGAATCCATGATTTATCTCTTGTCAAATATGATATCATCGGTTCTGTAACCGGGGCCAACCCGACTTGGGTCTGTTGAATTTGCAGGCGCGTATGGCGGAGTTTATGATTCCAAAGAATCACTAGCGACTCGGAAATTCGAGTTCAAAAATCTTCATAAACGTACGCAAATGAAAACTTTTAGAGCACTTTGCTGTCAATACACAAACCATCTACTCAAGCTCACGGCGCAAGAGAAAAAGGTTTCTGACCGTCTCTTCCCTCTCCCTCAACCCCAGCTCCTTGTGGGAAGATCCCGCTTTCCTCTGCAATCATCTTTTTCCTCCAAAGGACACCGGCAAAAGGTCCCCCGCGATAGTCTTTGGCGGGATAGTTTTCGAATATCCTGGTCAAGTTAATTATGTTGCCACGTGAGTTGGTCGACGCGTGCTGCAACAGCCGGGAAGAGGTACTGGCGAGGTCCCTCGACTATGATTACCGGTGCCGTAGCCGGGAACGAGGGGGGCATGTCGAGCTGCATCCCGCTACGGAGGACGGGGCGTCGGTACATCCGGCGTGAGGTAGTGCACAAAGGAGTGTGCAAGCACAAGCGCGGTCTACGACAGTAATCGGTACTGTCGCGTGTAGTGTCATCTGGCGTTCCCACTCGGAAGTCGGGATGGCAGGTTCTCCGATGGGAGTGTGTGTGTCCCACAGGCCGTCCTCCGCCCTCGCGGCATCGTCTGCCGACACCTCTTCGTCTCCTGTGGGTTTGCGGGGAATGTGGCGAAATGCACTTGGCAATGCTTGAGGAGTAAAGCACATCGAGGCTGAAGTGGAGGACACTTTCGCCAGTGCTATAATACGATGTAAAGTCCACCGGGGTGTCTTGTGGAATTTTGAACTCAAAGTCGAAGTGTGGGTGCGCCAGACTAATGGGCCTAGCTGGGGACCAAGGTGATGTGCACACCCCACAGCCACCGTAATCCTTTTCAAGAACGATTGACGAGATTGACGCTTCGGACTCGGCGTTCAGCATCTGGGAATAGGCTCGATCGTCAATGCAATGCCCGGAGGTGGCGTTGAAGAACTGCGCGTCGCCGCCGGAAGCGGCATGTGCGTGCGCCCAGTGATCGTTGGTTATGGTCCATATACCGACGGAAATGCGGGACATGGTGGTCAATCCTTCTTTGACCCTGTGCACTGTGACTCGCCCTCTCAGTGCCTTACCTGAAATGTATGATGAGGCTAGTTGGGAGGCGCGCTAGAAGATGCATACCCCTCTGTACGACATTCCCTTCCTCGAGAGTTATCTCTGCAACGAACGAGGAGCGCTGCGCCTCAGGCAGGCATTTCTCGAAGTCTTCCGCGCGTTTTTTCGACTGGGGAGAGTCGTCCCTGCATTTGGAATTGTAATTGTCATCCACGAATGTCCCGTTCCACGTGAAAGGGGTCTGCGGAGAGCTGGCCTGCAACGAGGGGATAAATGTTGTATGACCCGCGAGCACATCCTCGGTACGTCCATCAACGAACGTCACAGCCTGGCCGTTGCGTCAGTCAAACAATTTGGTCTCTTTTAAGTGGGCAAGCAAAGACCTACTGCGATGTAGCGATACCCAAGGTCGCTGGAAGAGTGCCGCGAAACGGGTCTCAGCCGCACCAACTCGCGCCCAACGAGGACTGGTGGATAATTGACAGCCGGAACAACAACAGTGAAGGGCTTCACGGTGGGTTGAGACAGGTCTGCGATACCGCATTAGCGAGGATGGTGTAATCGGCGTGATGTTACGAACCAGGGTTATTTTCGAGGAGAATTGCCTCGGTCGTCCACGCCCTTCGCGTCTCCGCTTTAATATCCCACAAATGAGGATCGCTTAAACCATCGTCGTGTGCCCGATGGTCATACATGGCATCGCTCCCGAGCCAATCTGCATTCCCTATCGCCAGGCTCTGGTTCGCGAGCTGTATCTCTGGCAGGACGGCACCCTTTTTCAGGAATTTGTATTCCCCAAATTCGTCAAGCTGCAGGCGGAGCGCCACAGATGATATCTGGTTCGCGCATTCTGGGCGCGGAACCTTGATGCGAAGCTCACCTACATATTAAATGATTGGAGATCATTTAGCATACACTATGGACCACAACATACCGCGAGAGATGTGGGCTGGCGAGAGATCTTCTGCACGCACCCACGCACGGACGGTGCAGGGTTCAGGTTCAGTTGTCTCGACAGCAGCGACAGCAGCGGCTGCGAGAGATACCGTAAACACCGTGCCAGTGATCAATATCAATGGAGAAAGAAAGATTTTCATGGGGTGGAGGTGGAAGTATGTAGGTGAGTTCAGATGTCTCGCGGATTCTTATCTATCCTTAAGTGGCGCGGGCGGTCCCGCGACTGTATTGGATTTAGGCGATAATCCCGGATTCCCGGAGTAATATGCCCGGAACTGGAAAGTTCATTGGCGGCCCGCTGGTGGGTGTTGGTGAACATCAGGACATATTAATCACTGCATTCAGGCCATTGATCGGCGCAGCTTGCCGAGCGGCACCGCCATAAGTCGCGCTTAGCCGAGGCGTCGCGGGCGGGGGTCGGCAGACCCTGCCGATCATACCCTACCTGCACCTGTATATTTTGTGAAATGTCAGCACAATGTTTCTGAAGCCTGTCTGTGCTGTAAAAATGTACCCTGTACATCCCGAGTGCCTCGGCGAACCTCTGTGATACCGTAGTTGATATTGACGGGAGAAGGCGTAGGTGAGAGCTGTACAGATCATTCCGGTAGCGCCCTTAGCGCCTAGATTTCGGCAATTGTTTGCCGCCACAAGAGCCGATTTGTGGCCGACAACAAAGTACAGTGTTCCAGAATCATATCACACAATTTTCGAAGCAACTGTGAGGTATTGCGAAGAATTTACGAATTTCTAACTAGGTAGGCGCAGCTCGGCAGACTCTGCCTCCACCGAGCTGAGCCGAGGCGCCTCGGACGCAGCATGGGCCGAGGAAGGGCCTGAATGCAGTGATTATTGATGCCCATGGGACGTCAAGATAAGATATCGTTTTGCAGCAATCTCCATCAGTTAGCGTTACCTCCTCCACCATTCGGCGCCGAGCCGCCTGTCTGCATTGTATAGCGTGTTGAATCGACGAACGGATATGTGGCGCCAGGTTTGTGTATATAAACTCGAAAAGATATGAGCAGAACTCACTCACATCTCAAAGTACCTCACATCTCTTGAACCCATTCAGTGCAAATATGGTCACCAAATTCTCCACCCTCCAGAACAACTACATGTACAACGTCGCCGCCTCGGCGCTTTTGTTTTCGAACCCCTACAACAAGGCCCTCTGCATCGAGGTCCTCGATCTCGGCAATGAGTTCTCCGACAGCAATTTCATAGGGCATGGTCGAGATTCCCTTGCGAGATTTCCTTCCGCATTATTGAGTTGCCTTCAGACCCTGAGGGCACCCTCTACTACAACGACCTGGACACCTTCGACACCTCGCGCAAGAACGTCGACTACAAGGTTGTGAAGGTCGACCAGGGCCCTGGTGCTGCCCCGTTTGTCAACATCAAGTTCTACCACCAGACCGTGCAGGAGTGCCATGCTGAGGTTTGTGGCCCGCTCTCTCCATACACAATTAGCCTGACTAACGGCGCACCCGCAGTTCCTCGTCGAGGATCCGTGAGTGTTTTAGTTATCTGACACTGGTATGCGTAGCTTGCTTGCACTTCACTCTCGCAGACCGGCAGCGTCGCCGCCATGGGCATGGACGGCCACACTTTCCATGGCAGCTGGAGAGACCTCGACATCTGCTGCAGCACCGCGATGATCCGCAAGTACAACGACGAGGCCACTATCACCGTCGCCGTCGGTACCATACACAAGAGGAAAAATTGATCGTTTTTTCAACATGAATCACATCTGTTGAATTTGGATCTTTGTTGCGGAGTCGACGCGCGATGTCACTAGTCACTTCACGCATCGCCGCCTCTCTCGTGACCATGCTAACGAATACCGTTGTGAACGAAAGACGCAATTAGTGCTGTAAGAATCAAAATTGGCAGTATGAGTAATGTCAGATAGAAATCCCCTCGATGTTATTTAACATGGGCATGTTACTAATAACAAGGTTTCTAACATGACGTAAGTGCGCCCAAAACGCGTGTTTTTGGATTTTTGTTGCCAGATTTTGGCCCAAAAAATCCGACTAGGCTGGATTGTTCTCAGCCCTCACTGTTCAAGTTTTCAGCAGCGCTTTAGAGCCCCCGGAATCGGTGTCGGAGGCCGATTTGGGGCCTCAGGCGACCCCCTTTCTCACACAAAAATACTATGCCTCCAAGGACTTCAAATCTGAGAAACGTAATTTACCTGTTAATAACAGTGTTAGAAAGGGAGTGTTATTTAACATTGACTTTCTTACACAGCGCTAGGTCACGCAATCACTCAAACAATCGCGGAACACCGCCGGCGATCAGCGATCGTGAAAAATTTTGTCAGATCTCCTTTTCGCCGTTTTCTCTGCTTCTTCTTCTTCTGTTGACGGGTTTCCATATCGGCACTCGCGGTGTTCCGTTCCAGCTGGACCTCTTATGCTGCCTTACTCATCTCTCCACCTCTGCCAATCAGGAAGACGACTGACTGATGACTGATAATAACCGCGCCGAGCGAGCGAACGCAGGTATAAAACACAGGCTGCTTCTCTCCCAGCGAATATCCAGAAACCTCTCCTGACTTAAAAACCACACAACTACCGTATTAAACATGCCCATCATCACAATTTTCGGTGCGAATGGGACCCAAGGTGGGTGGAGATTATGCTCTGCTCGTATAGCATTGTTCACGCAAGCTTCACGTAGGAGCCGCTGTCCTTGACGCGGTACTTGCCAACGGGAAGTACACACCGCGCGCTGTTTCGCGAAGCCCTTGACTCCGCGGGGAGCAAAGCCCTCATCGCGAAAGGCATCGAGGTCGTCGTAGGGAATCTTTGGGATAAGGAATCTCTTCAAGACCGCGATCAGTGGAAGCGAGGTGGTTTTCGGGGGTGCGCATCTACACCATGGAGGATCGTTATGGCGTTTCATTAACTCACGTTGCGATCAGAACACGAACTTCTGGGGACCCTGAAGTCTTCCCCGCAGACCCCAAGGGTGCAGGGGAAATCACACAGGGAAAGAATCTCGTCGATGCGGCGAAGGAAGTTGGAGTGAAGTTTTTCATTTGGAGGTCTGGTTTTGCGATCCATGGAAATTTTTCCAGTTTTCATCTCTTGCCAGCTCCCTTCCGAACGCGACAAAGGAGTCCAACGGGCTCTACAAGCACATCTACCATGTAGATAGTGCGTCTTCTTACTCATTTAATTCATTGAATGGACACTAACCAGACCTGCAGACAAAGCCGTAATTGAGGATTACCTCCGAGCGTCAGGTGTCCCTTTCGCGGTGCTGCTTACTGGCTGGTTCGCCGAAAACCTGTACAAGTGCGTTTTTCGTACAGATTTTCGGCTTCGTACTTGCTGACCTTCGCGGCAGAATTGGCGCTCTCCAAAAGAGCGACACAGGCTACACCATCCCGATTGCTAAGTATGCCCCCGAGGACACGCAAGTCCATGACCTGGGTCGCGCACGACCTCGGACAAGCCGCCGTAGCGCTACTGACCAACTACACCGACGCAAGCAAGGGTGTGCTGGGCAAATCCTACCCCGTCGTTAGCTTCCGTCCCACATACCCTCAGTTTGCCGAGGCCATTGCCAAAGGTGCGTAGTTCTCTTCCATGACGTTGCTTATTCTATCGTTGCATCAGGTGGCTGACACCCTCGCAGCGATCAAGAAAGAAGTGAAATTCGTAGCGCTCGAAACGGCTGGACTGGTGGAGTTTGACGAGATGGTATGTTTGCCATTCTTCGTTCGAATTTCAACCTGTTCTCTTCTTTTACTCCCGCTAATTCGTCGACCCAGTTTCTCTACCAAGCGAAAATCGGGATGTACAATGATACACCTATCCCAAACCCGGATCTCGTGACTCTCGGCGTCAAATTCGGGACGGTGGAGGAATTTATACAGAAGAGGTTGTGCCTCGGTTTGCCTAAGGTGAGCCCTTGACCTGAATATCTTACCGTCGGACTGATTGTGCTCCCAGAATGTTCGAAGTATTAAATGGGAATCAAATGTCAAGGAATATAACAGTATCGCTTGTTTGCACGCCTTGAACCAAGTTGGGAGGAAGTAACGTGGAGTCAGTGGTTGAATCCTTTTGTTTGTGAATTTCCTCCGGAGCCGCAACGGGCTGTCTTCACCATGTCCTGGGTAAACTGATGCTATCGCGAACTCTGCCTGCGCCTCGCTTCCTGCGTCGGCCGGCATTTCGGCTTCTTGGTCCTCGGAGACGGTTTCTCGGTGCTCGGAGACGATCGATCGTTTCGTTCTTGGAATGTCCTCGTTTCCCTTAAGCTTGGCCACAAATCGACGCGCAAGCCCCAGTCAGGCGAGTCACATGTTAGTAAATTGTTTACTGCGTAGCCCCAGAAGACCCAGCCGACAGCTAAGGCTGGAACATTATCATTAAAACACGACAGCTTATCAGATTCATTGTTCCACTGGATAAATGTCCCCAGGGTTTTAACCCATGTGCATGAATTCCTGAGCTCTCTGTAGCCTGTACGGATTGTAGTGTTGTCTCTTTGTCAAGATTCGAGCTACAAACAAGTAATTTGGTGGATCAAATCCGTGAGAGTGTTGATTCTCCAGCATTGTTACGTTCTTGGTCGGAAGTATTGCCGGGCCAGGACCATGTTACATTCTTAGGCAAACGGCACCCGGCACTTCCCGGCAATCCACGTCATCGATCGGTGCCTGCTCCCCCCTAGTTAGCTCTTGGATGAGCGATTACTTGACAGGGATTCCCTGCGAACTGACTTGGCAGATCTTTCTATTCTGTCTTTCTCTCTATTTCAGGACTCTTTCGAGCGAGAAAACGGAACCCCTTGAGTATCCTGGCGCTCCCCAAGTTTCTCTAGGTTTCTCTAGTCTTTGAAGGTTTCCCGGTTAGCCCCGGTTTCGCCCTGCGAGACTGGAATTTCTTTCTCTCCTCAATGATTGTGCTCTTCGATGTCGGCGGGAACAATCCAAGACTCATGAACGATGCATGCGCTTGGCTCAAAGCAGCGGAATTGGTCTTTTACATAAATATTAGGCTGCAACTGACGAAATCTCGACTTCGACAACTTCACGTGCTTGGGAACCACCCCGAAGCCTTCTATCTTCCGCACACGTAAACTTTTTATCTTTCATTCGCTCCCCCGACCGTCTCCCCGCAGCTGCCCGAGCATGGCTCCTGAAACCGCCTCGATTTTCGACGGAGTGGTCTACCACATTAGCCCCGGTTCGGACGAACCGCACCTGATTCGTCAGCTGTTGGCGCAGAATGGGTGCCAAAGAAGCGAATGCACCAAAGGATGCCACTCGAATCATCGTCGACCCTCAGAATTACAGCAAATTTCAGCATCTGAAATCGACTGCCGCTATCGTCGCCGTATGTTCGCTTTCCACAGTCTGCGAAAAGTCTGAACCCATCTTCATCTAGGCCGAGTGGGTATACAGCTCTCTACAATGCGGTGTAAAAAGACCGTAAGCGATGCCCTGGCTTGCAGGATCTGTGCTCATTATCCGTCAGATCGCAATACCACTCTGCCGATCCCAAGCTCTTTTTTTCGTCCACCGTCGTTTCGACGGTTGGGGTGCGTCAGGGTCGACTGTTTTCACTTCGCATCTAATTTGATATCAGCTACCGGACGTTCGTGCAGATTTCGTTCGCAAGTCCGTGACGAAATACGGCGGCCAGTGCCTTCCGGGACTCACTAGCGAGGTGTACCCACCTCGTTATCGAGTCCACCGCACGCGATTGCGATTCCAATGGATTCACGCCCATCATCGTGTCTATCCGTTGGATTCATGATTGTCTCGAAACAAAGGAGCTCGTGCCAACTGCGCCTCACCAATTCAAACCGAAAACATTTCTCTTGGGAGCGAAAACGTTCTTCAAAGCTAAGAAGAATGGGGACATCGTTTCGGCTGCTCGACGGTTCTGTGATGCCCTCCCCGCTACTCCCCACGAATTACGCGGTAAAACCTCGGTTCCGTCTCGCGGGTCGCTCCCGTTCGTTCCATTCGAGCTTCTCGCCAAGATCTTCATACATTTTCGCGATGATGCTCTTGACGAGTTCGTACCGTCGCTGGCCCACCTCCTTGCAGTGTCGCAGGTCTGCAGCCGCTGGCGCGACATTGCACACGGCACCTGCGAACTCTGGACGCATATACCGTTAAACTTCCATTCCAAGCGGCACTACTGCCGTCTTCAGAAGCTTTTCGACGAATGGGCGACGCGGAGTTACCCTCGAGCGCTTTCGATCACCATTCGCAGCTGCTATCCCCGTGCTCAGAATCCCATCGTTGATCTTTTGTTTGCGCATGCCTCCCACATCCGCGAGCTCTCTCTTAACCTTCCCGCTTCCCACTTTCATCGCTTCCTTCAAGCGCCTGCTGGGAATTCTCAATGCTCGAGAAGTTGAGCATGATCGTCATTGCGACGTCGAATACCATATACGATTCCTGTTATGGTGTTTCGCGACATGAATGGTTTTGCGACGACTCGGGATTCGGAGGTGACGGTGGCGTTCTCTGGCAGAATTTCCTTGCTCCCATCACCTGCTTCGAAGACTTGCCGCGACTCCGGAGCATCAAGATCCACACCTGTGGGTACACCAACCTCGATTCCCACATGCTCCCGCTAACCTGGGGAAATTTAACGAACATCAACCTCGAGTTCGTGGCACTTAGCGTCTTTGACATCGCGTACTTGCTCCCGCAGTTCACTCGCGCCGAGTACCTGGGTTTCGCAACCGACGGCTCAATAGGTTTCTGCATGCCAGCTATCTCCCGCGTGCGCCTGCCGCAGCTCGCTGAAATCAGCTGGGTGGGGCTCGACATGGACGGTGTGTCTATATTTGACCGGCTCATCCTCCCGCATCTATTCTCGCTTGAGATGCGCGAAGGATGCCAGGAGATCCTCTACTGCTTACGCCAACACGCGTCCTTCCCGCTCCGCGGGCTCACCCTCGTGTTCTTCCACATCGCCATCCCGAGCTTCTCCGCGTTCTTGCGCGAGATGCCGTCCCTCATCTCCCTCGAGCTCCGCATGAGTATCCATACCACCCGACGACTTCCTGGCTTTCCTCACATACAACAAGCAGCGCAATCTAGTGCTGCCGAACCTCGAACGGCTTGCGCTCTGTGACCGAGAGCAGCACTTCTCCGAGTCGGTGATGTTGCGGATGCTAGAGTCGCGCTGGCGGAAGACGCCATTCACGGGAGGATAGATATCGACCCGCCGCACAGAGGCGCACGCATCGACGCCCGCGGTTCATCGCAAGGTGATGGGAAGGCTTATCGAACTGGTCGAAGAGGGGCTCAAGTTCAAGTACGACTTCTAAATCCTGCTGCTTGCGTATTTTGGTTTTTCAGTTTTTCTCTTGGATATATGTATCTTGAGTATATATCTCAAGTTCGAGTTTCTTCTACCTATATACGACACTCCATCTACCATTGCAGATGTTGATATGCAGACTCGTGCTGAGTCTAACTCACGGTTCACGTTAGTCTCTTGCACTGACTTCCCACTTTCGTTCTGAAGGTTCACGTCAAGTTTTGTTCAGCTGTGTCTCAGCGCCCTCACCAGTCAAGTAATTGCTCCTCGCGTACGTTTTCAACTTCATGAGCTCAAACGGCTTCTACGGAGCTCCGGTGAGTCGCATGGTCAGGCTACCGAGCTTCCTCCGCGCTCAACCTCAACCGGTTCCAAAGCGGTTCAAAGTTGATCCATCAGAAAATGATCCGGTGGCACGCTCCTCTTCATTTACCATTCATGATCATGTAGATTCCACTTTCGATTGGACCACTCTGCCGGCCAAGCAACCATTGAACGGATTTGCTCTGTCCTCCTGCGCATGGGGCTCCGTGGCGCAAAGTGGCCTTCGCCGGGAAAATGCCAAGAATTTCACATGCTCAAAGTCTTGGATGCCGCGTCTTCGGAAAGGAACCAACAGATACTGAGCTCTCTCCGAGGATTTGACTTGATCAGGACGGTTTTCACTACATGGCTACCTATGGCTCAACAGCCTTGCTTCAAAGTGGTCTCTGCCGGATCACATCAGATTAACCGTTCTTTAACGATTACCTCGGCGTGTCGATGTACATGTTTGCTCACATCCCCATCTGGCTTATCCCCTTCCTTCCGCCTCTCTTGTCGTCCTCGTATCTTGGCGTCGAGATTCCTCTGCGCAGTTTCAATCCACACTTGGAAACCCCATGTGGCACAACAGCTGACCGACCCGCAGTTTCTTTGACAAGATGCACAATCATCGCTTGCTGTTGCTGCGCAGCTCAAAGATTGTAATCAGGCCGGGAGGCCACGTAGTCTTCCCGAAAACATATATGAATACATCCCCTTCCCTTCGAACAATCTCCACTCCCTCACCCCTCAATATCCTTCCTTTCCTCAAACACTAGAATCGCAACCATGCTTCCTAGCATCAAGTCACAATGATTTCTCGCCGCTTCTGCCTTTTTCTGGGGATCTAATATCGAATAAAGCTGCTTTGATATTTCTGGAACACTTTCTTGCCGGCGCTGTCCTCAACTAACAATCTCAGGTGAATTTTCTCTGTTGGGATTATAGTGTCGATACTATCACTTCGCTTGGCATGCCATTCGCCTGAACATGCTGAGCTCGTCTGCGGTGGCTGATGCGGCTTTAATCAACATCTTTTTACCGCTCGCACATCAAGTTTCTGGTTGTTTCGTGACCTTTTGTTCTCTCAGAACCTATGGAATGATTCTTTAGTCCTCCAATCAATTACCTGCTGCCACTTTCATATCCGATTTCTTCGCGCCACGACTGCTTGATCGACAGCACGGCTCCTTTCTTCCACTTCGCATAGAATTGCCGGGAATCTGGTAGTGTATTGTGGACATCTGGTTTGGGTGCATTCAATCAGCTTTCTCGCAACAGATGTTGTCCTCCAACAGTCTAGATCCGGCTCGCTCGCACTCATGAATATTGCCAAATACCTTGCATCTTTGGTTAACTCTTCCCCGTAATTCAATTGACAAAGTCATACAATAAAGGAGGTCAGGCCTGAGGCATAACACAATTCTTTTCCTGACAGCGCGACTGCTAGAGCTATTGGAACCCAAAATTGACCGTCATATTCCTGTCTTAACCGCTCGAATTCAGTTTCCTTCGCGTCACAGACAACTTTTGCGGTGGTGCCATTCCGTGAAGTTGTGAATACCACATAATTATTATTATTGACTATGATGAATGAGATCTCGTATCATGATATCGGAGCGAAGCGGAGATTCGTCTTGTTTCCGTTACCTGTTACCCTGTTCTACGCCATTGAGAGCACAACACCCTCCGGCGATCTCGTAACTGAAGCGCAGAAAACATGACTCCGCTGTACTATTCTCACGAAAGTTCCCTCAATCGGATTAGCTGGCTGATAGCGGCGTCCTGAATATTTATACTGTCAAATTCTCGGCGGCTTGTGGCATAGACAACCGTCGAAATCTCGGCAGCTTGCGGAAAGGACTCCAAGAATGGACCAGGATACCTGACCAATGCTGATGCGACCGCGGAGATTAGTTCTTTCCTTTGCTATAAAAAAGTCCGAGTCGGTGGGTCAGTTCGCGCGCTCACCTCACTTGCCCAAGGATGTCCTCACTGGACTACATCACCATCGGTATCGCCTGCTTAGGAGTGGCCTACGGCCTCTACTCGCGAAGAAATCGATCTGGATTACCGCTACCCCCCCGGGCCCGAAGAAACTTCCGCTTGTGGGGAATGTGTTCGATATTCCGCCTACCCACCCATGGGAGACGTATATGGCGTGGAGCAAGGAGTACAGTAAGTCCGACACTCACAGAGGTCTCTCTTCCGACGTTATATTCTAGACACCGATATTCTCCACTTGGATCTGGCAGGTACTTCGCTGATCGTCTTGTCCTCGGCCAAGATAGCGGAGGCTCTACTTGAGAAACGCTCGTCAATGTATTCAGACAGGTAACTGCTATTTCTTTGAGATGATCCGCAATAAAAGTTCGCCAGGCCGCGGCTTCCGATGGTGTTCGAGTTGATGGGCTGGGACTTTAACGTTGGTAAGCGTCGGTATTCTCACTCACTCCCGACACCGAACTGAAGTGTTCCAGCAATGATGAAGTACGGGAACGAATGGTAAGCACACATAATCGACTCGGAATCTTGAAAGGCTTCATAAACAATTCCCAGGCGAGCCCACCGACGGTTGTTCAATCAGGGATTCACGGCCAAAGCATCTCTTCAATATCAGCCCCAGCAGCTAACCGCGACCCATGAGCTTCTCCGTCGCTTTTTGCGCGCTCCAGACGACTTCATGGGGCATTTCCGCCAGTACGAAGCTGTCGCTCTATTTCGCCTAGAGGATCACTGATTATCAGTGCACAGATGGGCGAGCGAGATCATCATGTCAATCGCCTATGGAATCGATGTGCTCCCGTCCGAGGACCCGTACGTCTCGTTGGCCTATGAAGCGGTTGAGACCTTGTCTTATGCAGGAGTTCCTGGCCGATACCTCGTGGTAAGTTGTTGTGAAGCTCGATTGTCGCTAAACGTCCACATTCAGGACGCGCTTCCCATCTTGAAATATGTACCATCGTGGTTCCCCCGGTGCCAAGTTCAAACGGGACGCCAAAGAGTGGAAGAAGCTTTCGCAACGACTAGCAGCTATGCCACTTGAGGAGACCAAACGGCAGATGGTGTGTTTTACGGAAAATACCTTCTGTCTGCTCATAATTCGCATGAATTACCGTAATCCAGGAGCGTGGCATCGCACGACCCTCCTTTACGGCCGACAGCCTCAATGCGCTCAAATACTTGGAGGATAAAAATAAATATTACACTGAGAACACAGTCAGGGCCACCGCTGGCACGATGTACGTTGGCGGTGCAGACACCACTGTATCAGCTCTCGGAAGCTTTGTTCTCGGGATGCTTGCCAACCCTGCGGCTCAGCGCCGAGCGCAAGCAGAAATAGACTCGGTCACTCTGGGAAAGTGTTTACCTGACTTCGCGGACCGGGATGCAATGCCCTACCTGGATGCTATTGTCAAGGAGACCTCTCCGATGGAAGAACGTTGGACCGATGGGTGCGTGTCCGAAGTTCACTGCGAGCCGGATACCTCATTCTTGAACGAGTCACAGCCATCCCGCATTATGTGGCAGTGGAAGATGAGTACCTAGGATACCGGATTCCCGCGAACTCGATAGTCATCGGAAACACCTGGTGGGTTTCTTTTGTGTGCATGGTTCCAGTTGTCTGAATCACAGCAGGGCGATTCTCCATGATGAGGTTCGTCGGCCCATAATACTAACCACCAATAAGCGCCAAATTTACCCGAGTTCACAGACCGTGTATCCCGACCCATATGCGTTCAAACCGGAGCGCTTCCTGCGAGAGGATGGGACGCCAAACCCAGAGGTGCCAAGTCCGGAACCCGCATTCGGTTACGGACGGCGGTGAGCTGCCCGAGCACTATTCAATGTTCCCCTCGTTGAGCATTTCCGGCGCAGACTCTGCCCCGGGCGACACATGGCAAACGCATCGCTCTGGATCACCGTCGCCTCCGTGCTCGCAACCTTCGACATCGCCAAGGCGTTGGACGAAAACGGACGAGAGATCGAGCCGTCGTACGAGTTTGATTCTGGGTTCATCAAGTAGGTGGCACAACAGGTTCTGGGCTGTCGTTATTCGCCACTGATCGGACATGTAGCGCCCCACTACCGTTCAAGTGCTCGATTCAGCCGAGATCACAGCAGGCCGTGGACCTAATCCGGGCTGCTGGTCATGCTGAGGGTCGCGCATAATGCATGGATGAAGGGACGAATGGATTATGTATAATGAATCTATCTCTTACTGTGTACCTTTTACCCTAGAAGGTTAAAGGATATCGAATCTATTTCTCATGGCGAAACTATCTTTGTATAAGAACGGACGGAGTCATCAGTCCGTTAGGCTAGTGGCGAAGATCCGGCGGCCATTTCACCGAAGTCTCCGTCTTTGTCTTACAACTACCGAGGTACGAGGTTCAACCGTTTGTAGTGTCTGTCTACGAGAGACTATCTTTGTCTTGGAGAAATTAACCCTTATGGCCATAGAACGCGGTTGCGCTTTAGAAAGCGGTTAAAAACCAAATCGCGGATATAAGCGGCCAAGTAAATCTGACATGAACGGCGGCAGCCTTGTGCAGCCAAAAACATATGCCCAGGCAGAGAGCACAGTTAAAGTCGCTATAACGCCCATTTCCCGTTTACGCGCCTCAAATCTATCCACGTGATCCCGAAACGGACTGATGCAAGAGAAAAATATACAACAATCTAGTTGACCGATTCGAGCACCTGCAGGACCTGGGTCGCACATCTTCGGCTCGGCGAGTCTTCTCCAGGCACTCTGGAAATTGTGTTGTTTCAGAGTCACCGGAAATGCTCCTGAGATCTGAGGTTTAAGTAACAAAATACAAGACGTGCCTCCGCTTCGCTCCGGAAGCCGACGCGATGAAGAGGCAATGTCAAAAAAAAGAAAAAGATTATTGAGAGGGAAAGAACACCGAAAATGAAGGGCCAACAGCGCCCAACTGCGTAGCGTAATTACAAACGGCCAGAGCCTGGAATCGCCAAACGAGAGAGCGAAAACAGAATAACAATGGACCTGGTGAGGTATCCACAAAGAGGTTTCAAAACTTGATCAAAGCCAACCAAAGTGGTTTGCCAGATACTCGAAGGGATCCAAGGATAAAGGGCAAACAAATTGACGCGAATGTGCTGTGACTGTTGTATGCGATGCTGAATCAAGCAAAAATGGGCGATATTTCCAACAGCAGGTAAAAACTGTTGAACGCACTGGCAGTTCAAATTGGGACTAAGACCGGCAGACAGAAGATCGCGATTTTGTCAGCTAGGATCCACAACACATGTTCATCCCCTTCAGCCAATTCAACAGCTCAGGGGTTGCAATGTTGTGCTCCGTCCAAACCAAAAGACAGACAAAATATACAATATGCAGGGAGAAAGGAACTACGGAACAGAAGCGCAGAGAGATTATGGCAGCAATTGATGCCAGAAAGATTGTTTGCAGTTCTAGTGGTCCGAGGACAGTGTGAATCGAGGTGCGGGAGAGAAAAGGCGGAAAGATGCTGGTCTGATCCCCAGGAAGCGCTGCTTTTCTATCTCCTGAGAATTCTGCGGCGGGGAGGACTACGTGGCCTCCCGGCTTGATAACAATCGTTGGGCTGCGTCGCAGTCAACAGCAGCTCGATTAACAGCATTCTGTCAAGAACGACTGTGCATTGGTCAGCTGTTGAGCTAAATGGAGTTTTTAGGTGTAAAATTAAAATGCGCAGAGTAACTTTGGCGTCGAGACATGAGGTCAATCAGAGAGGCAGAAAGAAGGGGACAAGCGAGATGGGGATGTGCGCAAACATGTACAATGACACGCCGAGGTAATCGTTAAAAGAAGTTCTAGAACGGTTAATACCACTAACCATTTCAGGGTTAGTTTTTGGATCACTGAGATGAATATCAAACCCGGCATTTCCGTGGCCGATACCAGGGAGCGTATCAGTCGGCGGTCCGGCTCGGGTGATCCGGCAGTATGAGCGCTCTGAATTGGACGTTATCAGGAGAGCACCTCATACTTCCGGTTTCAGTTGGCACAAAAATTGCAACCATAACCCCCAGTCTAAGTAGCGGTTATACTGCGGCTGGAACAGAGGAAATCAGGGACATTTTCGGCCTTACCGAAACAATCAATTTGGCGGAGTGAGTACTTATTCACCTGACGCCAGTGATGGTGCGATAGCCAAGTAAATTACTGTACGGTACAATACGTGACGTACGTCTGGATAACCACGCTAGCCTTTAATCCCATACCTTTGCATTTACTCCCTGCAATTCGTCCAGCTAACGAGAATACTTGGGAGGGAAAGCAGTCTACTCGCAGTAGACCAGATGTGGTTCGTGGTCGGGCTTTTGAGGCGGAGGCAGCCGAGGACCTAGTTGGTGACTGTCTGCGGCGGAGGAAGAGGAAAGTCAGTGATATGCGGAGGCAAGGAGGACGGAGACACGTACCAGGACTTTGGGAGCTACAGCTCTGCGCCGTGTCCAGAGCCTGCTACAATCGTAAAACACGCGATGCGCATCGCCAGGTCTTCTCCGCTGCCATCTCGTAGCCCACGTCCCTCATTGCTATGGTTTCAAGCCCTCCGCTCACATCCTTGCCCTTCGCCCGCTCGTCCGTGCACATCCACCTCCACATGCTTCCCCCACTCATTGCTCCAGCTAGGATTGCGGCAAGCTCGGCCCGAGGGCGGATGCAGGAACAAGAAGCCGTAAACGCGCGACACGCCCTCTCGCGCCCCACATCCAAGACCCCCCCTCCGCCTCGCCGAGCGAGCCTTCCATCCCTCGTTCCGCGCCGCGTCCAAATCCAAAAGCTGCGACGCCAGCGCCGACAACGTGCTCGCTCGCGAATCGAGCGCGTACGAGTGCCCCGTGAGATGCAGCGCCTCCCTCTCTGCTGCCCGCATTCCTTCCTTCCTCTCCCCGTCCCGCACCGCGCCTCGCACCCATGAGCGCCACCCCGGCACAGTGAAAGCGAGCGACGCGACGGCCGTGCCCCATCGGCGCGCGCGGTCCACACGTCTTTGCGCCCGCACCCCATGTCCCGCACACCACATCCCGCACCCCGCGTCCCGCGACGAGACAACCCTCACCCGCCGAATCGAGCGCGGGGGAACACGGAGGAATGAACAAAGGCGGGCCCCGTGCCGTTCCTCCCCTGGAACGTCCCACGGCGGTACTGCGTCATCGTACAGGGTGGAGTAGCAACGCGCGTCGACGAGGTCGGGCGGGATACGCACTACGGTAGGGGTAGAGCCCATGTCTACTGTGGCTGAGGCCGACATGTGGTCCAGTATACTACAACGCGGGCCTTGACGAAATGAGACTAGTCGCTTTCAGGAGAAGGAGGTGGACGTACAAGAGCAGCTCGCTTTGGAAGTGAAAGACAGGCGAAGAAGATCCGGAGGGAGATAGCCTAGCCCGGCCTACAATACGCATTAGCCGCACGAAATATCAAGAATAGAGCAGACCGTGCTCACGAATGAGGTGCGCGCGCTACGGCAGACGCAGCTACAGCTTAGTCCTAGGTGTCGTCGAGCGCGCCCGGTGTGCCCCCAGGCGGGTGCTCGCAACGAGGCAGGTTCGAGGGGATCTTCTACAATCTTAATCTCGTTGCATGAGGAAACGCACGACGAGACATGCGGGGCGGGAGGCATATGCCTGCCCCGGCTCCTTTGCGCTGACCCGCCCTCCCTCCCCCCTCGCGGCCCTCCCTCGCATCGAGCCCGCGTGTGACGTGCGCATCACACCAGCTCCCGCAGTGGAGGGTGGAGAAAAGGCCACGCGGTGGCTGTTCTGCAGGGCAGGCGGGCGAAACAAAACAACGCGACTCAGCGATGGATGAATTTGAAGGGACGGCAGGAGGGAAGGGGCTGGGGACCACGCCGCGGGATCGCAAATTGGATCGCATCCCCGGTGCGTCGCGTCGCGTCCTTCCTACACACCCGGCACCGTAACACCCATCACGTCCTCCCACCCTTTCCGCAGCCACGCGGGACACGGCGCTCCCTCCCCTCCTCTTCAAACCCCGCGTCCGACCATCAAGCGCGCGCGTGCGTGCCGGGGTAGGGCGAAGAAGCCGCGCCCCCTCCGTCCCTCCCCGCTCCCCATCTCCCCATCCTTAGAACGCCGGCGCCGTCCTCGCCCATCCGCGGTGCATGGCGCCGCGCGTGGTGACGAGCGCTGGACGCGTCGGCTAGCTCTACCCGCGATTGTACACTCGCCAGAGGAGGCACGTCCGAGGGGGGAGGCAGGAACAGCGCCGACTCGCCGACACTTCCCCACCCGCGTTCGCGTCGTGCAGCGGGAGCTTGCTTCCTTTCCCCGCGTGTAGACGGAGGAGTACATAACCGGGCGGAGGAGTCGACGACGCGCGCGCGAGCGCCAGAAGAGCATGAGGCCGATGGACAGGGTGGCGACGATGCGTGGTGCGTACGTATAAGTGACACGAGGTGGGGAGGGAAATAAGAGGGGCGGATGGACGAGGGAGTGTGGTATAGCGCCTCGCTTTGGAGTGATTTGGTTGCCGCTGGACATGGCTTGATCGGGCAGCGACGGGTCCGAAGAACACCGAGCGCCGAGTGCAGGCGTGAGCCAGTCCTCGCAGCAAAGAGGAAGAGTGCTGTGTAGCACGGGACGGGTGTGGTGGTGGCTGCGGCAGCGCCCTCTCGCGTCCCCGCATCCAAGACCGCACGGCGCATCGCTTCGCGGTCCTTCCTTCCCCTCTTCCATGTCTTGCGCATATCATCCGAAAACTCCGACACCGACAAGGCCCGCCGCCCATGTCTGCGTCTGCGTGTGGAACTACTCGTGCCTGCGTGCTCGACGTGGCGCTCGCGGGAACGTGGATGGGATGGGATGTTATGCGTGCCCCCGTGGCGGGCGTCAGCGGCAGGCGCAGGCGCGGTGACGCATGTATGTACGAGCGAGCGCCCCCTGCATTGTCGCCCGCGCGCGGGCCACACACCCCACGCCCCACATCCCATGAGCGCGCGCGCACCCCACCCATGCCACACCGGCAAGGCGAAAGCAAGCAAGGAACGGGGCCACCCGCACACGGCCCACACTCGTTCCATCCCGCATCCCGCACCTCGCACCCCACCCTTCGCACATCCTGCACCACGCCCACATCCCGCGACGTCGGCCCACCCTCACCCGCCAAATCGAGCGCGGGTAAGGGAACGAAGGAAGGAGCGTGCCGTGTGTGCCCTCCCCTTCCTCCTCTCGGACCGTCCTGCGTCCTACGGCGGTACAGCGCCATCGTATGTACAGAACGGAGTAGGTGCGCGCGCCGGCGAGGGCGCACCGGACGCATCGATACTATAGCCGCAGTCAACATGCGGTCAAGTACAGCACCGCGGGCCAGCGCTGCGGACATGTTCGTCAAAGAGTTGGCGACTGTAGTAGGAGAGGGAGGTAGAGAGGGACGTACAAGCCGAGATCTCTGCATAGTAGCGGGCGACGCGGCACTATGAGGTCGAAGGAGATGCGCATTGCAGCTTGGTGCTTCCATTCACAGTAGCGGAGGAAAAGAGCAGCGTAGAGGGCCTCCATCTCATGACCAAGGTTTGATAGCGGCTTGCAGTACGACGCGATTCATATGTTAGATTGGCATCAAGAACACCCTGTAATTGCCCCAAGGTAAGTTACCCCAGAGTTGTGCAAAGTGCCGAGACGACATTTGCGTTGTCACAGAGACGTTGATGAGGGTCGAAGGAGTCTCTAGTGCAGACTAACGGCTCGAAGTGTTCGACTAAGTATTAGGATGTTCAAGACTCAAGTGACTCACGGTGCAGTGCAGGACGATCGAGTCCGTTGCCAAATATACACAAGCTCGGATCAACTCGTCTCCGGCCCTGTCCCCGAGCCTAATAATAACGTAAGTCGGTGCCTCACCGCCTTCCGCTCCTGTCATGTGGCATGGAAAAGATGATTGTGCATGCATCTGGACCGGCCGACCGACATACTCCCGCTCGGGCGTAGACTCTTGCTTTTCATAACTTTGGGACCTCGTATAGATTAGCTCATACAAAGTTCTTCCGCTATGTCTTGCCCTTTCCGTTCCGCAATCGAATTTGTTTTTCCTAGAATGAGTCCGACTATTCATGGAGAGATTATGGTATCCATCGATAAGGCCCAAAATATGAGTGATCGAATCGTGGCTGCTGTCCAGGATGCATCGCCGTGAGAGCCGGTAGCTGAGTATGCCGCAATACATATGTCCACCCCTCCTTGACTCATCCCACTATGTCTCAGACATACTCGCTACTCGGTGAGTCTAGTGTGTCGGCCCCTCCATCGACATTGGCGTTGAAGTTTCCTTCAGTCCAAAGTGGAAGCATTCTGAATGTTCCAGGCCTGCACTGGGGCAAAAATCTCTATGTCAAGATCGACATCAATGAAGGAGGGACTCACCGCAAGTACAAGACCCCGGTTGCCGAAGGCTCTCTCGCTCCTAAGTGGGACTTCGCACAAACTATGTGGGTGAAATGAGCTTGATTTGACAACCGAAGATGCTCAGCTCGTGTAGCTCGTCATTCTCTGCATCCGCCGACATTACTTTCAGTTTATGCCACAAAACGGTGGTAAAGAAAGTAGTCGGCCAGTTGACCACCACAATCGGTGATCTTGTACAGCGTTGTGCCGCACACAATGATGCTCGTACGTATCTTGTTGTGATTTCATGTCTGCACATGAAACCTGACACTCGTAGCTGTTGAGTTGGATATTCAGGCTCGTGGTTCGGTGGTGGGAAAGCTTTGTGTTCTTCTGAAAGCGAATACTGTGGACCAATTGAGAGAAGCTGCTAATCATGGGCTCCTCGAAACACAGCAGGGTATCAGAGAAATTAGCTCAGCATCCGCTGTCTCTCGTGTCGCTGGTGCTACTACAATGGTTGTCGGTGTCATCAAGGAGAACAAAGATCTCGGGTCCGCGTTGCTCGAAGTTGCTTTGCGGCTGAAACCACTCGTTGAAATGGGCGACAAAATTGCCCAAGTAAGGCTGAATTTCTGGGTATATATTGAGTGGACTTATTTCCGGCCAGATTCATCCTTATGTTAACCTTGCTTGGTCGGTCATTACATCTGTGTATAAGGTAAGTATTCATCCACTCAGATTTAACTCATCAGTCACAACAGCACTAGGCCCTCGATGCAAAGCTTGAAGCTGACCAGAAGATAATTGAACTTGCCGAGACCATGGCTGAAGTTTACTCCTTTACCGATGACGTGAGCTTTCTTGAAGAAGACAAAAACAAGCTTCTTGAAGATGCTATCCTCCAAATTGCAATTCAAACTGTCGAGTGTAGTTTCTTCATCCGTGAATACACCGGACATGGATTTCTTGGTGTGTGTTCTACTCAAGCTTTTTGGATGGTATTTATTGATGCTGATAGGCAACCTGGGTCGAACTGCTTTCACTGATGTCTCAGAGAAGATTGTGGAGTTCTCTCAGCGTTTGAAGCAGCTCAAGCAGAAATTTGAGCATGGGACTGACATACAGACACTCTTCTTCTCAGCAAAGATTGTCAAAGATGTTGAAACCCTAGGTATTTCCTGGTCTTTATTGTATTTTCTACAGCTGACATTATCTGAGTGAAATCCAACCTGCTTCAGCAACTCACCTATCACAAATTTGATGCTATTCAGCGTGCAACATGTCTCACTGGCACACGGAGTGAGATTCTTGCAACAGTTACAGAGCATCTCAGCACAGTTCATCCTGAAACCAATGTCTACTGGCTTTCTGGAGTGGCTGGCTCTGGAAAGAGCACAATCGCTAATACTGTTGCTCAACACTTCCGAAACCTTCAGCGGCTTGGGGTGTACATCTACTTTGATAGGTCTGCTCCTCTTGGAAATATTCTGGCTGTTGTTGTGCACAGTATTGCATATTGGCTAGCCAAATTCAATGCATACTTTGAATCTGCTCTCTGCGCTGCTCTTGATGCCGATCCATCGCTTGTGACCGCTCATTTCTCCATCCAAGTTCAAAAACTTTTACATGAACCTCTTAAAGCTGCTTGCACGCAGATCTGTGGGCCAGTGGTTATAATCTTGGATGCCTTGGATGAATGCTTGGACTCCAATTCACGTGTTACACTTGCTAGATGGATTGCATCAGAGGAATTCTCCAAACTCCCATTGGTCTTCCAGTTGCTTGTTACAAGCCGACCTGACTCTGATATTCAAAATCATTTTCAAAACAAAACACATATGACCACTCGAAACCTATACCCTCTTTCTGATAACACAGAGTCTGACATTGAGAGGTACTTTTGTGCTGAACTGCAGGAGATCCAGCGAAGCCATACTCTTGACCCAAAGTGGCCTGGTGATACTACGATCCAGATGCTAACTCAGCTTTCGGGGAATCTTTTCATTTGGGCAGCCACAGCATCCAGATTTATCAATCAATACAACCCAGAAAAGAAACTCGAGCTTTTGCTCAACACTGGGAGTACTATATCTAAAAGCTTGGATAATCTTTACACTGTTGCACTGGACAGTGCACAGTGGGTTGATCCTGACTTTTGCAAAGATGCTTGTTTGGTTCTTGCTTTAGTGACTTTGAGGCAGATTCCACTCAATGATAAAGAGATGGATTTATTGCTGGAACTCAAGTCTGGTACCTCTGCTAAAATCCTAACCAAGCTTGCTTGTGTTTTCCAGTGGACTCCTGGAAATCCCCCTCATCCACTGCATGCATCGTTTAGTGACTATCTGTTGACTTACAACCGCTCTGGGAAGCATGCTTGGCATATTGATACCAGACATTGGAATGGAGTTCTGGCTCTCAAATGTCTGAAAATACTTAATACCAAGCTCAAATTCAACATATGTGACCTGAAAACCTCATATCTGAGGAATACTGAAGTTCCAAACCTGTCTGGGAAGATACAGGAATGTATCTCCTCTGATCTAGACTATGCTTCAAGATTCTGGGGTGCCCATATTGAAAATGCTGACTCAGAGAGCACAATTTTGAATGCTGTCAAGGAATTCACATTCACCCGGTTTCTTTATTGGCTGGAGGTGCTCAGCCTTTCAGGACATGTGAGCAGTGCAAATAAGAGTTTATCCCAAGCATTTAGTTGTTTACGGGTGAGTTCTACTTGTGATGAGTTCCAAAGATATATGGTTATATGATTGTTCAGGGAAGTGATACAGAACTGGATGAGTTTCTGAAGGATGCACTCAGATTTATTTCAGGCTTTGGACCTGTAATGATGCAAAGTGCTCCACATATTTATCTATCTGCTCTTGCATTTTCCCCGGAGAAGTCTCTGGTTAGAAGCAAGTTTAAATCAGGCTTCAGGAATATAGGACATTTTGACTCAAAGCTAGGAGATGATTGGGCAGCATTGCAAAAGATTCTTTCAGGGCACATAGGCATAGTGAATTCAGTTGCTTTCTCACCAGATGGAAACCACATTGTCTCTGGCTCAGATGATAAAACAGTGCGAATCTGGGATGCCCACACTGGAGCAGCTGTTGGAGAACCTCTTGAGGGGCATACATCTGCGGTTTCCTCAGTTGCCTTCTCACCAGATGGAAACCATATTGTCTCTGGCTCTTATGATCAAACAGTGCGAATCTGGGATGCCCACACTGGAGCAGCTGTTGGAGAACCTCTTGAGGGGCATAGAGACTGGGTTTTCTCAGTTGCCTTTGCACCAGATGGAAACCACATTGTCTCTGGCTCAGATGATCAAACAGTGCGAATCTGGGATGCCTACACTGGAGCACCTGTTGGAGAACCTCTTGAGGGGCATACAGAAGGGGTTTTCTCAGTTGCCTTCTCATCAGATGGAAACCACATTGTCTCTGGCTCTTATGATCAAACAGTGCGAATCTGGGATGCCCACACTGGAGCAGCTGTTGGAGAACCTCTTGAGGGGCATACAGGCTGGGTTTCCTCAGTTGCCTTCTCACCAGATGGAAACCACATTGTCTGTGGCTCAGATGATAAAACAGTGCGAATCTGGGATGCCCACACTGGAGCAGCTGTTGGAGAACCTCTTGAGGGGCATACAGGCTGGGTTTCCTCAGTTGCCTTCTCACCAGATGGAAACCATATTGTCTCTGGCTCAGATGATCAAACAGTGCGAATCTGGGATGCCCACACTGGAGCAGCTGTTGGAGAACCTCTTGAGGGGCATACATCTGCGGTTTCCTCAGTTGCCTTCTCACCAGATGGAAACCACATTGTCTCTGGCTCTCATGATAAAACAGTGCGAATCTGGGATGCCCACACTGGAGCAGCTGTTGGAGAACCTCTTGAGGGGCATATATCTGCGGTTTCCTCAGTTGCCTTCTCACCAGATGGAAACCATATTGTCTCTGGCTCAGATGATCAAACAGTGCGAATCTGGGATGCCCACACTGGAGCAGCTGTTGGAGAACCTCTTGAGGGGCATACATCTGCGGTTTCCTCAGTTGCCTTCTCACCAGATGGAAACCATATTGTCTCTGGCTCTTCTGATCAAACAGTGCGAATCTGGGATGCCCACACTGGAGCAGCTGTTGGAGAACCTCTTGAGGGGCATACACACTGGGTTTGCTCAGTTGCCTTCTCACCAGATGGAAACCACATTGTCTCTGGCTCAGATGATCAAACAGTGCGAATCTGGGATGCCTACACTGGAGCACCTGTTGGAGAACCTCTTGAGGGGCATACAGAAGGGGTTTTCTCAGTTGCCTTCTCATCAGATGGAAACCACATTGTCTCTGGCTCTTATGATCAAACAGTGCGAATCTGGGATGCCCACACTGGAGCAGCTGTTGGAGAACCTCTTGAGGGGCATACAGGCTGGGTTTCCTCAGTTGCCTTCTCACCAGATGGAAACCACATTGTCTGTGGCTCAGATGATAAAACAGTGCGAATCTGGGATGCCCACACTGGAGCAGCTGTTGGAGAACCTCTTGAGGGGCATACAAACAGAGTTTCCTCAGTTGCCTTCTCACCAGATGGAAACCACATTGTCTCTGGCTTAGATGATCAAACAGTACAAATCTGGGATGTCCATGCTGAAGCCAAAAAGCATGTGGTATCTACCTCTCCTGATCACAGAATTTCCTGGCATTCCCCCAAACCATCTAATGCTCCTCAGCCAGTTGAAGGGTATGATTGAGGTCAAATACAATCTTCAATTGCCTTCTTACCCATTCACAGGATTTTTGACCCACCTGATCAGATGGTAAGCACTCTTCATTTATCTTTGAATGTACCTCACTTTAACAGGTACAAGCCCTGTCAACTATACAGCCTCAACTCATAGATGGATGGGTAATGGACACCTCTTCACACCTTATCTTCTGGGTCCCTGATTGGCTTCGCACCGAGTTTCCTCTTCCACTGTGGAACCGTTGGCTTATCGGTCCTCGTGGTGTTTCAACACTACATCTTGGTTGTTTTGTACATGGAGAGCATTGGGTGAAGTGTTGTACGGGAGTCTGAACAGGGTTTTTAGTGTAGTTGGAACTAGTGAGTAAACCCCTCCCACTGCTATTGATGTTGTTTGTCAGAATGTCAATGCTGTGACAGAGCTGTATACTTGAAAAGCATGTATGGCCATTTTAATTCCCAAAAAATACAGTGTTGAAACCCGGTTGCAAAAAAAGAAGTTGACCGAGCATTTTACGAGCATGAGAGCGAATTTCTTTATAAGATTGGATCAGGATGAATAACAGGCCTTGAAGTTTATGCACAAATATTTTCAAGATTTTTGGTACTGTTCTTGTGTCGCATAGCACCATCACTTATTTGACTAGTTTTGGGGTTTGACCCAGATCCGAAAACTTGATCAGAAACATCCTGCCACTTGCTCTCTCTGCACTCTCTTGCCCCCACACACACTTATACACATGCAGAAGCCTCCCACAGGCAAACTTCTGGGATATTCTCGTGGGATAGACCCTCAGAGGGATCAATAGACTAAACAACTCAAAATCTACCTACAACCGCCGGGCCAGAGAAGATGTGCGCTCATCCCCGTCGCCTACCCTAAGATAGAGAGCGTGGAACCCCGGCAACCCTTATGTCAGCAGCGATCAATTGATTGCCGGACTTTCCCATGGACAAATCTTGAGGTCGGAAAAAAACTATACCTCTATTCAGCCTCTCAGTGGCCAGGCTATTTTTTTAAAGTCACAGAATGATATTATCTTTATTTCTAGCTCGGAATTGAGGCCTTAATCTCTGCAATCATAGATGGGGGTAGCATTCGATGTCCATTGTACCTCTTGTTGATCCAAATCAAGTCCGCACCGCTCAGACCATAGGCGTATGCCGAAATAAACTGTGCTGCCCGGTTTGCATACCTGATGGTAATTATTAGGACCAGTTAACAAGATAGAATAAAAATTACCGGATAATTTGAAGGTGGGGGAACATCATCAAGGCAAGCCTTGACATTCTTCTCCATTTCGTCAATGTTCGCTGCCTTGGCTGTGGTGCGATAGCGAAACTTTGCTGCACCCCAGTACATCTCAATGAAATTGAGTTCGCAATGGTACTTGGGGTAAAAGTCACAAATGTGACCCCGCGACTCCACAAGCTCCGCAAGCGCTGATTTCTGATTGATGAAGTCTGGCTGAGTGAAAAGGATGCGGCGACAACAACAATCAGTGCAACCGGCTTGACATTTGAATCCGGTGCATTGAGCAAGAAGACCATCGCGCCACAGCCCACGCTCCCGGATGATTTGTTCCATTCCTTTGAACCAGCCCGGCATGGTCGGGTGGTCTTCAGGATAATAGAAATCCTGCCTCTCACCATTCGCAAGGAGACCAGGGCGCATACGGGGTCCTTCTGGGTGATGTGTCCAGCCCAACTTTGGACCTTTGACCATCTTCCGTGCTGAAAGTGCATCACCGGCTCGCTTTTGATGGCTTGGTGCATCATCGAAAGGGAACAGGGCTGTGGCAAACCCGTTGGTTTTCGCTTCGAAAATGTCAATGGCCCGATCTGCTTCAACGAGAACATCGTCGGAGGCAAACCAGCCATCCCTATTTTTACCGGCACGAAACATGAGACGGGCTTCCCTGTGAACAAGTGATTAGTATGGGAATGATAGAATGAGAGGCAAAATAAATGTACTGGTCCTCATGTGTGAGTCGGCCCCATTCAAGTGTCAAGAAATCAGAGACCATAATTGATTCTCCTTCCCCCTTTGCTTCTGGCCGGCCTTTTGAGCTCATCTGGTGGGACAGGAGAATTATGGTCTCGTACCGGTTCTTGAGCAGCTATTTTAGCCTTTGCTTTCATGAAATCGAAGACGTTGAGGAACCCCTTGGCCTCCATTTCTTTTCCAAACTTGCGCTGGCGGTATTTTGTCTTTCTGGAATTTCCGTTGTACTTTTTCGGCCGATTTGTTTCCCGTGCTCGCTCCTTGATTCGCGCGGCTTCCTGCGCATCACTCAGGAGAGTGGCAAATTTCTTGAGCTCACTCTCCTCAGAAATTTCAGGTGCTGCAACGACCTGGTCATCCATCTCCTCGCGCTCGTCATCTGAATCACAATCCAAATCCGGCAGCTCATCCCCCAGATCAAAATCCCATGTCCTGTTGTCTGGGTCTGGAGAGTGATGGTCATGGCTGCAATGCGGGGAATGTTCCTCGTGTGACACCAAGGGCTCTTCGATGCTGGCATCGGTGCCCGGGTCTGGGGCAGGGTCCAGATCAGAGGGAATGTCATATTTGATTGGTTGCCGTGATTTTGTGGCATTTTTGGCACTTTGTCGGAGCTGTTGTGTTCGCTTTTTGGGGTCGCGCCATTGTGGGGGCTCAGAAAGGCAAGAATATTGCTTGAATTCCGGTCCAAAGCCGAGGAAAAGAGGTGGAAAAGATGCCGTGAAGTGAGGCGGTGCGGTCACGTGTTGGTGGCTGTGCTGCCCAAATCTGACAGCCGTTTTTCTTGAAAGTACGCCGTTCGACCCGAAAAGCACATAGAAACATCAAGAAGAAGAAAAAATTAAGTGGATTATAACTTTGGTTTGAGGGGCAAAAAAAATGGATTTCAACAGCCAACCTCCTTCAAACTAAGCATACTATAACCTGGCTGTAGAGTTTTGATGCGCAGCGTACATGGGGTGTGGGTATAATGAGCCGAATTTTCATCTGATGGCCGCTTACATAAGGGTGCCGAGGTTCCACGCTCTCTATCTTAACCAAGCATGGTCAGAAATGTCTGAACATACCGCACGATACAATACTTGCTCTCTAAACAACATAGATGTGAATGAGCCACTACCGTTCTCAGAATGTACAAATCTCGGCCACCATCAATGAGATTTCGCCATTTTAGGCCATTGTTTGATTTTTCGCTCTCGCCCAACAGGCTCAATGCTGATTTTTTGCACATTACATTACTCATAGACCTTCTGGCTATTTCAAAAAAAAAAAAGAAACAAGCTGAAAGCACTCGGGGTTCCAGCTCAAAATGCAATTTTTTCGTATCCGGGTTTTAACACTGTATATGATATTATTTAACATCACAGTTCAAGCAGCATTGAGAACAGGCCGATGCATCTGTTAGAAAATTCTGCAATGCATATAATGTTGTTACACCTCATGGAGTGGACTTGGGTTCAGATCGGACCAGATGAAGGCATAGCATGAGTCTGGGTAACCCGTGGGTCAGTATGAGTTGATCTGTGGGAAAACCTGTGAGTTTCTGACTCGCAGATTCTAGTACTCATGGCCATGAGTCATCTGCGGATCTGAGTTTGGATTTTGGTGAAATTTTACTCAAACTCATGGGTACTTGACTAAATCTTGACTGCACCAGCAGCTTTTAGATGTCCTTAGATGCCTTGGAATCACTCTGAGGTTGTTACACACCTATTACAGCTAAGTCGAAAACGATAGACTTTTTTTGCGCGAGAGCAAAGTTCGGGCTGAGCACAGCCCGCGGCCAAACACTGAAGCCTCGCTCCACACTGTCGTACTCTACCACTCATGCTCCACAATAAAATCTGGTCTTTATACACACTACTACCATGGTCGGGAACCGCCACCACGAGAATAAAAGGACCTCATCGTCGTTATGTCCGCCCGCAAGACCCCAAGGAAATTGCAGCGGACACCATGATGGACGTAGGAACTATGCGGCGGATCCTAAGGTTATGGCACACCACCGGCAGCACCGTTCGAATACTGTCGTCATAAAGCTTATTTTGTGGAGGGAGAATGGCGGCGATGAGATAAATCTAAAAATAAGAATTGTTTGGCCGCAGGCTGTGCTCGGCCCGAACTTTGCTCTCGTGCGAAAAAAGTCTATCGTTTTCGACTTAGCTGCAAATGCTAGCTAAAGTCATTCTTTCTGACTATAATGCCCATATTGTATGGTATACAGCTAAAATATGTGGAAAATTTGCGGGTGCTCACAGGTACTTGTGAGTTTTGCAAAACTCCCAAGTACTCATAAAACTCATGAGTCAAGTCACCACGGATCCGAGTTCCACATTTTTACGTGGGTACTCATAGACAGATCCGAGTCTACTCATGAGTAGACTCGTGACATGCCTTAGACCGGATTTGACTTGACGTGGGTGGTGTAAGGGCAACTGGCAGCCTGAGAATAATTCAAGAGTCCTGGCAGAATCCAAAGACAGGCTCATGTACTATCGCTGTGGTTACCTATGTCGATAGGTCTGCACCCGTGCTGATGGTTGATCCCATCGCAGTGCCGTATGATCCCTGCACGTCAGGTCTGCACCCGTGCTGATGGTTTATCCCATGACAGTTCCGTATGATCCTTGCACCGCCCAGGCACCGCCTAACATTCTTTGATTCTCCCGCACACTTCCCTTCCCGCGCACTTATCGTGACCGCTGCTTCTATGGATGCTGCCGCTGTTCCGGGGCCCAAGGGTCCTCACGGTGGTAAACGTGCCGGGTGTGGACGCAAAAAGAAGGAGGAAACCCTCGGGAATTCTGTGCAGACTCCTGCAAATCCGAGACATGCTCTCCTGGCTCGTACTCAGAGGGCCACTCTACACACTGCTCCTTTGGCCAGTACTCCCCAAACCCCTGCTGCCTTTTTCAATCCCTATACCACAAATCAACCTGTGCCTTCCAACTCCACACAAACTGGGAGAGCCTCTTTCTGGTCTGATCTTGGACCGCCTCGACCCGTAACTGGTGAAAACATAAGTCAAGGATTTACTGCAGAGACGGGTACGTATCATACACATTTTTAACCATTCAGACTCATCATTGTAAATATTAGCGACTCGCTCACACATCTCGCCCGCGGAATTTGCTCAGGTCAATCAAGAGCTCAATTATGTCGACGAGAATGATGAGCATGCCGACATCGCGTCCGGTGATCGAATTATCAACGACAGTCTCGTAGACGCGGTTTTAGAAACCACCGAGACTAACTCTGCAACTGCAGAGACAGAAACAGGTGCATCGGAGGCAGGGATAGACTCAGTACTGCAAAAGCAGTTTGCAATTCTGAAGGACAGATTATCTAAGGAGATAAAAAAGTACGGGAGCCCATTGTGCTATAGACGAGGTGACTTCTACGATCGGCCTATGCACGCGATCTTTGCGCTTCATCGCAGCATGGGTAGCAATCACGGTCTTGATCCCTCCGAACTCTACGCACGAGATGTCTTTATCTGGATCCCAAATCTGCTTCCTGGTGCCCCAGACAGATTCAAGTGCACTTGCGGCAAACCTCTCAGCCGGAACGGTAAATGCTTCAATTTTCATTCTGCTCCCCAGCCTATTGATTTTTTTTTGCAGGCTTCAATGATGATCCAATTGCACGTCGAGTGCGCTCGATCCCTACCGACTTTTTCCTCTTGACCAATCGCTTTTATTGCAATCCTCGGCGGAATGACCCCGGTTGTGGTACAAGTTATCAAGGCACCGACCCACATGTCATTGCGCAGCTCCCGTCATTTGTGCAACCCGCATTTCCTGGTATGTTTCTGTTATTATTGTATGAGCAATGACTCACCTTTCCAGCCTATATTTCTGCTCGGGGCGCAATTTCGAAAACAATGATGTGGCAAATGTGCAACACCTTCGCATCAAGATTTGGACCTGCTCCATTTTCCGAGATGGTTTCTGAGATCCAGCACAGACATCATGCTGACGGGGAACTCATGTACCTCGGTGCTGTGAACTTCTACGCTCAGCGTGGATGTAAGTCGTACTCCAAGTTCGATGATCCCCAGGAATACGCCGGGATTCCACCCTCCATTCCATATTTGAAAGCTTTATTTACGGATTTCATTTCGGCTATTCGTATCTACATTGAGCGCGATATTGCGACATTACCATTGACGGTGGCCAAGGCAGATCATACCTTCGATGTGAGTCTTATTTTTGTTCTGCAGCACCGACTAACCTGAATCTGTAACAGTTCCTCAAACACATGGGCGGCATGAAAGGCCAACGAATTTTTACTGCCGCATATACTGTTGTGAACGAATTTGAGGAGGTCCGCGGCCATTCTCTGACCTCTTCAAAGTCCTCGGTGCATGTTCAGGACATGCTCGAGGGTATCCAGGATGGCCTGAGGAACTCGAAAAATCCACCTACTGAGATCATTTATACCGATTCACCTCAGGGTAAGTGTTTCATGTCTTTTTGTCAGGGTAGTTTTAACTATTCTTCAGCGGAACGGTCATTTCACGAGTCAATCAATAGTTCACTAACCCGCAATGTTGTGCCAATCCATGATTGGACGGATCTCCCGTGCTTTGAACGGAGTCCTGAAACTCCTACCATAATCGCCTCTGATTCAATTGACATCGAGGGAAGCAGCAAGTGACCTCCTTGAAGATTTCACAGCTGTTCCTTTGCCTTCCTCCCAGCTTCATCTTGTTGTACTTGCAGTCAAGACGGAGCAGCTTCCGGGACAATCCCCTCGTTTGGACATCATTCAGCTTCGAACCAAAAATAAAATCCATATTTTCAAGGTGTGATGAATTTTTCTCATCCTTGCTACAACTTGACCTGACTTATTCGCAGGTTACGGATCTTACCTCGCGCAGCGATGTTCTGCCATCTCTTCGAGCCATTCTTACCAATCCATCCATAATCAAGATTGGCCATTCGATCCGACCAGCACTTCAAATAATTTCCCAAGTGTTCTCTCTGAAGGAGATTGACAATATCTTGAAGGCTCGTACTGCGCCAATACTTGACCTTGGAAAATATGCGAAGTTGAAGGGAGTTCTCGAAGATACATCAGCTTCTCTTCCTGCGCTGGCTGGGATCATTCTCAAGAAGTCGTTCTCCCCTCCCCTTTTCTCACCTTATCCTTGGTCCAGTTCAACCACGTTGTCCCAGAATGATTATCTTTTCTCGGAGGTTGACTGCCAGTGGCAGATCTTCCTCTCCCTTCTTTCTCGCAACTCTCTCGGGCTTCCGCTCCAGCCAATTCAGGCACAAACTCATGGACAACTTGTATCCTTGGTCCTGGGCTGTCAACCAATCGCCGAGGGCTCAATTGTAGCCCAGCATATCGGTTTTTTTGGATGCAGTGATGGACGGTCAAGGTCATACAAAGAGGATAAATGTTTCTTCATCGCGCTCCCTCATCCGAATTTCTAAAGTATGTCAAATTTTTGCATCTCTTAATTTCGAACTGACTGGATTCCAGGTCCTTGTTCCTGGAGCACTGCATGCATTACATGGGCAAACAATGGAATGGATCTTCAATCATGGTGCATATGCTGTTGTAACAACCTCACAACTTCATACCCGTGGCGAAACACCCCCAATTCCATCTGCTACCCTTTCCCGTGCCTTTGCAGTTCCAGCCGCTCCTCCATCCCTCGAAGACGACACTGAATTCACCATTACATATGAACCTCCAACTTCACAATCCTCGGATCCACTTGAATTCGAGCATTGGTCTGAAGACATGCTCTTTGACGAGTCAGATGACAATTTCAATGCTGACTCAGAACTCGAGGATGGCAGATATGGTCCGGTTGTACCTGAAATTGGGCCAGTAAGTGTTTTATCACATTTCGGCAATTTTTATTCACAGTGTGTTTAGAATTCAGATGCAATGCAAGGAATTGAGTCTGACCTGCTTGACCCGAACGGGGATGCCAATGTAAGTCAGCTAGCTGCCCATTAACTCTCAAAATTTTCATAAACTTGGCAGAATGTTCCGGTTGACCGTCTCATCGAGAATCTCGAAGAGACATTCACTTTCCTCAGGGAATCGGAGGCAATCCCCACCCGTGTGCTTGACGATGCTTTCCATTTCATGGACCGACTCCTCCGGCTCCTGTCTAAAAAGCATTCTGCATTCAAAGCCTTTGCTCATGACTTCAGTGAAGCAATCTTCATTCGTGACAAGTCTGATGTACTTGCAGTTCGTGCTGTCCTCGCACAACATGGCATCAGTTGGGAGTATGCAAAGCGTGCAAAGGCTGATGCTCTCATTCGACGTATCCGCCGCTACATTCCCAACCCCACTGTCCTTTTGAAGCGACTCGAGAAACTCTTTAATGCCTATGCAGACATCCAGTGCTCCACAAAAAAGAGCTGTGGCTCCTTCTTCTCTGACGAGGCAAAGGAGATGGTTCTCCACCTGCTTGATACCGTGCGCAAGGGTTACCTCTCTGACCCAAACGGAATTTCTCTTTACTATCTTATGGGAAAGGATCGCGATGGGCTTAACCTCTACCGCAACGTTCGCGGGACCAACTCTGTTGAAGGCGGCTTCCATATGGTAGTCCGCCGGATTTTTGGCTCGCTGCGGGCCTCTCCCGAGTTGGCTGAGTGTCTGCTAATCAATTGGATACACCGGCGAAACAGACGGGTGAGCTTCATTTTTCTCTCATTCTCAATTTTTTTCTAATATCCCACAGGTCGGCTTCCATAATCGCACCGGTGAGAAATACCGTGGGCACCATGATATCTGGGTTCGCGATGAGATCGTGGAACTCGCTGTTACAGCCGGCGTAAAGACTTCATTCCCTCTTCCTCGTGTGCTCTCCACCCGGATTGCAACCTCCGAGACCATTGGGATCCTCCCCATCTCGAAATCCCTTGCTGACACATTCAATATAACCACCCTTCCTCGTCTGCACATCACAGGAATACCTCATCACCGTGATACCCCTGTCCACACCCTGACCTGCCTTTCCACAAAACCCATCAACCCATATCGGTATCTCCAGCTCCGCCAGCGCGTTCTTACTGCGGTGGTACCTGTCCATACGCACCAGGAATATATTACCTTCAAAGCAAATATCAATCGCCACGACTTCCGAAAAGGAACAAAGACCTACCCACCTCACGAGAGCTGGAAGAATATTGACTTCGAGAAGCTCACCCGCTGGTGGAATGCACAAGTGAATTTCCAGTCTCGCACAATTACAGAGTCCAATCTGCGGCTCTACTACAAAATCCCCCAACAGCTCGAGGCGCACCACAAGAAAACTCTCTTGTGGTCCTCGGAACGTTCCACCCTCGCTGCGGGTGCAAACTATGCTGCCCGCCAGGAGTTCGTCGACATTCTCAATTCAGACGATAACTACGCAGGCGTCCTTCCAGCAATTCGATTCAATGCTGTTCCTGATGGCGAACTTGATCTGTCGAGTACAGGTGAGTCCTCAGCAATTTTTTGGTAACACCCATTTAATACTTCCATAGTCCCCGAAGGCGTGACGTCTTTTGATTCAATGGCAGGGCGCCCAGCTGAGGATCAGGATACGGAGTTCACAGATTTGGAACCTGCAGAATCATCAGTTCGCCTCGATCATGACATGCTGGACGTTACAGGTACTCCGTTACCCATTCCACCTGCTATTCAAACTCTGCAACGAGCTGTTCAACGCTAACAGCTGTTTCCCGGCGCTCCTGCCCCAGAGCCCACTACATCGCGGGCTTCAAAGCGATGCGCACCGTGTGTGAAGAGCATGTGCCTTCGACGCCTCGAGTGCAACGGTAGGGGTGGGAAAAATTTGTGTACCTGTGATCATCCTCCGATGGCAAAGGGCGAGAGAGCACGGATCTCGGAGGCAACAATTATTGCCTATTGGGCACAACGGGGCCAGAATATCTAGATTACTTTTTTCAGTTTATTACTCTGTTACTAATGTTCCACTTGTTAAAAAAAAGCTTCGGAATTTTTCGATATCGAAGGGTGCGCAACTCTTCACGAACAACACATGTAGCAGCACACACCGGCGCGACTCGAATTTGAATCCCGGGTATTCCAATATTGTGTTGGGCTTGGTTTCTTGATGGAAGAAAGCGACCCGTTCGGATGAAATTAGTAATGTTTTTGAGTCCGGGACCTGCCCGGAGGTGTACCCGAAGTCTCACATCCGAGTTTTCTTCAATTGTTGTATAAAGTCTTGAAGGTTTGTAGCCTGATTTGAGTGCACAGAGGCTCCAGAATATAGCTAGAAGCTCACCTAGATTTCGCCTAGAGGGCCGCACCAAGAGACTGCAGAGGACAGCAATGGTGTCCAGAGAGGCGGGGTGAGTGAAAAGAGAACCTGGGATCGAGACCATACCGTATAAATACGGGCCGTAAAAATGTGGTTTTGAGTGCCTTACGGGACGGTTACGGTACGGTTCTGTAAGCCATACCAAGCCGCATTACGGGGTTGAGAACAACGTCAGCAGAAGGTGTGTGCGATTCAAAATCCTGGGTCATACCTTTCTTCATCTCCCAGTGCCTCTATAATCCTCCTACCGGCCGGGGAGAAGATAAAGACAAAGCCGTACCGTACCGTAAAGTTACCGGGCCTGTTGAGAGCTTATACGGTACGGGACACCATAAAAGCCGTAACTTACTAACCGTAACCGTATTTTACGGCTACGGCCGCGATCCCTAAAGGGAACGCGATTTGGCAGCGCGTGAGAGGACCGGGAATATCTTGAAAATCGGCTCATAGCCCATGTCCGAGGGAAAGAAGGCCTACCCCCGGGGTTGCCTTTTTGGGAGGCTGCGGCCATCAAGGCCATCAACGGATCGCACTAGGCCTTGTGGGCAGTTGTTTGTACCATTAATCTCTTTTGTCCTACCACGACTGCCTCCTGCCTCTCTTTTCATGGGCATAAATACGAGCTTCTCCACTAGCTCTCTAACCCCCCTCTACCCCTCGCCTACCCCCTCACCCATCTTAGCCTCCAAGTCTGCCTTGGTTAATACCATTTTCCCGTCAAACTGAGGTGGCATACAACGCTGGCAAGTGGCATATACCCTCTCACGGGTTCCCGTCCATCCATAGACCCCAATACCCTACTTGTTACCTATTTCTGTCTTTCCAATGTGATTGACGCGTCGTAACGCACACTCAGGGCATTTATGATTTGGCAGCTATCTTTTACGTCTCATTAGATTTTGACTAGCTATTGGTTGTTCCAGATACACTTAACATGTAGTTCCTCTGCAAATCTCACTTCTACTGTACTTGAACTGGTTTGGGGGGCACATGGTCAATGAACAATGCACGTTAGAAGGAGTACAAGCCGGCTGAGCCGCGTGATAGGCGAGGCTTCCCAAAAAGGCAACCCCGGGGGTGGGCCGTGTTTCCATGTCCGAGGAGACACATGTCCATATCAGAACATGGGTCTGCCGTGTTGATCCGTCATCACCGCACGTGAGTGATGATCAGTTGTGGCGTTGGATAGCTTACGCAAATAACTGACTCACTCTGCCGCACCGCCGATGAAAGCTTCCGTATCAAAGAAGAAGAAGAGCGCTCAACGCGCGAAGAGCCCGAATACCCGAGGTTGGGGCGGCTCCCGACCTGGTTCTGGCAACAAAACCAACGCCGAGAAAGTCCGACGTGCAGCACTGAGTCGTGGAGCTATGGCCCCTCCGATGCAGCCGCAACCTACCGCCCCTACTACGAATCCAGTCACTCAGGCCAGTAGCACGCAACTACCCTCTGCAGACCTCGCGACTCAAACCGTCCAGTCCCTCTTGGCAATCCAAAACCCACTCCCACACAAACGGGGCGGGCATCATTCTGGTCGACTGTTGGTGTCTCGCGTGTCGAGGCTTCAGCAAGCGGAAGCGCGACGATCGCCGAACGCGACGCAACTGTATTTTCGCCGATGAATCCTTGTATGTCTCCATTTTTATCCACGCAAATGATTACTGATGGTGTATGCAAAAATAGTAGGAAGCACAGCTCACCGAGACATATCACCTGATGAGTTCGCACGGCTCAGTGAGCAGTTTGAGTTCATCGAAGAGCACGATGAGCACGCCGATGTTGCGGCGGGTGATCAATTAATTGACGAAAGTCTCGGTGACAACATTCCAGACAGTGCCGAATCAAATGCTGCTGCAGCGGAGGCTGAGACCCAGTCTTCTGAGCCTGCCCCAAGTTCTGTAATTCACAAGCAGCTCACCGCCATCCAGGAGCGTCTCCTTGAGGAGGAGACTACACATGGGAAGCCTCTCTGCTATCTCCGCGGTGACTTTTTTTGACTGCCCCCCGCATCCCGTATTCGCCCTCCAAAAAACCCAGAATACAACTGGTCTTGATCCGAGTCACTTGTATCTTCGAAAAGTGTTCGTCTGGCTCCCGTACTTGCTCCCCGGGTGCCCTGATAGGTTCAAATGCACCTGTGGCAAGCCGCTTTCTAAGAATGGTGTGTATCTATAAATTTAATCTGTACCTCATATTAATTCATTACTCTAAAGGGTTTAACGACAATCCGATTGCACGCCGTGTCCGTGCTATGCCATCCGATTTCTTTCTATTCACGAATCGCTTTATCTGTGATTCACGGCGGGTGAATTCCAATCTGTTATGTTACGGTTTTTGTCTGATTCAATTTTTATCTAGTTTCTCAAGCACATGGGTGGAATGAAAGGCGAACATGTCTTCACTGCTGCTTATACCGTCCTTAACGAGTTCGAGGAAGTGCGAGCTCACTCCCTTACCCTCACAAAGTCCTTGCTGTTCGTCAAAGACATGTTTGATGGCATTCAGCGAGGACTGAAAGATTCAAACAATCCTCCGACCGAGATTTTGTACACTGATTCCCCTCAATGTAAGCCTTTATAAAATTCCCTTGGTGATAATCTGAATGTTCTCTAGCAGAACGAACCTTCCACGAGTCAATTAATAGTGCACTGACCAAGAATGTCGAGCCGGTTACTGAGTGATCTGATCTCCCTCCCTTTATACGGGCTCCAGGGGTTGTGACTGTCTCCATCTCTGACTCTATGGGCATCGAGAGCATGTCAAATGACATACTCATTGATGTTGGAGCTGCAGATCTGTCATCGCAGCTCTATCTTGTTGCACTGGCAATCAAGACAGAGCAACTCCCAGGAGAGCGAGTGCGCCTTGACGTCATTCAGCTTCGAACGAAGGACAAAATTTATGTCTTCAAGGTGGGATTTCATTTTTTGTGCAGCCATGGGGGTTAATTCTCGGCAGGTTACAGCTCTGACTTCACGCAGCCATACTTCACGCAGCCATGTCCTTCCCTCCTTGCGAGCTATTCTCACAAACCCATCCATCATCAAAATTGGTCACTCCATCTGCCAGACCCTCGAAACAATTGCTGAAGCATTCTCACTCCCTGAAATCAACAAAATTGTGAAGGCCAAGAATGCACCTATCCTCAAGCTAGGGAAATATGCGAAGCTGAAGGGTGTTGTTGACGACCCAACAGTTTCATTGCATGCCCTCGCCGGTGCCGTTCTTCGCAATTCCTTCTTGATTCCGCACTTTTCCCCCTATCCATGGTCACATTCTACCTCCTTGGTGCAGGATGAATTTTTATTCAAGGAGGTTGACTGCCTATGGCAGATATCTCTCTCTCTCCATTGTCGCAACTCTCTTGGGCTCCCATTACAGCCAGCACAGGCACAGACACACGGCCAATTGGTAACACTTGTGCATGGGTGCAAGCCTGTTGCAGAGGGCTCAATTGTCGGGCACCATCCTGGATATCTTGATGCAGTAATGGATGACGAAGGGCACACTAAGCGAATCAACATATCGGCTTCTCGTTCACTCATCGAGATCTCTAAGGTATGTGAATTTGACTTCAGTTCTTGTCATCTAAATCAATACATCTTCAAGGTGCTTGTCCCAGGTGCACTTCATTCATTGCACCAGAATACAGTGGAGTGGATTGCTGCCCATGGAGCCAAAGCTGTCGTCACCACATCCCAGCTTCACACTCGGGGTGATGTTGCTCCAATTCCATCCAATTCTCTTGCTCGCATGTATGCTGTTCCAGCACCGTTGATCCCATCTCCCGATGAGGAGGATTTTCTCTCACATACACTTCCTCTGATTCAAATGTGCTTGAGCTCGAGCACTGGTCGGAAGGGATGGAGGCTATGGAGGATGATGGTTCCGAGCCTGATGAGGATCATTATGGCCAGTTTTCGTTCAAGGTTGCACCCGTACATTCCTTTTCATTCTCCATTTTTTTTTCGGTTAAAAGTCTGTACAGGATCCCAATTCAATGGAGGATATTGAAGAAATGCGTGGTCCTGAGCCTCAGGAGGTGAGTCTGCATCTCATGCAACTTTTGGTAGGATAATTCATTGTATTCTTCAGAGTTCTCCTATCGACATTATCATGGAGACCTTCGAACATGCCCACAACATTCTACAAGCCCAGAATCTCCCTACCCATGTGCTCGACGATGCATTTCACTTTATGGACCGTCTACTACGTCTGTTGTCCAAAAAGCACTCGGCATTCAAAGCATTTGCACACGACTTCAGCGAGGCCATATTTATCCGGGATAAGTCCGACGAAATGGCAGTTCGCAGTGTCCTGGAGAAGCATGGAGTCAGTTGGGAGTACGCAAAGCGTGCCAAAGCCTCTGCTCTCAACCGACGCATTCGTCGCTATATTCCAAGTCGCAATGTTCTTGTGAAGTGGCTGGAGAAACTGTTTACAGCCTATGCTGACATTCAATGCTCAACGAAAAAGAGCCGAGGTTCATTTTTCTCGGACGAGGCTAAGGAGATGACTGAGCATCTCCTCGACACTGTGCGGAAGGGGTATCTCTCGGATCCAGCTGGTATATCTCTCTATTATCTGATGGGCAAAGATCGGGATGGGCTGAACATCTACCGCACTATCCGTGGGACAAATTCTGTCGAAGGAGGCTTCCACATGGCCATTCGTCGGATTTTTGGATCATTACGAGCCTCTCCAGAGCTAGCAGAGTGCTTGTTAATCAACTAGATACCCCGTCGAAATAAGAAGGTATTTTGTTGTTGTTTCTCTGTAACTGCACCACTTGACCATTCTTGAACAGGTTGGGTTCCACAATCGTACGGGAAAAAAATTCAAAGGACATTTTGACATCTGGGTTCAGGATGAGATCGTCGAGCTTACTGTTGCAGTTGGCTCGAAGCCTTCCTTCCCACTCCCTCGAGTACTATCCACTCGTGTCACCACATCCGAAACCATTGGAATCCTTCCTATTTCAACATCCTTGGCTGAAAACCTCAACATTACTACCCTTCCCCATCCACGTATTACTGGTGTACCCCACCACCGTGATGTTCCAGTCCACACAATGACTCATCTCTCCACCAAAACAACAAACCCATATCGGTATCTCCAGCTCCGGCAGCTTGTGCTCGATGCCGTCCTCCCGGTCCATACCCACAAGGAATATATTACATTCAAAGCCAAGATCAACGAGCCAAGATTTCGAAAGGGTGGGAAGGGGCATCCTCCTCACGAGCACTGGAAAAACATCGACTTCATGAAGCTGGCACAATTTTGGAATGACCTCATTGATGGTCAAGACCGTGCAATTACAGAGTCCAATCAGCGGCTTTATTACAGGTTGCCCCTGCAGCTGGAGGTTCACCACAAGAAGGTTATCCTGTGGAGTTCGGAGCACTCCACTCTGGCGGACGGGGCCGATTATGCTGCCCGCAAGCCACTGCTCGATATTCTCAACTCCACAGAGAACTACGCCAATGTTCTCCCGCAATCCCCCTTCCAGAGCCAGACGGAGAGCTTGATCTCTCAATTTCAGGTTTGTTCTGATGCATGTTTCATAGACAAACTACTCATGATCTTGCTCACAGCTGCCCTTTATAGATCCACAGACACCAGGTCATTTAACCGAATGACTGACTTGCCAGCTGAAGTCAAAATCGGAGACTCAGGGTTTGAAACCAATGAAGCACAGCTTGAATCTAGTGCTGTTATCTTCCAAGACACCTTGGAGCCTCCGAACACTGCACCTGATGTGATTGTGGCAGAAGTTCCTATATCAATTGCCCAGTCAGTCCCGCCAGCTCACCAGCTGCTGTATCAGACATTGTTACCGGGTGCTGGTCTGGGAGCGAGCGGTTCCAAAAATGGAGATCGTTGCGCGGTTTGTGTATATAATTACTGTGAGAGGCGACACGAGTGTCCGGGCAAGGGTAGTCGAAAGAACTGTTGATGCCCACATCCTCCATTGGCATCCAGTGTGAAGCCACGCATTCCAGAGGCAAAAATTCTTGCCTTCATTGCGGCACGGCATAGTGGACAGTAGTGCCAGGATAGAAATTACCAAATTGATTTATTTGAGATAGATTGACAAATTGATTTAGCTCAGAAGAGAAGAGAAAGTCCGAAGACACGAGAACACACTCAACAGGAAGGTGGGTGCGAAAATGAGGAAGCGAAGAACAAGACACACATGTGTAGGTGGCCTTCTGAACGGCGTGACTGCCGGGGCCCTTGGGGGGGAAGAAGGGGTTGTCGGGGAGGCAGAAGAGGGAGGCTTCTTTTTTGACCTGGATGTGTTTAAAAAAAGCGCGATGGAATCCTGACATAAAACAAACCTGGTGTATCGCGTGCTCAATGGGGGGCACACTGCTGGCCTCTGCGCCGGGGAGAGGGTTGAGGTAAAGCGAGATGATGGTAACACCGTTGGAGAACTAGGCTCGTGGACCAGCCGGCCCGGTGATTTTGATGCCATCGTAGAACTCAGATCAAACCCGGGACCGGCTGGGCTCCCCCGTCGCGTGTTTTGGTGACGATCATTCTCCCCGCCAAATGAGAGAGTACGACTTCAGAAAATGCAAAAATCTAGAAATATTCGTCTCTACAAGTGCAAGCTGAGGATGGATAGTTTTTCATTCTCTATCACATGAGCCCTACTTGTTTTTTCTGGCCCCCCAAAAATATGTTAGGCTCATTGGAAAGAGAATTCAAAGTTATCCCACCTTCACTAAGGCACCTAAAACCCGATTTTTTCAGATTTCGTTGTTTTCTCAAGTTCGACCCTCTTAAATGGCGGGGGAAACACTCATCACTGAAACATGCGACGTGTCGGCCCAGTCCGTTCACGAGGTTACCCTTTGTTGTCGTTCCCATCATTGTTTTCTCTGATGTTGTGTCTATTTGCTCTACTTCCTAATTCGTCGTTTCCTGTCTTGTAACCGAGTGGACGTCGACTGGCCTGCGAGTCTATTGGAGAACTAATAAATAAAACGAATAAGGAAAAAAAAGGTGATTGAGGTAATGATGCACCTGCTCAACATACTTCCGCACACTGGAAAGAGCGGAGAAATGATACAGGCAGAGAAAAAGTGCTTGGTGGCTGAGGAGTGCGAGTCGTACGCGATGAGACCGTGCTGATGCGTTCTTCAACCTGGAAATGCGAGAGCACAGGGCTGACGCGAACATGGTACCTCTGGGACGCAGCGCACAAATAGGCATGCCCGTCAAGGAGACAAAGACTAACCTGTGCATCTAAAGGGGTTACCGATTCCGTAGCCGACGCCGTGCGCGCATTCTTCACTGCACACATTACTATAAGTAAGTCTTGAAATTTAGCTGACGTCGTCCGTGGGCGGCCAGCAAGCTGCGGCGGCAAAATAATAATATCTTGATTTTCATTCGCTGGATCCCATGTCTATTCGGAGCAAGCACCCCGAATAGACATGGAACCTGATTGACACTCGAACTCGGTGATCTGCCGGCTTGAACTTGGGAATCAAGGTGATTCTAGATGCCGCGAATACTCTGGCAAACACTGCGGTGAGTTTCCAGTTCTGAAATTTCATTCCGGGGCTCTATTTAAATACCTAAATCTCTCTCTCTTTTCTTTTTTTTCCTCCTCCTTCTGCATCTTGATTAAACTTGATTCCCCCCGACTCTCCACAGACATGGGTCATGGGCCTGAAAATCATTGGCTGACGATAGGCCCGTAACTCCGATAGTGACAGGTCTTGAAAGCCTTGATGATCAACGGAACGACGGCATCGACAGTCCAATCAAGATTTCGGGCTACTTTTTGCGCTGGAATAGCGACCTTTGGGCTCGATTTTAATAGCTACATAGAATCCAGGTATGTATACAAGTCTCCCTCCCTTTTCTTCCGTTTTCCTCTTTTTTGCAACTTGAAAAAACGCGTTTTTTCCCCAGAACCACAGACATAGTACATGAGCCCAAAGACAAATTAAGCATTTCCAGTACAGCTACAAATCTGGCTGTCACAAACAAAGCCTTTTATTCGCGTCAGCGCCTCAAATCTGTCCACGTGATCGCGAAACGGACTGATGCAAGAGAAAAATATCCGACAATCTAATTGACCGGTTCGAACACATGCAGGACCTGGGTCGCACATCTTCCTCTCAGCGAGTCTTCTCCAGGATTTATTCACCTGATGCCAGTGATGGTGTGATAGCCAGGTAAATTACCTACAGCAAGTGTATGTACAGTACAATACGTGACGTACGTCTGAATAACCACTTGCTCTATCTACGCCGTGTCCAGAGCCTGCTACATCGTAAAACGCGCGATGCGCATCCCCAGGTCTTCTCCGCTGCCATCTCGTAGCCCACGTCCCTCAGCGGTATGGTTTCCCGCTCACATCCTTGCCCTTCGCTCGCTCGTCCTTCAGCATGTCCCGTGCACATCCACCTCCACACACTTCCCCCACTCATTGCTCCAGCTGGGATTGTGGCAAGCTCGGCCCGAGGGCGGATGCAGGAACAGGAAGAAGCCGCAAACGCGCGACACGCCCTCTCACGTCCCACATCCAAGACCCCCTCTGCCTCGCCGAGCGAGCCTTCCGTCCCTCGTTCCGTGCCTCGTCCAAATCCAAAAGCTGCGACGCCAGCGTCAACAACGTGCTCGCTCGCGAATTGAGCGCGTACGAGTGCCCCGTGAAATGCAGCGCCTCTCTCTCCGCTGCCCGCATTCCTTCCTTCCTTCCGCTCCCCGCCCCGCACCGCGCCCCGCACCCATGAGCGCCACTCCGGCAAAGCGAAAGCGAGCGACGCAACGGCCCTGCCCCACCGGCGCGCGCGGTCCACACGTCTTTGCACCCGCACCCTATGTCCCGCACATCCTGCACCCCCGCGTCCCGCGACGTCGAGACACCCTCACCCGCCAAATCGAGCGCGGAGGAACAGGAAGGAATGAGCGAAGGAGGAGGCCGTGTGCCGTTCCTCCGCTGGAACGTCCCACGTCCCACGGCGGTACAGCGTCATCGTACAGGGTGGAGTAGGAGCGCGCGTCGACGAGGCCGGGCGGGATACGCACTGCGGTGGGGTGGAGCGCATGTCTGCTGTGGCTGCGGCCGACATGTGGTCCAGTAGAGTACAACGCGGGCCTTGAAGAAATGAGACTAGTCGCTTTCAGGAGAAGGAGGTGGACGTACAAGACCAGCTCGCCTTGGAAGCGGAAGACAGGCGAAGAAGATCCGGAGAGGGAGATAGCCTAGCCCAGCCTACAATGCCCATTAGCCGCACGAAATATCAATAATAGCGCAGACGGATGTGCTCACGAGTGAGGTACGCGCGCTACGGCAGACGCGGCAGCTGGTAGATGTCGACGCGGCTGTAGCTTGGTCCTAGGTGTCGTCGAGCGCGCCCGGTGTGCCCCCAGGCGGGTGCTGGCAACGAGGCAGGTTCGAGGGGATCTTCTGCAATCTTAATCTGGTCGCATGCTACGGCCCACAAGGATTCGAGGAAACGCACGACGAGACGTGCGGGGCGGGACGCGTATACCTGCCCTAGTTCCTTTGTACTGACCCGCCCTCCCCCTCCCTCGCATCGAGCCCGCGTGTGACGTGCGCATCACACCAGCTCCCGCAGTGGAGGGTGGAGAAAAGGCCGCGCGGTGACTGTTCTGCAGGGCAGACGGGTGAAACAAAACCCCGAGACTCAGCGATGGATGAAGTTGAAGGGAGGGCAGGAGGGAAGGGGCTGGGGACCACACCGCGAGATCCCCAATTGGAACGCATCCCCGGTGTCGCGTCGCGTCCTCCCTGCATACGGGGCACCTAAAACCCATCACGTCTCCCACCCTTTCCGCAGCCACGCGGGACACGGCGCTCCCACCCCTCCTCTTCAAGCCCCGCGTCCGACCATCAAGCGCCCGCGCGCGTGCCAGGGTAGGGCGAAGAAGCCGCGCCCCCTCCCTCCCTCCCCGCTCCCCATCTCCCCATCCTTAGAACGCCGGCGCCGTGCTCGCCCATCCGCGGTGCGCAGCGCAGCGCGTGGTGACGAGCGCTGGACGTGTCAGCTAGCTCGACCCGCGATTGTACGCTCGCCAGAGGAGGCAGGTCCGAGGACGGAGGCAGGAACAGCGCCGACTCGCCGACACTTCCCCACCCGCATCCGCATCCGCGGGAGCTTGCTTCCTTTCCCCGCGCGTAGACGGAGGAACACATAGCCGGGCGGAGGAGTCGACGACACGTGCGCGAGCACCAGAAGAGTATGAGACCGATGGGGAGGGCGGCGATGACGCGTGGTGTGTACGTACAAGTGACACGAGGTGGGGAGGAAATAAGATGGGTGGATGGACGAGGGAGTGCGGTATCGCGCCTCGCCTGGGAGTGATTTGGCTGCCGCTGGACATGGCTTGATCAGGCAGCGACGAATCCGAAGAACACCGAGCACCGAGTGCAGGCGTGAGCCAGTCCTCGCAGCAAAGAGGAAGAGTGCTGTGCAGCAGAGGACGGGACGGGTGTGGTGGTGGTGGTGGTGGTGGTGGTGGCTGCGGCAACGTCTCCAAGACCGCACGGCGCTTCGCCTCGCGGTCCTTCCTTCTCCTGTTCCATGTCTCGCGCATATCATCCGAAAACGCCGACGCCGACGAGGCCCGCCGCCCACGTCTGCGTCTGCGTGTGGAACTACTCGTGCCTGCGTGCTCGAGGTGGTGCGCGGGGGAACGTGGATGGGAGGGGGTGCTATGGGTGGCCCTGCGGCGGGCGTCAGCGGCAGGTGCAGGCGCGGTGACACATGTATGTACGAGCGAGCGCCCCGTGCATTGTCGCCCGCGCGCGGTCCACACACGCCACGCCCCGCAGCCCAGGAGGGCCACGCCCCGCATCCCATGAGCGCGCCCCGCACCCCACTCATGCCACATCGGCAAGGCGGGAGCAAGCAAGCAACGAGGCCACCCGCACACGGCCCACACTCGTTCACTCCCGCATCCCGCATCCCGCACCTCGCACCCCACCCTTCGCACACCCTGCACCACGCCCCACGCCCACATCCCGCGACGTCGGCCCACCCTCACCCGCTAAATCGAGCGTGTGTAAGGGAAACGAAGGAAGGAGGGCGCCGTGTGTGCCCTCCCCTTCCTCCTCCCGGACCGTCCTGCGTCCTACGGCGGTACAGCGCCATCCTATGTACAGAGCGGAGGCGGAGCACGCGCCGGCGAGGGCGAGGTATGGACGGATGCATAGATACTATAGCCGCAGTCGACATACAAGTACAGCACCGCGGGCCAGCGCTGCGGACATGTTTGTCAAAGAGTTGGCGACTGTAAGTAGGAGAGGGACGTACAAGCCGAGATCTACATAGAAGCGCACGCCGTGGATGGGCATTGCGGCTTGGTGCTTCCATTCACAGTAGCGGAGGAAAGAGCAGCGTAGAGGGCCTCCATCTCATAACCGGCGGGCAAAGACACCTCCGTCTGCATTAGCCAAGGGAGTTACTTGGCAACAGTAATAGGCGACGCCTGCATGCACCATATGTAGCCATCTGAAGGTTCGATAGCGGCTTGCAGTGGCTGCAGTGCCCACGATGAGGTAGTACGACGCGTCAAGAACACCGTGTAATTGCCCCAAGTTACCCAGAAGTGTGCAAAGTTGCGTTGTCACAGATGATCGACAATGGCCAACTTGGCGTTGGTGTAGCGCAAACTAAGATGTTTCTTCAGGTGCATGATCGTTCAGTGCAGAACGATTGAGTCCGTTGCCAAATATACACAAGCTCGGATCAACTCGTCAACGTCTCCGGCCATGACTTGCTCCCAACCATCTCCCTGGATTCGAGCTTGGTTCCAGCCCTCCAGGCGTACGCAGCCACTTGCGCTCCCCTTCAAGACGAGACGGGTCTCTGCACCAATCAAAATTCCACCCAAAGCTCGCTGGGATCAGCTCCCCCCCAGCCACTCTTAAGAATTGAGTGCCCCTACTGAATGCAGGATTTCGGACGCCCCTCAAGATGGAACGTTATTTACTTACCGACTGCCATCAGGCTTCCTTTATTGCTGTAATTATAGAACTGGTTCTCTCACAGCCAGGTTGGATTTTTGTTTTCTTAGCGAAGCGGGGGCTGTCTCTTGTATAGATGTGTAAAACCAATTCCTGGGTTGAAATCCAGTACCAAGCTGCAAGATGATTGCCGCGCAAACGAGGGCTCATCCGGTGACGCCGAGTGATAGTACGTGTCCGAGAAGGGACAAGCATGTATTCCGCACGCACCATTGTCCGGATTCTGTGTTTTCTCCGGAGAAATCTGTGCACCTATATTTTTGGTACGTTCCGGGCCGAAACATCCGATTTGACAACAGTGAGACTAAATAAAACTCGCCCGCGCCCACCACCGCACTTGGCTTTCCCCATGACCATGGGCATCCCAGACTCTGATCCTCCGCCCGTTTACGACTCGCAGACTCCGACCGATGCCAAGAAGGAGGATGGCGCTACTACCTCAGGACCGGCCCCTCGCTACTGTGCGTGTTTTGTGATTCGTGGATGGTGCCCCCCGCACTGAGCTCTGTGCATAGTATACTACCGCATATATGCCCCTGATGGCGCGATCCCCTCGAAATCGGCCTTCGATTCAAGCAATCCATTCGTGGGCCGTATCACAGCGAGATCGGTTCCCCCTCCGCACAACGTCACTTTACTCAAGCGATGCTTTGTAAAGACCGAGAATTTCAGTGATCCCGCCGGGCTGAGGACCGTCTTGTATCTCAATCCTGCCGCTCGAGCGCCTATGCAGAACACGGCGAAAGTGGCGATCCTCGGCGCTGGCAGCACACCTGGGTCCACTCCAGAGACGGCGTTTGCTGTGGTATTCGCCGAGGAGCTCACCGCGGCAGAAAAGGTCGCTGTACGTGCATTGGAAGTAGGGGAGAATTGTGGGCATAATCCTGAGTACCGTGAGTTTTAATCAGGATCGACAAGAGTTATTTACTGACGCACCTGAATCTGGCAGTATATTATCACTTGTTCACCGAGTTTGGCGAGGACACGTCGACGGTTTCATTTGATCCAGGTGAACCAGCCCTTGGACGTATCAAGAAGATTGATATCTCTCCACCTCACACGCCTGCAACGATCAAGCGGTGTATTGCAAGAGCTGAGAAGAAACCCATATATGCCTACACAGCACAGCTCTTCGCAGACATCTCATGTGAGACGCCGATGGATGATGGCTCTTTTGTCTCTTTGTTTCGAGACGATTGTGTTGGATCCACGGCGGATAAACCTATGGTCCTCGTTCAGCCAGAAAGACGGGCGGGTTTGTACAATGTACCCATCGAAGTAATCGGCGGACGCTCATTTGTGTGTCCCTATTCCTGTGAATGCCTGCTCACTATTGATAGCCTTGATGATGATTAGGGTTCATTCAGTCCCCGGATTGGCCAGATACTTTACACAGACGGGATCCCGGAAGTAAATGCACATAATCAATACGGCTGCTCAAGCAAGTGTGGCAGCCTTGTACTCTTTCTTGGCGGATGTGAGCAGCTCTGTTTCATATACGGTATTGCTTATCATCTGCTTCCAGATCTCCCCCGAGGTACTCGAAACTTTACTCACTGACAGGGGCACGTCCTAATCCGTCTTTCTCTCCTATAAACCCATAGCAAATTTCATATTCCTCGAGCAAGAGTTGGTCTGATGTGGAATGGCTGTTGCCTGTGCAATGTTGAAAAGGTGTTTCAAAGGAGGATCGGAGTGTTTCGAATATTGGGATTACTGATAACAAAATGTACGCTATCGAGGATCAACCGAGCGAAATGTATGATCAAAAGCAATGAAATATTCAACTGGCGCCGTCGTGACTCCCATCCTCAGAACGACCGTCGCCGTCCACGTCCAGCGGTGCTGGTCGGTCCGATGCCGCGCCGACTAGCTCTGGAGGGTGGGATTGTGTGCGAATGCACCATGCTCAGCCAGAGGCCAGAGGACGGGTGTAGGAACAGCGTCGAATCGCCGACACTTCCCCACCCGCATCCCAATCTATATACGCGTCATACAGCCGCAGCAGCGGCGGGAATGTCGCTTTCCCCGCGCTTTGATGGAGGGATAGCCGGGCGGAGGAGTCGACGACGCGCGCGCGCCAGAAGCGTATGAAGCCGATGGAGACGACGATGGAGAGGGCGGCGAGCCTGCGGGGCGCGTACAAGTGACACGAGGTAGGGAGGGAAAATAAGACGGATAGATGAGAGAGTGTGGTGGTATAGCGCCTTGCCTTGGAGTCGTTGACGATGGTTTGGACATGGCTTGATCAGGCAGCGATGAGTCCGAAAAATACTGAGCGCCGTAGGGCTTCCCGGGTGCAGGCGTGGGCCCTCGCAGCGAAGAGGAAGTGCCGTGCAGCAGAGGATGGGTGTGGTGGTGGTGGCTTTGGCAACGCCCTCTCGCGTCCCCACATCCGAGACCTCCCTCCTTCCCTCGTTCCATGCTTCGCACATAGCCTCCAACAACGCCGACATCATACGCCCCTCCGTCCGCGTCGGTGGCTGCGTCTGCAGGTGGAACTACTCGTGCTCGGCGACGAGCAGTGTGTGCGCGCGTTCTTAGTCGGCGGGAAGAGCGCGGTCGAGCACGACGATCTTCGCCTCGGCGTGCAGCTTGAATGCGGAAGGGTCACATGTAAAAGGCGGACACGCGAACAAACGCGCAACTAGTAGCTCGCTGTACATATCGAGGAGTTAGCGACTGAAAGTGGGAGAAAGAGGTAGACGTACAGGATGGGAGGTGCTCCCCCTCTGCGCGCGCCTCGGGTTGCCTCAGTGGTACAGCACTTTGGGATATCTTGAGGGAGGATTGCCTAGACCGTGTGTTTCGTTAGTAAACGCGGAAAATATCAGGATGAACGGTGGATTGTACTCGCCAATCATAAGAGACGCGGCTGCGGCTTGGTGCTGGGCGCCGTCAAGCGTGTCCGGTGAGTGGGTTAACGAGGCGGGTTTGTGGGCAAGGATTCGAGGAAACGCACGACAGGAAGCGCGTAGCTGTAGCCGCGAAGACATGAGGTCCAAGGAGAGGATTCCTGGCGCACGCCGGCCCGCGAAATTGGAAATTGGAATACTCCACACGCTGCACCGTAACACCCGCCCATCACGCCCTCCTGCTCCTTACTCAGCCGGCGCGGGGCACGCCGCTCCTTCCTCCCTCCTCCCTCCTCCCTCTCGCCCCGCGTCCGACGACCACGTCGCCGTGCCGCACGCGTGCGTGCCGGGATAGGGCGAAGAAGCCGCGCCCCCTCCCTCCCTCCCCGCTCCCCATATCCCCATCCTTAGAACGCTGGCGCCGTTCTCGCCCATCCGCGGTGCATGGCGCGGCGCGTGGTGATGAGCGCTGGACGCGTCGGCCGGCTCTAGGGTTCCTCCCGCATCCCGCATCCCGCACCTCGCACCCCGCCCTTCGCAAACCCTGCACCACGCCCACATCCCGCGACGTCGGCCCACCCTCACCCGCTAAATCGAGCGCGTGTAAGGGAACGAAGGAAGGAGCACGCCATGTGTGGCCTCCCCTTCCTCCTCCCGGACCGTCCTGCGTCTTACGGCGGTACAGCGTTATCGTATGTACAGAGCGGAGGCGGAGCGCGCGCCGGCAAGGGCGAGGTACGGACGGACACGTTGATACTATAGCCGCAGTCGACATGCGGGCAAGTACAGCACCGCGGGCCAGCGCTGCGGACATGTTCGTCAAAGAGTTGGCGACTGTAAGTAGGAGAGGGACGTAGAGAGGAATGTACAAGCCGAGATCTCTAAATAGTAGCACACGCCGTGGAGGCGAACACCGAAGATCCAGAGAGAAGAGAATAGCCTACAATGCGCGTTAGTCGCACGACATACCGAGATGGACGGTTTTACATACTCACGAATCGCAAGACAGACGCGGGCTGCCGGCAGATGTCGACGCAGCTGCGGCCTGGTCCTGGAAAGAGCAGCGTAGAACTAGGGAGAGAGCCTCCATCTCATGGCTGGCGGGCAGTACGACGCGATTCATATGTTAGATTGGCGTCAAGAACACCCCGTAATTACCCCAAGTTACCTCTAGTTACATGTTCCTTGAAGGGACTTCCTTCAAGTGTGGCATGATCGTCAACGGCGCAGCATTTGCCCTGACGAGTAGCTCACGGTGCAGAGTCCCATGGCCCAAGACGGTGCGGAGACGATGCACCCAGACGGCGGAAGGGCGAGTGTCGATTTCAAGAATACGGTTCAAGAGATTGGCGAGGAGAGGGCGAGAGCGTTACGAGAGCGGAGTTTAAAACACGATCCCGTGCATCAAACGCGTCTGCGAGCACGCTTTCAGCTGATGCACGGGCCTCTGTCCTCGTTCTGAATGCCTAGGTGCTCCTATGTTCCCGACATTTAAAGAGGTTGGTTTATTTTTATTCGCGCGGTTTGGTCACCTCCTCCGTTCAGTATGATTGAAGTGGATGCAAATTTGACCAATTCTACCCAGTCCCATTAGGAATCACCATGCTCCTCGGCTTTTCCCCGACTACCCCGTGTTAATTATATGTGTATCTGACCCCAAAATGAGCCATAAAATGTAACCAGAAATGAGGGCGAAGAAGTACTGGATTGCAGATGTTCCTTGTCAAAGGAATCATGCCAGTACAAAGGTCGAGTGGAAAATAATACGGGATCAATTGACGAGAGACGACCCATTCCAAAGGTTCGGACGCCTACTTCACGGCTGGCTCGACACAATACAGTCGGACGGCTGCACCCCAAACTAAATGCAGGCCTTCATGATGAATATATTGGCTGACACTTCCTGGCTGCTCCGCGCCGTGTCTCTGAAGGAATCCGAGCTGGGGCCACTACCAAGCGGATGACAGTGATCTGCCGAGCCTGGAGTCAGCCTGGAACGCGTAGCAAATATGCCAAGAACCTCACTCACCCGAAGAGCGGGGACATATGTGCTACGAACCCAATCCGCTCGGCCGATCGGCGAAGAATTGAAGACCGTCACGATGTGACTTCTATCTCTGTCTCGCGCGCCGGGTTTCACGGATGAAGAATGGCCTTGGCCTCGATTTATTTATAAGGGCGAACTCTCGTGCCCTGGCTTTCCATCGGTCCCCAGCATGTTCAACGCTCGATCTCTCTTCAGCGCTGCTCTCATTGCCGCAACAACGGTCACCACAGCGTGGGGGAAGGCCCAAGCCGTCCTCTATTTCACGGACGACTGCATCAGCTCGCACTCGAGCACCATCGGAATGTCCACCGGCGTCTGCCATAGTGGGTTCCCCATTGAAATACGTAGATAGGTCCCACACGGACAACTGAACGTCAACACAGGCACCTTCTTCGCCATCGTCAATCCCGGAGGCGCCTCCGCTGCGGGGTACGCAAGTTCAGTGCAATTCTACACCGACGGCGCGGTGGAGGACTACTTGTACTGTGAGTCGTACCATTGCTGCCTCGAAGATTTCTTCAGTCTAATTTGTTTTAGATTCTGACACGGATTGTAACGACGTGATTCAGGAATCGCTTGGCCCCTCGGTCTGCGTCCTGTTAGCAAATGGTGTGAAGAGCTTCAAAAAGAAGGTCTGAAAGATAATATGCGGAAATCATACGGAGAGAAAACACGCGGAGATCGTAATCCATGGTCGGAGTAATACACTGCAAAGAAATATAAGGTAATATGGAACCCACAACATGCCTGTAATTCTCCGTTGCAACTTGCAAAGACACAAACTTGAACAATGGATTTAAAAATTCAACACTTTAAATACAGCATCCAACTTTCGAGCACTCCTGCACATAGTTCTATTCGATAGTGAACATAGTGTACACATGCGTAATTTTGGCGATGCGATGGCAGTAAGTATGTGGAAGCTGAATAGATGTTGAATCGTTTTAAGAAGGGAGAGGAGTCAGAACTTTTGACGACGTACCTTGGTATTTGATTGCGCAGCGCTAAAGCTAACATCGAGTAGAAGCCACTATCCGACCAATGAATCGAGGAAGAAAAGCAACATGTCACCTTGGCGGCGGCGGCTCGTATCTGGGTGTCGGTCTCTGTGTTGCCGAGATGAATCTGTGAGTTTTGAATGAGCGCGCGTGTGGATGCAGATGCTTGAAACTTTGCGGATCATGAGTAGAGCATGAGCGCTGTGATAGAACATGAGCATCATTCTGTCCATAGCTTGAATTGCGAAGGTGCAGAGTGGCTGCGTGGCGATACTATATTCGATCGAGGATCGATTTCGCAAGGAAGCGGCGGGTAAAAAAGTTGGAACGAGAGGTTGTATCGATTCGCACGTTTCGTAAGGATACAGGGGTTTCTTGACACCAAAGCGTGGAGGTATTGATTCACTCATCTGGCTGGAATGCCAGATGATATCAATGCCAATGCGAATGGGGACGCAGCCCAGAGGCAACGTTTGAAGAAAAGAAAAGCAAAACAAAGAATTGAAGCTATGTTTGCGATGGTGGCGCAGAAAGTGACAGAGTTGGACTCGAAGTTCGCGTAACGGGAGGTAGAGGGAACACCAAGCGGTATTTGTCATTTACAATTCAAGTCAAGACTTGAACTCATCCTTGACTTTAACAAGTGCAGCTTTGGACGCGACAGAGACCGTCCTTCTCGCGCGCCCTGGGGTACGGATAGAACGAGCGCAAGAACGTCTCAGCCGCTGACTTACGCGCACTGGTTTGCGCTCGCAAGCAGCTCAAAGCACTCTGGATGCAGACCACGTCGCCGTACTCACCCGAATTGATGGTATGCGCGTCTGCGGCGGTGCGAGCAGGGGTGTCGCTGGAGTCACTGCCCCTGCGCCGTCATGCACCGCGGCCCACCCGCTGCGGTCCATCAAGGCGCATCAGAAACTCATACACGAGTCGGGGATCGCGGATGACTATATCTGGGATCCTCTGTGTGGGCTCCAAGTACTCATCGAGGCAGATTGAGGTGCAGAGGGGTACTGCTATGCGTGTGTGGAGCGCCGGCGTGAAGTATTGTCCAACAGGCGCGAGAAGACTTGAACATCTGGTTCGGTCTTGCCTGAGGCACCGCGTCCTGGCGATGATTAGGTTGCTTGGCCCGGCTGTTGTCTTTCAAGTGCTCTGAATATTTTACTTGCAGTGTTATACTGGCAAAAGCTCCAACGATTAACCAGCATATATCTTTCGCTGGCATTGAAATTCGACTCAAGTTGACCTGGCAGTCATCCACTCTTTTCTCATCCTATTTTTTTATTTCCTGTCCCGGGGGCTATTCTTTAATGTGAATTGGCCTCGTATGACACGATATAGAACTCTGCCGCCGATTAGCCAGGTCCTGCAAGTTGAAGAACCGAAACGTATCCGAATTGATTCAATTCCAGGTTGGTTTCTTTCGCCAAACTCAGAACGTTCGTTATTGCACCGCTGGATTCACCGACACCGGAATGATGCTCTCCGAGTGCGACGCCATCTGGTTCCTGGGGTAAATATCTTCGGTATCTGCTTCGCCGGAAATTACCTCATTTCCGCGCATGTTAAGTTAGGGTCCTTTGACGCCTTCCACGCCAAGAGCATGATATGCCAGCAACCACTCAGTTTTACGCAACTCGCACTGATCTAGTCTTGTAGTAAACACGATCGTGTTGTTGGCTGACCGACTGATTACGCAATAGGGTGGCTGTGCGCGCCCTTTGCTCGCGACGTGTCCCTTTGGTATTGCAACAGGGAAAGCTAGAATAAATCTGAGAATATTGAGAATGTTTATGGACAAAATACAGTTGGGGTCTACCGCAAAAATTAGGTGTCCAACCATGAGAGTGGGTTGAAATGGGATCAGCTCAGTGCGCGGCTGTGCTTCGAATCTGATCATATATCATCGTAATGGCTGGACATATTGCTTAGATTTTGCGGACGATTCGTCTTATCTTCATCTCATCTATCTACTTGAATATCTTCAGATTTATTGTCAAATCCCCTGCACGGCAACGCGAGGTGGATTTTTGTTTTACATAATCAATCGGTCGGCCAACAACACGATCGTGTTTACTAACAGACCATATACTGATCCTTACTTGTTCGACATCAGTATATCGGTTCTGTAACAGAGACTAGCACTGATCCCCTTGAAACAGAATCTGTCACCGGCTGAGTCCTCAGACACAAGCCTGAAAAGGTAGCAGACGCAAGGCCGTTTTGGGTATAGGAGCTTCCTGGGCCTCGGCCAGGGATGTAAGCTATGCCTGGGATAACCCCTAGAAACCCAGACTTAGCCGACGGGCTTGCCAAAACGGCTTGCCCGGCTTAGCGGAGTTTGAATTTAGCTGTGCGGGCTTGGACGGCTTGGCTTGTGGCTGGGCTTGACTTGAGCTCGGTTACACCTAGCATTATCACTGTAATCAAGTCATGGATATTTTGTGCCCGAGGCCTCCACACTGATTGCCATTGCCCTCAGCATCTCCCCATCGGCTCTCTCCCCATCATCTCGATCGGCCTCATCGTCCCCTATCGTCCCGCTCGCTTCGACACGTATTTCCCTCCACTCTTGCGCTACTTCTTTAGATCAGATTTGTCACGTCTTGCCGAATTATCGTCTTCCACTTGGTCGTTCCCCTGGCAAACGAATAGTACTAATCTGTGTGGGAACAGTTCAATTGGTTGCGAGAAAGTATGAACCGTCTCTGCTGTGAATGTCGCATCCTGGAATGCTTCGAGTAATTTGGAACCGCCGAAATGAGTAAGAAGCATCAGGTCCGGCAGATCTGACAATGAGTTGCGGAACACCGCGCCGCTGTTGCAGTTCAACCATCTAAACTCGTACTCATTGAACTTTCCTTTGCGTGATTTCGGTTTAATGAATTCCCCAGTATACCCCATAACATGTGCCCTCCTGTTCCCGGGTTTGGAGATGGCAGCATAACTTGCCCCGGTTAAAAGCTAAGACTGTGAGACCCAATGCGAAGAAACGGAAAACATATAATTCCGTGGCTGCTCTTCGCGACAACCGTCTGCAGAACAGTGTTCACTGGAATCGTTCTGTTATGCCGTGAACAGTTCGAAGAGCTGAAACATATGCACCTGTTTGATGATTACCAACCGTTATTCCTCTGGGATAGTTCAAAGCGCATTTTCCGTGAAACATTCAAGATGAGGGTTTAAGACTTCTTCAGCTGGACCTCGTTCGTATAGCTAAAATGCCCGTCCAAAATATGTTGGCACCTTAGAGGGGTGTAGAAGACAGAGGATATCACATACTATGCTTAAGAGCACGAGAGAGTCCCGACTGTCAGGAGAAACTGAAACTTCGACTCGGCAACAGCCCAGTGCCTCAAATAACTTTCATTGTCTTCAAATACTGTTGAATACAGATGAGTAAAAGCTGGTTTGCACAAGCGCAAGTCATCATCATTAGCCAGATTCCAAGCCCAAGCCATCTACACAAGCCCAAGCCCGACCGGGTCGCTGGAATTCTGGTTGGATTACTGCCCGGGCGATCCCGACCGGCCTCAGTCCCCAAGGTACCCCCCAATGGATAAGAATATGAATGGCTTGTGAGGATTATATTGCTGGAGCAGAGGATACAGTAATATCTTGAAGCAAGACTCACTCAAGCCCGTTGGCTGTGCAAACACGGCTTGCGGCCCCCGATCCCTGGATGTAGACATGTACTAGACATAATGAAGCCATTCTAATTATTATAGGGTTCGTGGGGGCTTGTCAAGCCGATCGGTGGGCTTGGGGGTTGACCAAAGTCCAAGCCCAAGCCTCTTGGTGCAGGCGAAGCCCGCTTTGCAAGACAAAAAATGAACTCTCATTGTGGCCGACAGACAGAAAAAATTGAATTATCTCACAATTTTTTCTCTTAAACAATAAGTGGAACTAGTGGAGTGCACTGGGCTCGGCAAGCCCATAATTTTGAGGCATGTTGGACTGAGTCGTCCCGGGTAGCAATGGTTAGTATCAAACCAATGAGAAAAATATCATGAATCTTGAATGTAAACACTTGTTAGACACATTGAGGTCAATCAGATTGTGGCGGGCAGGAAATGCGCGCAAGCCCGTGGTTTGCGGCCAAGATCAAGCCCAAGCCCGTTTGTCTGATGCCATCAGACAAACAGGCTTGTGTTCAACTTGTAAGTCGCGATCAACATAATTTTCAAGCTTCGTATACCTCATCTTATCAAATACTACGATGCTCAGACCCCCAAATCGGACAATGAAAATCAGAAGGTCATTTTTGTGACCCTGTGCACAGTGTAGAAATGAGGTTACGAGTGGGCAGTCTGTCAGGAGAGATCAGCCAGGACACCGCACCACATGGGGTTCACTCTCGGGACAGTCATACTTCCAGACCTCGCCGAAAATCGTTAAAATATTGAGCTCATTTCTTAAGTGAACGAGGGCTCAAGTTCTCGCGTGGAGGAGAAATTTATGGGGCGGACACTCGCGATTACAGCCGCTACCATCGTGGGCCAAATGGCAACAGCAATCCCACAGTTGTTCCCCCTATCCCTGTGGGGTTTCCAATTCCGTGTCGGGCGGCACGTCTGCCATGTCCCCAAGAGAGTGACATTTTTGGCTTGGAAAAGTGGCGTGTGCCCGCGCCAAATGGCTTGTATTGGGCGTGGGCGTGGATTTTGGTGGCATCACCCGCCCACGCCCGGCCGAATGGCTTGCAAGCCATTTTGTTGGCTTTGGCAAGCCATTCGGCCGGCTTGGCATCAGCCAAAAAATGAATGTGGCTTGCGCGTCCTACAAACCTTTTGAGCACCTAGCATCTAATTATTGGTGGTAGATACACTATATTATGTCTCTTCCGGATCCTCAGGCCACCAATTGTCATGTCCTTTCAATAATATCGGCAATAGCCGACACCGCCGCGGCCGATCACAAGATTAACCGGTGACCGCACGCAAGGCAGAGGGTTTGTGGGGTCTAAATGATAGATAGCGTGTCCTATCACTCACCCGGACACAAAATGTCACAAACAGTGTCTACTGAACAGAGATATTCATGCACAAGAGTTGAACTCACCTGACTTCTCAACCATATCGTGATCAACGAACTCGAGACCGGATTTGGCGGCTTTTTCCCACAGAACCAGATCTTATACTCTGGCAGACCGTAAACAAGTATCATAGCTTTCTATTTTGGTGTCAGTGGCCGCCGGTTGACTTCTGTTGACCCCCAGTCGGACAAGCTGATACATAAGCATAATTCTTCATGTAACAGGCTGAAATTAACGTTATCTGATAGAACAGGGTCTCTTTGAATGTGGGACCCACCAGAATAAATTTCTTAGTTGTTGTGAAGAAAGTGGCGTGCACAAGCCATTCTGCCTGATGCCATCAAAATGGGCGGGGCACGGCTTGCGACCAAAAGTATTTGATTCTGTGCAAATACAGGACCCAAATCATGTTGTACATATTGAAACAAGCCCTTGATATCCCCTGATAACAAATACAGAGACAGCTGGCTCTTTCTAAGTGCTGTTGAACATCTCTCACGCCGTCACAAGCCATTCTGCCGGCGGAATGGCTTGTGTCCGGCGTGAGCATTTTTTTCTTGTACTGAGGTTGAAACACCATCTGAGGAGTTATTGTGATATATCTGCCCCCACAGAGACATACTGAGATGCTGAATTCACTTCAGTTCAACCCCACGCCCGCCACCTGCCGAATAGCATGCACAAGCCATTCTGCCTGATGGCATCAAACCGGGCGGGCATGGCTTGCGACCAAAAATGAGGAGGCTATGCATCTGGAAAGTCAGAAAACTCCTCCCACAGTCAAAGTATAATGTTCACATCATGTGGTAGGAGGTTTAAATGGATTCTGCCTTTTTTTGAGCACGGTTGAACATGTCTTAAGCCATCACAAGCCATTCCGCCTGATGCCATCAAACTGGGCGGGGATGTGGCTTGCGACAACGAACACGGTGAAACCATTGTCACAGAGACTCAGAAAGACATCTATGAGTACATATTTCGTTGGAAAATGTGAGCTCAATCAAATGCTTGTTATCTTCCTTCAAGCTCAATAATTCTTGCTCAGATCAATGTTCGGTGCAATTTCAACTGGAAGCACGAGCTCGGATCTTCCAGTTCCACCAATGTTGGCCTTCGAGTGCAATCACACTATTTCTTCGCAGACCTCTGATCTCCAACTTCTCGGCACAGCAGCCGGCGTTCCCGCTTTACACTGTCACCCAAACTCACCAAAGAAAAGCTTAGGAGGGTATGAGCAAGAGAACGAACAAAAATCGCACCTCGAGGCCAACCACTTGGCGCTCTCCTGTGAACAACAGACAGTCTCGACGGAGAGATGGATCACATCCAACCAGAGATATGTGAATTTTCTGTAAACATTTAGCCTTACGTGCTTAGCGGAGGCTCGATGATTAGAAGCCGACACAACTGAAAGGCAGGGAAGCTTACTGGAAGAGATGACATATAAATACTGACGGTAGCTCTCGGTGGGATCGTTTGGTTTTAGGCAACTTGAAACACGCGCCAAGCCAAGCCACACGCCGCTCAACTCCAATAGCGGCGCAAGATATTCAGCCAAGCCTATCAGAAAAGTCTTTGAGCTCACAAGTCGAGAAACCAACCAGCGATATGTAAATGTTCGAAGTTGAAGGTCAAACATCGACCGGCACAGTCAACTCATCAATGTTGACGACGGCGTTGGTGGAAAGCACTGCGTTCAGACCCCCCGTAGACTGACCTGGGTCTACCTGGGTCTACCTCAGTCTACCTGGGTAGACAGAGGGTAGACTGTCTGTCTACCCAGGTAGAACCTCAGTCTACCCCTTGTCTACCTGGGTAGACTGAGGTAGACTAAGGTAGACCTAGATCAGTCTACGGGGAGTCTGAACGCAGTGAAGGTTGTCATCACATTGATCAAGAAGCGAGGTAGCATGGGCAACAAATGTGGAGAAATCAGCGAAATACTTACCGTGGGCAGGTTTGGTGTAAGCGAGGACAAGCCACGCCACGCCGCAAGCCACGCCACACCCGCCCGCCACAGCCATTTCAAACTCCACTAAGCGGCGCAAGCCATTCAGCCAAGCCACTCGGCTAAGTCTGCAATCGTTCTCAGGATCTCACAACATATGCGGCTTTGTTTCTTCAAGGCGTTTTCTGTGCACAATTTCTCAATATACGAATCTGAACAAGCGCGACTCGGTGTGGCTGAAACTCGTCGTGGCGGGTCTCGCGCTGTTGACTATGTTGAAAACGCTACAAGTCTCGTACGTTTTCTCCTCTCAACTCCCAAAATCTTGCTTACACTTTGGCTCTCCTAGAGCTGTAAATTGGTTGCAAAATTTCACTCTGGCCGGAAATACAGGAGCGGCTTGCAGTCTGTGGGTGAGAAATTGGGTGCCCAAGTTTAACCCGATCTTTGATGCCTTGATCGGGATCGTTGTTCAATATTTCTTTTGTCGACGGCTCTGGGTGGGTGTTTGCATTTTTCCAAAGGAGCATAGACTCATTCCTTTTACAAGCAATATCCCGCAACATATACATCGTCTTTACGCCCGCGCTTGTTTCGGGGGGTGTTGCGGTATTGTTCACAGAGGATGCTTGAGTTGACACTGAGTCACATGGACAGGCGGCCATCTTGTTAACAATGAATAGCTTCTCGCACCCGAAGCCCATTTGGAGTATGTCTTTGACCTTCTCGCAATCTGGTGGTCCGTCATGCCATTCTGATTCAGTGTCCGCCCATCTGGTGGCCGGACCTTCTTTCAATTTGACCGGAAGCACAGCATTCTACTACTTGCTGGTACGTTCTCACTCTCCCTAATTTTCAGTTGTGTAATCCACGTGTTCAGCGACACCGTAAAACCTTCCTCCCGCGCGGCCCGACCGCACCCATCTGATGACTGAGGTGATCGGAGCGTGGTCCGCTTACTCGAGGGTTAGGCAGACGGTTAAAAGGGATGTAGAATCCTACGGCAGTTCCGGCGTTGTAGCAAGAGACAACCTGTGTTGGGTTGTGAGGACGAGGTACATTAACTCAACCGTCACGAAGCCAGTGCTCGCTCGGGGGCCAATGTAGTGCCGTTGCCGTAGGCTAAAAGCAGAAGCAAGCAGACGGCGTATCCCAAATGATTACGACAACTAGAAGGCAAAAATGTTGGACTGTACTCTCTCCGGCTTTCATATTTTAATGGTGGCTGAAATAAGCCCTCATTTTCCACGATAACCCACGCATGATGATTCAGGTCCATGTCGGAGGGTACCGGGAGTGGCTGATACGTTATCTCATGTGTTAGACGGTGCGCTTTCCTCTTCACTCACTGTGAATCCTTTCTCACGAGTTTTTCGTGCCTCAGTTCACAGTCGTACTACGTGATTCGCGAGTATTTTTAATTAACGCCTCAAGGTCAAAATTGACATTTGGCCTTTGGTGCGATTCTTATGTCTTCGTTGCGCGCTCAAACACTCTTTCAACGTCTGCGCCAATCGCCGCCACCGGCCGGGATATCTCAAAAAGGTAGGCACGGTTTCAAATGTCCCAAATTCAAGTCCCCAACGTCCTCAGCGGATGAAGTCTCCAAGCGCTTGCCTTGCGGCTTCATACTTATGTTCAGTCCCTTCAATACGGTACAGAGCGGGCACTGTTATCAAGGTCTGGGCCATTAATATATGTATTTTCATCCCATTGCATGTCAGACTCGGAAACATCAAAATTTAACTCGCAATATCTTTGGTCGATAAGTCTCATCGCGGGAGCGAAGCGGAGGTGTGTCTTGTTTAGTACAATATAAACCCGAATGCAACTGTTTTACACGTTATGCAGTGATTTAATTATAACCCAGATTGAGGCAAGAGAATCATGCCTTTAATTTAGACAGCATACACCAGCTCGCTGTTCCGAGGAAGCTTTTGGGCCGCACCGAGGGATGTTTAATCTGTCCTGCCCACTCCGAAGACCCATCATAGGCTTATCCGTTCGGCCGTGGTCATTATAGTCCGGTGTTTCGGAGTCAGACGTGCCCTGTAGTTCTGGGTGCAGGGTGTACCGGTTATTGTCTGCCGCGAGATGTATATCTTCGCGAGAGTTGAGTGTCCACATCGCGGACCAAGCATACAGCTGTGGAAGCACTGTGTTCGAACCGCCACCGATCGTTGCCGAGACTGGGATTGCTGTCCGCCCGTTCAGCAGGACGACAGCAACGAAGTTGATGAAGGCGCAAAGTGCTGCAGGGGCTGCGGACTTGGGTCCCATGGTTAGCAGAATGTTTCTGGCATGGAAAAGGTTCCACTTGCTTGGATAGTCACTCGGAGTAGCGAGTTGAGAATGGGTGCGGTTGGGCCTCGAGGGAGAACGGTTTTCGAATGTCGCTGGAGATTGGTGTCAAAGGACAGAACCCAGCGCAAAGTGAAGACCTACCAGCAAGTAAAACGCAGTACTCCCGGTCAGAAGAAGGTCTGCGCACAACGCGGCTCCCAAATGGATGGACACTAAATTGGAACTGAATGAGCAACCGTTAGGGTACGAACGGTTTGGAGACGTACTCCAAGTGCTGTACTGTGGCGAAGACATCTTTGTGAATGTGAAGAAAACCTGTTCATATTCTCAGCGTCAATTGATGCTCGCCCACATGAACCATACCGCAGCGATTCCCGAAACAAGCGCGAAAGCGAAGGCAATCATGCAAAGAATAACGATATATACATTGCCTGATATCGTCTGGACGTGAAACATCACCAGGCTGGAAGGTGGGCCGGATTAATTGCTCACCCGAAGTCGGCGACAAAAGAAGCCCTGAACATAAACCGCGATCAAGGCTTCAAGGATCGGGGAAAGCTTTGGCACCCAATGCGTTGCCCACAGACGGAAAACTGCTCCCGAATCTTCGAACAGAGTGACATTTTGCATCCACATAACCCCTCTACAGTGAATGTTAAATCAAGGGCCTCAGGAAAGTGGAGAGGCGCACAGGACTTGCACCGTTTTCAGCGTCGTCAGCAGCGCAAGACCCGTCACGAAGAGCTTCAGCCATAAACCGTCGCGTGTATTCACATTCGTGTAGTGAGCAAATTGTGCGCATAGGACGCCTTGGAGAAAGACGGCCGCGGATATTGCGAGATCCTGAGAGCAATTGTCAGTCTTTCTATTGCAACATGAGATTCGGTATACCAATCCACCGAGAACTGCTGTCCCAGTACTCATCCGTGGGGAGGGCATGTTAAGGACGGGGTCCTCGTCACCAACTCGTCACCTTATGATGACAGCGGAATCAATAACGCCACAGAGCAGGCGGAACAAGTGTGGGAAACATAGGATGCCGCCACCGTGAAGCTTCTCGGTGTCATTACAACAAGCTGTCGTTCAGGAACCACGTCGAGCTAGCACAACGATTTCATCCCTTCCCTTACGTTCGGTCTCCCTCACTCGTACACCAGACATCTCTTCAAAACTGTCGTCGTCCCGCGAATGGAGTACGCCCTTCTCGTGTAGTGCAATGAGGGCAGAAGGAAAGGGACGGTTTGGGTTACTAGGGTGCAACGGCAGGCGTGTAAATGATCGCCGGCGCTCTTCGCACGACGGCCACGGACACCCTTGGCTTCCATGCCCACATCCTCTGCCCACATCCGTCTCAACTTTCAATGCCTCGTTACCCTCCCACCCTCTAACCCCATCTATCATGTCGTCCGGCGCTGCCACTACATCCCCCGTTACCATCGCTCGCCCATCCACCGTCCCGAGTAATCAACCCGTGCGTATCTTTGGCCTACTCCTGTTAGTAAAGTATCTCTCTCGCAGATGACCCTCTACTTCTCGTTCTTCCCGCATCCCGCATCCCGCATCCCGCACCTCGCACCCCACCCTTCGGCGCACACTGCACCGCGCCCACATCCCGCGTCGTCGGCCCACTCTCACCCGCTAAATCGAGTGGGTGTAAGGGAACGAAGGAAGGAGCGCGCCGTGTGCGCCCTCCCCTTCCTCCTCCCGGACCGTCCTACGGCGGTACAGCGCCATCGTATGTACAGAGCGGAGTAGGGGCGTGCGCCGGCGAGGGCGAGGTACGGACGGACACATGGATACTGTAGCCTCAGTCGACATGCGGTCAAGTGCAGCACCGCGGGCCAGCGCTGCGGACATGTTCGTCAAAGAGTTGACGACTGTACGTAGGAGAGGGAGGTAGAGAGGGACGTACAAGCCGAGATCTCTACATAGTAGCGCACGCCGTGGAGGCGAAGATCTAGAGAGAAGAGAATAGCCTACAAGGCGCGTTAGTCGCACGAAATACCGATATGGACGGTTTTACATACTCACGAATTTGAATTATGTTTTCGCATGCTACGAGGATTCGAGAAAACGCACGACGGGATGTGTGTGGCGCGGCACTATGAGGTCGAAGGAGATGCGCATTGCGGCTTGGTGCTTCCGTTCACAGTAGCGGAGGAAAGAGCAGCGTAGAACAAGGGAGAGAGCCTCCATAGCCGTCTGAAGGTTCGATGGCGGCTTGCAGTGCCTGCAGTGCCCGCGATGAGGTAGTACGACGCGTCAAGAACACCCTGTAATTGCCCGGGGCCACAAGTTACCCCCAAGTTACCCAGAAGTATGAAAAGTGCCGAAACACCCTGGGGTTGTCGAGGCCAATGCGGAAGAAATGAGGTGGAAGTCGGAAAACGGGGCGATGTAGTGGTTTGTTGACAATTTGATGCGACAAGGTTTGATCGTCGATCTCTTTTGTTCCCCTTGTGCTTGTTGGCGCTGTCTCGGCGTGTGCCTCGTCTGTCTGCCCTAGCCCCAATTTTCCATCAGTCTTGATATTGAGAAAGACGCAGCCGCCCAAAACCCGGCACTTGCCGGTGGGATTTCGACACTTTGTGCGACTCGGTGTACTTGGTCAGGTGAGCGCTGGCATTCGAAGTTTTCTCTGGCGGTATATGACGTTGTCCTTTTTCTATAATAGCAGTTTTCAATCGGATTCCATTACTGCTCGTCCGACTTGTTTGCAGAGCGATAAAAGCATGTCCGAGGCCGTACCGCCCATTCGACGTGTCCCCGCCGAAGTTCTCTGCGCCATATTCCTTTTGACCCTGCCACACACAAGACGTGTTGACGGCAAAAATATGCCGATCGCTCCCTGGCGGCTGGGTTTGGTCTGCCGGCGCTGGCGCGAATCCGCACTCGCATATGCGGCGTTGTGGTCCTTCATCAATATCGATGGCACCGTCGCGGACACACAGAGCGCCGCCTACGCTGCTTTGATCTCGGAGTACTACCCTTTGGCCGCGCTGGAGAGCCAGATCGCGCGCTCCGGTGACGCTGCGCTGAAGGTTTCCCTGCTTTGGCCGGTATACACCGCCGACGCCAGCCATTTGGACACCCTCCTGGAGCCTGTGATGCGCGAAAGCGATCGCTGGATTACTGCGAGAATTGAGGGAGACAACGTCGAAGATAAATGGTTCCGTTCCCTGGCCCCGATCCGAGGGAGGATTAACCGTCTGGAGAGGCTGGAATTCGTCACAACAGGTCTTAATAAATGTGATCTATTCGCAGTGGCGCCGCGCTTGCGAGAAATTGTGCTTACGGATGACAGTTATCGCTGTGTATCCCTCCCTGTTGTCGCCCCCTGGTCACAAATAACTCACCTACGCGCGACGTGGAAGACAGAAATGCTACTCGAGGTCATACACGCTACGCCCAACCTTGTGAGCTGCGGACTTAGCCTGTGGTCGACGTCTTACGACCCTCGCCCCACGCCGGTCCGACCTATGGTCCTTCCTCGGCTCCGCACCCTCTACGTCGGCGACGACCGACTATTCGACCTCCTCGAGACGCCAGATCTCTGCCACCTCTTCGTCGGCGGGGTTGGGCTTATGTACTCCGCCCCCCGCGTTCCTTCGCCGCTCCGGATGCCACTTGACCAGCCTGACCGCACAGAACCCCCAAGCCGCCGTGTTCATCCCCCTCCTCGATACGCTCCCGACGCTCCGCGCCCTCCACGTGTCCTTCCAGGCTTGGTACACGATCGCGGACCGGCAGCGCTTCGTCGCAAGCATGACGGTCGCCGAGCCTGCCCCCGTGCGCTGCCCCAACCTCGCGTCTCTGCGCATCGGCTGGGACGCCAGAGACGACTACACCGCTGTCCTCGCGATGGTGGAGTCCCGCTGGCACGGAGCGGCCTCGTCTACATTGCGGTCTGCGCGTATACTCGATTTCGGTGGGAAGATCGACGTTAGCAGCGTGCCCGCACGGTTCCAGGAGTTGAGGGAGGAGGGCCTTGACGTGGTGGTTGCGAATGGCTATAGTCGTGATCTGCTACTCTGCACAGAGGATCCTGATATGATCCCTTCTTAGGCACGTGCCATTTATCGGCGATGACCAGACCTGACGGGGGCCGCGCTAGATTGCCCTGTACTTACAACTGCCATATTTTCGCCAATCTATCTTTTGGTCGCATATATGAGATGTTCCGTTTTGGGGACACCGGCTGTTCGCACGTGTAGTTCCACTCCGTTCTGAAAATTTTCAGGCAAGCAAGACAGTTGAATGCTCGTCGCTTTGCGGTTAATTCATGATTTCTTAAATCTCCTGGTGGTTATTTTTTGCGCCCAATTTCAATCATGCAGTTCCAAACGCGTTTAGTAAGAACGACATCAACATCGCTTCCGCCCTATGTATTCTCCCGGTAACTCGACTTGTACCCGAAGCAGTATATCATCACTGACTGACGCCTAAGAACGTTGACGCTGCAAATATCAGAACAGCGAGCGTGGCGCCCGCGCCGCGGTGGCGGAATTTACGTCTTCATAGGGTATCATCTGCACCGTGAAAGTTGTAAAATCGCCAAAAACACCTATCTCATCAGTTTTTTGAAACACTGCTGTCAGGGACGAGTGTCGCCCGGACGATGTAGTGGATGCCCGTGGGTGCCCGTGGGCACGGGTGGGTGCTTGTGCTGCGCTGGTATGTCTAAATGCGGGAGGACGCGCTTACCTAAAGGGATGGTCAATTTTCAGGGCGGCACAACTCACTTACCTCTACTACCATGCCAGACCCAGAGAGGATAAGTCTCTCTGAGGTGCCGTCTCGTAGAATTTACTATTCAGCGAGCCTAACAACTACCTCAGCCCCGGACCCCAGCGAAGAAGCAACGGCGTCAAAGCGGTGGTCATTCAATCCCGTTCTCCATTTTCCAGGACGACTTGGAGAGAGCACTAGGGGATGTTGTATACTCAACTCGCCCTCATAGATAGACTGAACCAACCAAGAATGGAGTGATACCCTCATCGAGACACTCGTGTCCATTTTGGCGTCCTGAGGATCCGACTGCAATTCCTCATGCCCTCATTGATTATATAAATGAACGGAAATTGGATACCTTGGAAGGCCTGTGGATCATTGTTGATAGGCTGTGGTCCGCGTCCCCCATTAAAATGATTAAATTGGCCCATCCACCCCATCGATGTTCCCCCGCGAAGGAATGTGACATAGCCTGCTCCCTGGGAAATGGACCCGGGTGCCGGCGGAACTGTACCAACGTATACTCAAAGCAGTCAGCGTAGTTAGATCCTCAGAATCTGCTGTGGCAGTTTCGGTGGTCGCTATGATCAAAGTGTTGGCAGTTGACATTCTGGAGGATCTTTCAAACCCATGTGGGCATTCAGTACTACCCACAGAAACGGCAATTGCAATCCGTTCAAGCAACACCTTGACGTCCGCATTCCAACAAACCCTGTACGACCGCATGGTTGAGGCAACAATCATTCTTTTGACCGCATTCCTAGAAAGCTGCAGTGCCGATTTCGTACCCTTCGAACCAGTGGAGACGGTCTGCTTTATGGGTGCCTTCATTCCTGTCCCACGCATGGCTGTTCACCCAAGTCACCAGTTCCGGCTTGTGAACGGCATACACCATATGTTGAACCCGGACAATCAACACGTGGAGCTGTTGGATGCCACCATAAGTCCTTGCCCCATATTCGATCTGTACACTGGACTGTCGGACCCCCGCCGCCGGTCTCCCAGATACACATGGCTGGATAATCTGACCGCTCTAGGCAAAATCAAAGAAACCTTGACAGACTATACCAAGACACCATTTTTTTTGAGGGTCTGTACTGGACAAAACCCACCAAGTAGAGGTCAATTCGTGGATATTTATCAACATATACAGTGTCAAAACCTGGATCCGAAAAATGCCTAGATCCGAAAAAATTACATTTGAGCTGGAACCTCAAGGGCATTCAGGTTGATTCTTTTTTGCGAAATAAGCACAAGATGTTATGACTGTGCACTTTCCGGCTATTCCCCGGCACAGCTCTGTCTATTCTAATCCGGAGCCTCGGCTCCGACTTGTCCTCTTATTCCGGACGCGACCCGCACTCCGGCTCGTGTCCGTCTAAACACTGTTGCGTCCGGCTTTGTTCCGTTGACGCATGCCCTTTGGGGTTTTCGCAATGAAGGTCTTCTGAGTGTTCCCCAAATCAAACATATGACTTATGCAACTATGCTTCTCTCTTATTGTTCTTATTTTCTTTCGCTGTACTTATTGTCTTTTACATACTTCTTTCTGCATTAGACTTATCTCCGTATTTAGTATAAATATGTATTATGTTCTACTGTATCTTTAGTTGAAAATTAACGTGCTTTGCCTCCACATTGCTCCGTGGTCTGACTTCTGCTTCCTTCATTGAGCCAAGTTAGTTGGTGTACCCGCTCACCTACGTGGTATCACTTCTGGCCTTATCCGTCTTTCTGACTTCTCTGTCCTCCGGCTATTCTCCATCTTCCGGCTATTTTCCGACACGGATATAACACAAGACCTATGAGTAATGTGATGCACAAAAATTCAGCATTGGGCCTGTTTGGCACAAGCAAAAAATCAAAGAATTGCCAGAAATGGCCAAATCTCACTGAGAACTGTAAAATCTGAGGACAGTAGTAGCTCATTCACAACTATAATGTTTTATAGAGCAAGTATTGTATGTTGAGGTATATTCAGGCACCTTTTACCATTCTCAGTGGGGGTAGGCGACAGGAATGAGCACATGTCTTCTCTGGCCCGGCAATTGTAGATAGATCTGAGTTGTTTAGTCCATCTGTCCCTCTGTTGATCTGTCCCATAAAAACAGCCCTGAGGGTTGCCTGTGGGAGGTGTCTGAGGACATGTGGGGGTTTCTGAGGGCAAGAGAATGCAGAGAGAGCAAGGCACAGGACATTTCTGATCAAAATTTTCGGATCTGGGTCAAACCCTGAAACTAGACAAATATGTGATGGTGCTGTGCGACATAACCAGGGTGTCAAAAATCTTGAAAATATTTATGCATGAATTTCAAGGTCTGTAATTTACCCTGATTCGATCTTATAATGAAATTCGCTCTCATGCTAGTACAATACTGGCTCAACTTTTTTTTTTGCATCTGGGTTTTGACTCTGTATATACATTCGTCAACATTTCTCGACATGTCGACGTTTTGGCAGGCCCAAATTTTGGGAGTTGACATGTTGATAAATATATAGAAATGTCAATGTCCCTAGTTTTCTTGCCAGAACCAAATCCTTAGTCTCGCTTTCACTCAAAAATCAATATCTCTGGAGATGTTGAAAATCTCAGCCAACTTATTTATGATTCTCACGCTCCACCAATAACCAATTCTACTGCAGCTGACTGATCCCAGGATCAAAACCATCACCTTGCCATGTGCTGATGTCTCGCAACTGTTGTCACTGCATCCTTGGCATGGTGACAATTTTAACTCAACCAGCGTACTCACGTGAGGCTTCCGCCAGTTCCACCAGTTCCGCATCTTCGTCCTCCCTCCTCCCTCCATGTCTGAGCCACTCAAGCACCTGAGGCAGGCATAACAAATCCTCAAGTGCAACATTATCCACACGCTACGTATGTCAGCAACGGCCTCTGGGTCGGCTAAACAGCGAGTAACCCGGCGAGAACCCCAACCAGGAGAAACCCGATAGACGCTAGTAGCTCGTGTGTTCCCCGAGCAGTAGGACCAGTCGTACGGCGTCCTCCCTAGGAGGCCGTATGTCGTAGGTCGGGATGCGAGGCGGAACCCGGAACGAGTTGAAGAGGGTGTGATATCCACTCAGGTACAAAACCCGAGGTGTGGATACAACCCATAGTACGGTGCGAGGGAAGCGGGGCAGGGTGGAGACAATGCCTATGTCAAGCCAAGGTAGAAGCCTGAGATTAGACGAGGTAGAATCTACTGTACATGGAGATTCTACCGTGCTTATATAGGCTTCTAATAAATTAAAGCGATTGCGGTCAATCGCGATCAGTTCCTGCAACGTAGCGTTAAGGAGCATTAATGCTGATGCTCCTGGACTCCTCTGTGTTGGTTTCCGTGGCGTCGGTGGACCTAGGAGACCCGATGTTCGGGTTTCCTAGTCCTAAGTGTCATCGTCTCCAGTGGTTCAAACCCCGATCGGGTTTGCAACCACTCCTGTACTCCGTGTACCCTCTTGTGTCAGCCCTTGGTGCGTCCGGGGACTAGAATCCATCTGTACGGGTTCCTAGTCCCTAACGTCTTCTGTATTCCGTGGCGCAGACTCCCTGAGTCTGCGGCTTTAGAATCCGAGGCCGGGTTTCAACCGTGAGAAGGTCACGTGGTGGCGTCATGAGAGCCCCGTGCCACTAAGACGCGTCTGTATCCATACGGACGCGTCGCGCGAAAAAGTGGAACCCGGGCGATTCATGACAACGTACACAGTGTGGTGCCGACACTTAGCTCAGCTACCAGGTCAACGAAGCGCTGCAGTTTCATGCTGCCTTACAGCTGGCAAGTCCCCTTTATTGAGCCAGGTATCATCTGCTGAATCACCGTGGCAGCATCACAACATAATCCCCCCAGCAGAGTATGCGACCATGGACCGCACCATCACCGAGATGGTTGCCAGCCTGAACAAAGCTCACCACCAGTTGTCAGACCCTCCGGGTGCTCCCAACCTTGTCATCACATCTTGCTCAAGTACCGGGGGGTGACCATGGTTCGAAATTGACCTCACAGTCCTCGCCGAGGTCTTGGAGCTCCGCAGCCCTACACATCTCCCCGATGTCTTCCATGTCCAGGCAAGGACAATCCGACGCTGGGCGATTGATTACGGACTTGTGGAACCTGGTGAGCCTGTTTACACAGATACTCCTCAGCCAAACGGCTCCACTTCGCGCACCTACACCTCTACAATGACTCCTGTCTCCACCATCTCCGACGACGAACTCGACCCTCTCCTGACCTCTGTACTCGAGACTTTCCCGAACTTTGGCTGGTGGATGCTCAAAGGTTGTCTCAAAGCCGATGGGTATCGGGCACCCCGCCCATATAGCGGCTTCATATCTCCGGGTACACAGCTCGCCCGGGTCTTTCAGCACGCGCGTCATCCATCGCACACCTTACAATGCCGCGGAGATGAACTCTTTGTGGCACCACGACGGTCAACACGATACATCTATTATCTCAGCCCCTTTTGCGCAGCCTCTCACACTTCGTCTTAGGCCTTATTCACTTCAAGATCGTGATCCATTGCTTTGTTGACGGCAAATCTCGCTTGGTCACCGGCATCCGCGTTAGTAACAACAACTGGGTGCAGACTGTCCTTGAGGTCTTTTGCGAGGCGGTGGACAGACACGGGCTCCCCAGCCGCATGCGGGGTGATCACGGTGCTGAGAACATCCTCGTTGCGATAATGATGGAGACGGAGCGTGGTGTCATGCGGGGGTCTTATATCTGGGGCAGGTGCGCAAACATGTCCTTTCCTTTCTTCTATTCAGTCGCCTGACCACCACAATACAGGTGCGTCAACAACACTCACATTGAGCGCTTCTGGTACGACATCAAGCACGGCGTCGGCTACAAGTGGAAGATGTCCTTTGTCAATCTCGAGGTCAATCATGGCCTGAACGTCACCCTCGCCGCTCACATCTGGCTCCTCCATGTTGGAATTAATGATGACAGCTCGGCCATCGGGTATTGATTGATAAGGTGATTACTAATGGACAGTTAAAGTAGATACATGTAGAACATTCTAGATATATTTCTCAGTAGTATATAAGCCTGTAGTAGTATCCTGCTAGAGCATCAGTTTGCTCTAAAGCAGTCTTTTCACCAACAGTGCTATTGCAAACTAAATTACCTCTTGCTCTAATTTCGCTCTCCCACTCTAATTACAACACTCCAGCACCTTTTCCTGCACCGAATCAACAAGGACTCCCAGGAATGGGCCAAGGCTTGGAACTCACACGACCTTACAATCGTGGCGAGCACAGTCGGTCTCCCCGCGACATCTTCCTCACATCCATAACACGGGCTTTCGAAGCGTTGAAAAAATTCTACCTAGCATTCCCATAAAATATTACAGCCCACATACAGCCCACATGCGGCCTTGCGACGGGCCGAAATAACTTTACCGAGAATTCCCATATACAGAATCTTGGCCCTAATATAATCAGACGTCGTTAGTAAGAGGGGAAGCCTTCAGCATGGCTGCGGCCTTTTCGCCGATGCCATAGATGATGGCCTGCGAATCAGGTTAAAAGCTGAATGTTGACGAATCAATACTGGTGAAGCTCACCGAAGGATGCGAACCAGGCTGTACAGGGATAATTGACCCATCGACGACGAAGACGTTGGTAGTTCCTACGTTGCATTTAGGTTGGGACAAGACTACAGGTAGGGGAAAAGATGCACCCTTGACTCTCAAGTTCGCGCCCACAACACTGCCGAAGGCTGCAGTTCCAAGAGGATGCCACGCAACACCAATAGAATCCTTGACGAACTGGGAGAACTGCGCGTCGGTTGTGATGGCGGCACCAGGAAACAGTTTCGCCTGCCAGGAAAGGGGTCAGGGAGGCCTGGGTGGCGAATCTGCGCGCCCGTTGGGCAGCTTTGGTGAGGATATAGAGGTCGAAAGGGGATTGGATGCTAGAGCGAGCCTTGAGTTATTTGCATGAGTTAGCTGGAGGAAGGGAAGGGACACACAGAGCAAGGTCGATTGATGGCGCAGCCGTTGCATTAGCAGAGACGATGTGCTGTAAGCCGATGAACAAGAAAAACTTAAATCGAAAGACTGCACGACTCACAGAGGACCCGCGAGACATGGGGTGGAGCAAGATCGGTAAGAAAATAAGGCCAGCGGGGTTGGGGCTGGGGAAGCTCATGAATTCGACGATCACAGAATTGCTCAAGAACATGGCGATGAGTGCTTTGTGAGCAGCGTCACTGAGACCGGGTGGAGCGGTCTGGAGGAGCCTGTAGGCGGTGATCCACTCAGTGGAGTTGAGGAGTGTACGGGGAGTTTCAACTGATGAATAAGTCAGAATGGACGACTTTCGAGGACGGACAAAGGTCACTGGCAATTGTTGGGGAACTGGAGGCCAGAGTCTGTGATGCCTTGGATGATCATTTATGGATTTAAAAAAATCGATGCGAGTTGAATATACCTGAGGCAAAAGCTGCGAGATATATCGTGGTAGGTTCTACGGATCAGTTGATGCCAAGTCAATGAGTTGAACATTTGGGCGACGGAATAAAGACACACGTTCACTAAGATTTTCACCAACTGCAGGGAGGTTTACAACCGTAGAAATGCCAAGGGGGTTGATGATCTATATTTCGCGAAACAATTAGTAAAGATTAGGGAGCGACAGAAGAATTGATTGACTTGGGGATTGCCGACACCGCTAAGCTCCAGGACCTGGGGCGTTCCGAAGACTCCTGCGCTCAAAATCACTCTATCGCCGGACTAACGAATGAGTTAACTTAAACTGATGACGAATGAGATGAGAAGGTGGATGCACAACGGTGAGTTTCTCTCCGGCAGCGTTGATGTATTCAACACCAGTGGCAACCGCCTTCCCGTTCTTGGATGTTCCCCACAGGATGAGTGAAACAGTCGCGTTGACCATCACCTGGAGGTTCGGGCGTCCGGCGTTGGGCTGATCTGCCGCAACCACAAGATGAGAGAAACTTGAGTATGAAGAAGGTTCGAGACATACAGTAGGAGTTGGCGGAGTACGAGCGAGTCGAGTTCGGGAACATTGCCTTGGGAGTATACCAAATTCCTCTTGGGTCGCCGCCATTCTGGTCTATGCTTTCAGTCCCGCCGGCGGCGAGAACTGCGGGAATGACCCCTTGCTCCCAGACACTAACACACGTCAGTTATCAAGCCAACAAAGATGATCACCACACTTGCTTATCAACGGGGGTTTGCTGCGAGTCGAAGATGGGTCCGCTTGTTCCATGGAACGACAGAGTGCTCGTGAGACCTGGGGTCGCCGAAAAGTGCTCAGCCTGAAGGCGTTTAAACAGCCGGCAATATCGCTAGGACATGGTAACACGCACCGTCTTAATCGCAGCAGAGATAGTGTTCCAGTTCCTGCATGGTGCCAAGTCAGTGATCGCAGAACTGAGAAATAAAATGGTACCTACCATCCAGTTGCACCGAAGGCCAATTCCCAAAGATCCAGGTCAATCTTATTAGGACGGGTGAACAAAGCGCCGTTCACCGCAGATGAACCGCTAAGACAGCATGTGTTATTTTCAAGGCCCGAGACGAACTTGTAGACGTACCCCAACACTTTGCCTCTGGTCTCAGCGATGATCTGATTCGACGCGAATCTCAGAGGTAGAGATGTGTAGTTCCAGTCCACAGAACTTCCAGGGAGGGCTTGAATTGAGGAAAAGCTGAGGTTGCCGATATTGGGACTAGGCATCAGATGTCAGACGCAGATCGAAATGGACGTTATTACTCTGGACGCACTTGTTAAATCCACTGGAAAAGAGAAGTCAAGAATGGTTCACAGATCAGTTGTAATGCTACGCACTCCGAGCCCGCTTCCAACACAATGACAGTGTTCGCGGAATTCTCAGAAACTGGGCGCAGTAGCGGTCAGCATTGATCCGAGAAGATGAGAACTAGAGGGCGTACGCCGCGTGGCAACGGCCAGGCCTGAGTTGAATCTGAGGATCAACGGTCGAATCAACCGAAAAACTGTTACTACTACATACCAGCAGTCCCTCCTCCAACAACCACATAGGTAGTTTTCACAACGGGAGATCCAGAAGTTCGAGCAACCAAGTGAGAAGCCAGAAACAGAACCGAAAAAAACAATATGGGAGATCTTCATTGTGAATGGCGAGGTTTGGAGGGGTAGAGAAGACCCTTATATACCAATATCTGGGACCGGCACGGACCGATATCCGAGCCAATCCGTCATCCGCATCCGCGCTCCCCTATCCGTACGGCAAAATCCGCGGGTAAACTTTCCCACGGATTAACGCCTTTTGCGGTTTGGGCCACTCTGTCAATCTAGACATGAGCCATTGTCGTCTTCATAATCCTATAAGTAACTACTTGTACCTGGATTATTCAACGGGCCTAATCGCGAGTGTTTTGTGACTACATGTCATTTTCAGTAATTTTGGCACGGTTTGGGCGAAAGAGATGACTGGTTGGATTTTACCCCGGAAAAAAGTCCCAGGGGATGCATATGACATCCTAAACTTTTCGGAAATAAAGACATTTGTACCTGTGCTACCTCAACGGCCGAGGCTTACGAGGGCTTAAGGCAGGTACACCGTTCGATTTGTCACTTAAAATGAACGACCCTGAATCAGCTACAAGAGGCTACAAGGCAGCATGACTGATTGGAGGAGGAGGAGGAGTATATTTTCAACCTTGTCCCAACAAGGAACTGGCAGGTACTGTTCCTGAGTATTAGCCGGCTGTTTCTGGATATACTATTATGCCCAATGGTCCGAATTTGCACATCTGGTCTGGATTTCATGTCTTTCTCGTTTTCTTGTACCCATTTGGGTCCGGTTTCTTTCGGGATACACCTTTTAGGTTCCTCTGTATGTCCAGGCAAGCTATCGGATACTCGAGATTGCGGGAAGGTACGTTCGAGGCTTGTCAAAGTCGCGAGTCCTTTTGATGGGAAGTGATCATTCTATTTATAAACCGATATTCGGTGCGCTGTTTTCAATGGGATCTTCCCCTCGTATGGAATGGTAAATTTGAGGGCTTCTGGAAGACATTTATGAAAGTCTATTCCGAAAAAAAAAAAACGGAGGGATAGAAGGAAAGGGAAAGCGAGAAACAAATAAATTCAGAACAGCTATGCAAATCCAGACCATTTAGGCATACTGCGTTGCACCGGGTCCTAAACTGTGATGGGCTAGTATTGGAATATCGAGTCCGTCGCTCGCTATCTCCGATGCCGCTCATTGGAATAGCTAAGCAATAATTTCCTACTATGTTGAGTTCCTGCATTTGTCATGTTCTGCTTCGTTTGTGCCTTACTTACTCTTTACTTGTTCTAATTATTGCCTCACTTAGTTACATTGATTCCTGACGAGATATGTATATTACCTTGTAGTTGGTGAATGAATCCCCTGCGCGTTTGCGAGGGTCTTCTGCTATCTCCCGAGTCAAGGCCGCGGTTACCTTGATTTCAACAGCTAGGCCTGTTGATCCGGGCTCGGCAGGCTTCGGCGCCTAATGAAGCGATGACTAGGGCTAATAAAGGCCTGGACTGGTGTGACCATGGTCGCCTAAGCGCGCCTATGTGGCTGTCGCAGAACGGGCCTCGCCAATTCCGGTGATAGTTGAATTACCAAACATTATTCAGCCCGTGATCCGCATGCCCAGTAATACACGCGGAGCTAGCAACCGGCTGATCGGCATTGGTCGGCATTGGCTGATGATGGCCCCCAGTGCCGAGCATTGTGATGTCAGTGGAATCCAGTGGGTTCTGTTCTGCCCCTGCTGGATTCCACTGGAAACCAGTGGCGTAAGAAGCCTACTCAGCCCACTGGCTTCCGCTGGAATTTATGCCGAGCAAGCCAGTGGTTTCCACGGGATGCCAGTGGACTTGGATGGGATTTGGCAGCCCTTGAGTCAGTGCTCACAAGGAACTCAGGTAAAAATCTGATATACAAGTGTCTGAAGCTTCCAGCTCTGTTCTTTTACATGTTTCTGATCAATTCCCCTCAATCATTACTGGACTTAGACTTTCAATGTGCAAAATGTTTCAATGCTTTCTGTAGTTGTTACGGTAAGGGCAAATGCGGTCTGAATGAATGGCCCATTTACCCTGACAATCAATCAAGGACCCAGTCATTGCCAATGCGACGGCACCCCCGAACACTGAACAATCAAAGTTTTAACTTGCTTGCAGGAAATTCAACCCACATGATGTGTTGGATGGTTGCATCTTGAATCGCACTGAGTGTGGGACTGTGGAATATACCATTCGAGTTCTCAACTCGTTCAACTGCTGGAATTAATAGAGAGGCTATGGAGTTGGTGCTACTTAGTCCACTGATCATGCAATGACAAATGCAGATCCGCCGATAATTGAGGAATCAGCAACACATGTTATTGTAAGGACAGACTGCTACATGGAATCCGATGGATTCCACTGGCCAAAATACTGATACAATAGTGATAGGCCAGCGAGTTCCAGTGGCTCTCAGTGGATGTCGGTGCGCACAATGATGGACAGTGCCAAACATTGTCCGGCAGCGTCCACCAACGGCCGCCGGTAACCACCGGTGGCCAGCGGGGGCCACCAGTGGACTTCCTAGTTGCGAGCATATTACTCCGCATGCCATGTCTTGCATTCTACCCTCACGGTGTTTCACCACGAGCTGCCCTCATGCTCTTGAGCACTGCGAACGTCTGCCATCAGGCTAGGCTGACAAAGAACATTTAAGTATCATCACGACAATCGAGTTATCCGGTGTCTCACCTGCATGTCCATTAGTGATTTGCCGGGGTCGGGCCAAGCCCGGGGCTTTCAGGCCCGACCCGGTTTTCAACTGGGCCCAGGGCCTAGGGTCGGGCCTGAAATTTGGTCAGGTCCGGGCTTTTCCAACAAATTAACCAAAAAATTAACCTTAATTTTGTAAATCACTTACTCATTTCCCGTGAACGGAGACATCCTTCAGGCTACTGAACAACTTCACAAGTCTTGGTGGTGAGAATTCTTTTTTGGCCATCAAATTTACTTTCGATATTGACCACAACAAGTCTGCAATAACCATGGGAGGTCAGATTTCTCCATCGCAAACTCAGCATACAACCGTTGAGACGCCGTAACAAGAGCACACGGCATCTAGTGCTATTTTGCGATTTCCTAGGACCAGTATTTATACAACGGGAAAGCGCTAGCACTTCTGAAGTGTTATTACTAGCACTCAGGACTCTGGCTAGGTGATATAAAGGAGAACTGGAGTGAGCCCAAGCTGCCGGTTGTAGCGTCAGATACGACTAGTGTGACGCGCTAGTACGGTCTGAAGGCACAAACCACGGGCAAATAACCATAAGCCTACACAGTCAAGGTGCTAGCACCTTGGAAGCGAGACACAGGAGAGTGGTATTGCGAGCACGCTAGCTAAGGTGGGAGCGGTGAGTCTGGGATCTGAAGGGTAGTAAACTATGCGCTAGCAGCCTTCTAGCAAGGGCGCTAGTGTGCGGAACCCCTCTAGTGATCGACCCGAGACCCGAAACACAGATGCGAGCACGTGACGGTCGCGACGCGGTCGCGAGTCACAAACAGAGACAAAGTAGACAGTAGAGGAATAGCTAGCAGGCTATTGGTGCGGATGCGCGGGTCACCACATATGCAGTAACGGATAAACGGACTGCTAGCCAGTGCTCTGACTCGTGCTAGATGACTCCAGGCGGCGGATTCAACTCCACTTCGTCAGGATAGCGATTCCAGCAGTTGATGGCAAGCTGAGGGATCACTCACGATACCCATAAATGGACGCTAGCGGATCAGTGTGGCTGTTCTGCTTGGCATAGACCCATCATAAAACCAAACGGCAGTCGTTTCATTGGCTGTCGTATCTATCACATCATTTTCACTCATTTATATTATTCATTCTGTTTATCACATGTATCATGGACCTCAGTAGTATAAAGGGAGCACAGAGCAGGCTAGAACCTCAGATTATTACACCCCGACTTTGTACGAAGTTGGTGCAGGTGGTCTCAGGTTGCTAGTGGAGATTGTACACACACTTCACAAGTAGTAGCTTTATTGGAATCAATACTGTTGACTCTGGACACGTCGAGATCTTAAGTTGAGGTTCTAAGTTGTTGGCTCGCAGAGTCTTCACGTATAAAACCAAGGGTGTTCTCTTTGAGAACCAGCTAGCAGTTGCGCTAGCAGCTTTGCCTTCACCCCGATATATTCGTAGTGTGTTGGATCGCCTGCTAGGTGATTGTGTGTTGGCTCGAGCCCACTAAGAAGAAGACGGACTAGGTGCCCCCACCTCTAGACCGACTGTAACATGTCAGTTACTTCGCCTTCACCCCGATATTGACGGAAGCACTGTCATAGTGTGTTGGGTCGCTAGCTGGACACTTATAGTGTCTATTGCCAATACAAAGTGGAAACATTCCTGTTCTTGGTTAAGGAATAGGTCAGCGGCTTAAGGACTGCCTTGTCACTTGAGGATTGAAGTCCACTTGTTGTTAGCCTCAATAGTCTTTGGGTATCCCATTGCGAGGATTTTCACAAACCTACATACTCTGCCCTGGTGCCCTTGATCTAGCGATCCAGCCACCTTGTATCCAACCCATATAACCCTGCCCATCCCAGGTGCTAGCGGTATTGTTGTTGGCAGCTGCGTAGTGCTAGCGTGTTGTTAAACAGCTTTGTTGAAGTCTAGCAGTCGAATTGTGTTTGTTCCAAACCCGTTGGTCGCATACTACGGCCTGGACCCGAACTCACAAAGAGAAGCACTTACATCTTTGGAGGAATAGATTGTTGTAGTGGTGGTTTTGTGGTTGTTTTGTGCAAGCACGAATCTAAGCTATTTCTAGTCGTATATCAAGTGCACCGTTTCACCATATGTCTACATTTCTTTTTGTCCTTGTCCATCTGAAGATTTTTCAAGTTTGTTTGTGATTTAATATATATATATAATTATTTACTTCTAAGCCCCGGGCCTGAGGTTCTCCCCAGCCCAAGCCTGCCCAAGCCCGGCCCAAGCCCCGGGCTTTCAGGCCGGCCTGACCCGGAAAACACTAATGTCCATATGGTATATGATAAAGACATGCAACGGGTGGGAGGCCTTGGAGGCAAGTGGGACAGGCATATCACGGTCAAACATGTACCAAGGTACTAGGATTGTGTGTGCCCTGGAGAGAACGTGCTCGGGAATAAGCATAGCACGGTCTCCATGTATCAAGGTAAGAAGAACCTAGATACTGATGGGCATTGGGCCTTGCTGAAGCAGAAAACAATGGAGCATGAGGAATGTACCGTGGGCACAGAAGGTGGTGATGTGTCGATCAGGGACAATGGGGCTGAACACAGGGCAGAACATTTCTGAAGCAGGGACCTGCTGCCAGAAATTGTGTTGTTGGGCGAGGATGGTGCAGCCTTCACACATAGCTGCATGCTCAGGCCCAATGCCAGTCGAGAGTGTGATAATGGTGGTTTCGCACGCAATGACATTGTTGTGCTGGAGTTTGTGATCCTCTATGAGAAAGGTATTGTCCAAAGGATTGTCCTGATTTTCAATGTGGATGAGGATGTCGACAATGCAGGCTGCAATAGTGTGGATGGTCCTGCCGTGGACATGGACGGTGACTGCGTTGGGGCTCCATGCATCAGTGTCAACAGCCTTCTGCCACTCCACAATGGCAGAGGCTTCGAGAAAGTTGACGCCGCGATTGAGCGGAGGAAAAGAGGGGAGTGCCACATCGGTCTCAAAAAAGGGGGTTAGACTTGTATGGAAGTGGGGATGTCAGAAATACGAACCTGCGCTGGAGGGCTGGGTGGAGAGGGCAGCTCCATGTCAGCCTACAAGTGGGGCCAGAGTCGGATGGCAGTTGAGAGAGAGGAATCACGAGTCTGAACTGGAGAGTTAGGTAGGGAGGGAAGCTCTGCATCAGCCTATGAGTTATGTTAGGCTCGGATGATAGTAGGACTGGAGCAGCAATCATGGACCTGGATTGGGGAGGGAGCTTGATGTGTGTCATCTCGACATCGTACGCACTGGCCTGGATCCAAAATCTGTAGAAAGCTGAGCGGAGGACAACAGATGTATGAGCGTAGCTGTATCTGAGATTGAGGGGAGTGCTGGCAAATGAGGGATTGCTGCTGTGGGCACGGTGGTGGAGTAGAGGGTCGTGGAGCGGGAGCAGCCGTTGAAGGCCGATGATTCATGAGATCATGTAGCATCTGGAGTGCATGAGTGGGTGACAGCAGTTGAGGCATAAGATACGCACCCTGTTGATCGCTTTGCTCGGACAATACCCGTCATAGCACTCCACATCAAGAGGGTCATCCCGGCCCGAGGCATGTGCACAGGGTAATGAGTCGAGGATGCACCATCCCATGCAGGGGTGACTTTCATGCAGCGGTGAAGCCGGAGTAGAGAATGAATCGATGGGGCCGATGAGATGTCCAAACTGAGGGGCTATGCATGCCGGGTCAGTGCGCTGAACCGAACTTGAGGTAGAGATACACATTGATGGTGATCCATGGGGGCACAACTCCGCTGCCAGTGGGCACCATTGGGTTCGGAAACTTGGTGTTGATCTATTTGAATTCCAGAAGACCGAACATGTTGTCATTGATTGTAGGGTGTGCCTTCAGGATGTAGACTCCTTGTCTGATAGATGCCTGAAGGAGGACCCACAGCTGTAAGTGGAGGTCGCCAGGAGGATGGGGATCATGGTCGGCAGGGGGAGGGTAGAAACTGATGTCATGAGTGTTTAATTCAGCCTAAACTTTGCAAGAAAACTCAGTAGGAAGTATAGGTCTCTGCATTGGGACCTGAATTTTGAATATGAGGTGGAAGCTCGCCAAGTGGTCGGTGTATCGCTTCAAGTGCTGGTTCTTGATTGCAATCTTGGGTGTGGGATATCCGGGAGGGTCATAATCACCAGTAAGCTGAGGAAGGGACAAGTGGACAATGGTGACAAAGCTAGAGATATGTATGTACAACCATCAGCCAGAGAATGACCATCAAGTCTTGCATGCTAAAGCTCATTGTGGGGGGATACTGGCCTTGTGCACCAGTGTGGTTACTGAGAGAAAGGGGCCGCAGACGAGCGTGTGAGCTGTGCTGGAAGTGTGCTGTGCCGCCATTGTTCCATGGGAGGGTGGAGGGACACCACCAAAGCCGTCCATGGCAGGAGTAGAAGACCCATGCACAGGGGCTCATGGCGCCGGCGGTAACACAATGTTGGGCTGCACAGGGAGAGAAGGGGAGCTGAAGAGGTACGGGTGAGTGATGCCAAGAGAGAAGGACATGAGAGCATACTCGAGAAGTAGTGAATGTGACATTAACACAGTGGGACAAAGACAGGATGTTTGCATATCCCAGGTGCGCATAGACTGGAGGACAGTGGAAGGAGTGAATTCAATGAGTATGAACAAAGAAATAGCAACTTGCCTCTGAGGCGAAGCCCCCACAGCCAGTCACAGTGCAAGGCCCTCTGTGTCAGGAGTAATTGCAATTGTTAACGTCCATGGCAGGGGGCTTGTGGGAGAAATAAGCATGCTGGCATGCCTCGCAGGGCTCGGTAGAAGAACTCGGAAGCTACAAAAAAGGAATTAGTGTGCATGACACAAATGAGAGGGGGAAGAGGGGGAAATGCAAGGGATGAGACTCACATTATGGAAGGCATTTTGTCCTGTAGTGGCATCCCACTGAACACTGACCCATGCTGCACAGGCAGCACACTGAGAGCATTGTCCACGAAATGTGCGCCAGGCAGACATAGGAGTGAGATGAGAAGGTTGAGGACAGGAGATGTGGAGTCAGTGCATAGGGGTCAGGGCGGGGCCTGGCAATGCCATATGCTGAGGCCCTAAATTCAGCAATGCGTAGTTCGCACAAGGCAGGATCGCTGGGTGCCAAGTGCATGATAGGGCGGAACATGTGAATGGGAAAGATGAAATGTCGAGGAACACCAAGAGATCAAGAAGTGAAGCTTGAATTCAACATGTTGAAGGATATTGACCAGCCTCAACATTTCTCGAGATGTTGAAAAAAAATTGACATTTCTATTCTATAAATGTTGGGAAATCAAGGTGAGATGTATGGAAATGTCAATGAATGGGTGACTTCCCGTAAGATTTAAATATTTTTGAGCTTAACCGAGGGTGCCAGTGATACAATCAGTGGGCTGGATATTCACGCCATCTGTATTTCCTGCAAGAAAAATAATATTTTTATACATTGATGGTGCATAAACAACCAAACAGCTCACCCCAGAATGTCCCCAGCACTGTGTTGACATATTGAGGAAGCGTGACAATGTCGTTGGAACAGATCTTCTCAAAAAATGACTTTATACACTGGGCTACACTGGGATATGAATTACAGTGCAAAATGGGTCTAAAAGAGCAGATTTTTTGTCTGCAGTCAATGTTGGGTACTCGGGGCAATGTCAGAACCTTGAGAAATCAGTGATACTTGCACCAGTGGTATGCAGTTATGGGCAGAGAGTTTGTGACCAGAGTGACAATGAGTGACGATCAATCAGTTCTGGCCCAAAAGAGATATTTGAGGAAAAGAAAGTCTAGATGAGGGGTCCCTACTCCTTGTCCAATAAGGGCCTTCATAATTTTTGCCCCTCTACTTGCCACTATCTGTGCAATTTTACAGGGACTCAACTGCCTCCACAGAGATCCAACTGTAGTCTAAAGACAAATAGAACCGTGGGATTCTGTTTGTCACTTGAGATTTCAATCTTCATGAATGTTTGCTGGGAACACGCAGATCTGGACATCATAGAGTCCGCAATTTCTTGTAGCACATGTGGTTATTAACCCCCCCCAGTCAAGTTTAGTCTCTCTAGTCAGACCATTAACTAGACAATTTTCTTTTTTTTGGAGGGAGTGGGAAAAAATTCAAGTCAAGTCCGTACTTGAGAGGGAACCCGTCGAAACGGGCAGGACAGGTGGTACCCGTCCGTTTGCTCACCAGTGGAAATGGGTAATGGCCATTTATTTTTTGACGGCTGTCCCGTTTAACGGCCAGGTTGGAGCCCTAGCATGATCACGGGCGTGGACACCATGGAGGTGGTGGTGTTTGGTGAATTCGCCGGCTGAGTACCCATTGACCTTGTCATCATGGTGCCCAGCGTGGACTTGGTTTTGTTACTTGTTACCATAAGACCCTCGCTCACAGGTTCGCTCACTGCAACCATCGCAATGGCCACGCTAAGCGAGCATTGCATTCGAGAATGCATCTATCAGCTGTCGACTTCCCAGTACAGTAATGAGCTACAGTATAAAATGTTTAATGTCCCAGTGGAGTGCAGAGGGTGGCAATTGTCTCTGCATTCCGAGAGTTCTTTAGATCGTATATGTGTCACAGGGGGCAAAGTAGACGGCACTTGTCATAAGGGCGTCCTTCTGGCACTTGCTGCGTCCTTGTTGAGGCAGAAACGGCTTGCGGCTTCAAAAAAACTCAATTCTCATAGTACGGGTAACTGCTGGATACATATAAACTGTGTTCCCATCTCGAACTACCCGTACAGTCTAGAAAATCCTTCGTGTACATTTGATAGACTGGGTTCCAGAGTCCTTTGGTCTAACAAAAGGGGACTCCGGGAATGATACCTCCTAAGGGAACGTACGCAGCAATGCCTTGGTCAATTAACCCGCTCGCCAAGAACGCGGGCCCGTTCTGAATCGGAGGTTGTGGCACCAACATTAAGCTGGGCAGCACAAAGAAGAAGAATCCATCCTCACTGGTGTAAAAGTGGTCTGTCCCGGCTACGTTGTACAGGCGGAACAGAGGAACACTGCCGCAGATCTGCGTGGTATAGACGAAGGCGGTGGTGCCCATCGAGTGGTATCCGGTTGATTCAAAGACATCGTGGTTCGGTGGCGTTTTGTGCTGGGGTATATTATAGTGAATCGCAGGAGAAATGGCCTTGGCCAGCACGGCGATGATGACAGCGAGGAGCAAGAAGATCTTCATTGAAAGCGGAGGTATGAAGTAAAGTAGAGGGAAACTCTGGAGACTCGTGCTCTTTACTGGGCCTCTTTATATTCGGGGGATGGGCGTCAGAATTGGGGATTCCTCTCCATTCTCCACGGAAATCCATTGCTGAGATCAGCCAGGAACAAGCATTCTGCAGTTCACTTTTGTTCGATCATCTCTGTCAACGTCGGGCATGCGGTATTCTGTCACGGAATGGAACTTAGGTCCACACCGCAACCGCCGCTCAGCCTCTTATAATTAAGAGGGATCTTAAATGCTCAACGATGGACCTTCCATTTCCCGGGACACAACAGGGGACGACAAGCTGTTCAAGTTAGTGCTCGCGTGGGCTTCTTCCCTTTCCAGGTCACTGGACATTCGATTCGGAACCTACAATCCAAGAACACAAAGTTGTTACAGTTAACGCATATGTAGGCCGCCTTGCTAAACGGAGGCACTCTAATGTCAGCAGGAACATTCTGCAGTTCATTTTTCTTCGATCATCGCTGTCGACGTCGGCACGCGGTATTCTGTAACCGAAATGGCGGTTAGGCTCACACCGCAACCGTCGCCCAGTCTCTTGTAGGACAGGGATACCAATACTATATGCCAGGAGTCTTTCACCCCGTCTATAAAGCCACCGCTCTTCCACCACATTGTTCCGAGGAACATGAGAATCGAGATATCTTCAACAAACGAGGTACGAGTTTCAGAACGTTGAAGTGTCTGTCTACGAGAGACTACGAGATATCCGCATGCAACAGCTTGTCTTCACCAATAACCTTGTATGTAAAATTATTGTCTTTCGCTTGTATCTCGCCTGAAGTCGTCCAGATTTCAAACCCTATTCATTTACTTCCAATTCAAACGGAGGCAATTCGAGTGGTGGCAACTTGTTGAATGTATCATTCCCGCTTCATTTTTCATCCAACTGACCTTTGCGCCTGGTTTAGAGCTCACCTTCGTCGCCGTACACGGTCTGCCGTATTCTGGTCCGATTTCATCGGTCACATTGACTTTGCAGATTCTTCTCTTTGACTTCCCCACTGACACCTGCAGCAAGTTTTCGGCTTGCAAGTTACTTGTTTTTTTCTTTTCTTTCGTTCGTGCGTGCTGGGCTTGCCTTTGCCACAATGATCCGGGCCAAATGAAATGATTCAAAGCAATGCGCGAACCAGTGTATTAGGAATGAAGAGGTATCCGGCAGCCAGCAACGAATGAGGAAATGGGAAGCGGCGTCAGATTCAAGGGTGGTACATATCGATCGGAAAGAATGTGCATCATTTTCATCGGACCGTGCCTCCTTCTCTTGTATTGAGGCGGATGGTTAAGCATCTACTCCTATGACGTCGGAGTCGGGTTGAAGGCGAAATGGAACTTGACCTCCGACTACTTCCAACTTGAAGCACTCTAACACCGTGACACCCGCGGTGGCTGGCATCAACTGTGGGCCATACTCTGGGAATCAATGGCAAGCTGAAATGGATGCTCACACCAGGTTGAGTGCCTGGAAAAAGACATTCCTTGGGGCTTGAAATCTGTTCAGTGTTCTCCCCAGTTCTAGAACCGTGTGATCACGGACTCGAGGTGAAGTTGAAACAGTACCCGACAGACATCCCGGCACTTTGCTGTCCCCGTGCGTATTTCTTAGCGCGTGCACCTCAAACGTTCTTTCTGTCCAAGAGCAGCATTCGTTATGTCTATATCGGCGCGCTACATGGAGGATGAATGAATGAACCCAAGTTCCCAAGTAATACAATCATCAGGCGCGGCTCAAAGTAGAAAAGACGCTGTATATCAGGGGCCTCCGTCCGCCGAGGCAGGAGACATGACGTGAAGAAAAGTGTGGTGAGGATGGCTTTGGCAAAAAGCATCCTCGTCAGAGTGCAAGCGTTGCAAGCACTGCGTTCCGCGGGGTCGTCGGCACAGACAATGCTGACCCCAGCCGAGGTCCATGGCTCTTCAGAAAACCGCTTTTTGTGACAGTGTTGTCCGCTGACAGCTCGACGTAGAATGCCGTTATACGCGCCCAACAAGTGAAAACCCCGAGACAGGTCCAAATCTGGGTCAGGACAAAAGAAAAAGACAATCCGCCTTGTTAGTCCGGACGAACCCCATAGCTGCCAGTTACACACTTTTGAATTGAATAGAAATCCTGGTTATGTTTCCGTACACTAAATCCGATTGTCTGACTTGTTAGTCCTTTCATGAAGTCGCGAAGAAAAGCGAGGGGTTGTGGGCAGAACTCGCCCAACGACGCTCACTGGTCACCTGTTCAACGCGGCCCAGACACGGTATATATCGGGTGCTCGATAGATTAGGGTGAACCACACTAGAAATGAGGAGGATAAGGCGAAGAGTGAAAAAAGTAAAAGGAATCTGCCCTTCTCTCGTCGAAGTCGGACGCAGGGAGGAAAATAAACGCTTCATTCGGACACGGGGAGTCGAGCCCGCATTGTCAAAAACCCCAATGTTGAACGTAGGATGAAAGTTAGCTGTGGTCCTTGTACCTTGCTTGATTTCTTCAGTATGTCTGACTGCAGTAGGGAATGAGGGTGTCGATCAAGTCCAATATTAAGCCAGATCGGCGTAGCCAGCAGAGCAACAGCAGAGTCGTCCTGTTCTTCGGAGAGACATTGACATCAGGCAGCCCCGCCGCCCAGAATTATGGTCAAGGGCAATATTGACGAGGAGAAGATGGTGCAATTTTGAGAATTAGCTTCGACCAAGGCAAAGCGAGCGGCACAGAGATCGAGGAAGAGGAGAAGAGACGCGTTTGCTTGTCCATGTTGACGTCAGCACTGCCACCATCAAATTATTTCTCTCGATCCCGCCAGACTCGGAGGTGCGACTCTCTCCCCGAATCCGTTGCAAGTCTGGATCACAATGCGCGCCTGCTGTCCCTTGTCGTACGCGTGCGCGTGCGCGGGGTTCTACACGAAGTGGGCTCTGATTGTGCGGGCGCGCCACGGACGATGTCGATGGCGCTGCCGAGGTGACCTATCCCCGAACCCCAGCTCCAACTCCGACGCTGCGTCGAGGGAAGGCGGTTCCAGCGGAAGAGTTTGCGCCTACATTTATTCCTCGGCGCCCGAGTCGTGTCGGAAACAGGGATTGCAATTGCATTCCTGGGCAAGACGCGGGTGCAATTCGCGAGGCGCCGCGCCGTCCATTCCACTACAGAGTGATATTGGGTACGGGGAGGATTTGGATTTGGATGGTGATGAGTCGTCTGCCGGAAGAGGGGTGATCCTGAGCGTCATCGCTTGTCCATGTCGGCTGGGTATGTACCATCCTCTTGCTCATAACCTAGCCTTGGCTTAGTTGGCGCAAAATCCACCGTCTCCGAGTCCGCGCAAGCTCACCCTCAGATATTCTGGCATACCCCTTGCTTCTCATGGCCCCCGCTTCCCGTCTTGTTCGGTACCTACAACATTATACACACGCATCCTTCAGTGTTACAGTCCAGCTCCACGTCCCCCTTTCCACTCGCAGCTTGGCCTCTCCCTACCTTGCGGGCCTCTCGATCTTTCAGCCCTCAAGCCCTTCCTATCTTCCGCGACTCCGATCGCGCGTGCAATATTTTTCCAGCATCCCCGACCCGCCTCATCCTCACGCGCGCGCGCGTCCGCCTCCAGTGTCGCGTCGACGGATGGCTTGCGGCCGCGGTTGATGAGGCGCAGCTGGGCCTCGCAAAAGCGCGACCGCTGTAGACAGGCCTGTTTCCTGAAGATCGCGGTGCCCATACCTTCTGCGCCAATCCTCCCCGCGTGGCATTGTGATGCTCCTCCCTGATCACTGTAAGGACATGCGATTGCGCCAAGTTAGTAACGGGGACGGGCGTTGGGTGCACGCCGTGGTTCCGTTGTGCTAAGTTATCCCAGTCATTTCCCGACACCGACGAGAACAGTGCGCGTATACCAAGAGCGAGCCGCGCAAGTCATAGCCCCTCACGTACTCGACGCACTTAGAGACTTTGACTTATACCAATCCTCTTCATATAACTCTCAACCCATCAACCACTTCATTCAAAGGATCGAGTTATGCTACAGTAGGTTAAACTAGTAACGGGCGAATTTACTGGTTGTCGAGCCAGTAGCCAGACCTCTTCCCCGCGACGCGAGAGCTGATATAGCGCTTCGCAGGTGCGTCCCTCGCAGCCTTCCCGGCACCGCCAAGTCCGGACAACAGGCCCGCGAGACCGCCCTTGGCTCCAGTTTCCCTCGGTGGCTCCCGTGGCAGCCGTTTCCTGCGGTAGCACCGGTCGCGACAGTCCAGCGGTCGCGCCGGTGGCAGCAGTTCCATCGGTCGCGCCCGTGCTGGCTCCAGTTTCCTCAGTCGCTCCAGTGTCAGCCGCTCCTGCGGTCGCGCCGGTCGCTGCAGTTCCAGCGGTCGCGCCTGTGGCAACAGTTCCGGCGGTGGCGTTACCAGCAGCAGCATCAGCCGTTCCTGCGGTCGCACCGGTCGCAGCGGTTCCAGCGGTCGCGCCGGTCGCAGCGGTTCCAGCGGTCGCGCCAGTCGCAGCGGTTCCAGCGGTCGCGCCTGTGGCAGCAGTTCCGGCGGTGGCGTTACCAGCAGCAGTGTCAGCGCTATGCAAGCAAAGTCAGAAGATGTAGAATAAGGTGCGCGGGCACTTACGTGGCAGTTGTGTTTCCGGCAGCAGCACCATCCCTGTGCGACAGCGACGCACGAGCCAAAGGGACCTACAGGGTTGCGGCATCGCATAATGCAGGCGTCTCCGTTAGGGCCAGCAGTGCAGGCCATCCCGCTGCATGGAACGAACTCAGTCAAAATGGATAGCGTTCGCGGAGAAAGAAAAATGCGTACGCAGGCACCTGGGCAGTAAGAGCGAAGTCCGTGGCTTTCGCTTTCGACCGCCCATTCTTTCCGGGAACCTGTTGGGTGACGGTAGCCGCCTTGAATGTGTTGCCTCCATCGCCGGAAACATCGCAGGTGTAAGGTCTGAATGAAAGATAAGAAATAGAAAAGACACGACTAAAGGAATGAGAAACGAACCCTGCACCGTCCCCGTTTACCTGGTGGAGGGTCATGGTAACCGAACCATCGGCAGCTGCTGTAGGAAGGCCGGCTTGGGATGCCGCTGCGAAAATTCGTTAAGAGTGGATTGAAGAGGAAAAAAGAAGTGAAAACAAACCGGCAAGTTGTGTGGCAACGTCGTTATTTCCACCAGCAGCGGTGCGTCCGCAGACGCCGGTCTTCCCCGAAGCTATTTCTTTGTCCTTGATGACACTTGTGTCCTGCTCGAACGGTTTGCGGGTAGATCCATCTCGGGGAGTTGAGGCAATAATTCCTGGAAAAACTCGTCAGAAGGCGAGTGTGAAGCGGTGGAAACGATCATACCAAAACCGGCAGCCTGGACACCATTGGCACCAGTCACTCCGGTGATTGTCCCTGCACAGAGAGTTAGGCGACCGGTAGACGGCAGCGAAAGGGGGGGGAAATGTACCGTGTGCTTGTACATTGAGGAGGGCGGATGAGGAGACGGCAGCGAAAACGATAAGAGTGTTAAAGAACATGGTGGCTCGCACGAGAAGAAGGGTGAGGGAGCGAAGAGGAGTGGCTTTCTGAATGGGAGTGACTAGCACAAATGCGGGGAAGAGGGTCCTGCCTAAGAGGAAAAGAGTAAGGACAGGATGATTGAATGGAGGTAAGAGACGAGAACGTACTCGAGAAGAAAAGTAGAGAAGGGTCTGTGCCCGGTGTGCGAAGTGAAGAGAGGTGGTTGGAGAAAAATAGGCGTCATGCATGGCCTTTTGTACCTCGAGGAGGATACCTAAAGGCTTAAGAAATTGATCGAAGAACAAAGAGAATATTGAAGAAGTCACGGTTGGGCCTCAAGACCTTGATAGAAGAAGACAGAGAATATTGACAGAAGCGCGGTTGGGTAGGTTTCCAGTGGACAGGAGCCCTGAAGGTTCGAATGAATGGTGAACTTACGTTACAAGGGCGAAGAAGACCGTCAATATTGAGGTGTGCACAGCCGGTTGGCTTGATCGAGCAAGACAGAGAATGTTGATAGAAGCCGCGGTTGAGTGGGTTTCTAGGGTGGACAGGACCCTGAAAGCTCGAATGAATGGTGAATTTAAGTTACGAGGGCGAAGAAGATCGTCTGCACAGCCTGGTTACCGTCTCACAGCATCCTCACCGGTTGTGTTTCCAAGGTACCGTAATATCTTGACCAAATGTTCATTGGGTGCCACCTGTCACATGTCTCTCTCTCTTTATAAAATTATCCGTCCTCTCACGCCCTCTTCTTTTCTTGGCAAACATAGGGAAATTATTGTTGGCCAAACGAAGAGCACCAACCCGTTTTGTCCGAATTGAGCGCAGCGCAAAGAATGCGAGAGCCGATGCGGGATGGGAGTTGGCGCAGGCCGGATTGAAAAATTCCGCAGCAGCTGAAAAATACAGTCCAATTAAGGAGTGCCCCTGGAGTTATTCTGACGGCTTTTGCGAGCCAATTGATACCCCAAAGATATCAACGGCGCTCCCCGAGAAGGCCGAGGCAAAGCTGGCAAAGTGGAGAAATCAACCAGATGAGGAGGATATCCTGCAGGGTGATCCCGAAGATCATCGTGGCCGAGAGAAGGTTCGGCAGCTTCAGAAATCACTGAGGGACAAGCTTTTTGAATGCAAGGATGCTGGTGCTTTTTGGCGACTTCTCAGAGGGTGGACTGATGCCCGCCCAAAGCCGATCCAGGTGACGCTGGGGGAGCTGACAGAGGAGTTCAAAATGCGAATGAATGAACCAGAGGAGCCACCCGCGTCATTCAATCAGGAGCAGCTGCGAATTAACACACAATTATTTGAAGCCATGCGAAGAATGAATGAGGATGTTTCTCCCGGAAAAAGTTTCTCACGGAAACTAACTCAGGAGGATATAGAGTGGGGAAAGCGCCACATTCTGAAGCACCTCTCAACAGCATCGGGAATTGATGACTTTTTCGTATGGCGATATCATGGAGATCCCGAACGACAAGCTTCAGGGTCTGCTACAAGCTGTGATCGACAAAAAGATTTTCCCCTCAAAATGGTTGGCGGCACTGGTGGCGGGAATTCTCAAAGGGAGGAATGAAGTCTGCCAGCTACCAATTAGTTGTACTGGAGTGCTGTCTCCTGAAATTCTTGACGCTACTCATTGATCAGTGTGTTAAGGAGTACGCCGCAGAGGCGAACCTGATCCCGGAAACCCAAAATGGATTCAGAGCTACATATCGCACTAATAACAACCCCTTGCTGTTGCGCATGATGTCTGATCGGGCCGCTGCAGAGGGGAAGATTATGTACGTTGCGGTGGTTGACCTCAAGAATGTGTTTCCAGCAGTGAACCGTAATGTCCTATTTCTGACACTGAACTCCATGGGGGTTGCAGGGAACTTGATTGACTTGATCATGCTGCTGTACGACAAGTTAGAGTACATGGTCCGGGTCAACAACGAACTCTCTGAGAGCTTCTTCTCGTTCCTAGGAGTATTAACTGGGGACTCTGGCTCACCTGAATTCTGGAACACTGGGGCTGTCAAGTGCCGCGAAATTCACCTAGCACGATCCACATCTTTTATAGTACTTTTCCTTATGAAAGTCAGTGAATTTCCCGTACTTTGCCTGAATTTCATGCAACAAAAACTACCTGAACTTCGCGTAGAAAAAGTTAGATTTCACTATAAGGAAGTACCATCTTTTGACGTGAATCCTACATGACAAGGGCGTGGTTTGATACATTTTGTCACTGGCCATTAAACGGATAATCACGCAATAAGGGTATAAAATGTAATGCAATTTTCGTGAAAAATACAGTAAAGTAACTACTGGTCGCGTCGTGCCTGCTTCGGGTTCTTCCCGCCCTGCGTGGTCGCTTTACCTTTACCCTTCGCCTTCGCCGACTTCCCATCATTCCCATTGCCTTCGTCTAGGGCGCATTCGGGATCTGAGGCATCTACGAATTCGTCGTCGTCGCCGTTTGAGTCATCGTCCGAACCGTCGATCCGGGGGCAGTTGATCGGGCGAGTGTGGGGACGGGACGGGCCCGGCGTGGGCGAGCCGCTGGAACGAGGCGCGGTGGGGGAACGAGGCGGGGAAGGAGAAGTGCGGGACGTGGTACCGTGAGACTCACCGCGGCGAGCACGGCGGGCTGCAGCTTCTTTGCCACGGAACGTGGTGGGGTTTTTGACACAGTTCCGGTAGTTCTTGCGGTTGTCCCAGTACTGCTTGACAGTGCGGTCGATGGCCCATTGGCCTTCGAAGCGGCGCGTCTCGAGGAATGCAGCCCCAATCTACACATAATTATTAAATAAAGTAAGAAATGACTTAATGTACGCACCGTTTTATATACCATGGACAGTTTTTCCGACCGTTGGGATTTCCAGTTTCCATCCCAATTGAGGTGGCCGGAGGTCGCCGCGTCGCGGCAATACGACTTTGTAGACCAAGGGCTGAGGACGGGTATGAAAAGAAGATAAATGTGAGCACATACCCGAAAGGATTTCCATCGCTTCTTATCATGACCCAATTCCCGCCGTATCACCCGCATTTGAATTTTCGAGGCATTTCTCGGGCAGTTAATAGACTCGTCGGGGATGGAAGGTGTAGTTCCAGCCTGGGATGCCGACGTCTGCGCGAGTTGGGCAAGAAGAATATGTTAGACCGATGGATATGATCTCGATGTGTCCATACCTTCGAGCTCTTGAATCCGCTGCTGCATGGCATCTACATCGGCTTGCGGAGCCGGGGAGCTGGGCTCGACATTTCCAGGAGCATTTCCGTTGAGACCTTGAAGTGTGGCGCGAGCTGGGGACCGTGTTTGCGACGATTTGGCTCGGGGGCGAGAACGACCGTTCTCCTTCTCCTTGCTGGATTTCTATGTAAACTTGGGGGACATGTTTCGAGTGAGTATTGAGGCGAAGGAGGACAACACACTCATATATTCAGTTCGGCAAAGGATTGGAGCTTGTGGATTTGTCCCCACAACGACCCCACCGGCTCCGGAGTAATCAACGAAAGCAGACTGTCGTGGTAAGACATGGGCGGGGTTTCAGGCAGGTACTGGTATCGGTGGTGTAGGGTAGCTGTGGCGATGACGAGGAGCAAGATGTCCAGAAGGTGGGCGGAGGGAAAGAAGAGAAGATGGCGCAAGTCGGAACAGCGTTCCGGTACTTTGATCTGACGTCACATCACTCCGCGGTCATCAGACGCAAATATGCCAAGTCCTAACTGAGACTCTGCGCTATGTGAACGTCTTGACACAATGGGAGCGAGGGACACCGAGGAGGCGCAGTTTCCTTTTCAATGTATAGTACTTCTTGAAATTGATATATTTTTCTGCTGTTTCTTCATTGAAAAAGATGCTGAATTTCACGTACAATAAGTGACCTCTGCGAATGTACATGAACGGTACATGAATTCTGGAAGTGAGTGAAACTATTTTCACGCACATGGATGATGAATTGTTGAATTCACTACCCAGGTACGCGAATTTCGCGGCCTTCGACAACCCCAGTGGAATCTGCTTCTCGCAAGCTTCAAATTGTACCCTTTACCTGGAGATGTTACTCTGAACCGAAAGGCTGTCCCCAAATTAGAGCATGCCGATGACCTGATGATCATGTCCAACTCTGGCCATGGATTCCAGGCCAAGTTAAATGGGACCGGCACTCACATGGGAAATATTGGTTGTGAGATTCAAACAACCAAATGCCTCTGGGGTTCGGTGGGGATTAAACCGAGCACTACACAGGAGTTCTACCTTGATGGGAAGGTCTTGAAGGAGGTGGCAATGTTTCAGTATGTGGGTATCTGGCACAATCTCAATGCAAAGGACATGTATGCAGAGCATCACCGCGTGTACCTGGGAAAAGTTGAGCAGATGGCCAACACCTATATAGCCGTAAATCACATGGTTGGCGGGCTGTCAGTCTGGGATGCTCGGACCCTTTATATGGCTCGTGTTGATCCATACCTCATATCGGCTGCGGATATATGTCCACCCCGGAGGACTGAGCGGGAAGCAGTTCAGCATCATTATCTGCGACACATGTTGGGACTTACCGAACGGAGTGTGACTGCAGTGTTATTCTCAGAAACTGGATTGGAGCCTATCTCGTATCGCCGAGCCATCTTACTGCTGAAGAATCTCAGACATTTGGCCGACCTAAGCGAGGACCGTCTGGTTAAAAATGGGCTACTTGACTCCCTGGAATTGACACGTGAGTTCAAAATGTCGTGGGTGAATGACATTGTCATAGTGTTGTCACAGCTCCCAATTCCAGTTTATTGGGATGTGAAGGAGCACTCTGCAATTCTTCCAAAGACAATAGATAGGTTGTTGGAAGGTGTGAAACACTCAATAGAATCAATGATATACGCAGAGCTGACCGCATATTCACGAACCCGTGACCTGCTGCCTGATCGGTTGATAATGGTTGATGGCAAATGGACACACAAAGTAATGGCATTCAGGTCGTATCTGCGCGTTCGGAACCGCAAACACAGGATTGCATTGACACATGCTATACTATCTGGGCATGCACTGGCAATGGAGTGTATGCGGTGGGTGGAACGGTATAAGGATCCAGTACCAAAAAGGTGGCGCCTCTGCCGATTCTGCAAAGATTATCTTGAGGATGCAATTCACGCGATGTTCGTCTGCAAGCATGTCCCGGTTGTTGCAATCAGATCTGTGTTTTTCCAGAAATTGTTTGCTGAACACCCAGAGCTACGGGGACTCTATGATGATCCCGGCCTACTCTTCAAGGATCTTTTGGTCAAGGAAGATATTGTCGGACTCCTGGGAAAATTGGCATATGAGAGTTTCGAAATTTTCTACAGTGAGCCGATGCTGGTCATCAACCCAGCAATATACACCCCCCCATAAGCGTGGAAAAGAGCTTTGGGCCAGCCATTTCACTGCCCTTTTTCTTCTTCTCTTTTTCTTACTTTATTTCTTCTTTAACTACTTTGCATGCGTGCCCAAAGGGACTGTTGAATCAGCAGTTGCCGAGATGATCCTGGTTGCCGGGGAGTTCAAACTTGATTCCGAGGGATTGGAACTGGTTCCCCATGAGGTTAATAACCGACAGCCTGCCTGCTTTTGTCCGAGCCAGGCCGGGGATATTATTGATAGCTTAGGTTTTCCGCCCCCCTTTGGTAGTGTGTGTGTTCTACATATTGATACGGAACTCCTAGCCTACAAAAGGTTACAATGTCATATGTAGTAAACTGACTGTTCCAGTTGTGGGACCGCGTCAGTATAATACACCTCCTCCTCCTCCATACAAGGCAGTTTCCACGAAATTGAAAAATCACCGTTACCTAGGCAAAAACTTGACCCTCTGTCACCTATCACCTGACATTTGGTCTACAGTAAAGGCACATGTTCAGAGCGGGAGCAGAACGAGAGTTTGGTGTATTCAGAGATATCAAGCCTGCGCATGCATGCTTGCTCATGCACAATTTTACACGAACCCATGCTGGTCTGGCGCGAAAAGCCGAGTGACGTGCACCATGGATCATAGCTAAATTGAACCCGGCACAGCGGTTATTCAAGTTGGTTCCAGCCCTCCAGGCGTACACAGCCACTTACGCTTCAGGCTTACTTCAAGTAACTCGACTCGGGCCTTGTCAGACGCCAAGACGCGCCTTCAAGACGAGACGGGTCTCTGCTTTAATCAAAATTCCACCCAAAACTCGTTGGGATCAGCTCCCCGCCAACCACTCTACTGTAGTAATCCGACCAACTGTTCACTGGGTGTCACCCGTCACCTACAGTGTTCACTGGGTAGGGTGTTCATTTGTCGGCAATCACGAGAGAATTACTATATACTGTAGTCCGGCGATAGCCGGACCGAAAATTTTGACACTTTTTTGCCTATTTTGGACAGAAATCCTTGCCGTCACCGTCACCAACACCAAAGTGTTCAGTTCAGAGGCTGGCGTCATGCATCACCTGAACAGTTGGTCGGATTACTACAGTATAAAGCGATAGGGCCGACGGGCGGCAAGTCACTGCTTCCGAGTGGCATTATTTTTACTGCCTTCCCCGTCTTCCAAATTGTCCCTGCTGCCACTAGAAGTTTCATTTCATCCTTTTTGCTCAATGCAATGTAGCACTCATGTAGACCAACCATAGATTACTGTACCTGGGGATATAATTAAATGCAAATACTTTCGAATGGGCGAGCAATGGCTCTGAGGTGTAATGTCAGTTTTATTCAGTAGAAGTTCGAGGTAGTAGAAGCAACTTCTACTTCCCGCCGTCGCCCATATGTGATGCACAATGCACGAGCTTTCTCATTGCCCTTGCTGCACGAAGCCTCTTTGGCATTTGGGCAGTACTTTTCTGCGACTCCACTATCGCATTTTCGCGGAGCCATTAACACACCCCCAGACCTCGAAGTCAACATGATGTTTCTCGGATCACATTTTGTGGTCGAAAGGCACCGAGAAGCGCTTCTTTCGTCCTGGATCGTAGCCAAGTGGGGCTCCGCAAACGGAATGTTAACCCCAGTCGACAAGGACAAGATGTGGGAAGAGCTAGGAGGCACCGGGGATCACCTGCGAGCCCTGTGGCCAGGGCGCACGAGCCGCAACCCATCGTATCAAGCTGGTATTCGGGAGCCTTTCTCCGACATTAATGCATCACAACCACGTCCCCAGTATGTGTTTGGTGAGTTCTGACAGCGCGACACTACCATCACTTCTAATACTGTTGAAAGTGTCCGGAGATGGCATACCTTCTCATTATTCCAGACACCCCATCGACACGGGATGTCCCTAATTTGGCTGTCCTCTCGAACAATATTGCGTGTGAAATCACCCGCCAGGAATGTCTTGGTTTCGAGCCTGAACCCGCCTGGGATCTCTTTAAACGGGCTCTCGCCTATTAACCGTCCTGTGGAGACTGCTGTGAGCTCCCCTCTCCTTGCCCACAACCAGTGTTCACCTTTGGCAGTTATTTCGGCGCTCGTACGTGCTTCCGGACGACAGGGCTTGGATATTTTCTTACCCCCCGCCACTAATACTACGCCGTCCCACGATGTCGAGACCCTCCCCTTGGTTCTTCCATCCACGGCTCCTCGGTTCCCAGAAAATCCACTCAAGTTCGCACTTAACGAAAGAGAAATCGTGTAATCTAGCACATGAATGCGTTACTGGTCTTCCTCCGCAATTGAAAAAGAGGGCCCACACAAATAGCTGCATCAAGTTCCTATTGGACTACAATCTTTCAATGCAACGCTTCCCGATGTCGTTTTGGATCGGTTTTACTGCAGTGTCATTGAAGCAAAAAACGCGTTATGATGTCGACAACCATCGAGCTCGTAGTTCCTTGTGGATTCGCTGCTGTGGGGCTCTGATCTTCCGATATGCCCCCTCCCCGTCCTTTATTCATTCGTCGACCTTAAGCTTCCGCTTTAATGCTGCTACGTCCAAATCCAGACCTGGCTCTCCTTGACGTCGGCCTCCACGAGTGTACGACCTCGAGCGTCGCCGTCCCTGTCCGTTAGCAGCCTAGCCCCTATATATATACCATTGGGGTTTCCATGTCGTGCTATGGGGCAAACATGTCGGACTTGAGTCACGGCAACATTATTTACGCACCATCCGCCCCTTTGGCTCGCAAGGAAAATAGCCATTGGCAGCCACACGAATTTATTTTCCTGATTCCGCTTGCTCGCACTCCATAAAACTGTATAGAGCCGGCTGTCCGCCACACAGCAGTTCATGAACAGCCCAGGCACCCACGCACTCTGATATAGATACGTAAGCGCTCATCTAGCTCGATTCAGCACTAGCGCATCTAATATAGACATTTTATGTCAACCGAATTGCCACAAGCTGGATACATAAATGTGCATCGACGCCGTACTCGCTGTCTTCGCGTCCCAGCTCCGACGGTCCCGCATGAACCTCGGTCAAAAAGTTCTCGCTATCATGGCCCTCACGAGCGCCACCCCAAGCGTCTTCGCGCGGACGACTTACCACGTCCATACCACCGCCAGCCTGTCCGCGGGAGGTGTAGCCATTGTTCTCGTCGGTACGTCTCAGTCATTTCTGCACACATATACATCTGACATCCGCCCCAAACTCAGTGATTCTCCTCATCTGGCTCTTCATCCGAATCCGCAAAGCGAGGAAGGCAGCGGCAATGGCACGTGCCAAAGGCGCAGAATGTGAGATTCAGACAAGCCAGGCAGGAGAAAGGTAAAATGAGACTTGCTCTGCTGCAATCTCGACAAGGTAGGTAGGACAAAATAGACTACTTATATACTAAAATGGTATCTAGAGCAACGAATGAAGACAATTCGTAGGCAAGGGATACATGTGGAAATTGGGATGGCCACATGCTTGGAGTTTGCCATGACGGCGTATTTCCAATTCCAACACTTCCCCTCAAACTCCAAGGCATGTGAACAATAACAAATTATGGAAGGAAAGAAGAAAATAAGAAAGAAAAAGTGGTGCTTCCCCTGGACCCAAAATCTACCACTCCGGCTCGGATTCCGAATCAACTGCAACGCGAGCAGTGGGGTTTTCGGTCTTCTTGTCAGGGCATTCATTAGCAAAATGACCCTTCTTCTGGCAGTTGAAGCAAGTGATGAATGCGAGGTTACGTTTGCTGTTTGCTGCCATGAACGCAACATCCTCCTTCGTTTTCGCTTCGGATGATGTGGACGAGTTGCCGAGTTGACGTGCTTCCTCGTTAAGAAGGCGAGTGACAACATACTCGAGGGTGAGTTCCGAAGGTGGAGTGGAGTCGAGTGAGACAACGAAGTTCTCGTACGAGGATGGGAGGCCACCGGTGAGGACCAAAATAATGTCCTCGTCATCAACCGTAACACCGATCTCAATGAGGTGATTGGCGAGACGACGCGCATTGGAAATGAAAGCCTGGACACCGGCATCGCCCTTCTCCAACTTCCAGAACTGCCGCCGAACGGTGAGGCGAGTTGCCATGCCGCGAGCCTGGTGCATGGATGCAAGAGTGTCCCAGACCTCCTTGGGATCATCATTATCGATGAACGGAAGTTGCGAAGGTTCGACGTGTAAAATGATCTCGGCGCCGGCCTGTGCTTGACGTTTGCGGAACGTCCGGACTGCCTTCGTGTTCGGGGAACCCGATGGGAGTGTTTCAACACTGGAAACAACATCCCAAAGATCCTTGCGAACCAGCAAGGCCTTCATCAACTGCTTCCACGGGTCATGGTTCGTGTCGTTGAGCTTTTCAAAGCCCGAGTTTGTGTCGTTTCCCATGTTCAGGGATCAAAGAGTCGAAAGTGCGGGGGGAAAAATAAGGATCGGCGAGATTCGGCCCTCGGCGGCAAGTAAACGACGAGATTCGGCCCTCGATGGCAACGCAAAACAATCGCTGAGAAATTCGGCCTTCTCAATGGCAAGGTTCGGTCGAGTCCGCCTGTCAACCTAGACAGGTTCACGAACTGACAAGAGTGGGTTCGGCTCCACAAAGCAGGTGTGTGTGTCGAGATTGTGTGAGATTCAGACAAGCCAGGCAGGAGAAAGGTAAAATGAGACTTGCTCTGCTGCAATCTCGACAAGGTAGGTAGGACAAAATAGACTACTTATATACTAAAATGGTATCTAGAGCAACGAATGAAGACAAATTCGTAGGCAAGGGATACATGTGGAAATTGGGATGGCCACATGCTTGGAGTTTGCCATGACGGCGTATTTCCAATTCCAACACAGAAACTCTGCCAACGACTCAGGCTGATTTATCGCCGACGTCCCACAACAATCTTGGCAGTAGCACAGCGATTCCGGTTTCGCAGAGCGGCTACAACCCGCCGGCCCCATCTCCGCCACCGCTAAAGGAGCCTAGCATGGCGCCGGTGTATCAGTTCCAGTACCAGTATGTGCCGCCACTAGCGCCTGTTCCGGCTGCGCACGTAAGGGTGCATTTCCCTCCTTTTGCACTTGTGGATCTTTTCATGATTGTCAGGGGAACCCCCGCTTCGGACGGTTTTCCATCCGGACCCAATCCGGATGCTCCGGATGCTTCGGGCGCTTCGGGCGCTTCTCCGGATGGTTTTCCGCCCGGCGCTCTGGACACTTCTGTGCCCTTCTATCCGACCGCCAAACCACCCGGGACATCTGTCCGCTCTCGTTGGCACGTGCTGTGCGATCAGGCCCGCGATCATTGTAGATACCTCCCGACACGTGCTACTGGGTAGTTACCAACTAGTATATAAGGTTTCGCCTAGCGTGGGAATCCTCATCCTTTCTTCTCTTCGGATTCCCCTGCTAGGTGCGTAGTATTTCCGCTCCTGTATTTTAGTACCTATATTTATACTTCGGATTCCCCCGCTAGTTTCCGCGCCCTGCGCCGAGCTTAAGGTTGCCCTTACAGCAGAAGAAAGGATCTAAGGGATCAACCGGTCAAGATTGGGAAGTTTGGTGCAGGTCCGGATTCGGACCACTACTCCAGTGCTCCATCCTCCCCCCACCTGATAATACCACAAATTGCCTCTAACTAGAGGGTACCATGCCCCCCCAATGGTACCCACTAGTTATAGGCAAACTGCCTGTGCCACGGAAATGCCATGGCAGGGGTGCCATGGCGGCCACCCAACGGGTGGCCAGGGAGAAAAATGGGATTTTGGCCACCTGTGCCACTGATTTTGAAGGGTTTTGGCAGGGGGTCAGTAAAGCGTGATTTTGTGACAAAATAGTGCCATAGCTGCCACCAAACCTTTAGACCCGGATCAGTACCAAAAATGTGACCCAATTAGTGCCATGTATGCCACGGGTCAATTTTAGCAGGGTCAGTAAATTTTGTGACCGGGTTAAATAGCCACCCGTGCCATGGGTCAATTTTAGCAGGGTCAGTAAATTTTGTGACCGGGTTAAATAGCCACCCGTGCCACGGGTCAATTTTAGCAGGATCAGTAAATTTGTGACTGGGTTAAATAGCCACCCGTGCCACGGGTCAATTCCAGCAGGATCAGTAAATTTTGTGACTGGGTTAACTGGCCACCCGTGCCACGGGTCAATTTTAGCAGGATCAGTAAATTTGTGACCAGGTTGATTAGCCACCCGTGCCACAGGTTGATTTTTGCCAGGATCAGTAAATTTTGTGACCGGGTTAATTAGCCACGCGTGCCACGGGTCGATTTTAGCAGGATCAGTAAATTTGTGATGGGATTGATTAGCCACGCGTGCCATGGGTCGATTTTAACAGGATCTGGAAAATTTGTTAGGTTGATTAGCCACAGGTGCCACGGGTCGATTTTTGACAGCATCAGTAGGTAGGTGAGTAGCCATTTGTGTCGCAGGTAGGTTATCAGACAACCTGTGGTCCGCTGATTCAGCTATTGGCGTCACCAATCACTTGAAAAGCCTTGAAAAGCAACCTCATCATTTTCGGAGACATTGCCACCAGTGCCACCAATCACTTCCAAAACACTTGTAATTTTCAACTGACATTGCCACGAGTGCCACAGATTACTTACCACCACCACGCAGAGGGAACAAAACAGCATTTATTTCTTGCGTGCATGTATGTAAAACAAAATAAAAACAACAGGCCCAAGCAGGCGTTGTAGTAGTACGTGGGTTGGAAAAAAAACGCGGGCGGTCGGAAGGAGAAGGCAGCAAGGAGAACGAGAAGGTGGAGCGGAGATTGGCGACTACGAACTATCTTCATCGTCGTAGTCGTCCTCGTCAATCTCCTTGGCGGACTTCGGCTGGCGCTTCCTCTTCGTCTTGGGCTTCATCTTACCTGACGCAATGTCAGCTGCGATGTCCGCCTCCATCCTCTGCTTCGCCTCGGCAGCAGCCTTGAGGTCCTTCACCCTCTTTTCCTGCATGCGATCCCAGCTAGAGGTGCCGGGGCCAGTGCTGCCACCAGCGACCGCATTGCCACCACTGCCACCACCAGCGACCCCACTGCTACCACCGGTGCCACTGCTGCCACCAGCGACTGCATTGCCACCGGCGGTGCTTCCCTCGGGCTTGTCGTCATCAGTGGGTACAAACTCGGCACTCCTGTGGCCGGTTGAGTGGGCGAAGGGCTTGCGCTTCTTCTTCTTCGGCGGCTCCTCTTGTTCACCGTCGGCGCCCCGCTTCCGTTTCTTCCCACCGCTGTCTTCCTTCCCCTTCTGCTTCTTCTCCTTCGTCTTGTCCTTCTCCTTCCCCTTCCCCTCGGCTTGCTTCGCCTTCTTCCCACCCGCCGACTTCTTCCCCGAACTGCCCTCCTGCAATTCGCCCTTGTCCTCCTGCCGCTTCCGCTTCTTCCCCGCAGCAGGCTCGGGATCGGTGTCGGCATCCGTCTCTGCTGCGTCTGGCTCCTCCTCGGCCGACTTCGGCTTCGCTGTTGACCCCTTCGCCTTCCTCGATCGCTTCCCCGAGGGTCTCGCTAGAATCTCGGCCCGCAGTGCAGGGTCCGTTGGTTCGAAACGGCATGCGCCAGACTTGAGGCGCTGCCAAAGCGCGACAATGTGGCCGGCGCCTCCAGCCTTGAAGTTGGAGGGCGCCACAAAAGTAGCGCCCTCCGGCCAGCCGACCAACGTCTACCCAAGGCCGCCTTGGATGACCCGCTCGTAATCCTTGTAGTTCATTTTGACGTTGGGGTTGTTGGTTTTATTGCCTAAAGAGGAAATTAGTAAAATCAAGAGGCAATCAGAAACGCACGAAGGTCGCTCTCGATCATCTTTGCCACCTCCGACCTGCGCACAGTGAGATCGGCAGGCATGGTGTCGCTGGAAGTAGCGGCCGCGGCGGTGATGCCCTGGGCGCCCAGGTTTGTCCAGCTGTCGTACTTCACCAAAAAAACCACCGGGTCGATCTTGTAGACCTCCTGAAGGAACTTGAAATTGGCGGGGTCGCCGAGAAGCGTTGGGGAAATGGTGTCGTTCGCATGCCCACCGGCCAAGACACCAAATGCCCGTGCCCCCGTGCGGTGCTGAAGAAGATCCATCTGAAATACAGGTCAGCCATGGCTGCCATGGATGCCACAGTGCCACTGGTGCCACAAGAAAACCCAAAACTTACCTCCTTCGAAATATTGGAGGCGACCGCACCCGCATCCTTGGCAGCAGAGCTGTTGGAGGGGCGAGTGCCCTTACTCTTGCTCTCTTGGTATGCCAGGTAATCCTTCTTGAGCTGCACGAGGTCGTCGGCAGACCACGCATCGGCGCCCTCGGCCTGAACAATCTTCTGCACCTCTGGCATTTGGATGCGCTCCCCTTTCTGCTTCCCTATAGTTGCATGGTCAGCATCGTCAACGAATAACGAGAAAAGTAGGTCCTTACCAACGTTCATCTCCTTCATCCGCTTCCAGACCTTCGCCGAGAACTCGTTGTAGTCGCGCCCATCTGTGTACCTGGTGACGTGCCCAAGCCGCTGCTTCACCTCGCGAAGCGGAATGTTGAGCTGCTCCGACAGCTCCGCCGCACGAGCCTCAAGCAGGTCTTCGAATTCCCCGACCTTCTCATCGAGGATCTTGCGCGCGGCCTTCAACTCTTTCCCCTTGAGCACCGCCGTATTCTTCTCCGCCGTGGACTTCCCCTTCTCAGCCCTCGGGCGCCTGGGTGGCTGCACGGGTGCCCCGGGATGTCTGTCGCGGTAGCTCTGGCCTCCCAGGTTATGTTCCCCGCTGCTGTCGTCGCTGTTGTTGTCGTCCTCGTCCTCGTCCTCGTCCTTGTTGCTGTCCTTGTCGTCGTTCTCGTTGCTGTCCTCGTTCGCCGTCCTTGTTGCTGCCACTGTCGTCATCGTCCTCTTGGCGGTCCGGCTCCTCATCCACACCCGCATCCACACCATCACCAGACGCCAAGCCCTTGTCGGTGGTGCTGGGGGGTGGGGACTTGCCTCGTTCTTCGGTGGCAGAGGTGGATGCTGATTTGGTGGCAGCGGTGGACGGGGACTTGGGACGTGGGGGCGGGGAGCGCTTGGTCTCAGGACGTGGGGACACAGTGCGCTCGTCCTCGGAACGCGGGGACACGGTGCGCTCGTCCTCTGAACGCGGGGACACGGTGCGCTCGTTCTCGGAACGCGGGGACACGGTGCGCTCGTTCTCAGAGCGCGGAGATGTGGCACGCTCGCTCTCGGGACGCGGGGATGCAGTGTGCTCGTTCTCGTGGGGCGGGGATTGAGACACGGATTGGGCGCGGTCTTCGGGCGTGTCATTTCCATCGCCGGCATCGTCCTCGTCCAGCGCAGCACCCTTGTTGGTGGTGCCAGAAGGAAGGGTGCCACCGAGATCAACCTCCTCCCCTGCGGGTAAGGACATGAGCTCGTCGAGGGGGAGCTCCTCAGACTCGGACTCGGACTCGGACTCAGGGGTGGGTGGCTTTTTGGCGGTCGCTCTGCGCTTTGACACCCTGGTCTTAGATGAACCTGGCAGCGTTGCCACTGGCGGGGGTGGAGATGGGGCAGCAGGTGCGGCAGCTTTGGCCTTGGCCCCCCTCTTCGGTTTGGCAGGGGCAGGTGCGGTGGACCGCGTACTTCTGCGCAAGGGGCTGTTCATTGGCAATGCTGGCCTTCCAGTTATTGGATATTTGGGGGGCATCTGAAAATAAATACTGGTCAGAATAACTGCTCCCAGCTCCAAACAAGACTTACCGTTCCAAATCCAACAGTATTTTGAGCTTTGGCGGCAGTGGCACTCGGAGTCGTGGATGGAGAAGACTTTGATCGCCGCATCGCGGTCACGTGCTTGACCTGATCGGTGGCACCGATGGCAGGGTGCCCGCACAAAGCAGCAGATGGCACCCGTGGCACAAAGAGTAATTTAGACGTAAAAATTCGGTGTGGTGCTATTTAGCTGCCACGTCAGCCTTTGACTCTCCCTTCACCTTCCCCAACCCCGCCACTGTGCTTCACGATCCCGGTGTCGCCAAAAATGAAAGGTTTTTGTGGTTTTTTGGCTTCATGCCACCAATGCCACCAAACGGCTCTGACGTCCTTCAGCTTCACAGGGCTCTGCCATCCATGCCACCGGCTTCTCGACATCCACGGCTGCCACCATGGCTGCAGCAGCCATTGGCTGTGAAGATTTATCTGAGCCGGACAGTGGCACTGCCCCGATCACTCCTCTCTCCCGCATTCCACCATCTTCGGCCAACAACGGAGCTCGACGCTCCCTCTCCAGGGGCGACCCCTTCCAGGACCCTCGCCCCTCTGCACACCAATGTCGGACGAAAGTCGCTGCAGCAGCCGGGTCTATTGCTGCCAGATTCAAGGTCCGGAAAGTACGCATTGCATCGACAGGCTGGATCGGGCTGCAGGACCACGGCATTCCGCCTGACGCCGCCACTGGGGAGCGCGACCCAGTTGGAATCGTTCACTCGTTGGAGACGTTCTTTGGACCGGATGCAACGAAGCCGGGGTTCACGTTGGTCAAAGCACCCAAGGATGCTGGGTGCGCCCTTCGTTCTTTTTTCATCTCCTTTTCTTCTAGGACTCACCGCTCTTCAGGAATCCGCGCCCCATTGTCGACTCTGAAAAGCGCGTCTGCGCTGTGTACGGAGGCATTCCAGACACCCCCAACTTCATGCGAGACGTCCATGACCCAGCGGTGGAGGCCATGGAAATTGCACGGGCTCAGGCTTCACTGTCTGAGTCTCGTCTTTACCATCGGCACGGCAACTGGGCCTCGCTCACCACGGGAGCCACCCACGGGACTGGTCGCGATGAGCCTGGTGACTTCGTCAACGGGATTATCAACACCGCCGTCATTCTCGCCCTGGTTAGCAACGCTGCCTTCATTGACCTTGCCGAATTTGGCTCAGGTGCGTTCCTTCTCCTCCTCTTTAAGCCCATGCTCATCCCTTCAGGCCTTTTCTCCATCTGGGCGCCGCACCTCTTCCAGTTCTATATCGACTACATGGGTTCCTTCTATCTCAAGAACCCCAAGCTTCAGCGGCCCTTCGTCAACAGCATCTGGTCGGCGTGTACCTTCAACCTCGGCCCTCGTACCTGCGCCTTCGGGCACCGCGACTTCGCCAACCTCGCATACGGGTGGTGTGCAATTACCGCTCTCGGCACGTTTGACTATACGAAGGGCAGGCATCTCATTCTTTGGGACTGCAAGCTCATCCTGGAGTTCCCACCGGGATGCACGATCCTCATCCCGAGCGCGGCCATCTTCCACTCAAACACCCGGATCGCCGAGCACGAGACACGGTATTCATTCACCCAATACACCGCAGGAGCGCTCTTCCTGATGGGTCGAGCGTGGATTTCGATCTGAGAAGGACTATATTGCTACGCTGACGGCGGAGGAGATTGAGGAGGAGCGTAAACTCGGGTTGGAGAGGGCTGCGGCGGGGGCTGCTTTGTTTTCTACGTTGGATGAGCTGAAGGCTGGCTGGGTGTAGAAATACTTGTTTCCTATGCAATTTCTTGGACGTTTAGTTATTTTGCCACCAATGCCATGTATCTTGGCCACACTGGGGTCACAAATTTTGTGATGAATGCCATGAGTGCCACCAAAAAATGTGATGAACTCGATCTTGCCACCCATGCCACCACCGGACTTGCCATAAAAAGTCGTGATCGCCAACCCTAGACGCGTGATCGCCAACTCTAGACACACAACAACTCGATAACGGGTCTTCCTCAAGCCATAATTTAAAAATCTGAGGAAGCCAATTTGGAGTTTTAACACATACATGGGTCCAGGAATATTTTTTGCATTACTTCTAATTTCTACATTGAGATTTGTGTTTGTACATGAAACGGTCCAAAATGTGCCATATCTGCATATAGGTACCCCACTTCTCTTCTCTTACCACGACACACTTTTTTCCAACTTTCACAAATATGAAAGATTCTCACATGTTGGTCCTTCCTTGGTCCCCTGCACATGTCTGGGCGTCTTATTGGTCTTTTTAGCCCGAATGTCCCAAAAATGCCACCTGTGCCATCACGTACCCCTGCTGCTAGACGTCTTGCACAGGCAAGATATCGTGAAAAGTGAGTTTGGTATGCCTTAATCTTCAATGCCTGACCAAATTTTCGCAGGAAAAAGGAAGAACTGGCGGAGAAATCTCGTATCAAGATGAAAGAGTATCTGGCCGTCTTGTTGCCTTGTTACGCTGCTCATATAAACCTTAGATATCGGCAGAGGATCCAGGATGACCCAGTTCGTGCCCAAGAGTACCAAGAACGTAAAAAGGCCGGGAACGATGCCTACCAGAAAAAGTAATGTGGTGCAACCATTTATTGATACGAACTAACACATGCACTGCAGAAACGGGAGGCTCCTGGCTTACAAAAAAAGGGAACAAAGGCTCGAGAATGCCACCAAAAAGCTAGGTCATGACAAGGCTCGCAAAAAGGCTTGTGAGAGGCAGCGGAGCAGAGAGCAGGGGAGGGATTATGAGCTGGAATTGGCGATCTTACAGGCAAAACATCAGGATGGGATTCAGATGAAGGTTGCTGACACCATGTGGAGCCCTGGGTCAAGCAGGGGTAGTCGTTACCAGCGTGAGGATGGCTTATACAGCTTCCGAGGGTAGTAATTTTTGTTTGTTGTGTTCGTGGCAATAGTGGCAGTCAGTGCAAAATGTGTTCAAGAGTTAAGTGGCACTGGTGGCACCCCACAAAAACGCCCCAAAGAACTTAGCCGAGCACCGCCTTTCCAATCCCGTGACCAAAAGTTGGCCGCTATTGCTTCTTCTTCTTCCCATCTCCCCGACGGCCCTTCCTGCGCTTCTTGCCACCTGCGTTAATGTCATCCCCCAAGCCTCGCCGTTGCTCTCTGCCCTTTCATGCAGACCCCAACACCACCAAGGCCACCGCAAAAGTCTTCTATCTCGTCACCAGCCCTGCTGCTGGATCGAAGCGTGGCGTGTATCCGTCTTGGTGTGTCATTTTTTTTCTCCCTTTTTTTTTTTTGAACATCCATCTGCTTCTCAGGACTAGCGCCCAGCGTGCGTCGGAAGGCAAGGCTCGTGGTGGCGCCGTCAAATTCACGGCCTGGGAAGACTGCCTCCCCGCCTGGCATGCTTGCTGTGATGCCGGCGAGCATGAGCATGACGCCCTGCCCCCTCGCACCCCCACCCCTCCTACCACCCCAACAAGACCGCCCAGAGCTGCACCGTCCAGCGTCCCGCCTTCGCCAACCTACGCAGTCCGTGGTAGTGGGGCCATCCACAGCTCATTGGATGCTGCACTGGCCGATTTCCAGGCCGCAGCAACTAGGGGGCCAGCGACGCTCTATACCGCGGAGGACCCTTGGGTCGCTGCGCATGTCGCAGCTGGCCGCTCCCCTGAGGATGCAATTGCCCTCGTGAGCCGGTCTTTTGTAGAGGGGGAGGCTGCATCTGGTAGCTCTAGCACCAGATCCGTAGCCGTCCGCAGACGCGTCGTGGAGCAGCTGAGTGAGGCGCTTGCTGCTTTGGCGGTGGATCCTTCAGAGATGGCCGGTGGAAATGTAAGCTATGATCACACTGTGCCATTGACTGGGTCGCCATATGAAAATGACGACTCAGACGATGAATACTGGCGGGATACATAATATATCTACCTCTTTACTGTGTAGTTCGCAATATTTTATTGTACAAGTGACCAAGTGGCAGAGATGGCATCCATGGGCTGATGGCATCCGTGGCAAAAAGGTGCACAGACAATTTTTGTGGCGGCCATGGCACCTTGGTTTGGCTGCCACCAGTGCCATGGATCTGTTGTCATGAGGCAGTTCCGTTCAATACGTCATTGGAGGCTCATGACGTGCCTGTCTGAAACCTCATGACTTTGGGGCTCATGACCTGCTTGTCTGAAACCTCGTGGCCTCAACGTGGCCTCCCTGTCTTGAACACCATGGCCAAGTCAACAAATTCAAAGCAAAAGCACCGTGCTGCACCAATGAATAAACGGGTGAAAGTACCGGTAAAAGTCAGAGATGCGAATGGGCGGACCAGTCTCAAGTTACAGGTCCTGACAACCCAAGCGCGGACAGAAATTCAGCAAAGGACGCAAATGGAGATAGAAGAGCAGGAATGAGGTGAGCTCTTTATTTGAAAAGCCACACCAGTATCACTAACCTGAGCTGCTAACCTGGTCAGCCAGCACCCGGAAGACCATGAACAACATTCATGATATCCCTGATGACGAGGTAGATGAATGGCAGGATGATGATGGAGATTTCACATATGGGGACATGATTGACGGTGCTGTCCCCATCAATATCAGCCATGGGGGTGGGGAGATGCAGGATATGGCGCAGGCATTATCTGACGACCTGCATGGCAAAGCCAGATGGTGGGCTCGCTTTGTCTATGCTTTAAAATGCATTAAACAAGGCATGTTTAGGAAACGTCAGGACACGCGTTACCGGTCGGATGTGGTTCAGCGCCGAGTCCTTGGCTTCCGTGCTCAGATGAAGGAAATGGTGGATGCGTATATGGCATTTTCTGCTGCTCAAGGAGAGCATGGCATGGCACGGGGACCTGTGTCCCCTTCAGACGATATGGTGGAGAACGAGTTCAGGGTGATGGTTGTCGATGTTTTTGGTGCGGTGTTTTGTTTCAAGTGGAATAGTTCTAATGGTATAGCCAGATACCTATACTGTGGATGCACCTATCCTCAGCACAGACACATATATCGCCTCCTGCCTTGTTGGGCAGGGCTTGATCCCCTGCTCACCATGGAAGCCCAAGCAGGCTGTGTCAATCCGTGTCCTAGAGATGTTCCGTCTCGCACGCCTACGGTGCCCAGCTCTTGGGGTTCAAGCCTGGATCAAAACACTGGCAGATCTTCATGGCACGGCCTTTAAGCCCTACAGCGCTCAACGATTCACCATCTGCTTTGACTTGTACTTGGAGATCTTGGATAATGCCGAGAAGCGTGTGAAGACGGCACTCGGCCGCGATGCACCTGACTGGCGCCTCAAAAATGGATGCCTGGCCTGCACCTACAAGCTAAAGGGGGAGGACAAGCTTATCTTCGCCATGCTGCTGCTCATGGACGGTAATGACTCGCTCAAGCGTATCCTCAGGAAAGATAAAGGGTTCGATGAGGATGGTGTAGCTCATCGAGGAGACTCTGAGCGTGCAGATCCCAGAGCTGCAGATGCGGGTGGTGACTACCTGATGTTCCGTGAGAGGGTGGATCGGTGGACAAAGGAACGACTTGCTGAGGAGGTCGGAATCCCAGTACGTGGCATTTATGGCAATAGGATTCGTGGTACAAACGGCACAGGGCTGATTTCGATATTTTAGATCAGTGATGAGCCAGAGAATTCTTCAGGCTGTGAGGAGAGGTGGAAGAATCTCACCGAGGAGCTCACCGCCAAAATGTGGGGCATCTTTGACGAGACTGGGATATTTGTTGCACTTTGTCGGCATGGGTTTGTTCTTTTGGTGGCAGACATGGTACGAAGCGGGGAGTTGTAAGTCCCTGTGGCATAGATGGCATTGGTGGCAGCTAACTGACTTCTTTTAGGGCCAAATACCCTCTTGCCATTGTCAATGCCCTCTTGGACGCTTTTGGGGCGGACCTTGGCATTGGATATGACATTGGCTGTGGTCACAGTACCACTATCCGGCACTCACCACTCGGTCCAAAAGCTGCCCGGCTGAACCTCAAGATGTTGGTAGGGGCCTTCCATGGTCATGCCCACAACAGAAAGTGTCAGCTAGACTACCTGGCCACCTATGTTCTGGGGTTGGGACTTGAGGACCTAGAGGGTGCTGAACGGCTGTTTTCCCGCTCGAATGGCCTGTCCCGATCGGTCCGATATGCAAGTGTTTTCCATCGAAGGCAGGCTATACGGACCTACTTTGCCCATCTTGACACTTTCGAGACATATGCCAATCTCAGTGAGTGATGGATGTCCTTCATATTCAGCCCTCATCATTTTATAGGCACATTCTTGGTCAACAACTACAAACAGGCTATTGAAATCTTGGACACTGAAGAGTCACTGAAATATGCCATGGAACAGGCCGGAGTGACAGAGGACATGCTCAAGAGTAGGATCCAGGAAGAGAAGGCCTACCTCAACACACTGCTGAAGGAGCCACAGGAGGAAACGGACCAGATGGAGTACTACCAGCTGCTGGTTAATCTAGCTGATCGAAAGTGAGTCTTAATGGATTCAATAAGACTCAGTAGCTCTAACTGCCATTGTGTTCATCAGGGAGAAGTTCGATGAAGCTTTTGGAGAAGGCTCAACAGCAAATGGTAACACCAGGAGGCATGCACGTGAGAATTACAACAAGGTGGTCGAGGCAGTTCAGGCCACTGAGCGTCGCCTGTCTATCGAGGTACGATGGACATCAGAGGATAAGGAGTGGACCGACGCGGCTGAGCTGGTAGTCAACCGCCGGTATAGGCGGGCAGTAGACTCTCTAGAGGCATTGGTGGTGAAAAGACTTCTAGAACTGACAAAGGTAAACCAATCAGGGCTAGGTATGTGGTCCAATCTGTTGAGGGACAGTGCTGATAGACCTTTCAGGATACAAAGTGCGAAAACACATTGCTAAGGCCCTCCAGGTTCGATCCAAAGCAATCTGGAGTGCCCTCCAGCGCTACAATTCAGCTGCATTGGCCTTGGACCCTCCAAGGCAACACTTGTCGTGGGAGGAAGTCATTGACTACGCATTTCTTGCGGACTTTGACATTCTTCGGGACCCCACTGGCAACGCCACAATCAGGGCATGGGCAGACCCAGCTGCTCGCCAGCTTCTGGACAGCTACCACAAACTCAAGCGAGCAAAGGAAGAGATTCAGCGACTCGACATCGAAATCCGACGTGTTGTGACCTATATGAAGGATGAGAGGGAGTTTTTGCTGGCAAAGGAGGCCGAGATTCTGCCAGATGACCCTACACTCGCATTTTTCATTGGAAAATACCGCCGGCAACGTGGACGATATGACGAGATTCATACAAAGTGCTTCTATGCTATCCGCCAGAAACTTGGAAACCGCTTTACTGCCGACTTGACGCCTGGGGAGCGGGCTGACCCCACCTCTGTCTCACCTTCCCCCGAGACTGATGTGATACCAACCGTCTCCCGGCAGTCGCATCCTGCCTCGACAGCATCCGTGTCAGGTGCCATGGATGTTGATATGGACCTTGCAAGTGACAATGAGGGTTCTGAAAATGGTTGGCTTGATGGAGATGGTTCCAGTGATGACGATGAGGGTGAGGATGCCCGGGGAGAGGAACTCGGGGAGGTGATGGAGGGAGTTGCGTTGCTAGCCTTGGACAAACAGGAGGGATAGGTAGATAGCTGGCAGAGATGGCAGACAGGCAGAGTCTTTACTATGTCCCTTTCAAAATTACCAAATCCCTTTTCATGTAACCGGTGGCACCGATGGCTATTCAGCCCGGCCCCAATTCCCTGATTCTGTCAAAAATTGACTCGTGGCACGCGTGGCTAATCAACCCGGTCACAAATTTACTGACCCTGCCAAAATTGACCTGTGGCATGCGTGGCTAATCAACCTGGTCACAAATTTACTGATCCTGCTAAAATTGACCCGTGGCATGGGTGGCTATTTAACCCAGTCACAAATTTACTGATCCTGCTAAAATTGACCCGTGGCACGGGTGGCTATTTAACCCGGTCACAAAATTTACTGACCCTGCTAAAATTGACCCATGGCACGGGTGGCTATTTAACCCGGTCACAAAATTTACTGACCCTGCTAAAATTGACCCGTGGCATACATGGCACTAATTGGGTCACATTTTTGGTACTGATCCGGGTCTAAAGGTTTGGTGGCAGCTATGGCACTATTTTGTCACAAAATCACGCTTTACTGACCCCCTGCCAAAACCCTTCAAAATCAGTGGCACAGGTGGCCAAAATCCCATTTTTCTCCCTGGCCACCCACGTGGGTGGCCGCCATGGCACCCCTGCCATGGCATTTCCGTGGCACAGGCAGTTTGCCTATAACTAGTGGGTACCATTGGGGGGGCATGGTACCCTCTAGTTAGAGGCAATTTGTGGTATTATCAGGTGCCTCCCCCACTTCAAATCTCGACCCCTCCTCCGTCCCGATGGACCAGCCGCCTGCACCTGGCTCCGCACAACCTGAGATCCCGAGTGTTCACACTCCGCATCCGGCTTCCGAAGCCATGGACCGGCTCGCTGCTGTCGAAGGCTCCCTCGAGAGCATCCAAAACGCGCTCTGCGAGCTATTGCTGAACATCCAAAATCCGCCGCCTGCCCCCGCCCCTGCCGTTCCGGCTCCGGCGCCGGGTCCAGATTTCTCGGCCCCCCACCCAGCTCCAAAAACGGTCCTTTGACCGAACCCCCTGGCCGTTTTTGACGGCGACCGGACGCAAGGACGGATGTTCCTTCACTCCGTCCTCACCTATTACCGGCTGGTTCCGGAAGCTTTCATGGCGGACGGGTTCGTCTCGCAGGAAAAACTCGTCCGGTTCGCTATGTCCTTCATGTCGAAGGACACGGCTGCCCGATGGGCGGAACGGCATGCATCCGCCGTACTGTTCCCGTTCCCCACCTGGGCCCAGTTCGAGGCCGAGTTCCGGCTCCGGTTCGTCGAGGAGAACGAACAGGACCAAGCCCTCACCAAGCTTGAGTCCCGCTCGTATTTCCAGGGCTCCCGCGACATCTACCGGTACACGGATGATTTCGAGGAACTGGCCGTAACGGCCGGTTACTCGGACGCTCTCGTCCGGGTCACCAAGTATCACTCCGGGCTCGACCCGAAAATCAACGTCGCGATCACGACGTCCGGGACCGCCCCCAACCTCACCGACTACGACGGCTGGCGTGCGCGTGCTTTCCGCCAGTACGAGGCATTCGGCCGAGCTGGATCCGGAAACCCTCCGGTTCGGTTCCCGGCCGCTTTACCTCGGCCGCGTGGAACGGGAATCCTTCCGGTTGCGCCCCCCGCGCGCGCTACAGTCTCGTTCACCCCGGCTCCCGGACCCGTGCTTCCAGCGGTCGTTCCAATGGATGTTGACCGGACCCGAGCGCGCCCTTTCCCACGCTCTTGTTTCCGGTGCGGTGCGGCCGGACACATCACCTGGGACTGCCCGGTTACATCCGACGTCCGGCACGCGGACGTTCTCGACAAGGTCGTTCGTCAACTCGGGGACAACCTCCTCGACGAGCTGTTCGCCCGGCTCTCCACCTCTGCCTCGCTTCCGGCCGAGTCGGCGGACGGAGATGAGATGGAACCGGCGGGTTTTCCCCGCCCGGCCGAGTGAGCGGTGCGCCCTCGGTCGCGTCCCCTAATCCTAATCGCTACACCCTCCTGTATTCAGATAATGCCAATACATTTGAGTCCGAGGTAGTAGCGAGAGGCGCACCCCCCGCCCCCGTCTCCGTCCGAGTGACCGAGACTCTTCCTTCCGTCCTGGAGACGGAAACCCACATTGCCCCCGAGCCGGGAACGAGGGCAGTAACAGAGGCCCCTGTCCCCGAGCCGGGAACGAGGACAGGCTCGCTTCGGCGCGTTCATCGCCCGAAGTGGGAACGGCGACTTCCCCAGGCAGTACGTCATCGACTCTGTCGAAGGCCGAAACTCCTTGCATATCCCGTTGGACCTGCAGTCTGTCGAGACCGCCGCCCGGATGTCAGTGAAGGCTCTGGTCGACTGCGGAGCGACCGGAGACTTCATCGACTCGGAGTATGTCATCTCCCGCAACCTTCCGGTCCGGCCCCTTTCGCAGCCCATCCCGGTTCTCAACGTGGACGGTAGCCCGAACCAAGCGGGCGGCATCACCGGTGTAGTCGATATGGTGGTCAATTACAAAGGGCACTCCGAGCGTATCCAGCTCGCCGTAACTCGGCTCGGGAAACAGCACGTCATCCTCGGTTACTCCTGGCTCCAGAAACATAATCCAGAGATCAACTGGGAGACCAAGGAGGTTTGTATGACGCGCTGCCCGACCGGATGCCGCACCTGCTGGGAGGAGCTACGAGCTGTCCGGAAGAACGAGAAGCTTGCCACCTCGATCCTCTGGCAGCTGCGTGAGGGTCCGACCCCGTCCATCTGCGCCGTCGACTCGGAAGAGTGGACCGGAGACGATGGGGACGAACCGGCCGACCACGATGACCTCCCGGACCTCACTCCGGATTCGGAGGACGATGACGATGACGACGACGAGCTCGAGGAGGGCGATCACATCCTCTACACTGTGTTCACCCCGGCCGAAGAGATCCGCGCAGGAAGCACCGTCTCACAACATCTCGTGGAGGCTCACGCACGGAATTCTGCACCGGCCGGAACCAAGGTCCCGCCCTGGGCCGCGGATTTCTTCGGACGTCTTCGCCTGGGAGTCCTTTGACTCTCTCCCAGACAGGCGGACGTGGGATCACACCATCGAACTCGTCCCGGATGCGAAACTGGCCAATTGTAAGGTCTACCCGATCTCTCCGCTCGAACAGAAGGAGCTCGATGCCGATTGACTACCGGCCGCATTTGCCCGTCAAAGTCTCTGATGGCGTCCCCGGTCTTCTTTGTCAAGAAGAAGGACGGTGCCCTCCGGTTTGTCCAGGACTACCGGGCGCTCAACGCGATGACCGTGAAAAACCGGTACCCGCTCCCTTTAATCAACGACCTTATTAACCGGTTAAAAGGAGCTCGGTTCTTCACGAAACTCGACATCCGGTGGGGCTTCAACAATGTCCGGATCCGGGAAGGTGACGAATGGAAGGCCGCATTCTGTACAAACCGGGGGCTCTTTGAGCCGCTGGTGATGTACTTTGGCCTTACCAACTCCCCGGCCACATTCCAGACGATGATGAACGACATCTTCCTGGACCTGATTCTGTCTGGAGATGTCATGGTCTACCTGGACGACATGCTCATCACGCACTCCGACCTCGCCCGTCACCGTGAAATCATCCGAGAGGTGCTCCGCCGACTCCGGGAACACCACCTTTTCCTTCGGCCGGAAAAGTGCGAGTTCGAGAAGTCCACGATCGAGTACCTCGGCGTCATCATCTCCCACAACCACATCGAGATGGACCCCGTCAAGGTCGCCGGCATCGCCGCCTGGCCTGAGCCCGAGAACAAGAAGGACGTGCAGCAGTTCCTCGGCTTCACGAACTTCTACTGGAGGTTTATCTGGGCGTTCTCGGACATCGCCCGGCCGCTTTTCGACCTGACGAAGAAGGGCGTGGCCTGGACCTGGACCGCTGCCTCGGCCGCCGCATTCCAAGCCCTCAAGGACGCGGTGACCGCGGAGCCCGTCTTGGTCCTCCTGGACGAATCTCGGCCGTACCGGTTAGAAGCGGACAGTTCGGATCGGGCGACCGGAGCCGTTCTATCGCAACAGGACGCGGATGGAAAGTGGCGCCCCGTCGCCTTCTACTCCAAGAGCTTGAACGATGTCCAACGGAACTACGTGATCCACGACAAGGAGATGCTTGTGATCGTCCGAGCCCTAGAGGAGTGGCGGCACTTCCTCGAAGGTGCGCAGCACCCGGTCGAGATCTGGACGGACCACAAGAACTTGGAGTACTTCCAGAAGTCGCAGAATCTAAACCGGCGGCAGGCCAGGTGGTCCCTGTACCTGTCCCGGTTCGACTTCGCCCTGTTCCACCAGCCGGGTCGCCTCATGGGTCACCCGGATGCACTCTCCTGCCGCCCGGACCACGGCGCCGGATCCGAGAACTCGGACGTTACGCTCCTTCGGCCGGAGCTTTTCCGGATCTGGGCGATGGAGGGGATCGTGGTTGACGGACCTGAAGTCCCCCTCCTGCGCGACGTTCGGAAGGTGTTTGCGACCAAGCCGGAACTCGAGGATCCCATTGCGCTTGTCGCCCGGGAGCTTCTCAAGAACCGGAAGGCCCCTTCTCCCCGCTCAGCCGAATGGCAGATCTCGGACGGATTACTCCTGTTTTGCGGTAAGATCGTCGTGCCACGGAACAAGGACCTCCGCCGGCGGATTATGGAGCAGCACCACGACACGCGGGTCGCCGGACACGCTGGCCGCTTCAAAATGTTGGAGTTAATCTCCCGGAACTACTGGTGGCCCCAGTTGTCCCGACACGTCGGTCAGTACGTCGGAACCTGTGACGCATGTAACCGGACGAAGGCGCTTCGGCGACTTCCCCACGGTGAGCTCCATCCGACCGAGATTCTGGCTGAGCGCTGGGACACCGTCTCGGTGGACTTCATAGTCGAGCTTCCGGAGGTGCACGGGTTCGACGCGGTCATGGTTGTTGTCGACGTCCTTGGTAAGCGGGCCCACTTCAACGAGTGCCACACCAGCCTCGGAGCAGTTGGAGCCACCCGGTTATATTACCGGAACGTGTGGAGGCACCACGGAACCCCCCGGAAGTACATCTCTGACCGGGGTCCGCAGTTCATCGCTGAGTTCACCCGGGAGCTGTGGCGCCTCATCGGTGTTGAACCCGCTACCTCCACCGCTTACCACCCGCAGACCGATGGTCAGACCGAGCGCGTCAACCAGGAGCTCGAACAGTTTGTCCGTATCTTCACGAGCTACAAACAGGACGACTGGGATGAGCTCCTACCAGCGGCCGAATTCGCCTACAACAACCATGTCCACTCCTCGACGCAGCAGGTGCCGTTTATGATGGACACCGGCCGGCTCCCTTGGATGGGTTTCGAGCCCAACGGCATGCGCTCGGCTGACGAATCAGTCAACGAGTTCCGTGACCGAATCGCTGCTGGAGTGTCCGAAGCCAAGGCCGCGCTCGTCAAAGCCAAAGACGAGTTCAAGCTGTACTATGATCGCCGGCGCGTACCCGCACCAGAGATCAAGGTAGGTGACCGAGTCTGGGTGGATGCGTCTGACATCAAAACGACGCGCCCGTCTCCCAAGTTCTCGGATAAGCGGCTCGGACCCTTCAAGGTCGTACAGGTTGTGGGAAAAGGCGCGTACAAGCTCGAGCTCCCTCCACGGTACTCCCAGCTCCACCCAGTCTTCCCAGTGGTGAAACTCGAGCTTGCGAAGCCGGACCCGTTCCCCGGGCGCCCCCGGAACGACGAGCCCCCACCTATCCTCCGGACGGATGGAGACGAGAGGTGGGAGGTTGACGAGATCCTCGAAGCACGGGTCCGGTACGGCAGCCTCTGGTACATGGTGCACTGGAAAGGTTACGGTCCAGAACACAATAAGTGGGTAAAGCACTCTGACGTCTTCGCCAAGGACGCCATCGATGCCTACTATCACCGCTACCCCAACACTCCTCGCCGGATAGCCTCGGCCGCTTTCGACTCGCTGTCCTTCTGGAGGCGTGATAGGACCATCCGCTTTATATGTCAGGACGCCGTATTCCAAGGGGGGGGGTGATGTCAGGGGAACCCCCGCTTCGGACGGTTTTCCATCCGGACCCAATCCAGGATGCTCCAGATGCTTCGGGCGCTTCGGGCGCTTCTCCGGATGGTTTTCCGCCCGGCGCTCCGGACACTTCTGCACCCTTCTATCCGACTGCCAAACCACCCGGGACATCTGTCCGCTCTCGTTGGCACGTGCTGTGCAATCAGGCCCGCGATCATTGTAGATACCTCCCGACACGTGCTACTGGGTAGTTACCAACTAGTATATAAGGTTTCGCCTAGCATGGGAATCCTCATCCTTTCTTCTCTTCGGATTCCCCCGCTAGGTGCGTAGTATTTCCGCTCCTGTATTTTAGTACCTATATTTATACTTCGGATTCCCCCGCTAGTTTCCGCGCCCTGCGCCGAGCTTAAGGTTGCCCTTACAATGATAGTTACTCAGGGACAGGACAAGGATTATTTCCGTGCATCATAGTTTGTGCCTGCGATGTTGCAGATGCCTGGACTGCAGCTGTTGGTCTGTTTCGTTGGGTTTTGGTATTTGGTTCTACAGTAAAGTGGAACGGTAATTGAGATTAGAGAGCAATCTCTTCTCACAGGGACTATGCAGGGATTATTACTTGTATCTTAAGCAGATGCCTCGAATCACATTGTACCTGTTTGTATTGTTCTATTTTCCCTAGGGCTCCAACCGTTTCCGTTTGAAACCGGTTTCAAACGGTTTTAACCGTTTTCATTTTCGTTTGATTTGCTGGCTGAGCCAAACGGTAAACGGTTAGCAAACAAACGGTTCAAACAGTTTTGAACAACCGACCAACTGAACACAGTTATTAGAATTTGTTTGGGTCTCAACGAGATTCAAAACGGCGAGAAATGTTGGTCCCATTGAATTTTGGGCCAAAATACAAGGTTGTGGCGAGGTCAATGGCGGCGCTGGGCGGTATCCTAATTGGGAATGATCGCCGCGATTGATGGCGGGAGCGCATCTCTGCACAAGGGAAGAAAACAAGGAAGGCTCTTGTGCACTTTTGAATCTATGAAATTGGTGCATACCACTATGGAGAAGAGCTGGGGGGATTTTCAGGTGAAATCGGGTTTGTTCAATCTGTTTGTTCATTTTCCCTGCCAAAAAACCGTTTGAAACCGGTTTGAAACGGTTTTTAAAACGGTTTGGCAACCGTTGTCAGGCGTATAAAATGCTATACACGAGGTCCTCCGGAAATGACTTTATTCGGGAGTTTCTCGTAAGTTCGGGAAATGGGTAGTGAAATGAAAAGTTGTTGGTTTCTCCTTAAAATAGGGAGAAGTGATAAAAGAGGAAAGTGTGGGAAAAAGTGGAAACAGAGGTGAGTGGGGAGGCTGGTGCAGAACAATTAAACAGAATAGCTCCAAGTTAAGCGGACTGTTCAATTTCGGAATGTGGTGGTACAAGCACAAAGGTTTCTCAGTCCTAAGCTACTTGCAGATTCGAGAGGTTAGATACAGATACAAGGGTTTTCGGCCCCAGGCTATCTGTATGATCAAGTACATGGGTTTTCGGTCCCAGGCTACTTGCAAAAGGCGGATTCGGTTGACTAGATATAGATACAAGGGTTTTCGGTCCCAGGCTACTTGCTAAAGGCGGATTCGGATGACTAGATATAGATACAGGGGTTTTCGGTCCCAGGCTACTTGCTAAAGGGCGGATTCGGCTGACTAGATATAGATACAGGGGTTTTCGGTCCCAAGCTATCTATACAAACAAGCACAAGGGTTTTCGGTCCCAGGCTACTTGCTAAAGGCGAATTCGGAAAACGAAGTGCTGATGCAAGGGTTTTCACTCCCAGGCTATCAGTACAAATTACTAGAAATACAAGTACAAGGGTTTTCACTCCCAGGCTACTGGTATTTTGATCGAGGGCTAAAGAGGTGGGTTTAACAGAATAGCTTTGAGGAAGCGGACTGTTAATCAAGAGTTAAAGAGCGCGGGTTTAAACAGAATAGCTTCAAGGAAGCGGACTGTTTTACTTACAGTGAGTCTTGGGGAGGTGGCGGAAGGGAGGATGACTTAAAGAGAAGAGAGATTGATACTGGGGAAGTGGTTCGTTGGTTCTATCTACCGAATTATGTAGAGTATTTATATACAGAGTGTTTGGCATTCTTTGTTCTATCCTGAGCTAGATGCTATGTAGGTCAATGGCTTCTGCTGTCAATCTGTCGTTTTACTTTACCATTTTGTACAGCCTCATGTCAACATGCTATGTAAAACACCGGTTACGATCGTCAGTCTGTCATCTTGTGTAAGGGCCTGTACAGCTTTGGAGTGACATATTGTGTCAAGCATTGCTTTGTGGGTGCAGGTTCAGTCATGACGCCTCCTTGTCGGGTGTCATGTCATGGGTTGCCAGTGTTCTGTCTGTCTGCATGTCATGTTTGAAGGGTGGTTGCCGGTGCCGCCCTGTCAATGTAATGTGCTGTGCATGCTGTGTCCTGCATGTCATGTTTGAGTACTGGTTGCCGGTACCGCTATATTGATGTAACATGCTGTGCGCGCTATGTCCGGTGTCCTCTGTAGTTGCTGTCTCTTCTGTCGGTTCCTGTAATATTAGGTCACGGTGTCACAATGCATCGCTATTTGCCCCTATTGGTGTCAATTCATTGTCGTCCTCATGCTTCTTGTGGTAGCTCAAAAGGGTAAATCGTTCCCAGGGTAAGTTAGCGACAGTGAGCTGGGGGTTAGGCGGGCTTGTCTGGTAATTTCGGTGATTGCTGAATCTTATCCAAACATGGCTCTAATCCTTTTCATCTCCAAACACTTTTGGGGGATGACACCGTTTCCGTTTGATTTGCCCCAAACTTTAAACGGAAACTAAATGGTTGGAGCCCTAATTTTCCCCATCCTCTGGTCCGTAACTCCCAATACTGTACCATTTCATTCAATTCGCGTGTCACGCGTCACAGGCCTAGTCTCTCGTAGACAGACGCTATAACAACTTGTGCTCGCAAGCTCGCATGTTATATCACAGGCCTCCAAATCCGCGAAAAATTTCGCGTATGTCACGGGTCACCAACCCCAGCCGCGAACTTGACAAAAAAGTCATAAAATCAACAAAAAAAAACCTGAAAAAATGCATTTTTTTTTCTCGGTATTCAATTTGCCACGGTGTTCACATAAATGCCCGATTTGACGTGATTGGGAGCAAATTGGCCTTCCACCGCTCCCTCAAGCTCCCTCAAACCTCACTCTCTCCAAACCGCCATTAGTGACCTTCCATTTCGGGAAGAGCACCGCCACTCTGCCGACGGCTCAGCGGAGCTTGAACTTGAGGTGAAGTGCGTGCCAAACAAACATCCTCCTTCTTTCTTCCTCTCCCTCCATCCTCATTTGCGATACCTGTATGTAATGCCCATCTTCACGAACCACCTCGCCATGCACATAAACACTTGTCATGTTAGCGGATAGCGTGCTTGTAGCGCATTCGGGATCCAGACACAATGATGTTTGCCACAAGGCAGTGGAATTATTACAAGATGTACGGTATCATTGAATAGCTTGTAGCTGATAGTTTTTCATTTCTTCTCTTGTAGTTATATGTATATCTTTTTACACATTTGGCCAGAATATGTCTTTTGAGGGTCCAAGAAATGTCCTCACACAGGAAGACCCGTTGTTGGAGTACGGGGTGATTGGGGGCGGGACGTTCCCGCCACGCACAATCCTCGGGAACCTCATCGGGCCGTCGCAACTTCCATTTCGGACCTCACCGATCACAATTTAGCTCTGGCCAGATTACGTGCCGCTCCTTCCCAGAGCGAATACGGGGCCAACTTTTGCGCGCTCAAAATCCACTCAAAAGACGGTACTTGCACTGAGACCTCATTCGATCCTTCCCCCATCATTCCCCGCATTTCACGCTGTTGTTTCTGTATTCCGAAACCGGACCTTGCCTCAATTATCCCGGCCCCGCTGCAACGTTGCAATATGGCGTACTTCACGGGAGCCGGGAACAGCGGGGTGCGGGAGCGGAGCGGTGCGGTGGTGGGTGCCAGGTGGGTGCCGTTGACGCCAAGGTGGGGACATAGTGGGCTGCGCAGAGGAGAGGTGGGTCGCGGCATTGGCAGGGAGGCGCGGTTGGGGTGGGCCGGGTGTGGTACTGGGCAGCGGTGCAGTGCGGTGGGTGGGTGCGCTCGACGCCGAGGTGGGGTTGGGTGGGGTCGCTGGGGTTCGCCTAAGGATGTGCACGGGTCACCCGCGGTTCTACTGCGAGCGGACCCGGACCCATACCCCTCAATACCCCACCCCTGCAGGGCTACGGGTCTATACCGTACCCCCCGCACCCCTCTATGGCGTCAAACACCGCGGTATCGGACCCACGGGTCCACAAATTCTCGAAAAATACCAGCTCGGGACACCTAATGAGCCTTTTATTGGTCCAGATGTGAGTGAATCATGCATATTGAGTTGCAAATGCCTTATAGAGAGACAGCCTTTGAAATTTTGTTTTCGACTAGGGCAGGTGAGTATCGGCAACGGGCGGCAAGTTCCGAAGCTAATGTGCGGTGATTCCTAGTACTATTTAAACTAAAATATGAACTTAAAAGAAGAGTTCAAAGGTTGTGGGTGTCACCTAAAAATAAATGGAGAAGGTATGAGTGATTTTCTCGCCTCTATCAGCCTCTATCGTGACTTCCCCGGACCCCTCGTACCCGCGGGACGGGTCCACGGTATGGCGCGGGTCCGGAAAATCACACACCGTACCCGTACCCTTTAGACCCGCACCCCCCATACCCCCTCGGGCCCGCGACCCGTGCTCTTCCTTAGATGCGCCAGCGGTGGTGGTCGTTTGGGAAGGCGACGTGGTGCGTTGATGGCGGCGTCGATAGGTCGGCTTTATTCGGCGTTATCCGTGCCGAGTGCGGCGCCGGGTGTGCCGAGGCGGGGAGCCGGGTGGGGGAGGTGGGGAGGTGGGGAGCAGAGGCCGTTTTAGTATGGCGGGACGTGATTCAAACAAAGGAAAGTGGGTGACGTAACTTAAAGAAAAGAGTTTTGACAGCTGCGGCCCACTCCGCTGGGGTCTGGCGATCAAACGCGGTCAAAGCGCCAAATATTAACCCAGTTCGGGTAACCGGAAATGCATTACATGGTGAATAGGAAAGGTAAAAATATGAAATTCATATATTCTGAAAGCTCAGAATCAAGGCATTCACATGGCGTATGAATTCCAAAATGAAGTAAACACATACTGAGAAGGTGGCCCTTCTGGGGTAATTTTGGGGAATTTCAGACAAGACAACTTTCCACAGTTGGATCACAACCAATACTAGGTAGGTTGAAGTCAAAAGTTGGTAGAACCTCCTTCCCAAGTCCCAAAATCAGATTGGCCTACTCGGAATTATGAAAAACGAATCAGAACATATGTTTTTGGACCGAAGAACCATGTTGGCCTCAAGTTCATTACACTACCCAGTGAATTTTACGTGGTCCCCCCCGCAGATTTTTCTCTGAAAGACTGGTTGCCCGTGGTATCCTGGGGTGTAAACTTCGAAAAGGTGTCGGAAACTGCCCAAAAAAGACCTCTTTTACACCTTGTTTACACCTTAATGATCGGAGTATCCCACGGTATCGCCGTGAATATTGCAATTCGGTCCCGGATCAATGGGGCTCATATTAGTAGTTGGAACTTCAGCGAAGTCCATAGATATAGATATATATTTGCAGTAGAAAGTCCGAGGGACATGTGCAGGATACATCCGCACTACGCCTTGAGCGCTGCAGCAAGTAACTTATCAAAGAGCGGAGTGCCGACACCGCCTGCGATCAGGATATTAGCCGTAGCAAGTGATCGTGTCGGGAACACTCACTGAGCGGATCCCATCCAGTAGTGGCGTCGAAGGCAGCGGTGGAGGCAGGGCAAACAAGGCCCGAGTTGTGACCGGAAGTGATGTCAGTGAACGCAGACTGGGACGCGTAAAGGAACGGGTTCAAAAAGCCCAACACCGGCTTGCCAGCCGCGATGAGGCGATCGTTGATGAGTGCAATGATACTGGCGAAGGCCGGGGTAGAGGCAGACGTCCCCGTAACCGCCATAGTCACGTTGTTGTTCACGATCTCGTAGTTGAACCCTTGCATCGCAACATCGGGGATTGCACGCCCAGTCTTGTTGAACGTCCCGGAGAAGTTCCTTGGGAGCGCGTGGAGGAAACTCGAAACGGCCGTCTTCTGGTACTCTGGCGTCTATTGCCACAATTAATTGAGAGCGTGTCATATCAAGTTAATCGCACCACGCACCGGAAAGAAGACGGAAAACCCTCCGCCGCTGAAGTTGGCAGCCTTTTCGGGAATTCCGACGGTAGCACCCACTGCGGTGACCCAAGGACAGGCGGCGGGAAATTCGGGCAGGACTAGCATTGCGTGGTCAGCGAGGGGTGGAGAGGAAGCGCTAAACTGGGCGCTCACAATTGTTCTGTGAGCAGGGATCGGTGGCTAAGGGCGAATGAATGTGAGTGAATTCAAAGAGAATGATATGAACACCCACCATCTTGGTTCACGGTGGCACCACGAGCACCTGCCTACAATCTGAGTCAGAGAGTGTTGCTGATGTTGAAAAACAGTCAGCTCACGTCTCCCGAGGCCACAAGGACCGACATCCCGCGCGCTGTGAGTCCTTGTAAAGCGTCGCAGATTTTGCTGCGGATCACCCGCGCTTCAGCAAGCGCAACACTGAACTTTAAAAAGTGTACTGACGTTGCAAACGCCCGGCCAAAGTCGTCTTCTCTGGATCCGTACGATATGCTCACCACCGTCGGAGGGTCCTCAGCACCTTCCAGGAAGGTGATCGTGTCGAGTGCATCCTGCACGAAGTCCTCGAAGGTGGTGTTATGCACCCCAGCTGACAAGAACTGGATGGGCACGCCGGTGGCGATTCCTGCAAAGGCTCGCATCAGTGACACCGCCAGATTCAGACGATGATAAATCGTACCCAGTGTGTACTGGATATCCAAGTTCGCTTCGACGCCGCCATCGCCCGCTCCTTGCGGGTTTTCCCCGTTATCTACGCTCAACAGGGAGAATGTGGTGTTCGATGCGATGTCGGGGCGGAATTGTTTGAGGAAGGACTAGGACACGCAGACCCATTAGAAGCCGTTCCGGGTAGGTCTATGAGAAGGGAGCCTTACTGAAAGATCAGCCGTCTCCGCGAATAGGTTGGAGAATCCAGTCACGAGAAGCGAGTTGTTGCGTTGAGTCGCCGGGGTTGAAGGAATGCCGTACAGGTCTTGCAGACACGCAGGTGTAATGCGACCACTGCCGACGCTGGTGTCACACGACTTGGTGGGGGGCGGACGCCCCTTGCGGGTCTGGATGCTCGCGAGGCGGGGGCTGGTATGGACGAAATCGGTCGAAGGGTGAATCACGTCGACATGGCCCACCAGCTCAGAGGGCAGCGAGACCGAGAGCGTTCGAACCAGGTTCGGCTTGATGTCGGGATGGGTGAAGACCTCGAACTTGGCGGCGAACAGGGTGTTTGCCTTGCTAACGGGCACAGAAATGGAAACCCAGTCGCCGTGCGGCGAGGGTCGCACCGGGAGTGATGCCGTTTGCGGATGCCCAGGTGTTGAAGGCGGCGACGGTCTCGGCAGAAGGTTGGACGTAGGATGTCACCTTGATGAGGCGTCAGCAGAGAGTAAGCGGAGAGAAGGGCACCAACTTCATCCTTGGACAACCACTGTCGAAACTCGGAGCTCCCCGGCGTGGAGACGGAATCCAACTTCTGCTGCAGACCCGCAAGGTTGTTGGAGGCCAAGGCAAGACGGATGTTGAGTATCTCTGTCGCCGGCGCCGCACCCTGACTGACGAAGCCAGCGGGGGCGGATAGACGGCTGTGCTGCACAACCATGCGCGCGGATGCCACCGAGAGCCCGGATGCCACCGAGAGAATCGAGAGAAAGGCCAAGAGTGCTCGGAAGCTCATGGTGGTGAATTAGATTAGTGGAAGAGGCGAATGCCATTCCATCGGCGGGCACGTTCAAAGTAAGTATGGCAATGCGCAGTATCCGTGCGCAGTACCCGTGCGAAGCTGGTGAAATTGAACGCGTTGCCACCAAACCGATCTGAGCGTTGCAACTGCGGGCAGCTACGACTAAGCGAGAAAAGAGCGTATTCGCAGCGCGCAAAAGACCTAAGCGACGCTTTTGATCCAGAATTTGATGTTTGATTCCAGAAATTCGTGACGTCCAAAACGGGAACGGCAGACCATAAAACAGTTTAAAAATTCAAAAACACTTGGTTTTGCGCCATTTTTGTGGGAGAGCCAACGGAGGAGTGCTTGCAAACAGATTCATGCCGTTTATTGAACATTTGCCAAGAGGAATTGCTTTGCGAGCTCAACTTCGTCACATCAGTAACTCCACATCGGCTAATTTGACCATTGATCCAACATTGATCTCGGAAATCTGGAGGATGTCTTTTGCGGCTGCGAACACGCTCTAAAGAGAATGCCCTCACCGATCGAGAAGTCGCGAATTCAAGGTTACAACGACGAAACTCCTGAGCACGGAACACAGCGTGAGCATCGAGCCTCGAAGACGGACCGACGGCGACAGGTGCTGCGCCGCCTGGCCGGTGCAAATTTCAGCCATGGCGGCAATGAGACCGATTAGATCAGAATTACGTGACGTTCAAGTCTACAACTTTTCCTTTGCACCACGTCCAACGCCGCAACTCGGCCACCTCTTAAAAGTTTTCTTTCCCCTCTGACTCCCGATTAATTAACCGTTCTTTAAGATTTTGCTCGTTTGGCTGTGCTACTTCCCCATGTAGGACTGTCTCCGTTGGCTTTGCCTCTGCTCTAATCCTGCTAGTCCTGTATCCTGCCCCATTTGCACATCAAAGCTATCCCGGTGATGTTTGACAGGCATCTCTCAGCTGACCTCAATAATTACCGCAGTCCGCAGATGCACGCAGCTTCTCGTAGCAAAATTCTCACTGTGCCGCGGTTATGCCTGTCCAAAATTCACACAGCGCTGCAATTTTCTCTCTCAGACCGTATCACCGAAGCATCTATAAAATATCTGTCTCCTAGCGGCAACGATGACTACTTACTTGTGTTCTCCCATGAACATCTGTTTGGATTTCCAGAGCTGGTTTGGCTGTGTTCACGCGTGTCCCTTCTGCTTCGAATTCAACTGTAACATCCATATCTTCGTCAATGTTGCCGCAACGTTTCGGTCGGCTCCGGCATATTCTTCTGCGCGTCAAGTCGGGGCCTTGAATTTCCAGCAAATTTATTTCTCTCGTTGTGGACGTGCGGCCGATCTTTCTGCGCTCTCGCTAGCCCTCAAAATACAAACGAGGGAACACGGTAGTTGAGTGGTTAACTGAGGGAACGTGGTGGTCAGAGAACAAGGAAGGCCGATGACTGCAATGGCCACATGCTTCATGTGAACAAACATGTTGAACTGACGAACTTTTGCAGCGGGGAATCTGTCAAACTGACGAAAATTCACTGCTGACAGTCTCAAGCGACGAAGAATACCTTAAATGTGCCTAATTTACATGGGGTGATTAACTTTCGCAAAAGTAGCCGAAGTGACGAAGTGACGAGGGTGGTATAGACTCGTTCAAGTTGGATCGCACTGCCCCAAGTCGAGTCCAGATCGACGCTCCGCAGGCACGTCAAAACGCGTCATACTGTGCGCCTCTTCGAGTTCTCCTTCGTTACCACAGTATCGCCCCGTTCTCCCCGTCTACACCCGTTTCCGGATTGCTCTTTGTAATGTAAACCATGGGCTGTTTTCACTCTTGATGGACTCCTCCGCCACCATGCCACCAAACCACTCTTTGCTGACCCACATTCTCCGACATCCGCCAAGGCTCTGTACCTCGTCTAATCTAACCCCGACCTCGAGTCCCTTGGTGCCACCGTCCATATCCTCCCCATCTAATCACCGCACCGTTGCAAAACGTCGCCGTGGCCTTTTCCCGATTGACCACGTCCACCGCCTAAAACGCTCCGCGTCTCCTATTCGCAACGATGACGTCCTCCGCCCTCCATCCGTCATGAATCGAGTACAACCCAACCTCAATCACGAGCGCCGGCGCCGGCGCAGGATTTCTACGCCCGCCCGGACATACCACCTCGTCCGCCTCGTCATAACTTGAGATCCGCGCCCGACGTTGGCTAACTTCCCCTTCCCTTGGTTCTCCTCTCTCTCCCATCGCGAGCTGTCCAGTCTTCCTCCCTCCTCCCACTCATGCGCCTACCTCCACATCCACTCCGCCATCTCTCTCAAAAATTCCACTGCCCTCGACTTTGGAGATTTCAAGCGATTAACTTTCAAAATCTGCTATACTATCCTTCGAATCGGCCTATGACCTTTGGAATCATTTCAACAATTCCTGCTATATCATTGATCAAGCCCCGTAAAAACGACCATCAAGATAACCCGACGGGTGGAATAAACTACAATTGCAACTCTCCTTCAATATTCAAACCTCAAATCCTTGACTCACCTCCAATAACTCAGGCCCGAACCTGATCAGCAAGACTCCTGTCCTTCAGTAGTGTGATGAGATTCACGGCCACGAACTAGACGTGAGCCTGGGACCCGTGACAAGAACTCAAGACATTCAACACCTGCATTGAGCCCTGCGCTCTGATGAGAAACGAAATACCGTCGGCAAATGATAGCACGTAGATCTACGTAGATAATACATCACCATTGATCGACACCGCATGTCCCTGATTTGGCTGTCCTCTCGAACAATATTGCGTGTGAAAGCTGCCGCCAGGAATGTCCTGGTTTCGAGCCTGAACCCGCCTGGGATCTCTTTAAACGGGCTCTCGCCGATAACCGTCCTGTGGAGACTGCTGTGAGCTCCCTTCTCCTTGTCCACAACCAGTGTTCACCTTTGGCAGTTATTACGTGCTTCCGGACGACAGGGTTTAGACATTTTCTTACCCCCCCGCCACTAATACTACGCCGTCCCACGATGTCGAGACCCTCCCCTTGGTTCTTCCATCCACGGCTCCTCGGTTCCAAGAAAATCCACGCAAGTTCGCACTGCGCTTTATCTATAACTATAGCCTCGGGGTGTCGCAAAATTTACCATGATGGCGAGCTCGCGTCAGGGTCGGACTGAGGTAGGTGCCATGCCGCTTTTCTGATTGTAATTGTTAATCCTGTCTGATCTGATCTGGTGCACCAGCTGGAAAGGATGCAAATCCGGACATTGCGCTTCTGTGCATAAACGACGATCTCCCCCACTCCTCTGTCGAGCCTGCCGTCGCAGTCCTTCGCAGCTGGTTTGAGCACAGATGGCCAGACAAAATAGAATGCGAATTGTAATGCACAGTACAAGGGACTCACTTCTGGAACGGGGACCTAAACAGAATGGGGAGACACGAGGGTAAAGAGAGGTACGCCGATACGAGCCAGATGTGCCAGATGGGAAGATGCGGTGATATCCAGAATCGATGGCAGTAGACAATGGGCGGTGGGCGGCTGGGACTCGCGCATAAATTGAAAGCTCTGGAGAATGGGGTTTCGCAGCTGGGATTCCTTGAGATAAAGAGGAGCTCAGCGTGCGGGGTGTGTGGATCATGCATCCACCGAAACCTGGATGTAAAATGAAAAATTACGGCCGTTAGACAGGCCAATTCAAACAGAAGAAACAAATAATTTGGAAGAGAGATGAGGGTCACTCGGACGCGCCGATAGTTTCGAAGCTTGGCTGGCAGCAGATGAGACGTAGAACCGCGATTGCCGCTTGTAAGAATGGACAGAAAGGAAAGTCACCTCTCACTAACCTGGTATTCAGAGAAATTTAAATGCACCACCTAGTTTCAAGCCTGGGGATTGGGTCAGTTGAGACGTTTCGTGAACTAAGAAACCGACATGAATGAAAACTCGACGTGGAAGGAGGAGGGACAGGATACGGATTCAGAGTACAGCAGAACATCTAAATGGAATACATGAATGCGACTTCTTCGAGGAAAGAGAGCTCACGGGAAGACAATGCGGTCACGGCCGTTTTTCTCAAAGAAATTAACTACGTGCAGCATGCGCACGAAGCACGGAAAGGCGGAAGGCCAACGCAGAACAAAGAAACACGAGCAGGTAACGATGCAGGGGCTTCTCGGTCGACCAAGGGAGGGGAAAAGACGGCGCAGAAGAACAACCCCCAGTGTACAGAGCCCAGATCTGAGAGGGAGTGTCTCGCTGAATGCGGCAGAAGAAACCAGTCTTGAACGCGATGGAGAAGATCAGAAGACAATAACGAAAGAGAAATCGTGTAATCTAGCACATGAATGCGTTACTGGCGTTCCTCCGCAATTGAAAAAGAGGGCCCACACAAATAGCTGCAGCAAGTTCCTATCGGACTACAATCCGTCATTCAGAGACTCGGAGAAACAAAGCGTGCGCCGTTGCATGCGACGCGGTGATCCTGGAATCATTGGCAAATAGCAGTCTACCGGATGAGAGATCCAATTAGTGCACCATATAAGACGGGGACGGAGTGGATTTGACGCGCAGAATCTCTGAACGCGTCCGATTCAACCGAGGCCGATGAGAGGTGAAGGAAAGCAAGAGAGTTGATGCCATCAACACAGCCATGTGCGTCTTGCAATCCCACACCCCTCCGCGAAGGCAATCCGATTCACATTTCACCCGCTCGGCGCGCTCAACCCACCCCGTTCACTCTCATATGGATTTCGATGCATAGGGTTCCCAGCCAAAGGCTTGAAGGATGACTCAGGTGCGTTCATCCTCAATTTAGTTGTGTCTCGAGCCTGTCTTCTTTCAATGCAACGCTTCCCGATGTCGTTTTGGATTGGTTTTACTGCAGTGTCATTGAAGCACAAAACGCGTTCCGATGTCGACAACCATCGAGCTCGTAGTTCCTTGTGGATTCGCTGCTGTGGGGCTCTGATCTTTCCGGGATATGCATTCATTCGTCGACCTTAAGCTTCCGCTCTGATAGGCCCCGGGAAGCTCCACCAAAGGGTTGTCCGGGAATTTTCGAGATTTTGGCCTCAAAAACGCAATTTTCTGGGGCTCAAAAACGCAATTTCGGACAAGGATAGTGATATGTCACATCTGTGACCCTGCTAAAAACGTCACGCAATCTGGAATTTTTCCCCTGGCTGCGCTGTACTTACGCATGTTGAATCGTTGTAACAGCGTACATCTGGTTGAAGGAAAGGCAAAGAAGCTGGATGACGACAAGACATCAATCAGCCAGGGTAGCGGTGTGGTCGGCCCACTGGATTTGGTCGAGATCCCTCAAAAACTTGTCAAAAAACGCAATATTCGGACAGGGATTGGGAATTTTGGTCTCAAAAACGCAATTTTCGGACAAGGAAATGGCCAAATTCCAGCCTCAAAAACGCAAATTTTTGGACAACCCTTTGGTGGAGCTTCCCGGGGCCTCGATGCTGATACGTCCAAATCCAGGCCTGGCTCTCCTTGACTTCGGCGCCATCCACGATTGTACATACAAGCAGCCTTTCATGTTGTGGACGTTCTGTATGGAGTACTCGTATGGGTAACAGATACGGTACGCCCTCACATCTTTGTCGCTCCATTCATGAAAAACTCACTCCTACCTTCCCTACAGCCGCCTCCATTACCGGGTCAGAAGCCAGGGAAAATATACGCGGACAGGGTGCGGCTCAATCCGTGCATATCGCAAGCCTGAGTTTTCGCTTTCGCTAGCGTACCTGGCAGCTTATTTAAACGGCTCGTTCCCCGCTCCCGTCGCCACTCCACCCAGTGTCCCCCCCCGCCTCAGGTTTAAGCCCAGCGCCGGCCCATCCTGGACATTCCGCTGCACCGGCGCGCTGCGATATCACCTTCGTCGCTGACTCACGGCGCTGGCCATGTACCCACGAGCGCGGTCGTCCCGTTCCGCGGACGCTGTCCCGACGCATCGTCGTGCCCCATGGGACCGGACGGTCTCATCGTTTGACGGTCATCCTTGGTCGATTGCGCGCTCGGCGCCGTGCGTCTTCCCAGCGGATGCAGGGCTCTACGGCTGCTAGTCGTCCGAACTGGTACCCTTGCCACGCGACGACTCTCGACCTCGACGCGCATGTCAGTCGCGCCGCTCCAGGTATCGAAGCGCACTCCATCGCTTGACACCACACCGGATGCTACCCAAGTGCTCCTACGCACTTTCATGCGCTGTGACGTTAACCGGTGAACGGTGAATCTCGTTCTTACATCGGCGTCATCGTCGTGGCTCACTTCCCTCTGCAGACAATAACGGTTCTGCGACCAGTGCGCGCGCTGGGCACCTCCTGGACGCGCACGTCGAGTGCCTTTTCTTTTCGGTCGGCGCAGAGAGTGCGAGCACACCAGGGGAGCCGTCCCGGCTCTTCGGGCAGCGGCAACGCACTCCGCAATCGACCAGCAGGCTGTTCTCCCGGCGGGGGCCGCGGCGCGCCAACTCACCCTTGTTTGTCTACCTCTCTCGACGTACGTCTTCACATCCTCATCCACCGCGAACTCCCGCAGACAGTAACGATCTTGCTACCAGACGACCATTGCGTGCACTGGGCACGTCGTCGACCTCGACGCCCAGGTCGCGTCCATTCGCCTTTCGCTCGTCGCGGAGAGAGTGCGCGCATGCCGCCGGCTCTTCGGCAGCGGCAACGGATTCCGCAAGCGACCAACGGGCTGTTCCCCAAGAGGAGGCAGTGGCGCGCCAGCCCGACCTCGTTTCTCGGCCTCGATGTACGTCTCCCTGTCCTCATCCCCATGAAAACTCCTCCCGACCCACATTTCTCCATCTCCCGTACAGCACAAATTCGACCCACGGCCCGCATACTCCTTGGGCTTCCCCAACTCTCCTGAGTCCCAATTGCGCCGTACCCCCGGAGTATGGCCACCCGCCTTAGCTTTTGCTAAGCCGTTTCTCTCTCTCCCAGTCATCTCCTATCGCCCTCATCTCCCGCCTCCGACTCACGGCCCGCATGCCGCTCGGGCCTCCCAATTCCTCCTGGGTCCCGATAGCGCTGTATTACTGAATGAGGAACAAGGGACGCCGTAGAAAACCCAGAAAACCCCATACACTCAACACCATATGACCCGCCGTGGTAGACGCAGTTTACCTCAAACTTGTATTAGATGGAGGCGCGGTACAAAAATGTAAACAATGTAAACAAGCAGGTACTGTACCTATGTACAACGCGTCATAATTGTACGCTACAGCATTCAGCTGCCCAATCGCTGTGTTCGCCTATCTACCCGCACAAAGAGTAGTAGACGTCTCACGATGAAATCTTGGAAGACGAGGTGCAAACCAATTATCCCGGAACTCTAAAAACGGTATGCGGTCATTTTATGGGCTTGTATGCTTTCGAACCGATGGAGCAGGAAAGGTGACTGTAGTATAACATCGTAGAGGCTCGTCTATTTAGGTACAGTAACCGTATGTTCCTTGGCGGGACCACCACGGTTATACACCTTCCTTCCCTCCTTCCTTCTGGTGAGAGCCCGGTCGCGTCTCCTCCCACGCTCCAACACACGAAACACCCTCCACCCAGGGCAGCTTTCGACGTAGCTCGTCCACAATATGCATGTGCTCAAGCGTACACCGGGTTATGGGCTGGAACTTCACCCACCTCAACCCTGGCTCAAATGGCGATAGAAATTCGGCCAGGGCGTCGGCGTCCCGCGCAAAGTCTCCGACGGCGACCAGGGACGTAACACATTGAATTTCGAGCCCCACCGGTGGTGGCGGGGCGAGCGCGATCCAGGCGCCGGGGAAGCGCAGGCGCACACCCGGAGCTTCGACTTGAGTGGTATCGCCCAATAAACGGAGCAGCACCATGAATTCCGCCGCCGTGCGGGCGACGGGTGTTGACGCAGGCACAAAGAGGATGAGGTCGACGAGTGTCATGGGGAAGCTGTTCGGGCCCTGGGCATGGTGCAAATGGAGAAAATGCGCGGGGGTTGTGGTGAGGTGCGTTAAATGTTGGAGGGATGCGAGGGAAAATCCCAGAGACTCGCTAGTATTATGGGGAGAGAGCTGTGGGAGATACTCGAGTCGCTCGACATTTTTATGGCGAGTGAGGAAGGCGTCCAATTCTGCCGTGCCAATGTCATGCAATTTGGGCTGAGCGGTGTACACTGTCTCCAGCCCCATGGTTAATTTTCGTAGACTGGGCAGATTGAGCAGTGGAAGAATGAGGGACCAGTCCGTCGCAGCGAGCGCAGGCGTGAGGTTGAAACACCCGACGGAGTAGGCGTTGAGCACCACCACCACCCATTCTTCAGGCGAGAGGGCATATTTGGCGTGGAACGAATGTAGCATATCGAGGACCAGCGAATCACGACATGTAGTTCCGTGAATTTCGCCTATGGTGTTCAGAACGACGTCCGTTCTGGCCGATTCCCGCTCCTTTACCGTCCCAGCCACCTTGCGAACTTTTTCACGGATTCCACGAGGAGGTGCAACAATTGGCCGGACGATATGCCACAGGCCGCCATGGGCTGCACCGGAAAAGAGTAACCTGTCCGGAGTAATAACTAGCGTCTTGCCGGCAGGGGTGACGCAATTGAGCAATCGACAGACCTCCCTCTGCATGATTCGCCGTGTAATCTCCTTCTTCTTCGTCGCCGGCCCATACAAGGGCCCGTATCCCAAGAAGAGATCCCGTGGATAAAACGTGAGATGTACTTCTTCCAGCGTGGTCTGCTGAGATAGGAACAGACCCAGATAGCGTATGATCTGGAATGCATTGCGCTCGAACACGGCACAACTGAGTTTGCGAACCGGAGGCAGGAAGAAGGCCGTTTGAAGGACGGAGAAAACGTCCTCCCTTCCTGGGATGATGAATGTTCCAGAGTAAAGGTCGGCAAGCGACATTCCATGACGAGCGAGGTAGATTGGGATAGCATGAGCGTTGAATGCACGACTGACGCGCGAGACGGCCACTAATTCAGCGTCGTCCGAGAGCATTCGAAAGATCTCAGACCATAGTTCATGGGGTAGCGCCAGAGACTGAGGTTCGCGCTGAGAATTCCGCAACCAACGCGATGATATGCGTAAGAAAGGACGAAGTGCTGCGAGGCATAGAGTGGTCATGGGGGGAATGAAAGAGTCCGTGGAGCGTCGACCAATCAGTGCGAGCTGCCATTCATACTGTCAACGCCGATGATAACTGGGTGTCACTGGACAAAAAGACCGGGCTACACGGATGTGTCATGGATGCGCACACGTGACCACGCGTGGCCATACATGAAGACGCGTGAGCATCCATGGGCATCCGTGAAACACGAATGTTTGTGCGTGTACCACCCGTGCTGCATGTTTGGGTGAGTTTCCCTGGATCTGTGTTACACCCATGCTCACGCATGACCATATTAATGATGAGTAACAACGATTTTAGTGGGAGGACTTACTTAGTCCCACTCAAGGGGCGATTACTGCCACTATCGAGTAAATCGACCCATGTCTGTATTTTCGTATTTGAATTCTGTACTATGTTTTTATTGTACTAGAAAGATTCGGATTTTTAGTCCAGGTGGAAGATACACAACGCGACGCGGTACCCGCGTGGCAACTGCGCCGATCCATCAACGCCGGCGGCTGTACACCCCGCGCTGCCCGTGCAGACTTAGACTCTTGCGCGGCCTTACTCCCACCTCAGCCCTAAGCTCAACTGTATGCCCCCCGCGCGCGACGCGATTGGTCGCGCTCCATACAGGCACGCCTCGCACATTGTGGAAATGTCAGTACGTACATCATTTTGGGGTAACTGCTCTCTTTTTCCTGTTTCGTTAACCAATTCGACATGAATCTTGGTCTTTGAGTACCGGTACAGACATATCGGCAATAGGAGCAGATAAATCATCTTTAGATCCAAAATTCATATTACTTTGTGATTGCCTGTCCTCGGGGCCAGTGGTGAACGGCGCGCTTCAGAGCAGGGTCAAATTTACTCCTACATATTTATGGAAATATCTCAATCACCGCCTCCACAATCTGTCTCCCGCAGCGAACACTACTGTGCAATTGGTGGACACAGAAACATGCACCTTTCATTCACTTAGAATATTAGCCATCGGTGAAATTGATATCAACAACAAGTATAGAAATTGTCAACGACTGCCCAATCCCTCAACCCTTCGAAGTACAGAATTCAGAAAGCCGCAGGAACTAGAGAGGCGAGCAGACGATCGAGCTCGTCAAATCTTCAAAGTTGGTGGGTCCGCTGAGGCCCGGCACGCTGGTGAGGTGCCAGTTCCCCTGCTGCAAAACAATCTCGCTGTCGGTGCCGGCGTTTACGACTCCAGACGCGGTGCACCCAAAGTCCCTGCGGGCGCATTTCCGTTAGCTCATTGGATACTGGATATGTATTCGGGAGCGCCTCACTGGAAGAACGTGCAGATGAATCCACCAGGCACCGTGGCGGTGCTGATCTCCTTGTTCAAGAAGCTGAGCCCGCCGGTCAGGTTGATGCATGTGTCGGACACCACCGGGAGGTTCACGCATCCGGTGCCGACGGAGGTGCAGACCTGGATGGTCGCACTCGCATCCTGAATCAGAGTATATGTAGTTAGATACGGTAAAATGTTGAGTGAAGCAGCCGTGCACGTACAGTGCCTGGCTTGACGGGGGTCGCTGACGCGAAGCAGAAGAGGGCTGCAAGAGTGCTAGCGAGGAGAGCCTTGGAGTTGAACATTGGAGTAGTTAGCCTGAGTGAACTGAGGTTGGTGAGTAGCTACCCCCCACCCTTTTATACATTTTTTTTAGCGCCCGTACTTGGGAACTTAGGTTCATTCATTCATTCTCCATGTAGTGCGCCGACACAGAACGAATGTTGCGCTGCTCTTGGACAGGAAGAACGTTCGAGGTGCACGCGCAAAGAACTACACATGGGGACAACAAAGCGGCAGGATGTTTGTCGGGTTCTGTTTAGACTTCATCTTGAGTCTAGGACGCCAGGCTCTGACAGCATTGCAATTCCAGTGAATGCACATGCTACATAGCGGTCCGCCCCGGCTTTGTCGAATCCATGTTTATGGTTCTTCCATCACGCCGTTGTCAGCGCCCAAATGATTCCAGCAGTCTACATGGATGTATTGGGCAGGCTCAACGAAAGAATGTATTAGATACTAAGTGTATGCGGACCTGCCCCGAGGCCGTAGGCACACTAAACCCACCTCACACCAGCGGAGTGACGAAGCCCCGGACCCTTACACTCCCCTTCTTTCCACTTGTTAGGATAGATTTTTCTGAGCTTCCACGATGCTCATTTTAATGCTGATTGTGCTCGGAAAAATGCTACGCACAGCCCGTAGGGCGGCGTACGCCGCCATCGCCATGAGCGTTGCACACCAGATCGTGTCATATGGCGCGCGCATTCTCGCCACCCACTGGGCGACCCCACCACGGGTAGCATACCGGTTGGCCGAATGGCCGAGTCTGCGCGACATGAGATGCGCTGAAAAGACATGGAAGATGGATGTGGCTCGTAGACTTTAGTGTTGTAAGGATCGGACTTGGGCTTGGAGGCAATTTTCCAAACCCCCCAACTCTGGTGAGTTATTCAGTCGTAATAGTACTTTGTGAAGTCACAAACAACATCTAAAACTCCCAAGAAATCTTTTAAACCATTTGAAATGTCCAGGGTTAAAACCCTATTCGTTTACTTTCAGTCCAAACGGAGGTAATTCGAGTGGTGGTAACTTGTTGACTGTATCATTCCCGCTTCATTCTTCATTCAAATGACCTTTGCGCCTTGTTTATTGCTTACCTACGTCGCCGTATACGGTCTGCTGTATGCTGGTCCGATCTCGTTGGCTCAAATTGACATTACAGATTCTTCTCTTTCACTTCCCTGCCGACACCTGCAGTAAGTTCTCGACTTGCAAGTTACTTCTGAAATGATTCGAGGTAATGTGTGAAACACTCAGCGTATTAGGAAAGAAGAGGTATCCGGACGTGCGGCAGTCAGCAACAAATGAGGAAATGGGAAGCGTCGTCAGACTCAAGGGCCCATGTTCGTCGGACCATGCCTCCTTCTCTTGTATTGATGAGGATGGTTAAGCATCTACTCCTATGATGTCGGAGTCGAGGTGAAGGCGAAATGGAACTCGACCTCTGACTACTTCCGACGCGAAGCACTCTAACACCGTGACACCCGCGGTGGGCGGCATCAATTGAGACTCGAGATGAAGTCTAAACAGAACCCGACAAACATCCTGGCGCTTTGTTGTCCCCATGTGTAGTTCTTTGCGCGTGCACCTCGAACGTTCTTCCTGTCCAAGAGTAGCGCAACATTCGTTATGTCTGTGTCGGCGCACTACATGGAGAATGAATGAACCTAAGTTCCCAAGTACGGGCGTTAAAAAAGAATGTATAAAAGCGTGGGGGTAGCTACTCACCAACCTCAGTTCACTTGAGCTAACTACTCCAATGTTCAACTCCAAGGCTCTCCTCGCTAGCACTCTTGCAGCCCTCTTCTGCTTCGCGTCGGCGACCCCCGTCAAGCCAGGCACTGTACGTGCACGGCTGCTTCACTCAACATTTTACCGTATCTAACTACATATACTCTACTTCAGGATGTCAGTGCGACCATCCAGGTCTGCACCTCCGTCGGCACCGGATGCGTGACCCTCCCGGTGGTGTCCGACACATGTCATGTATCAACCTGACCGGCGGGCTCAGCTTCTTGAACAAGGAGATCAGCACCGCCACGGTGCCTGGTGGATTCATCTGCACGTTCTTCCAGTGAGGCGCTCCCGAATACATATCCAATATCCAATGAGCTAACGGAAATGCGCCCGCAGGGACTTTGGGTGCACCGCGTCTGGAGTCGTAAACGCCGGCACCGACAGCGAGATTGTTTTGCAGCAGGGGGACTGGCACCTCACCAGCGTGCCGGGCCTCAGCGGACCCACCAACTTTGAGGATTTGACGAGCTCGATCGTCTGTTCGCCTCTCTAGTTACTGCGGCTTTCTGAATTCTGTACTTCGAAGAGTTGAGGGATTGGGCAGTCGTTGACAATTTCTATACTTGTTGTTGATATCAATTTCACCGATGGCCAATATTCTATGTAAGTGAATGAAAGGTGCATGTTTCTGTGTCCACCAATTGCACAGTAGGGCTCGCTGCGGGAGACAGATTGTGGAGGCGGTGATTGAGAGATTTCCATAAATATGTAGGAGTGAATTTGACCCTGCTCTGAAGCGCGCCGTTCACCACTGGCCCCGAAATCACAAATATGAATTTTGGATCTAACGATGATTTATCTGCTCCTATTGCCGATATGTCTGTACCGGTACTCAAAGACCAAGATTCATGTCAAATCGGTTAATGAAACCGGAAAAAGAGAGTAGTTACGTACCCGAAAATGATGCACTGACATTTCCACAATTTGCGGTCAAGACCTTCAACATCAGTTAAACATTGAACATCCATTGAATACAGCTATGAAACCTCCAAAGTCGGGAGCCGGCCGCAAGTAATATGCATGCGGAGTCGGGGGATCCCAAGCGGGATGTATGTGTCGGGCAGACGGCGCGCGCTATCCACCGGAGCTTGTCGGGTCGGCTCGGGGGGCGCTGCGCGAGGCGTGCCTATATGGAGCGCAGCCGATCGCGTCGCGCGCGGGGGCGTACAGTTGAGCTTAGGACTGAGGTGACCATTTGAATCGGCGGAGACATTGAGAGTCGAGCAGCGCAGGGCGGGAAAAGGGGGGAGAGCGGAAGACAAAGGCAGGATGGAGAGAGCTTATGTGTGCCTGGTGCTCTTGCGTCGCGAGATGATGCGCAGAGCGTACAGCGCGCGCCGGCAGGTCTGGGAGTAAGGCCGCGCAAGAGTCTGTACGGACAGCACGGGAGGGTATACAGACGCCCGGCGGCGTCGATGGATCGGCGCGGTTGCGCGATATGTCGGCAACGAACGGTGAGACGGGGAGACGAGGCGGGGAGGGAGGGTGAGAAAGGGAAGGAGGAGGAAGAAGCGAAACCGTATTACGGTGTTGTACGGTTACGGTGGGGGGGATGAGCTTCGCGCTAAATCAGATTTGGCCATTAGCCTCCGAGTCTGGCGCCGTCAAGTCAACGAAAACGTACTCGAAAGTGAGCACCACCCGGTCGCCTTTCGGGTCTTGCTTTCTGGGGATGTTTTTCTGGGGAGAGGACGTAAGCAGGAGTACTGTGGATGAGATGGGATCGATGTTAGACTCGATACCAGGGCTCGCCGGAGGCTTTTGATGATAATCGATCAAAGCTGACGGCGAAGCGTCAGGTCTGATCGACTCATCATCAAACCATCCCCCGGCGAATCCGACTGGTTTACGAGTCTAGATCGATGTAAGTAGAAGATACAGAGCAGCGAGGGTTGAAGCCGGCACCTGCACATACAAAGAGGATGGAGTGAAGGATGGAGAGAGCTTCGAGAGAAGACGAGACGAGATGGAGCGGTGCCAGACAGACCAAGAGATATTAGGCAGAATCCAAAAAAGAAAGAAAGAAAAATACAGAAACGGCATCAGCGGCGGGTTGTTTCGCATTTCTCCTTGGCTCCGAGGTTCGCTGAATTGGATTTCCCCGTCACTATGTCGAAGCAACTTGTTCCTTCGTTGCGTGCGTGCTCGATAGGAAGCCCAAAGGATTTCAAGTTTTTGATGCGTTTGTCGAAGAATGCATTGCATTGCTTCGAACAAAGCGGGGTTGAAGCCGACGCTGCAACCGAGGCGAGGACACGCATGAAGCCTGGTGTTCGCGTCTGAGGTGGAAGGTGCGATAACTTGACTAGAACAAGATGCAGTACTGGTAGGACTTATGTATATGGCGGTGTGCCTATAGGTAGATAGATAGATAGCTTCATTGCTTGAGAGAACAGTCGGGATTTTGCGTCCAAGCAAGAGTGGATCGATACAGAATAATCAAGTCGAGCTTGAAGCTTGAAGGCCAAAGCGACAGAAATCTAGCGCCAAGGGACGAAGTTGAGGATTGGGGTGATGTTGAAGAGAGCAGATTTGGGGCGAGAAATCCTGAAGGCCGTGAATAGGATAGCATCTCCGTAGAATCGATGGGGGTGTGAGGAAGCGGTGTAAGTGAGAATGGATCTGGCATTGGCAGCTCGTCGCGTGTCCGAGAAATAACAACTAAAACACATGCCTCGAGGGTCGAGAAGCCTCTGCTAACCTTCGTGGCAAGAGCAGCTCGAGGAAAAGCACTTTATACATCTACCAGCCAAAATAGAGCGAGTCTAAGATCAGATTCAAGGTTGTCCAGGAACCGATTCCAATGAGCTTTGGATGGAATTTTGATTGAAGCAGAGAGCCTTCTGGTTCGAAGGCGCGTCTTGGCGTCCGACCTCGAGTTACTTGAAGTCAGCCTCAAGCGGCAGTGGCTGCGGAGGCTGGAACCAAGCTCGAACCCAGGGAGATGGTCAGGAGCAAGTCCGGAGATGGCCGGAGACGAGTTGATCCGAGCTTGTGCATGTTTGCCAGCAGACTCAATCGGATTCGTTCTGCACAAACCGTTATCCACCCAGCAATTTTTGCATGTCCGTGATGGCCGGCCTTTCCTAATGCGGATGGATGTCGTACTAGCGTGTCGCATAATACAAGTACATAACACGTCCTCTCGCGTCGCTTCACACGCCGGAGTGCTTCAAAGACTAGTGATGAGGAAAAATAAAATAGCGAGGATGATGTAAAGAGCGCGGGGATCAGAGACGATGAGTGTTGAGAAAGAAAAAAACAATGACAGGAAGCAGGAAGTACGATTGACAGGAAGCAGAAAGGAGTACAGCAGTAATTAATGCTCGCGCACATTCCCCCATACCAACATAACACGTCCTCTCACGCCGACCTTCTTCACACACCGAAGTACTTCCACACTTCCTATGTCAGACACCGCGAACTCTCCGGAGAAGTATCAATGCTCGCGATGCTATCGGCGGAAGACCCTTGTGGAGTTCAAAACAAAACTGAATGGCGGACGCGCAAAGACCTGTCTAATGTGCCAACGTCAAGCACGCGAGGGCGCACGGAAGAGAAAAGCCGGTCCGACAATGACAAATCGAACGATGACGAACTCGGAGTTCTAGGACTCGAAGAGTTTCTCAATGTGCTCACCCAACAAGACGATAATCTCGAACTAGAGAAAAACGGGTGACAGGGAGGAACGGCGTCGAATTAAAAATACAATGGGCTACCAGATTTCCCTCGGGCCGTAAAATGGTTTGTAGTTCTTTTTTTTTTTGGTCGGCCGAAAGGTTGATTGGCGAAAGAAAAAGACCGGCATGAGGATCGAACTGAGTCTAGGCAGCAGCAGGGGAAGTCAAATTCGTGGAACGTTCAATACCGCTATCCTAAGTAACCTTATCACTCTTTAACCCGCGTTTGTATATACCATTTACCCTGGCCGATGCAAACAAATCAATACTTATTTGCTTCCTATTAAAATTGTTAGTACCGCTGAGCACAAGCATTGCGGGTGGGAGGGTTCTATTATGTTGTTCTAACAATCACCCCATTCTTTATCTCTGATATGTGTCTGTGCCGCCGTTGAACCACTGAACTTGGCGGGGCATGTCCAGATTGGGAAGGCCGAAGCGGCCATCACGGACATCACGGACATGCAAAAGTTGCTGTGTGGATTGCGTACATATCGTTCTGCACTGGTGACTGAACGAACGACTTGAAGGAACATGCTAATAGTCGATTTGCGCTAGGACCCTCATCAACGCCAAGTTAACCATCTTCGATCGCTGTGGCAACGCAAATCCTGTTTATCGGAAAGACGTATACATAAGGCTTCTGTGCGCCAATCTACTTACCGCGAATCGACCGTATGAAGCCCGTGTCGTGGCTCCCTGCGGGTGCTCCAAGCCGCTATTGAATCTTCGGGCGGCTATGGTACATTCGGGCGTTGCAGCAAGCCGTGCGTCTGCTTCGTATCTTTTGGCCTCTAAAGTACCTCCCTCTGCCTTGACCAGTACTCTGCCTTGGCCAGTACTCAGCGGACGCGTCCTAGCACGTACCTACTGCGTATTGTCGTGCCCCGGAGCTCGCGCATAGAACTAGCAACGCGCCAGAGCCGCTGTTCTTTCCTCCACGTCGATGCACGCGTAGCGTAGCTCGTGAGTACACCCGTCTACTCTACGCTTGGTATTTCCCGAGACTGGCACGCGGTATAGCTAGGCTATCCCTTCCCTTCTCTTTGGATCTTCGCCTTCAAGGCCTGTGCCACTTCAAGTGTATGTGTTTATTCCGGCGACTTGCTGCTGTATGTCCCCCTCCTTCTTCCCCTACCTACGATCGCTAACTCTTCGAAAGCGACTGGTCGCATTTCCGCAGAACCGGTCCCATGCGACATGTGCTCCTCTTCCACCACTGCAGTGCGCACGCGTCTGCACCCCGACCTTGTCTCCCTACGACGACGGCGTACCGCCGTACGACGCAGAAGGAACAGCACACGCGGCGCGCTCCTTCTAAGTTCGTTCCCTCACGTCTGGTCGATTGGGCGGTGAGGATGTCCTGATGTCGCGGGATGCAGGACGTGGGTGCGGAGTGTGGGGTGCGGGATGTGGGGTGCGGGATGTGGGGTGGGTGCGGGAAGAGTGTGGCCGCGAGCGCGTGACAATGGGGCACACCCGTTGCGTTGGAGATCTTGTTTTGGGTTTTGGTTCATGGGGCGCAAGGCGCGGGGTGTGGGCGCGGGCACGGGGTGCGGGGCAGGGCGGGGAGGACTACCCGTCCCGTTGCTCGTTCTGCCGCCGCCGGAGTGGTGCTTATGGGGCGCGGGGTGTGTGTAGGCAGTGGAGCAGAGCGGACAGTGCTACGTCTCGCGGGGCGCTCGGACATACATCTCACCGCGCCTTGCGGCTGACGCCCCCGTGGCAAGCATAACATCCCATCCATCCACGTCCCGGCGCGCACTGCCCGCCTCCGCTTCCCACGCGCTTCCCGGCATCTCGAGAGCATGAGCCCGAGCACGCACTGCTCGTCTCCGAGCGTGAGTTCCACACGCAGACGGAGAGGCAGCGTATGATGTCGGTATTGGAGCTTTTGGACGATATGTGCGAAGCACGGAACGAGTGGGGCGGAAGGCGGGGGGGAACGGTACGGAGCGCGGTGCGGTCTTGGCTTGGATGTGGGATGGAAGAGGGCGTGTCGCGCGTCTTGCGGCTCCTTTCCACCCCGACATGAGCGCACGATCCCGCCGGCGCCCGTGTCGACTAGCGCCTCCGGATGGGGATGGGCGAGGATAGCATTCTGAGGATGGGGAGGGGAGAGGGGAGAGGGGAGAGGGGGAGAGTAGGTGCAGCGCACGCGCGCTCGATGCCGTCCACATCCTTCTCCTTTTCTCCCCCTCCAGCCGCGAACTCCTGGATATCTACAGCCAAGCGAACGTCCGCGTTCCGCCTTTCACATGTACGGCGCTGTGTAAGGTCCGCATTCAGTCAGGCTGCGCGTCGACCACATCCCACTCTAGCACTGGCACCGGCACCGGCGCCGCAGCTGGGAGTGCACCCACCTGGCCTCAAACTCGATTGTCCTGATCGACACCGCTGGACTAGAACGCCCGCAGCGAGGTACGGGAGCGTGCGCCCACCGATCTCGGCCGGCAAGAGTCAGACGGGGGGCGCGCGCTGTTCAGCCGCAGATTCAGAAGATGTGCAGGACGGGCACGGACACGGTCGGCTGAGGAAAGCGGGGCGGGTCAGGCAGGATAGCACGAGCACGCCCATCCTCCCTCCCGGCGCGCGCGCGCGTGCTATTTGTCGGGGGCGGCACGACCGTCTCGCGGGGATGGGAAGAGGGGGAAGGTCGGGGAGAAGACGCGATGGGGCGCGAGGGTGTTACTGTGCAGGGTGTGCATGCAGAGTGGGGAGGTGTGGCGGATGGACGAGGGGAACGAGTCGTTGTCGGTTGCGCGGGCGGCGGGATGCGAGGTGTAGGGATGACAAGGAGGAAGCGGGGATGCGGGAGAGCGCGTCGAGGGATGTCGCCGCGGACCGCGCTGCGCACCGCATATTCCCGGGTGCAGTCTTGACGCTGGGGATGCGTCGCCGCGTCCTCCGAGCCCTGTACTATACCCTGTATGTCCCCGACCTGCCTCTTTTCCTCTCCGCGTAACTGTAGCTTTACTTGTTTTGCCCCAGAATGAGCATGAGCATGCTCTCCTCCTGACTCAGCTGACCGTGATATATATATACCGGCCAATCGCCGCCAACGTGCTATCTTGTCACTCACTATGTCCTTCCCCATTCCTATCTGGTTCCTCTTTGTCCTGTGGGCGGCTTACTTCTGCCTCGTGGCCCTTCCTAGGCGCCGCCGTGCCTCCAGGAGGCTTCCTCCTGGTCCACCACGCGAACATTTCATCGGGAATCTACGGCAGATGCCCACAGAGAAGGCTCCGCTTGTGTTCCACGAATGGGCGAGGAAATATGGTAACTATGCTGCTCCAATTCTTATATCCTCATTCAATGATTCGTGCTTAATTCCGATCCTAGGGGACATACTGTATCTTGAACTCCCCGGCCAATCGATAGTCGTACTCGATTCCCTCCAGGCCGCCGAGGACCTGCTGGACATGAGAAGCGCGATTTACAGCGACCGACCGAAATTCCGGTTATATGAGCTGTGGGTTCTCTGCGTACCTCCTCGTTTACCCATCGCTAAGACAAGCTCCTCACCAGATTCGGCTGGACGTCCTCGCTCACGGGTCTCCCGTATGGGAAAAAGCTCGCGAAACACCGGCAGATGCACCAGTCCTATCTGAGCCGCCAAAAGTGTGTCGATTATATGCCAATGCAGCTCCAAGAGGCTCGAGATCTCGTGAGAAATCTGGTGAGCTCGGAACCAGCGGGATATGAAACCTGTTTGAGCAGGTTTGTACTAGTACTCCATGTCTCCCGGTAATCGATTGATCTTTGTCTTCCATCTCTTGCAGATTCGCCACTGGAATAATCATACAGATCGTGTCAGGGCACAAGATCGAGTCGGACGATGATCCCTTCCTGCGTATTTCGAAGATGGCTCTGGAATCGCTCGTTCGTGCGGAGGGGACGCCCGGGGGGACTACGATCGATTTTTTCCCATTTCGTAAGTGGGAATGATGATGCTATCCTGTATTCGATCGCTGTGTTGCTCACTTCCGCGTTTTGAAGTGCAATACTTTCCACGCTGGTTCCCGGGCACGCATTACGCTACAGTTGCAAACCGCTGGCGGCCCACTGTAAGGGAGCTGTACAATTATTCCGTCCAGAGCGTAAAGGACAAGCGGGTACGAGGCAACGATAAAATCATATATACGTCTCACTGGTTCAGGGGTATCGTCGCAGGACTCAGGAGACGCAACCCCATCTTTCATCCTCAGCCAACTCAACGAAATGGAAACGTGTGACGGGGAGACGGAGGAAGATGAGGAGGATCTCAAAGGCACCGCCGGATCCATGTTTGCCGCGGGCGAGTCTACGGTGAGACGCGTACTTGGAATAATGCTCACCGTACACGGCAAGTAACCATAGCTTTGGCTTGCAGACATGGAGCGCACTGTCTGTATTCATTCTAGCAATGGTGCTCCACCCGGAATATCAGCTCAAGGCGCAGGAGGAGCTCGATAAGGTGATTGGGACCGCGCGGTTGCCCGAGTTCGCGGATCGCGAGAGCTTGCCGTACGTGGAGTGCGTGTACCAAGAAGTGTTCAGGTGCGTTGCTAGAGAATTACCATCATTAGGGTGAACTCATAACTGAATCCCCCCACAGATGGGCACCTGGTGTCCCTCTAGGTACTTGCCATGCCCAAATGTCAGATCATGCTTGATTTACGAGACCTAATTTTGACCAGGTGTGCCGCATCGGTGCATGGAGGATAACATTTATCGCGGAATGATGATCCCTGCCGGGTCCATCGTGTATGCCAATATCAAGTATGTGATTCCTGCATCACATTTACGGTGCTAGATATATGAAAAGAGGGATGTGTCTGGATGAAAACACTTACTGGAATCCAACCGCCTTCTCCCCCCAGCGATATCTGCCGAAACCCAATGGGAGAGGCGAGCCGTACTTTCCAGCCAAATTTGGATTCGGACAAAGGTATGTACGCGGGCGCCATTCACAAATCATATACATGTGTGCCGTCGCTGATGCGCGAATGGGTTCAGGATTTGCACGGGTCAATACCTCGCCGACAACAGCATCTGGATCGCCGTCGCAACCCTCCTAGCGGCGTGTACGATCACCAACGCGGTCGATGCGGACGGGAAGGTAATCGTCCCAGACGGCAGCATGAGCTACGGGCTCATGAGGTGCGTAGTATCATGCGCAACAAGGCTTCGCTCTATAACGTTCACACGGATGAAACAGCCACCCCAATGAATATCGGTGGTGTGGTGAAACCGCGGACTGCTCACATCGAACGGATGATGATGGATCGGGATGCGCTTTGATTTGGGGATTCGAGATGCCCGGCCAATTCGAATACTGTGCGTCTGATTTTTTTTGTTTTATTCGCGGACAGTAGAGAGGAGTGATTGTATCCAGTTGACGCCTACTAGCAAGTGCTTGCTCGTATTATCCGCCTGCGTAGGTGATAGGTGCTTCGCCATCTGACTGTCTGTCGCTCGCTTACCCGAAAATGTTGACCGTTTCCCGCTATAAAGTGCAACTCATTCCTTCGAAGACTCGGAAAATCTCGTTCAAAAATTTAGATTGAAGCAGTTTCCTAGTACATGTCACCATCCTGTATAAACAACCCGACCAAATTATGCATCCTTTTTTTCAATGATTGATTGCGCCGGTGGCGAATTTAGTTGCTCGGCTGGAACCTCAGGCAGACGCCCACGTTGGGATCCACCTGAAACTTGAAGGGCAACCTAGCCACATTCCCAGAGCCTCCCTACAATTTCCGTAGTGAGAAACGGAGTTTCGATGCTGATGGGCGGGTACCGATGGGCACTGCGCGGTGGCGACGACGGCAGCGAATACAACGAGTTGAGAGAACTAAAGGGGGGCACAAGTTATTGAATGGTAAAACATTATGGCAAAAATATGTCGCACCATTACAGTTAAGGTGGAAGGCGGAAGAGAATGTGGAAGTGCAGGAGCTGTAGAGTCGGTGAAGTGATTGACGGACTCTCAGGAGACTTCAGGTCATTTATACCGTGCGCCTCGTAAGGTGATCATATTGTGTTATTTTCAACATAGACCAATGGAACCCGCAACGTTTTCAGCTGACCTAAGCTCAACTCAATCCCAGGTAGCCTTAGACAGTGAAAGATTGCTGTACGGAGCCAAAAAGGGCGGTTTTGACCTTGGTTGAAATTCGCTCACATATCATGGACAGTTGTAATGTATCCGAAGACAACGGTTTCTCTGAACGAAAAAACAAAGCCAGAATATTGATAGAAGCTATAAATCCACGAGACTGGTGGAGTGTATACGACTCACCAAGTACCCTGTCCAACCCGGGCCAGACCACGCCCGGATGTTCAATTTCTCTGCTTGAACGAAGAAACTAGAAACCGTTTGTTAAGCAAATACCAGGGCCTTGTGTCCGCACTCTAAAGACTGGGGATTCTCGAGGTCAATCGCTCAGTCGCTTTTCGACTCCACAGTTCATTGAGCTTAACGATCCCAACGCCAGCATCTGTTCCATGTTCACCAACGGAAATTAGGGCTGCTCATATCCCAGCCGTCTTGTTGGTCAAAGGAAGCACAAAGTAGGCATTTTTTTAGTAAGAAGGTTCTCACTGAATGTATTGTTGGTCGGTCGCATTTGCGCGAGTACGGTATAAGAGGTGGCGGTCCGCGAGAGTTTAGTGACGATCAGTTCCAGTCGCTGCACCAGGAAAGTCTGCCTGCATCCCTACATCCTCCCTCAACAACGTCTCCAACTCTGCCGTCCATCCAAATCAGCGTTCTCCTCTTCTTTTCAAATATATAGCTAGGCACATGCCCGCCAACTTCCCAAAGAACTGCTCCCTCGACGCACTCAGCGTATGCTTCGCCATCCAGGCCTCAATGTCGGTCATGGCCTCGACGATCTGCGTCCGCACGCCGCGTTGCGGGTGCTCGGCGGCGATTCCGCTGAGGTGACGGATTAATATAGGACGGTAATGTGCGATGTTGGTGCGGAACGTTTGTATTCGCTGCGTCACGTCCGCTAGCGCTGCGGCCTCGGCTTCCATCCGCGCGATCTCGGCTTCCGAGTTCCGACGGGGGGTGCGGTTCCATGAGGAGTGAACGAGACCTATAAGAAAAAATCATGATCAATGCATTGACTTGGGCGGGAAGAGGTGTGGAGGTGAGGATACATGCAGCCATATGTTTCGCAATATCTCTCCGCCATCATGAGGAATGAGGAATAGGGGGTTTCAAAGTTAAAATTCGGGGCCCAACTTGAGCTCCAACTTGAGCTCCAACTTACGCTCCAACTTACGAAGTTGGAGATCAAGCTGGAACCCAAAAATTCAAGTTGGAGGTCAAGTTGGGCACAAGAGCTCAACTTGACATCCAACTTGAGGTCCAACTTGATGACCAACTTCGTCTCCAACTTCGGTTAATTCGGATCTCCCGCCTGCATCACCTCGGTTATGGTACGCGACGCCTCGACTTCCAAAGCTGTGCGTGCACGCGTCTGCTTAGGTGTTTCACAGACAACGGCCCCAACTTGGGCTTCCGACTCCGTAAGTTGGGGGTCAAGTTGAAGGTCAAGTTGGGCCTCAAGTTGGGCCCCGAATTTTAACTTTGAAACCCCCTAATGATAATTGAACCCGCTATCTATCAAGGAAAGTCATGCGACACACCTCTTCCGCACCCTTGCCCTAATGCATTGCCGCCGTAACCCTGCGATCTATTTTGGTGGAATTTCCAAACGCAGTCTCACGACGCCCGAATAATCGTCCATGTTACGGTGAAGTAGTCCGAACCCGAGAAGATTCAAGACGCCATAGATGAATTAAGCTTCGCCGGTCTGCCGTGTTTTCGATTGAACCACCGGTACTACTGAATGATTCACGAGCTGGCATATCAGGGTTTTCCACGGGCGAGGAATATGCATCGGTATGTTGTTCGTCCCCCATCGTTGGTGGCGGAGTCGTTACGCGCCGGCATGACAGCTTGCTGTAAGAAGGAAGGGCCCAAAATAAATACATCTGCGAAAATATAGCTTCCAAGCGCCGTAGAATTGCGATTTGGAAGCGAAGCGAGGATGGACAGTGGTGTGCGGCAATCCTATGCTACGCTTCGATCCTGGAAACAGCGACAGGGTGGGTTTGAGTTCGGGTTGGAAAATTCGAAGTTCGAAATAAGGTTCGCTGCATTCTGAGTAGGGCTTCCGCCCGTTGCCGTTGTCAAGGGTCAACGGCACCCGTCGAACGAGTGCCGTGCCCGTTCCGTCAGTGATTTTTTGTGCTCGCCGACGGCACGGTCACGGCACGCGTTCGACCCGGCGGTTTCACCCGTTGAAAAAACGGCCGCCACGGGTGTCGCAACGGGTCGACGGGTAGCACCAAACCACGCAAAATCTCACGAGAGCCCATAGTTGACGTTCCTTGCTCGGTGCCTGGTCAAATCTTGGCTCAGATAGGAGTGTCCGGAAAAAGCCGATTTTTTACCGCCGTTGATCTAATCACTCCACACTTTGCGATGTCCTATGGCCTTCCTGAGTGTCCAGTTCTTCACTGCCTGACTCCTTGTGGTTATCTGGTTCTCTGAAAGATGCTCAAATTTGCGCTCCCTCTACTAGATCTGTTGAAGTAGAGGCTCGATGCGCCATAAAGTCGGCATGCATGCGTTCGCGCATGCATGTGTAGACCTACCCTCTTAATCTGTACATCTCACCATCTCGTCCATCTCGACCGGTATTCTTTCCGCTCGGACTTTCGTCCGCTCTCTCCGTCGTTAGGCTTACTTATACTGTCGCTACGCACAAGCATACCTCAGTCGTTCACTTATCGTGCCCGTCTGAGGTATGATCTCTATTCTTTATTTATTCTTCTCTTACTTACTTCTGTCGTAGTATTACTTCTTACAGGTATATTAATACAGTCGTTCACTTATCGTGCCCATCTGAGTATTACTTCTTACAGGTTATGGGCCCCGTCGCCTAAACTTACTCTCGAATCTACTCAAGCACAGAACAACTCAAGATTGACAATTCCCCTGCAATATATTTGCTGCGAATATGACTTCGAATTCTACCGGCGTGCTGCTGCTCCCAGACGGGGAGAAGTTCGACGGCACTGGGTACAGTGGTTATAAAACCAAGATCAAGGCCCTCGCCAAAGCCCGTGGCTTGGGTGGCTATCTCGACGGCACGATTACCTGCCCTCCTGCACCTGCTGCCGGAGCGACCGCGCAGACCACCGCTTTGCCCCCCGACCCCACCAGCATCTACTCGTTGACGCCCTCGCTCGAAGAGTGGATGCATCGCGATGCGATCGCGACCGCGCTGCTCATCCTCAATGTCAAAAACCCCGTCGGTCTGGGCCTAAAGACCGATGGAACTGCCGCCGAAGCCATGCAGTCGCTGGAGGATAACCACAACAAAGTCACCGACATGGGGTTGGTCAATGCTCTCCGCGACTTGCATAACGCGTACCTGGTCCCTGGTACTCCCATGCCTGAGCACGTCTCTCGCCTTCGAAATCTTTGGCAGGTTGCGAATGATATGGGGGCAAAGATTGAGGACAGTGGATTCCGCTCCATCTTCATCTCTCTGCTCGGCGAGGAGTGGGACAATGTTGTGCCCGTCTTGTTCACTTTCCCGATGTCTGCCGAGGTCATCAGCTTCGTGACGATGCACACCGAGCGCCTCACCAACCGTGTGGCCTCGTCTTCGGCCAATCCTACTCAGGCCCTCGCTGCAAACACCTACAATGACCGCGATGCTCGTCGCGCGGCGCGCAAGGACCTTGTGTGCGCCAACGCGAACTGCGGAGCTCCGGGACGGCGCGGCCACACCATTGCGGATTGCTTCTGGCCTGGTGGTGGTAAAGAGGGCCAGTGGCCAGCGTGGTGGAAGGGGAAGCGGCCCGCGCGTGCGGTCGCGAACACAGTCGAGACATTCACGTTCGCCGCATGGACCCTGCCCGAGGCCGTGGTCAACGTCTACGACGGAACCGGCATCCAGGCGGTCGTCCGAGTTCGAGTTCGTCGACGAGACATTCGAGGAGCCCTATGCCGAGGCCCATGGCGTTGAGCAGGTTGCTGTCGAAGCTTTCTTGCAGGCAGGGCAGCCCTACCCCGGAGACGACAGTGTACAGGCAGAGCAGCGGTTCCTGGTGTACCAGATATCCGACAGTGAGCACATCGTCATGGATAACATGCTTGACGAGGACATACCTCTCCCAACGCGTTGTGTCCGTGACCCCGAGTTCGATGTGATCGCGTGGTATGCTGCGCATCGCCGCCGTGTGCTGGGGCTCCCAGAGGATCACGACGACGACGACGACGACTCGCACTCCGACACCACGGATGAGTCCGATGACGACAACGACAGCCCCGGTCCCGCGGTCAAAGTATTTGTCATGGACGTGACGCCACAGAAGAGTCTTGTCGTGGTCGACTCAGGTGCAACGGAGCACTGCTTCGCGAGGCGCGAGGACTTCGCGGAATACATCCCGGTGTCGCGCGAGGGAACTGCAGCTGAAGGATCAAAGTTCCAGATCCTCGCGACGGGTGTGGTGCGCAAGCAGTTCACGTACCAGGGGCAGACAAAGGAAATCACTTTCGACGCTATTCATACCCCCGATATCACCACCAATCTCCTCTCGCTTTCGAAACTCGACTCCAAAGGTTTTTCCGTCCAGTTTGGACATGGAAAGGCGGTCTTCAGGAAGCCCGACGGCGCGCCCTTCATGGAAGCAGTGCTGTTGAATGGAATGTATGTCTTGGAGTTCAATGAAGTCGCAGGGACGGCGGCGTGGGTGGCGAAGTCGAGAGATGTCCCGGTGACGAAAGGGACGTGGCACCGCCGGCTCGGTCACATCGGCGCTTCGGGTCTGGACGCATTGGTATCGGGGAAGCACGTCAACGGCCTCCATGTGCGCGAGGGCGGCATGGATGGCTTATGTGAAGACTGCATCTCTGGTAAGCATGCGCGTCGACCGTTCGATGGGGTGCATGAGCCGGAGGAGGAGGTGGGAGAATGCACGTACATGGATTTGTGGGGGCCCGGGCAGGTGATTGGCGTCGGCGGCGCGCGATATTTAATGCACCTCGTCGAAGGCCACTGTGGAGCACCATGGGTATTTTTCCTTCCCCACAAAACCGTGGCAAATACCTTGGAAAAGTTCAAGTTGTACGTTGCGGAGGTGGAGAGGCAGACAGGGAAGAAGATTAAGCGAGTGCGGGTGGATGGTGGAGGCGAGTGGATGAACGAGTTGTGGGACGAGTTTTGTGGCGACGCGGGAATAATTGTCGAAGTTACGACACCGCATTCGTCGTCGCAGAACGGAGTGGGGGAGCGCGGGATCAGCCTTCAGGACGATGGTCGAGTTTGGGCGGTGCTTGCTGGCGGATTCGGGTTTCACGAAAAGTATGTGGCCGCTGGCGTTCGAGGTGTCGGCGTACTTGCAGTGGTTTCACCCAAAGCGCCGCGCTGGCGGCAAGGACGCCGTGGGAGATGTATTATGGAAGCAAGCCTGACATCTCTCACCTTCGCGTTTTCGGTGCGGTCGCATACGCCAAGATCGTACCCATTGAAGCCGCGGGGGGCAAGCTCAACCCTCGTTCCGTCAAGGCCCGACTTGTTGGTTTCAACAAGACCGCTGGTTACAAGCTCTGGAACCCCGCAACTCGAACTTTCTTCAACTCGCGCGACGTGATTTTCGAAGAAGGATTGGGACACCGTTCGCTTTCTCCAGCAGGGGGAGATGTGGAGATAGCTGGAGACGAATCACACGTTTTAATTCCTGCAGTTGCGCCTGAAACTGACGAGAATCACTCGGAATCCATTCCCGCTGCAGAAAATTCTGTCGCACCTCATGCACCTCTCCCTGCACCGGCCCCTGCTCCCCCTCGCCGTTCGACTCGCGCCGCTGCCCCCACCAAGGCAATCCTTGACGCCCGTGAAACCGATGCTGTCGCAGATGCAGCTAAGGCTGCCGGACTCGATTGGGCCACAAAGCGCAAGACTCCGAATATGGCCGCGCGTACCTGGGCAGCTGCTGCCTTTACTATTTCGACTTCTACTGTCCCCAAGAATTTCCGCAAGGCTATGGAGCATCCGGAGATTTGGACGGGGCCGATGGAGAAGGAGTACGGGTCCCTCATCGGTCGGGAGGTTTGGGTTCTTGTGGATCCTCCTCCCGGCGCGAATGTCATTGACTGCAAGTGGGTTTATGCAGTCAAATACGACATTGAGGGCGCGATCATCAAGTGGAAGGCGCGCCTCGTTGCGAAGGGTTTCCAGCAGCTCCCCGGTGTGGATTTCTTCGAGACATACGCCGGTGTGGTGCGGTACGAGTCCCTCCGCATGTTGTGGGCTATCTGCGTCAACGAGCCGGGCTGGGTTATGTGGGCGATGGATGTCGTCAGCGCATACCTCAATAGCGAGATGAAGGAGGGTCGTATACATGCGCCAGCCCGAGGGTTTTGTGGTGCGCGGCGAGGAAAGCAAGGTCTGCCTGATGAAACGGTCGCTCTACGGTATGATGCAGTCCGGCCGTAATTGGGCTGAGCATCTCGAGTCGTCTCTCGCTGCGTTGGACTGGGTTCGATCGCACGCTGACCCCTCCATTCGTATCAGATCCTCCGACGCCGGCGTTTCCATTATTGGTGTTTATACAGACGACCTCGATGGCATTTCTTCGACTCCCGCTGCTGCCGCTGAAGCCCAGGCTGGGATCAAGTCCGTATACGAAATGACCGACGTCCCCCCGCACCTCTACCTCGCTCTGCATGACCATCGAGTACGACGCGGACGCCGGGACCATCTCCATCTCCTCGCGTCCATACCTCGAGCGTGTTCTCGCCCGCTACGGCATGTCGGACTGTAATCCCAAGTCCACACCTCTCGCCGTTGGTGTCGAGCTCACCGCTGCGCAAAGCCCATCCAGCCCCGAGGACCACGCGTTTATGGCCGACAAACCCTATCGTGAAGCCGTTGGATCTGTGCAGCACGCCGCTAATACAACTCGTCCCGATATCGCCTATTCAGTTAACCGCCTCGCCGCTTTCCTCCAGAACCCCGGGCCCGCGCACTGGAAGTCCCTCCAGCATCTACTCGCGTATCTCAATGGCACCCTTGACTACAAAATCACATACCGTCGTGGCGCGGGGAGCGGCATTCGTCCTCTCGGCTGGGTTGACGCGGATTACGCCGCGGACTTAGACACCCGCCGCTCGACATCTGGAGAGGTATTCATGATGTCGGGTGGGCCGGTCTCTTGGTCGTCAAAGAAGCAGGCGACAGTGGCGCTTTCCACGACCGAATCGGAGTACGTGGCGCTGACGCGCAGCTCGAAGCAAGCTATGTGGATGTATAGCTTCCTCGATGAGCTGCGCATGCCCCAAGGACGCCCGGCTCTCCTCTATGGCGATAATATGGAAGCCGCTGCGCTTGCCCGCGATGCGAAAGGCCACGCGCGCGTCAAGCATATCGACATTCACGAACATTATATTCGCGAGCGCGTTGCCGCCGGGGACATCGAGATTCAGCACGTCCCGTCTGCTGAAAATCTCGCGGACATTTTCACCAAGGTCCTTCCCCGCGATGGCCATCTGGCTATTGTTCGCGCGCTGGGCTTGACGGAGTAGGGGAGCGGATGGGAGCGGAGCGGAGATGCTTGACTCGAGGGGGAGTTTCCTTTCTCCCTCGATTACGGTCACTTTTATTATATCTTTCTCTTACTTTACTGATACTTTACGGCTCGTTCTCGCCAGGGGGAGTGTTGAAGTAGAGGCTCGATGCACCATAAAGTCGGCATGCATGCGTTCGCGCATGCATGTGTAGACCTACCCTCTTAATCTGTACATCTCACCATCTCGTCCATCTCGACCGGTATTCTTTCCGCTCGGACTTTCGTCCGCTCTCTCCGTCGTTAGGCTTACTTATACTGTCGCTACGCACAAGCATACCTCAGTCGTTCACTTATCGTGCCCGTCTGAGGTATGATCTCTATTCTTTATTTATTCTTCTCTTACTTACTTCTGTCGTAGTATTACTTCTTACAGGTATATTAATACAGTCGTTCACTTATCGTGCCCGTCTGAGTATTACTTCTTACAAGATCTGCAAATTTCTGTCTGCATTTCTCAAGGCTCTACAATTAATATTGTTTGTGATCGCCGCCTGAAATTACTGATTTTGTGCCTCAAACTGGCCTCGACCCTGAGCAATCTCACCTGTCTAACTGCACCATTACCGCGCCATTACCGCCTCACTGTCGGCTACTGCCCCAACGAAGCTCATTGGTCGCGCCCATGCATTTCTTTGGGGCATTATCCCCCCCGTGCGGAGCAACTTAAGACGCCGTGCGCATCGCTCGAGCTCAGGGTGCTTGCGAAATATGTAGTCGATTCACAATGCCGACCCAAATCGCTGTCGAAGTTCGTCAATGGCCATGTTTGGAGATCGGCGGTCAATCATTCGTGACCTCCCGCAAATCTGCGACCAGACAAAGGAGTTTTACGGCGCGGCCAACGTCTTATGCGTCCTTGGAATTTAGCCGCGGCAATGCGTGGATACTCTCATTGGACCAGTCATGGCCGGACAATCGCTCCAGCCATTGCGCGAGAAGAGCCTTGTTAATTACGACAGTGTTGACAAGGATTCCTTCCTTCGAGTATAATAAAGTGCAGAGACCTGATAAAAATGTCAGAAGCCGGCAAACAAGGAGGAACGGAAGGTTACACACGCTTGAATAAATGCTTGTAGTTGAAATCCATGGCTAATCCGCCGTCACCAGTATATAAATTAAGTCCCAAAAGCTCTGACAGAAATTTGTAGATGGGGTCGTCCGGGCCGAGCTTTTTGTGCATGCAAATAAGATAAAGGGCCGCCCGTTGAGTCCCATCGCCGTCAGAGGCAATAGACAAGAGGAGGACATGCATGGACTCGCCATATGGCGAGATTTTCCAAGCCTGAATTAGCTTCTGTAGAAGCTGCGCTGCGGACTGCCACGATACCTTCTTGCATGTTGGCATTAAAAGGACGGGCTTTGCACCGTAGTCGGTTTCTGCATGGGGACAATGCCGCCACACTAAGCTCCTTCCCAACGAGAACCCGACCGTTTTGCGAACAGATTCAAGGTCAGTCCCCATCTTGAATGTCTCCAGCGCGGAAACGGCGGTGTTCGCATAAGCCAGCGATTTCGTCAGTTTCATCCAAGTAGCAGAGCCGCCCGTCACCGGCGATCTCGTCTTGTGAAAGGGTAATCCCGACGCGCTTATGTTCGCCGATTTCGATATCATTCTTGAACAACATCTCGATGTTTTCGAGAATGGCGGACATAGTAACATTGCCCATAGTGATTCGAAGAGAGTGCTGCCGGCGGCGATGGTATGCCGACTAGGGAGCATGATTGGAGCTTTATTCAGAGCATAAAGAGCCCCGCCGCCGCCTAACTCGTAAATTGAAATCGCGAGGGTCTTTGTCGAAGTCAGTACAATTGCGTGGGTGGTATTTTCCCCTTACCGCCAACATGATCATGTCAGAAGTCTTGGAAATGCTCCAGCCTTCTAAGTTCTTTGGCAGAATTGGAAAGAAGACGCGAGAGGCCGGGGACGTCGCTAGTGGAAACAATATCAAAAATCGCTTGTAGCTGGCAACCTTTTTCCGAGTGCGGATCAGAGATTTTACACAATCAGCTCGCTACGAAAGGGTAAAATGAATGGTTTGATTAAAGTTCTCGTTAAAATGTTACCTTTGTCTGGTCGCTTTTCAGCTGCTTGTGCATAGAAGCAAGCCTTTCCGCTAATTTATCGTCTGAGGCGGGCGCAGGACTTTTTCTCAGCACTCTGCTTTGCCTATTCCCGTACGACGGTCCGAGGCCGAGGCATAATACACAACTCCCATTAGGAACTGATACCACCCCGTGACAGCGCTTGGCGCGAACACGAATAATTTATGCCACAGCGTCGACAAGGAGAATGCTGTAGCCAGGGTTATGACGCGAATCCGGACCGTGGATGGTGAATGGGTATGAATCAAAAATATAGCCGAGATTGTTCCAAGAGAATTGCGAGCCAGGACACGGATAGGTGCACCCCTGTATGGAGTGGTATGTATACGAAAGGGATGGATTATTCCCAGAAGGAGGATTATTTACACCTGCCCAAACGTGAGCTTTAGTCGCAGTGTGGTAGGGGGTTCTGGGCGGTGGCCGGTTGTGTTGTGTTTGGCAGGTGCTTCGGGGAACAGCCACGTCGTAGACAGGAGTGTGTGTTCTCAGCTTTCCCATACACACGCGTTCCCAAGCATTCCGTGGGACCACCCCAGCAGTAACAAAAGAGATTAACGCACTGTCGGTCGGCATTTTGGGCTTCTCTGATGCGATATCATGGGTGACGGCCCGAAATCGTAGGCATGGTTGATCCAGTTCAAGCAGTTTGAGCATTGGACCTCTCTCGTCCCTTCCCCAGCATTCCCCCTTTCAAGAAGTCGCCAGTGATTGACGTGACTGTCGCGCGACGCGTCCCAAGGTGTACTTATCCGCAATATGTGCATTATGTACCGGTGGTGAATGTACGGTATGTACAGGATCAATCCTCCATACTGACTGCAGAGTTGACGCGTTAAAAATGCGAGACGAACGGTGTTATACGACGCGTATGGAACGCGTCGGTGGGCAGCGAGACGCGCTGATGTGACATGCCGTTGATCGCCGGCCCCAGACAAGCACTTTCCTTTTCTGGGGGGGTGGGTCGTGGGAACGCTTGCTAAGATCCGGAGATCGCGCACCCAGGCGCACCCCTTGTTTGAGGAGAGCTCCTGCCAACTGGAGGGTCCCTTCTGGCGTGATGGTGACACAGCGTCTGATCGGTTGGTATCTAGGGGCAGGTCAGGTGCACCGGTTGGCGAGCACTCTCTGCTGTCACGACGTCGCTTTGATTTTTGCCCTCCCGGGTATGACGCGATTGGGTTGCGCCGTGCAAGTCTGGACGCGGAAATTATTAAGGCTCTGATGTCTGTGAAGGCGAGGTTGTGGTTAACGAGGAGGGCCTTCCGAGTCATAGGCATTGACCTTCGGCGACTGAATTTGACTATAAGTTAACCCCACGAGGAGCGAAAATCCTAGGTCATGGCACCGGGTTCGGTCTACTTCGTGACGTTCTAGCCGATTTTCTGGGAGAAAAATGTCGAAGCAGATGTCATCTTGCCGGATCGAAAGAGAAACGCGCGAAATCGAGGACAAAAACTTGGACTTTTAGGGCAGTGGCAGCCGAAAATTACCGCTTTGGATGCTGACATGATTATCGGCTAGTTCGGACGCGGACAAAAACGACCTCAATGGGGCAAAATCAGCGCGGACATTGGTTGGCTGTTTCAGAAAAATTTTGACTTAGCTACCTCCCGCTCCATGACGGACAACTGAACCGTACCGTAACAAAATTACGGCCTAATTGTTACCGCCGTGGCCATATTACAGGCGGGTGGAAGCATTACTCAAAAGGTGCCTCACCTCTTCTCCTCTTCTGAAGCCTGCTGAAAACATGTCGGCCCAGAATCCCACCCCCGAACCACGATTGCGGGCCACGATGAGCAATACGCATCGGACAGCCTTGAAAAGAAGCAAGATGGTGTTGCAGCCGATGCTGGCGATGAGCCCCAGTACGCGACAGGCTTGCGGTTGGCCGCCATTATGTGCACAATCTTTTTGTGCACTCTCCTCACAGCCTTGGATATTGTCAGTGCTTGATCACCTAGTAGATCTTTCTAATAGGTCTGTTCACAGGGCATCGTCGCCACGGCAATCCCTAGTATCACAGACGATTTCCGGCGCCTCGATGATGTCGGATGGTATGGAAGCGCCTGTTTCCTCCTCATCGGCACTTCCTCGCCGATGTGGGGCAAGCTGTACAAATACTTTTCGGCCAGGCTCGTTTATCTTGTCGCTGTCGCATTGTTCTTGATTGGGAGCATTGTGGCCGCAGTTGCACCAAATAGCGCCGCCTTGATCGTCGCCCGAGCCATTCAGGGCTTGGGATGTTCCGGCACTCTCGGCGGCTCCCTTCTCATGATCATTTACGTCACAGAGCCCAAGATACGCCCCATGCTGATCGGCCTCTGGATGGCCGTCTTCATGTTCTCGACCATTGTCGGCCCTGTGATTGGTGGCGCCTTTACAAGCGAGGTTACTTGGCGTTGGTGTTTTTGGATCAACCTGCCGGTCGGAGGTCTCGTTGTCATCCTGCTGTTGCTCTTTTTCCACGTGCCGAAGCATATCACGTCCGTCCCGGCGACGCGGAAAGAGATTCTACTGCAGCTTGATCTCCCGGGATTCAGCCTGCTGCTCGCTTCGCTCGTTTGCTTCACGTTGGCTCTGCAATGGGGCGGCCAGACTAAACCATGGAATGACGGCTCTGTTATCGCCACCTTGGTCATGTGGGTTGTCTTGACCATTGCTTTCTTCATCGTCGAGTGGCTTCAGGGCGCTTACGCCATGGTACCCTTGAGTCTGTTGAAACCACGCATAGCATGGGCCAACGCCTTGTACGGTTACATGTGAGTAGTCATTCGTTGTGTCTCGAACGCAGCTAACCACCGGTCCTTCGTGAAGCACCAATCTCGCCGACTTCCAGATCATGTTTTATCTCCCCATCTACTTCCAGTCCATCCACGGCCAGTCCGCTATTACGAGCGGCGTCAACAATCTCCCGTTTTTAGCCATGTTTGCTACGGGGGCCATGTTCAGTGGTTTCCTCGTTGGGAAAACGCGCCTCCTGCAGCCCTACGAGCTGATCAGTGGGTTACTGGCCACGGCTGGTGCGGCCCTGCTATATACTTTGGACGTACACTCTTCCAAAGCTCGGTACATCGGCTCTCAAGTTCTTGTCGGGTTCGGCATCGGTCTCGGCAACCAGATTCCGATGACGGCGCTCCAGAGTTTCTCCAGGCCTGAAGACGTGGCATCAACCACTGGTATCATGCTCAGTAAGTACAGAGGAACCCATCTTCATACATCTGTTGTTTCGGCTAACCCTGGGACCAGTGTGCAATTCCATTAGTGGTGCCTACTTCGTTACGGCGGCGCAATCCATCTTCGCCAACCGACTGCTGCAGACACTTGCTAGCACTGCCCCCAATATTGACGCGGCCAGGGTCCTGGCCACTGGAGCATCTGAGATTCAGCGTGTCTTCAGCGGTGAAGAGCTGGCCGCTGTGCTCAATGCTTACATGGTTGGAATCAAAGATGTTTTCGCTTTTTCTCTGGCCGGTGCAGCATTCACTGTCGTCGTGGCCCTTGTGATCCCTTTCAAGAAGCTGCCTGCTCATGACAAAACGAAGACGGAGACGGAGTAGACATTCCTGTTGGCAGCAATAGAAGACGAGGGCGAGGATAGAAGAGAGGAACGAATATTATGCAAAGTAACGACGAGCTTTTACACTACAGAATAATATCTAGAATATAACACGTTAATGAGTGCTTACTAAGTGGTGCCTCGGGCTTAGTGATTGGTATATTCTCCAACAATTCCGTCAAAACGGCGGCGATGAAGGACATCCGTACAGATTATGTATGTACCACAGCTACCTGTTTGAATTTGAGTCCACACTTGGTCAACCGTGTTTCCTGACGCGACCTCGATCCTCCGCATGGTTTGCATAAATATCTGCCCACGCCGCCCGAAAATGGAAGCGCCTATAAATCCGAGTATACATTGCATTTCAGGGCCAGGTCGGCAGACCTTGACGACCGTTGTCGACCTTAGCCGGCACCCGCCCACGCTTCGAATTCCTGAAAATGGAAGCGCCTATAAATCTGAATTCTATGCGCTGCATTTCAGGGTCAGGACGCCAAAGGTCGTCAAAGTGTGCCGATCTGGCCCTGAAATGCAATAACAGCTTCGTCTCTTTTGTTCATCAACCAATCGTCTCTGAGGCTTCCCCAGACATTCTCATATGGAGCTTTACCCTGCGAGTTTGTGGATGCATGGCCCCCATATTCGCCTCCACATTCGAAGCTGAAACCTTTCGTGATTACTGAACGTTCTCGATTTTCTATATGATGATGTCGCGTTGCTCAAGAGCAGCCAGGTCTGCAATAGGGCTGCCCACCGTCCCCGTCTTTACGGGTGTGACGGATGCCACCGACGGTCGCTCGATGAATTTTACGGGACGAGTGCAGTACGGCTCTTTTGCCGGCCGTCCCGTCAACGGGCAGCCGTCGACGGCCGTCTACGGTTTAGACGTGAATTTCACGCCTTGTTCTAATAAATTCAAGTCAGTCACTCGACATATCGTTGCACAGAAATGTGGCCACACTGGTCGGCATGTGCACCACAACATACCTTCGGAACAGTCTGCGCAATTGATGTTCGGTTGCGGCAACTCGCGTGAACCTGAACAGTACTGCGTGGTTCAATTGATCTGGTTCGCACCAATCAGCAAAATGAAATTGGATGGGGGACGTCTCTGAGCACTTACAGTAAGCTCTAGTGCAGAAGATACGCAGGATTAGAACCTGTAGTTGCCCCATCTCAGGTACGTCAAATGACGGCTGACGGCCGTCTTTTCGTCACCTTCGTAGATTGACAGCCGTCCTCGTTGATCCATTCTCTCAGATGAATCCAAAATCATGCAAATCGGATAAGACATGAGGGACCAAGCTGGGGCGACAATCCGTTGAAGCAAAATATTAGTGGGATACTCTAGAACTTTCGGAATTACCCGCTTTCCAATACCGCTAAGACCAAGTTAAATCCATTGAGAATTAAGAGAGAAATGGCCCCGGCAATCGTGAACCGCGAGCGAAGTTTCAAGTCTTAGCGTAAATTTGTGCTGGCTTTCACCTTCCCTCGGAATCCCCCGGTGCATGTCGTTCGACTCATATATACGTATATCTCACTAATCCGCAAAAGTACTTCCTAAAATTTCCATTCCATACATCATTGGATTCGAACTGTACTCTAGAGCTATCCCCCAAGGGCTTCTTACTTCCTTCAATTTTTATCGTGTCAAGCTGAAGAACCCTTTCACATACATAATCGATATGTTCTTTGTGACGCAGGAACGGTGATCCCGCTCCTGATCACAGGTGCACAGCATATCTTTCCGCCCGATACGAGCCGATACGAGAGTTAAGTATATGGGAAATTTTTGGACAGCATTGACACCCTGTCGTCTGTCTGTACACTGAACCAATTGCGCACTATTCTTTCCCATTGCTGATCGAGAATCAAGAATCGACCCCGTTTCCTGCAATTCCAAGCTTAATCGACACTTTCCCAAGGCAGCGTCTGAGGGTCCAAAGTTTACGTTTAGCTTATCGCCACTCACCCTACACCAGCTAAATCGCTCTCATGCGCCTTCGACTTCGCTTCCTTGACGTATTTGCGGGGTTGGACTTGGTTTACAACAAACTTGCGCGACTGTTCAGCGCCTCAGTGTCGACGATGCTTGCCTATTCCTGCACTCGAATGAATATCCTGACCGTGCTTCGACCCGAGTGTCCTCGAAATTGCTACACCCAATATTTATACATTCTCTGGACATTATGAATGATTCGTCTGTTAACTGGGTGACAATGGGTGTTGAATTTTCTTTCGCAGCCCAGCATTCATGGGTGAATGACTATGCAAAGGGTGGAGCGCTATACTATACTCGTATCCTTGGATGTCTGGAGCAGTGAACATTCGGCCACCGAGCTGCCTGTTGAATTGACACTGACGAACGAATATGTGGCGCCAGGCTTGTGTATATAAACTCGAAAAGATGTGAGCAGACCTCACTCATCACTCAGAGTAACTCGTGCAGCACGACATGAGGAGATGCACGAGGATGAGTTGGATATTACGCAGCAGTAACGACGACCCTGGACGTCGGAAACTCCTTGAGCTCCTTGGTGACGATCCCGACAACGTGGAACGTTGCTGACGTTCTGGTACGCGTCGAGGAAGCCGCGATGGATGTGTACCAGCTCGACGATGCCGTGCGACTCGAACGGGACGAGGAGGAACTTGGCGCCTGTTGTTCGTTCGTTCAGTTAAGTGATGTCGTTCGTTCATTCGTTTCATTAGTGATAAGAGTAAGTGGACGAAGGGCCAGGCCGGGGAAGGAGTAGAGAGGAAAAACTGGAGCTTGAACCCACGTACCCGTGTCCGTGTCCTTGAGGCTGAACCTCCGGACTCCCGCGGAGGACAACGACGATCTCGAGCCGCGCGGGGTCCCGCGCGATGAAGCCCTGCGTGTGGCCGATTTCGAACCACACACGGCGGTTAGCATTATACTCCGAGTCGTCACACGAATAGGACAGCAGAGGATCCTAGAGGGCAAAATGCCAGACGAAACAAGACGCATCCACTGCAAAAAAATAAAAAATAAAAAAAAGTCCTGAGTTGAAATGTGCAGCCAGCTCCCCGCGCAAAAAGTATGCTACATATATCTTGAGAGCAATTTCGGGAAGAAAATTGGTCAGGTCCCTCGGCCCTCCGATGTCAACTTGGTCAACTCGAAAAGAAGGGTGTGAGCTTGGTGATGAAATGAGTTGCACATTGGCATACACATGTAATGCGCAACATCGAGGTTCGCGCGCGTCTTGTGAGCTTTTCGGGAGGCGTCGGCGAAAAAACTGAGGGACGTAGCTAGATATTAGTCGTTGGTTCGCGGTCGAAATAAAATGCCCGGACCCCCCTTTCGGCGGGGTGAACTGAGCACTGTCTGTAATTTGTCGCATCGAGGCCGACTTGCAGCACGTCGATCATGCATGCATCGAGAACCCGAAGAGAAGAGGCGTGGATGTCATTCTAGAAAGTGCCAGGGGCGAATATTAATTCGGCTTAATGCAGACTCCGCCCACGAGCTCGCGTCGCGAGTTTGGTCGCAGAAAGCTGCCGCACCTCAGCAAGGGACGGAAATGTGGGGCCGGGCGAAACTGCGACACCGGAAACTGCAAGAGCTGTACGAGTAGAGAGTAAGTATCCTTGGCTGTGAGCTGGAGAATCAATCACGAAGCTTTGCACGCGCGTCGAATCCGCCTAACCCAAGTGGCAACCGCGAACGAAGAGCATTGAATGCATGCGTTTAGGTTCACTTCTGAGGTCTCTCTTCGCTGTTCAACGCATTCCAAAGTAGTGTTGAGTTCAGAGTCATCTAGACCAGGCTCTCCGACCGTATTTGATTCTATTCTTGACGCGGAGAAGTGAGTTCAATGTGTGTAGGATGCGGAGGATGATATAGACGACTTACCGCCGTAGCTGACCAGGGCCTCGCCGCAGTCGTATCCTACGAGATAGCCCGTTACGTCGGATATAGATGCAGTTGTGATGGTGTCCTCTTTGAACGTGGCGGGCCCGGGGCCGAAAGAAGGAAGTTGCGATGTGGTTTGAACTCCAATGGCAATGCGATGCGTTTCCGAGTCGAGTATGCTTCGTGGAAGGAAGGACGGAGGGCAAGTGATTGGGTGAGTGAGCAGGTAATCGAAAAGAAAGCGAAAGTCGGTGCAAGACGTATCCGTACTATCCTTTCATCATCAACTACAATTATATCGCGTTCGCGAAGACAACCGCGACACGAATCCGGATAATCGGCGGGGTGAAGGTACGGTCTTGGCCGGTCGGCGGAGGACCTCGACACGAGACTAAACGCGTCGGGCTGTGCTCGAGATCGAGGGCGGGCAATATTGTACATCCATTCACCATGATCGAAACAATCCAAGTTTTCGTATTATCGTCAACAAACCGAAAACTTCAGTGCACCTGTAAGTACGTGGTCCGTGGGCGGTCTTCATCTCCATCGTCACCATCGTTCGGCGTAGGAACGGGCATAGCGATAAGCGCCGCGAGCGTCAGCGGGGCCGCGGCGGATGGGAGCGGATGGCCGCCGAAGTTGGGGTCAAGCTCGTGTTTGGGCGTGGGCAGGGGAGGCGCGACGAGTGGTTCGTGTTGGTGTTCGTGCGCGGACAGAGGCTGTATCGCATCCAAACGAATCGGAGTTCATACGCAGGACGAAAGGGCTGCACGCACCATGACCTCGTCGTGACCTCCCTAGCCGTACCCCCGTCCAAATAATGACGATGGAGAGGGCGGCGATGACGGTGTAGCCTGCGTCACGGTGGTGAGTAAAAGTTACACGGTAGAATGCAAAGGAGGAAGGGAAGGATAGATAAGGGAGTGTGGTAGTAGGACGTCGTTGAAGATGGTTTGGCTACCGCTCGACATGACTCAAGCTCCGAGTGACTAGTCGCGTCCGGAGAGCACTGAGCGCAGGCGCGCGCGTCAGCCAGGCCTCCCAGCGAATGTCGTCAGACTAGCGCAAGTGTTCACTAGGGTGTTAATTCAAGTTCGCACGATAGTCGAGTGCAGGACGATCGAGTCCGTTGCCAAATAGGCACAAGCTCGGATCAAGCCTCCTCCGGCCATCTCCGGACATCACATACTGCTCCATTTCGTTCTCGCGTGTACTGTATCATTGACCAAATGTTCAGGTGACAGGTGACAGGGGGTCGTGAACTGAACAAATTTGACCTTGGTGATGGTGACATCGCGATTTTAGGACTCAAAATGAGTAAAAAATGCAAAAATTTTGAGTCCGGCAAATGCCGGACTTCCATTTATGGTAATTTTCTCGTGATTGCCGAGAAATGAACACTGAGTCCAGTGAACATTTATGGTGACAGGTGACATCCTGTGAACATTTGGTTGAAATGATACAGTAGGTTAAATAGAAACATCTTCGAACTTGTTGGAACGCGTTAAAAGAAAAATACTTATAGTCTGTATTCACAGCGGACTCGTTCTCCGTACTTGCTAAAAAATGTACAACTCTCTCCGAACACAGTAGTAAGTACTCGATCGTGGGATTTCGATTCTGAACTGGTTTCGCGGTGTGACATAGGACGCGACGACGACTATGAGTCTGATGGTGTATTCAAGCACAAAACAGACAAATTTTTGACAGAGATTGGAACTTTGCAGCTTACGATGGATGCAAAGACAGACGATGGGAAACAGACAGCTTTACGATTAAGTGCTCGAACTCTAGACAGTACAGTGACATGCTTGTCCTCTTCAAACCGTGATTACTCATAGGCACAGATCAAAGTTTAAGCCAGCCCGTCCTCCTCACTTTGTTCCCGGCTCACCTTCATTTTCATCCCATAACCATAATCCGTCGGCGCTTCCGGCTTCCTCGGTCCAATAAGCCGCCCCGGATGCTCGAGGTTGGTAACCACAATGGCGAGCGCGACCATCGCCCCATCGAGGACGTCGAAGTAGAGCTCGTTCAGCATGAAGGTGCTATGCCAGCCCGTCGCAAGCTCGATGATGCGGTGGATGGAACTGCAGTGAGGGTTAGAAAGGTGCATTTTCTTTCGAGGTAAGGAAGTGTAGGGAAAGCACGTGGGAACGTATCGGATAAAGAGAACCAGCGTCGAGAAGGCGAGCGCACAGATCGTGTGTTTCGTCCCAGGAAGCAGGACGCCCCGGGTACTCGGACTGCTATCGAGCTTCACAGGCCGATCGCCGGCGTAGCGCATGAGAAAATCGCCTGTGAGGCAGCAGTACGTTATCATCGCGACTGCAAAAGATTCAAAAATGAATGTCTAATTAGATACAGGAATCGGACACGCAATGCTCACCGAATTGGAAAAGAATTCCGCCGAGCATAGTGTGCGCACCCTGGGGATGCGAACCGATTAGTGTTTTGGATACTTTTTGGCAAGACGAGCAGACTGACCACTTGGGCACGAGTATGATCACTCGCCGCTGCTGCAATTGAACCACCAGCGGCCTGGACGAGCAGCGCAATAATGTCCTACATTATCGTTAGTCTGGCCGTCGGGCTCCGGAGGTATCAATATACATGCATACTGGAGACAAAAATGACCGTGTCTATGAACAGTTTAATTCAGACTGGGAACTGATAGCGAATTCAGAAAGATCGCGTACACCACCTCGGGCTCAGCCAAGAGTAGCGCGGTCCCAGCTGGATAATGATCCAAGACAGAAGGACGAAGTTAACTGCGATGAGCGGCGTCGGCGCAACCACCAAGGAAACGATTCTGAATTTAACTTTAAACCTTCGTTTGACGGTGACAAATAAGAAGCACGCACTGCATCATGAATGGTTTATGAAGGTCGGGGGGAAAACGAAGACCAGAGTCGACCGCCCCATCCGATAATCTCGCTGATACTGCAAAGGCAGGCAGTCGGGAAGAGCCACCACATGCGGTAGTATGTTGCCTGTCCAATGTGAAGGACTGTAAAGATTTGAGGCGGAGAACAGCTATTTTTCGGGTACGGAACTCACTGGTGCTCATTCCAAAGACAACAAGGAAGATGACTGCGACATATTCATGCGGGGTGTAGCCGTATTGTGATGGCGGTATGAATGCTGGAGGGCCCGTGGGGGTGATTGATAACATTTGAGGGGGCGCGTTTGTTGAGACTTGGACAGGTCGGGTCCTTCCTTTTATTACTGTGATAGGACTGCGCTTATATCTACGCAGTAGATTGTGCATTATGCTTCGCAACCCTTCGCGCTGTTTCAAACAGGGTGATTTGTCAATTGGGGTTCGTAATTCAATGCCATTCTGCCACGGAGGGGATGAGTCATTTGTTGATCGTAATTCATTCGCTCACCTGCCGATTGATGGCGCGAGCTTCTGCTACATCCCACATAGCGGTGCATGGAAAGAGAAAGAATGGCAGGACTTTGGGCCGGAGTCGGACGAGGTTTGCATCAAGTTTGAAATATTATATCCATGAAAGGACTTTTCGTTCAAATCGACAGAGGGGTGTAACACCCGGCAGGCCGCCGATTTTTTCCTCGAAAATTTCGGCATTTGAACTGAAGATTTTGTCTTTTTTGCCTTTTTTTTTATAGGCAATTTGGGGCCTGTGTGACCACTTGGAGGCCCAACAGAGGCCCGAGTGATGCGTGACCTCAACCAAAGTTCGTGATCGACAGGGGGGGCTCTGAGTCTTTTACGTCTTTTACTCTCTCTCCCATCCTCTTCGTCCCAGCCAACTCGCAGCTGGCCGCCACGGGTCATCACCAAAAGCAGGAAGTAATTGTAACAGTATGCATACCATTGCAGACCCACACAATCATCAAAATCCGTTGCAGACCCAAATAAGCTCGGTGATGTTCAACACCCGTATGCCTGTGTGTCGTTCCTTATGTAGCTGTTCCGTGTCCCTCAGGGACAGCAAAGTGTAGATAGGCAAGTTTGTAGAATGCCGAGTGTCTTACAGGTTCCCAACTACCAATACAATTTTTTTTCTCTACTCATATTTGCCATCACTGGCACCGCGAAGTATCTGGAAAACACAGATCTGTGTTACGGGAAGTCACCCATTACAAGAGTGTCCATATACTCAAACCGAGAGATTACGCTATGACTGAAAGATTATGCTATGTCTGCCAAATTGATCTCCCAACTATGAAAATGATTACTAGCTTGAACTAAACCCAAACAACCCACTTATCACCCAAATACAACCCAAGCCTTTCCGAAATAAGTGGTGACGCCTATGGAAACAAGACTAGGATCGGAAATAGGCCGATCAGTGAGCGCAAGTGCCGAGATTCAGATGAGTGATAGTCCCTTTACAGGTCCTAACAAGGTTGAAGGGAAGGTATGTGTTTCCCTTAGGAAGATGAACCCTTCATTACAAGATATCACCAGGAATTGGCCTGAGCAATGATCGAGTGGTGGAAATAAGATGTTTAAAAGCTTCGCAGCTTATGAGATAGCAAGTATTGAGAGTGGTGGTGGTGGTGGTGGTGGTGGTGTCGTCCGGCGACGTGCAGGAGACCTCAGATAGGTTGACAATAAAACAATTCCAAACGATAGAGATCCCGTAGCTTATTTCCCAAGTGCCGATGACGATCGCTGATGATGATGACGGTAGCTGATGACGATACACAATTCAATTCCCAGATGCTAGATAGCCTCAATCACGTCCAAGACGTTTCCAATACCCTATTCCTTATTCCAACTTAAAAGTTTCCCGATGTTAAAGTCCAACGACGATACACACTGAGCCAACCCCAGAAATAGCCCAATCACAAGTGTTCAGCCTACTAATACACAGGTGATTCTGTACCCTACTCGAGATAATGTCCTGACTACTTATACAAACCCCAAAATCATATGCAAGTCCAAGAACGAAATAGAAATTAGTAAAATTGCCCGAGTTCCCCCTCCACAGCTGTTTATCCATTGGAAGGGTTCCTGTGAGTGTATTGCCATTGGCCAGTGCACAGAACAATCGTGATGTCCGTTCGTACGACGTTGGTCAGCCTAGGGGTTTGAAACCCTCAGTCTCTTGGCTGACCGATACCGAGTTGTTTGTCCTATTTCCCGTTGTTCCTGGCCCCCTCCCGCCATCGCTGACCATTGGGTAATGTTCCCCTGGTCTCCAGCTCCTCGTAGATACCCCGAGTGAGACTTGTCCCAGAAAGGGTTCTTATTTCCCCGACTCTGTCTGCTCGGAATAAGAACAATCCCATCAGATCTCCTTAGCCGACCTTTGCTAGTCCCGGAACTTCACCGGAATGTATACCCCCGGGCCTTGAAGTCTATCACATGGAAGGCGCACAGCCTATTGGTGCAGAAATAAGACTATTCCCGCATGCCCTTGTTATCAGTACGTCCAGCCTATTCCATCGTGTGGGAATAAGACCAGAAATAGTTTCTAAAGAGGTTTGTGGGCTACACATTCCTCTACAGTTTTTGAGGCGAGCACTGTAAGGGCAACCTTAAGCTCAGCGCGGGGCGCGGAAACTAGCGGGGGAATCCGAAGTATAAATATGGGTACTAAATACAGGAGCGGGAATACTACGCACCTAGCGGGGGAATCCGAAGAGAAGAAAGAGGATTCCCACGCTAGGCAGAACCTTATATACGAATCAGTAACTACCCAGTAGTACGTGTCCGGAGGTATCTACAATGATCACGGGCCTAGTCGCATAGCACGTGCCAACGAGAACGGGCAGGCGGAAAGCCGGAGGCGTTAGCTGGAGGAATAGCCAGAGGAATAGCCGGAGCAGAAGCCGGAAAGATAGCCGGAGATATAGCTGGAAGAGCGGGGGTTCCCCTGACATCACCCCCCCCTTGGAATACAGTGTCCCGACGTATGAAGCGGATGGTCCTATCGTGCCTCCGGAAGGACAGCGAGTCAAAGGCGGCCGAGGCGATCCGGCAGGGGGGCGTTGGGGGTAGCGGTGGTAGTAGGCGTCAATGGCGTCTCTGGCGAAGACATCAGAGTGCTTTACCCACTTATCGTGCTCCGGACCGTAACCCTTCCAGTGCACCATGTACCAGAGGCTGCCGTATCGGACTTGCACTTCCAGGATCTCGTCGACCTCCCACCTCTCGTCTCCGTCTGGCTGGAGGACGGGCGGTGGTTCGTCGTGCTGGGGGCGTCCGGGGAACGGGTCTGGCTTTGCAAGCTCGAGCTTCACGACTGGGAAGACCGGGTGAAGCTGGGAGTAACGCGGCGGAAGCTCGAGCTTGTACGCTCCGTTGCCCACAACCTTCACGACCTTAAAGGGTCCGAGCCGTTTGTCCGAGAACTTGGGCGATGGACACGTCGTTTTGATGTCGGAGGCATCCACCCAGACCCGGTCGCCTACCTTGATCTCCGGAGCGGGTATGCGCCGGCAGTCGTAGTACAGCTTGAACTCGTCCTTGGCTTTAACAAGGGCAGCTTTGGCTTCGGAGACTCCGGCGGCGATCCGGTCGCGGAACTCGTTGACGGACTTGTCGGCGGAGCGCCTACCGTTCGGCTCAAAACCCATCCGAGGAAGGCAGCCGGTGTCCGTCATGAACGGTACCTGCTGTGTCGAGGAGTGGACGTGGTTGTTGTAGGTGAACTTGGCTGCCGGCAGGAGCTCATCCCAGTCGTCCTGTTTGTAGCTCGTGAAGATACGGACAAACTGTTCGAGCTCCTGGTTGATGTGTTCGGTCTGACCGTTGGTCTGCAGATGGTAAGCGGTGGAGGTGGCAGGTTCGATACCGATGAGGCGCCACAGTTCACAAGTGAACTCGGCGATGAACTGCGGACCACGATCGGAAATGTACTTCCGGGGGGTTCCGTGGTGCCTCCAGACGTTCCGGTAATACAACCGGGCAGCTCCGACAGCACCGAGGCCAGTGTGGCACTCGTTGAAGTGGGCTCGCTTACCGAGGACGTCGACCACAACCATGACCGCATCGAACCCGTGGGCCTCTGGGAGCTCGACAATGAAGTCCACCGAGACGGTGTCCCAGCGCTCGTCCGGAATCTCGGTTGGATGAAGCTCACCGTGGGGAAGTCGCCGGAGCGCCTTCGTCTGGTTGCACGCATCGCAGGCTCCGACGTACTGGCCGACGTGTCAGGACAACTGGGGCCACCAGTAGTTCCAGGAGATCAACTCCAACGTCTTGAAGCGGCCAGCATGTCCGGCGACGCGCGTGTCGTGGTGCTGCTCCATAATCCGGCGACGGAGGTCTGCGGAACAGGAGGAGTCCGTCCGAGATGTGCCATTCGGGCCGAGCGGGGGGAAGGAGCCTTCCGGTTCTTGAGGAGCTGCCGGGCAACAAGCGCCACGGGGTCCTCAAGCTCCGGCTCAGTCGCGAACGCCTTCCGGACATCACGCAGGAGAGGAATCTCGGGTCCGTCAACTGCAATCCCCTCCATGGCACGAATCTGGAAGAGCTCCGGCCGAAGGAGCGTAATGTCCGAGTTCCCCGAGCCGGCTCCGTGGTCCGGACGACACAAGAGCGCAGTCCGGACACCCCATAAGGCGTCCGGGCTGATGGAACAGGGCAAAGCCGAACCGGGACAGGGGCCACTTTTTTTTTTTGCATTTTCATGTCCCAAAAGGCTAGCGTGAACTTTTGCAAAATGTGCGACACTACTTAGCATGGTCTTTTGCAAAGCTCTTACCATACCGGCTGGATGCGGAGGATGATATAGACGACTTACCACCCCCGCCGGTTGTCCAGATTCGCGTCGCGGTTGTCTTCGCGAACACAATATAATTGTAGTTGATGAAAGGATAGTACGGATACGTCTTGCACCGACTTTCGCTTTCTCTCCGATTACCTGCTCACTCACCCAATCACTTTCCCTTCGTCCTTCCTTCCTCCACGAAGCACACTAAGCTTATCGGGACTAAGCTCAATATGTCCAGTGCGTATCACCCTGAATCTGATGGAGGTACCAAACATGCCAATCACACTGTCACTCAAATGCTGTGACAGTGTGTTCAGCCCAACCAGAAGGATTGGGTGGTGAAACTACCCGCTATTGAATTCACTATCAATTCGGCTCACTCAGAGATGACTGGGTACTCCCATTCTTCCTCAACACAGGATGTATGCCGCACTCACTGATTTGGAACCCGGATTGAACTAGACAATATCTGGGCATTGCAAATTGTGCGATGCAACAGCGACTTGCAATCATGTTGGCACATGACAGCATGATTGCAGCCCGCGTCAAACAAACTCAGGCTGCCAATTGTAAACACCGGGCTGCGCCATTCGAGGCGAGCAACCTGGTGTATCTCTGCACCAAGAACATTAAATTCGAGAAGGGATAAGCCCGTAAGCTAATCTCCGAATTTATCAGGCTATATCGCATTTTGCAGAGCTTTGATAACAATTCGTTTCAGATCGAATTGCCTCCGAATTTGAAACAGCGCAGCCTGCATGATGTGTTCCACTCATCACTGCTGCACATCCACGTCCTGAACGACGACCGGCACTTTCCAGGGCGCCTCGAGAGCCAGTTGAGTGTCTCCCCTGATGTGGAAAGCAACAAATGGCCAGCTGATAAAATTCTCTCCCACCATGGACGACGAAAGGATGCCCTTTTCAAAGTCTTGTGACAATCAGGAGATCGCACCTGGGTACCATATGACCTCGCATCACGGCTCACCTGCTTCAATGACTATCTTGATGCACTGAGTGCTAAAACTGTTGTGGAACTTCCATATGGATCTGGACGGCCGTCTGCAGATGACGCGCAGATATTTGCGGGAAGAATCTGGTTAGTGGATTGTGATTTAAGGTCTCTCTGTCTGGATGCCTCTTCGACTTTACCCACATTGATGTCGCCCAAATACACCAAGGAAGCCCCTCAGGACCCTACTTCCACAGTTTTCGACCACCCAGACTGGATTTCTGGCTCGGAACACGTGTTCTTCACTGGTCCTATCCCCGATCCCCAGCAGTGGGACCCCAAAGTACAACCTTTAAAACTCGAAGCACATCGCCGTCAAACGCGTGAGCGACGATATTTTCGTGCTGGTCAGCCAAGACCAGCAGACCAGCACCTACCTCAGTGTGGTCACTGCGAAGCAGGTCGCCACGATCCTGAGCCATGATCCTGAGCCACAATGAGGAGCTATGGTTCCGTCCTCCACAGGACGGCCACCGCCTTGTTGAGCCCCTCGGCTTTGCCACATTCTCTATGCACACCAGCGCGTGGGATGGAACCGACTACCTCTGGTGCTTCTATGATGAACAGGGATTGTGCTACATATACAGTACCTACAACGTCGAGAGCAGCATCCCTTCCTGGACCTCTTGGCTTGTGCATCCTCAGCATATTGGCGAGTTCCGTGTCCCGGGTGGTATGACTCTCGTGTTGACCCAGCGAAAGAAGCTCATTGACGATTAATGGGAGCGGAACATCATGAGCCAACACGATTCCTGCAGCCACCGTGAGAAGCGCAAGGCCCAGAACCCCGGCCCGAACACAAAGGAGCTGAGTGTGGTGTCTATGCATTTGCTTGGCCATTCTGGCTCGTAGCTGCAAGGTCACTCGGGCTGTCCGCGCTGTGAGCACGGTGAATACCACCGATCCACCCGCTCAATAGCATCATTGTGATGCCAGCGCTGCCTTCTCCAGTCGAGATCCCTGATCCTGTGGCTTTGAGCTCATCGCAGGACCTTGCAGTTACTACCTCGACCAACACCCTCTCCTCCTTCAGTTCTCTCACCATCAACCCCGCCGATACTTTGTTCAACCCCTCGGAACGCAACATTGGTGACCTGACGGATGCAGAGTTCCAGGCCCTTTTGCATGGGGCTCCACCATCTGGGGGCTCTGTTCATGGCGGTGATGAGATGGACACAGTTTAAGATCGCCCCATGCAGCGATCTAGAGGGCATATGTAATGGCTCTATTTTTCTGTTATACTGTACCGGCTTGTATGGTAGCAACCACCCAAGGAGTGTTACGCAAAATTGAGGTTACGATGTAGCAACCGGTTGCCTTATTTGGCACTGTACCTGCCTAAATTGGGAATTTGGCCCCGCAGGGCCGGAAAAATACCAAATTCAGTGTGGAAAAGTTGAAATTTTGTGTTACGCTCGAATTTAGGCAACATTTTTGACCCAGTGTTACGTGTTACGTTGCTACCATACAATTCGGTACAGTACCCACCTACCTGTTACACTCCTTTATTTCCTTCTCTATCTACTCTGTTGCGCACAACACCACGCTCATTTACTTCTGTCTCATCCTAACATCCTTACTATCACTCAATCATTAGCCAAACAGTAGTATCTTTGATCTTCATATATAAGACTGTACATAGCATAGGAAGACCTCGGTTAATCTACAACTTACCCCAGTTATCTTGTGGAATGACCATCTCAAAACTCCGTGTGCCGGACTAGCTTTTCGCTCTCTGTCACAACCTCCGGGTGTCAGGCATCCCTTTTGCTATGCTGTTTACTGGCTGGTTTGCCGAAAATCTGTACAATTGCATCTTTTGTACGGATTCTGACCTTCATGCTTGCTGACATTGTCGCTTATTGCAGCAGAATTGGCGCTCTTTCAAAAGACGGCAATCAATTCTCCCTTGGTTCCGGTATCCGGCATCTGTTCGGTGCGGAGGGCCATCACAGCGGGTGCCATCTGGCTTTGACCAGTGCGTTCTGCCGATCACTCCCGCAGGCATGCCGAACATGCCAGATCTCATTTTGCACAGCAGAATGTGATTCAACCAAGTCGAGTTTTGTTTGAGTTGAAGCCTGGTTATGTATCAATATTAGTCTCTTTTCTATTCCATTTTCTCTGTAGTCATGTGCATGGTCTCTGGTGCATCGAACCCTTTTTTATCTGCAATCAGCAGCAATCAATACGAAAAGCCATCCAACAAATATTCACTGACTACTGGAAGCCGGGGATAATCTGCATTGGGTCCAGTTGAACTTTGAGGAAAAAATGCAGGGATCTTAATTTGGGCAGACGAAGCGGCTGTTTTGGACTCCAGAACAGTTTGTGCTTTTGTTTTCTGTTCTCTATGCTCGTGCTGGCCTAAAGCGTGTTCTGGGCACTTGTTGAATAGCCTATAATCGAAAATCTGAAACAGTAGTGGTAAAAACAGAATCAATGATCTTGATTGTGGAGGAATGAAGCCCAATGAGGTTACATAGGTGGTCAACCAACAATAACAGACAGCTCTTCAGTTAGGGCTTGAGGACAACCATCCGAATCTAATGATAGCAACTAATGTATCAATTCAATTTATCTGCTTGGGGAAAGACATAATGAAAGTTATCAGCTTACCTCAACTAGCACATAGTTGCTAGGGTGGATATAAAAGTGTAGCATCCCAAATTGTTATTGATTACTCCTGAGATGTCTCCCCGTCATAGTACCATTGAACCCCGCTTGAATACCATTACAGCATGGTTGACTCTAGCTATAGCCCTCTTGAATGATTTGCACAACGGCTTTGGCACACCATTCCTACAGGCCATTTCCAGCACATCTCTGTCTTTGATCAATGTGGTGCAGGTAAGGAGACCAATTCAAAGAATATACTAATTTGACCTGGATGACAGAATCACTGCGTTCAGACCCCTCCCTGCACAGAGGCTTGGATCAGGTACCTACGCAGACCTCTACAGATCGCTTTGTGTAGGTGGCTGGACAGGCTCTGTGTAGCTCTGTATAGCTCTGGGCAGGTCAGTGTATTTCAGTGCATGTCAGCGTAGGTCAGTGTAGGTCGTGGTAGGTCTGTGTAGTCATCTCCACAGGATTAAGATACTGTAACAACAAACCACTGTGGATGTTTAGCTGGCAAGAGAAACTCTAGTCTGTCCAGCTCTGCGGATGTACCTACCCTCACTACACTGACATATACAGACTCTGCGTAGTTGTCTACGCTTCGGCTACACCCAGCTACCCGGACATTGTGTGTAGTCGTCTAAACGGGATCTGTGTGGCGACTAAACATGTCTACGCATATCTAAACTCAACCACCCAAACTGTGTTTAGGCCACCCTTGAACTTAGTGAATGTGAAGAGGGAACCAAGATGACTGTGTTGAGCTTATTGAAAAAATCTCCAAAATCCTCTATGGAATTGTGGACCTGCATTTAACATCAGAAGTAAAGGGAATCTTATCACCAGCAGTTCTGGACAATGTTGGAAATTTCAACAGGTGTGTTTTAACTGGTCTCAGTTCTTGTTTGTAACTGAACCGGAACCACAGCACACTTCAAAAGATACTTGTATTTGCTGAGGCACAGCAAGATGGAAACAAAATCAACATTTTTTTCGTCAAGCTGAGCTGGCTAGATTGCTGAAGGACTGCCAAGCTGGTCTAAAAAATGCTTGTTGATGCCTTTAGGGTGGGGATTTTGTAGCTTGCCTGAAATTGATTTGAATGCCTTCCCAGATTGAGTCTGGGATTTCCAATAGTCCGCTTCCACACTGACTTCCGTGGGGGAAGACACAGACCACCCCTTCCTCCGCCCCCTCCAGCGGCACCGCCGTCGCTCCCAGCAGCATGGGCTCCGGACCTGTCCCCGACCTCCTCCCCTCCTCCGCCTTCGCCTCCCCGGCAAGCAGCGCGGGCACCGCGTCTCCGCCTACTCCGCCTACTCCGCCTCCATTTGTCTTCATTGTCACATTACTCGATGTCGCTGAGCACCCCCATCCGCTGACGAATTCGAGGAAGCGGGAGAGGGGCCGGCTTTCTGCGCTGCTGCACGGGCACTGGCACGTCTTCCACCACGGCCACCGCACTGGCATGGGGCAGGTCATATAGCCCGCTGCCTTGTCTCGATGCGACATCCGGAGATTCGACACGCCTCGCGAGACCAGCCCCATCCCACTTTCGCATTTCGATAGCCACGACCGAGTCGAGCGCGCGGAGATGTATTATTAGGAGCTTAGGCGTAGGCTTCCACGATCTAGTGATCATCACTCCGAAAAGCGTTATTTCGAAAGAAGAAGCACAGTGGGGCAATATCTATGTATCAATAGTCAGTACTGTATCTAACACCAGCCTTTCATTTCGAGAAGACCTTACTTACAAATGTTATGACTTTCGGTTGAGAAGGACATTGAACTTGAAAATTGTTCAGCTTCCCCGACAACGGAGTACCCAATGGCATTCCAATCTGAGTACAGCGGTGGTGCGGCAGTGGTAGGTAGTCCGAACTTGGTGACTGTTGATGGATGTGGCACACGTATCAGCAAACACTCAATCCGGCTTCCGTCTTCTCAGTGTCTTCTCTTGTCTCCATGTCCAACTTCCATCGCCCTGGGAAGGGTTCCACTGCTACATATGTGTTCCAGGCTCACATCACGGCAGATCCCATACAGTGATTTCATGAAGGCAGCCTGTTCAACATGTGAGAATTTTCCTAAGACGCAGCGCGCTCTAGGCTGTTCTCAGTATAGCGTCGAAGCTGTCACTTCGGTGCTTAGCACTTTCTCCTGCCACCACCATCCGTGTTCCGGGCACTTATCAAATAGCCTATAATCGAAAAGCCGAAACAATAGTGGTAAACACAAAATCAAAGATCTTGATTTGGAGAAATGAAGCCCAATGAGGTTATATAGGTGGTCGGCAAAAATAACACAACTCTTCGGCTATGGCCTGAGGACAACCATCCTAATCCAACGAATGCAACTAATGTATCAATTCAATGTATGTACTTGGGAAAAGACACAGTTCAAGTTATCAGTTCCACTAGCACATAGCTGCTAGGATTGATATAAAAGTGTAGCATCTCAAATTGCTATTGATCTCCCGAGATGTCTCCCCGTCATAGTGCCATTGAACCTCGCTTGAATACCGTCACAACATGGTTGACTCCAGCCATAGTACTCCTGAATGATTTGCATGATGGTTTTGGAACACCATTCCTACAAACCATTTCAAGCATATCTCTGTCTTTGATCAATGTGGTGCAAGTAAGGAGTCCAATTCAAAGAATATGCTAATTTGACCTGGATGACAGAATGTGAAGAGGAACCAAGATGACTGTATTGAGCTCATTGAAAAAATCCCCCAAATCCTTTATGGAATTGCGGACCTCCATTTAACATCTGAAGTGAAGGGAGTCTTATTGCCGGCAGCTTTGGACAATGTTGGAAATTTCAACAGGTGTGTGTTAAGTGGTCTCAGTTCTTGTTTGCCACAACTGAGCCGGGACCTCCAGCACACTTTGCAAGATACTTGCATTTGCTGAAGCACAACAAGACAGAAACAAAATCAGACATTTTTTCCGTCAAGCTGAGCTGACTAGATTGCTGAAGGACTGTCAAGCTGGACTACAGCATGCTGTCAATGCCTTAGGGTGAGGATTTTGTGGCTTGCATGAGATTGATTTGAATACCTGCCCAGATTGAATCTGGGATTATGAATCTCAATAGCATCAATGAGATGAAAAGACAAACAGAAATCATGCAAACTGAGATCATGGAGTTGATCTCTACATTTTCTGAGCACACAATTTCTGATAGCTCCTCCTCGGTGTGTACAAACAGTTTATCCTTGAACCGCCGTTTAATTAGATATAGATATACCAGAGGGTCAATGAATCACAAGTCAGGTATATTTTTATCTTCATAGCTCCACAGCAAATCTTTACTATGTGTTTCAGCTCAAATTCACTGTCTATGCTGCCTTCGAGGCCAAAGATTTTCTATGGACGTGAATTAGAGTTGCAGGAGATTGTAACAAATCTTGCACTAGGGTCAGCCAGGATTGCAATATTGGGTGCAGGTGGAATGGGAAAAACAAGCCTGGCCCGGGCTGCTCTCCATCACCCAGAAGTCACAGCTAAATATGCACACCAAATCTTTGTTGCTGCAGATTCAGTCACTGACAAAGTTGGACTGGTCACACTCATAGCATCTCACATAGGACTAAAGCCAACACCTTACCTCACAAAACGAGTTATCCAGTATTTCTCTGAGTGTTCGTCTGTGTTATTGGTTTTGGACAATCTGGAGACTGCATGGGAGCCAATGAATTCCCGTGGCGAGGGTTGAAGGCTTTTCTATCACTTCTCACAGATTTTGAACACCTTGCATTGGTTGTGAGTACCTCATCACTTTTTTTTTGATGCTACCAGCTTATAAATGCATCAGATCACAATGCGTGGAGCACAACAACCTGCCCAAGTCTACTGGACCCGACCATTCCTGTTGCCCTTGAAACCAATATCAGACCATGCTGCCTGGCAAACATTTATGGATATCACAGATGATCCTCATAACAGCGAGGATGTCACTCAACTCCTTTCCTTCACAAATAACATACCTCTAGCTGTGGATCTCATGGCTCATCTGGTGGATTATGAAGGCTGCAGCAGTGTTCTAACCCGCTGGGAGACAGAAAAAACATCTATCCTCTCAAGTGGATATGGCAAAAGCTCCAATTTAGATGCTTCTATCAGTGTTTCACTCTTGAGCCCTCGTATGGCAGCCTCCCATGGTGCAAGAGAATTACTAGCTTTGCTTGCAATCCTGCCTGATGGGCTCTCAGATGTTGAAATCATCCAAAGCCAAATACCTGCTAAAGACATTTTGGCCTGCAAATCTGTCTTGCTGAGTACCTCTCTGGCATATACTGATGATGCTCGGCTGAAAGTACTGGTTCCAGTTCGAGAATATATGCAGCAGCACTACCCTGCATCTCAATCTTTCATCCAATCGGTTAGAACACTATTTGAAGACCTTTTGAGCATTTGGCGCAAGCATCATGGCCACCAATTAGGTGCTACTATTCATAAACAGATTGCTTCAAATCTGGCAAACATGCAGAGTATCCTTGCATTGGAAACTATACTCAAATAATCCACGGATGGAGGACATTGTGTGGTCAATTGTAACCCTAAATGATTTTCGAATGGTCATGGGGTATAGTCCAAGCCCATGCATGGACTATATTACGAAAAACTATTCCCAGCCCAGCAACCCAAGGCTGGAAGTATTTATGATCGCATTTTTGTTTGATATGTGGTGGCTGCACATTATTCCAAATGTTGAACAATGGCTGAGCAAAGCTGAGACGAACTTGGATTCTTTTGATGATCCAGTGGTGAAATGTGAGCTCCAAAAACCATCTCACAAACACATTACTGACTAGAACATGCATAGGCAGATTTTATAGTTATGTTGGGGATTATTTCTCCAATCATGACAACATTCCGCGAGCAAGGCAATTTTTTCACACTGCACTCGAGTTGGCAGTTATGTCCAAAAATATCCGTCAGGAGTGTCATGTGGTACACAAAATAGCCAATTGTGAATTGCATGCCAGAAATTGGCTCGCAGCACAAAGCAATGCACAAAGATCCCAGAAGCTGGCAAGGTTAGTGGGTAATATGTACCGTGAATCATTGGGGCTTCAAGCAGAAGCCTTGGCTTGCCGGGGAATTGGGGCGCACAAAAATAGCATTGCACTTTGCAATCAGGCAAGGGACCTTCTCCACCAGTGTGGGCTGGATGGATCTGATACAGATTCCATGAACCTGGCTAACCTGGCCGATACTCATTATATAAATCTGAATATAGTGAGGTGCAGGAGATCTACATGCAGATCAAGAATGCGACATCTGATCAGAAGCCTTCAATCATGCACAGTGTTGCAGTTGTGAATATAGCGGAGATCGCAATCATAAGGGGTGAAAACCTAGATCATATTGAACAGGTTTTGACGGACCAGAAGAAGATATTTGCTACTATGCACTTTTCTAGTGGAGTGCCAATGTGTGACTTAGTTATGGCGGAGTCACACTTTCACAAAGGCCATAATACCCTGGCTGCACAAGCTTTGTTGCTCCAGTATGCACAATCTGTGGACATAGCGGTCAGAAGTTATAGCCTGGAGCGACTTGCCAACTTGAAAAACTGGGGAATCACGGCCATTGGCTGGGTGCCTCAGTGGACAACTGTTTCCCTCGCATATGCATTCAAGTGTCAAAATAACGTGGCAGTTCACAAGGCCTTGAGCAGTATGGGACACATACTCTTGGCCTTTGGGGACCTCAATACAGCACAGAGCTTGTTCATTGTAGCATTAGAAGGATTTACGTGGATGGATGTGCACCGAAGCAGAGCGGAGTGCATGTTGCATCTTTGTGAGATCTCACACCAGAAAGGAGACTTTGAGGAAGCCATTTCGAGTTTTAAGGCAGCCCGGCCACTCTTTGAACGCTCATTTCAGGTCAAAGATGTAAAACATGTTGACTCATTGGTCCGAGGTCTTGAGGAAGAAATAGAACAAGGACACAATACTAAGGTCACATACCTTTCAACACTCAATGTTCCGACACAGGATATTGTTCGGCTAGCGGCTGAGATGGAGGATGGATCCGCTAATCCTGTGTAATTTGATTAGTCTCAAATGTATAGTAGCTTTGGAATGAACAAGCCTTCTGATTTACAGTATTTGATTTAAGGCAGAAATGTGGAATAAACGAGTCTTTGGAGTTACAGAACTCAATTCATGAAGCTCTCGATGATATCAGGTGCATAAAGAGTTGAGTTGAGTAACTTTTCAATTTTGGAGTTTGATTCTACATTTCGGCGGTCCACAGGGGGGGGCTGATCTTCTATGAGCTGGGATTGAAATGAACCCACGGGCTTGTTCAAATGTCAACTGTATCTAAGTATGCACTCACAACACTTTTCTCCCTCAAAAATTTCAATGTTCAATCACACTCAACAACTGCATGCCATTGACACTCAGGAACTACGATTCGGATTTGCGGCTGAGAGATTGAACCTGTACATACAGGCAACAGTGATCGACAGTGCAAGATACCTTCCGCAATGAAATTCTATAGCATGAGTGAAAGAAAACAAAGTGCATGAATGATGGTTATCTAGGTATGATGCGCAGGAAACACCAAAGAAAAATGTGAGTTAAGGAGCAGTGAGGTTTCAATCCCATCAAACAAATGCCCAGGCAAACAAACATGTTGATGCTCCTGGGAAATAGTGATTAGATGCGAAGTACTGATAGAAGTTCAATGTAACATAAACCAACCCAAAAGACTGTAATCATATGGGTGTATTTTCCTGCAGAGAGGGGTGGAAATCTGTACCTGTGATGGATATTAGTACTTTCAGCAATCCCTGATCTATTCTAGCCTACACGCCTTGTAACCCCAAGATATACAGCCAATAACACTAACAGACCTCTGTGATGCTATGATGTCCAGCATGAAAACCATCTGATGGTCCTATACCATGATGGGCTGAGGACCTGAGGTGAAGTGCGGGATCCAACTTAGGGGCATCAGAGTGATGGGCCGCGATCATTCACCACCCTCAGTATCGAGCCGGATTTCGGCATTTCTCCATGTCAGTCGTCCCTCTGTTTCCGTTTGCCATATTGTTCCATCTCTCTATGCTTATTACCAGCTGCACTTCCCACCATGCCCCACACAATGATCATATTCCAGGATATCCCAGACAAGATGGGAACACGAATAATAAAAAAGAATTTCCATAATGAATGTCATGCAGGGTGTCGACCGTCTTGGCGATGGGCTAAACGGTGGGTATGCCGGCACCGGTACATATGTGATTACTTAGTTACGCATTTACTTGTCGTCATCAAAGTAAATACTAATCAGCCACTACAAGCCAAAATATATAGTATTTTTTGAACTAAGGCACATGAACCCAATCAATAGGATGTATGGCTGCCCTTTGTGGCAATTACTGCCTCAAAAATGGCCGGCATTGGGGCAATAAATTGATTGATTTCCAGGCCTGTGATTTTGTGCCAAATGCTCAAGTTCAATGTTCACAACATTTTCCCCTTGCAACAGAGCATCCTAAGGTGTGTTTATACATTCTAAAAACATGCCAGACAAGCTTGAGATGTTGAATGTTGCTGAATATGTGGCAGAAGGGCCATGGCTTTTGGGATTGGTACGGGCCACATTCTGCTTATGACTGAGCAACCTTGTTTTGGTAAATTGAGTGCCGCATTGGGATTAGAGGTGTTGGAACACCTTCTTTGAGGCAGATGCCACTATTTGTGATGCATAATTGGTGCCCTGCCCACTCAGAGCTGACCATCTTATTGTGTTTCTCACATGTGGTACTCTTTCCATCCCCAGTGCTCAGACTGGCTATTCTGTGGTGTAATGAGCAAGATAAACCCTGCCAGGGCCAGAAAGGATGGCAGAGGGCATACCACAACATTGATTTGACCTTGGAATGGCTTCTTGTATTTCATTTCTGGTGTTTTTGGCCAGTCCTGTCAGACTTGCCTTGATCTCAGGCTGTTCGGCCAATGTTGTGATAGCTCTGCACCACCCAATGCAGTGATTCTTGGGGGAGATTTTGGTAGGTTATAGACAGTACCCCAGGGCATATGTGGATGAGAGGGATTTAGGATTTACTCATGGGTTACAAGGTAACGAAACAATTAGTATTTACTTTTGATGATGACGAGTAGAATGCCCTCCGTACTTATCACTTCAGAACGAGGTTACGAGTTGGTTACAAGTGAGAAGTCAATGAAAGAGACTAATGTGTTACCGAAGTTAGCTTGCTGGCAACCAGCCAACAAGCCATGGCACGTACTTGCCGCAGGTGCTGCAATCCGTACCGGAGCCTCCCGGCGGTATGTTGGCTAGTTCCCTGGGCCAGCGCACTTGCGTGTATTGCATTGGGAAGGCTCATCTCGTAACATTTGCAGTGGCCACTCCGGCCGCACTGGCGATGACTCCTCCCAATGCGGTGATAAGCCAGTAATTGGGCCATGGTTAGATACACGTAATTTTGCGTGTTTCTGACCGTGCTCATTGCTGAAAACTGTTGTTTCTATGCAACAGTACTGGTTCCTGGTAGCTGTTGGGCGAACCACAGAGAAACGGGTGGACGTTCTAAGGAATTAGAACGTCCATTGGCTAGTCTCGCCCTGAAAACTGTGAGGGAAACGTGCAGCCGAATAATAAGTCAAGGAACTTCTTTGACTTGTTTCCAACATCCACTTAAGCAACGGAAACAGGTCAAAGGAACGGGAGTTGGCAATGTGTTGTGTTGTGTTGAGGCGCTAGGGGAGACACGCTTGGTCACGAGTGTTTTCGGTTGCCAGAGTTGCCGGTTTCCATCGAATGCAGATACACCGAAACAGGTGGTCGGCTATTCTGTGGATCCGGATCACGACTCTAAAGGTGTTCTAAGGTTCGTTCTCAAGAACCCTTTCTGGGAAACCCTAGAGAAACAGGTATCTACCGAGACCTACAAAGGAGTATTATCAAGTTCCATGCTTGGAACCAAGGGCAGACTTGAGTTGAAGCAGAAACAGGTTGAACGAGATGCAGTTGCCGATCTATCGGTGATCGACACACCCTCTGAATAATACAGGGGTGCTGCTGACGGGTTCCTGCCTCGTAATTGGCAAGGGAACATGGTGTGCTTGCAGTTGGGAACCAATGGGAGGCAACACTCGGAAGAACAACCGACGGAAACACAGTTGAAGAGGTGGATAAACGGACTTTTGACTCATTGGGATTGTGTTTTGGTCTTTGTAACAGTGTCTTGGCGGTTGTATAAGTATCCGAGGGTGTTTTCTACGATGGACACAGCATCTTCCCCCGAACTAGTAGGCTATACGCTTGCGCATTGGGTTGATCTGGGATCCTCGGTGAACACACTCTTATAGAGTAGCACTATTAGTCGAAATCTTGATTGTTTCTGAATCATATATTATTCTGGAAACGCACTTGGGCTTTGCCTGGAAACTGTCTGAACTCTGAGAATCTGTTGGATCTGGGACTCTGTTGAAAGAAATGTTATTGTTGTTGTTTGCGGAGCGGGTTTCAGAAAGTACCGTCAAGGGAAAACTTTGGAAACGTGACTGCTGGCATTGCTCAGAAAGTACCTCTTTAGGGAAAGCTCTGTGAACGTTCTTGGCCTATAAACTAGGGGCCCTACTTGAGTCTACGGGACTACTTGAAACTTGTTTCTCTGTCGCTTGGACACACACACACATGCTGCGAAGCTATAAATCTACCTTGTTTGGAAACAACATTTCCACTATGTCTAGAAACACGTTCTACGCAGTTTGCTCTCCCATCTCCTTGAGATACAAAACCTCTCCCTACAACTTGGGGGGAGGCTGATGCTGCGCACGGCATAACTCGTACTTAATGCCTGCTCCGAAGCAGCGGATAGCGTGACCTTCATGTTCCTGGTGAAGCCAGAATCAGAAGAGCAGGAGCCGTTTGCGTTCTAGAAGGTGTGTTTCACACCCTTCGGTCCATTATCTGGAATTACATGAATTCTGACGAAAATACTGGAGAACTTGAACACCTACTTCTGCACCAAATGGAAGCACACTTGAAAAGGTGGTACTGGCTGCCGTCGTCCTTATGAACAATGGTGACGTTCGAAAAGAACGAGTAGATAGGTGAAGTCCATTTCTTCTTCGGCTCAGCTGGAATGAGGTGTTATTATACCATGCAGAAAACGAAATGAAGCAAACAAAAGAAAAGAAAAGAAAAAAAACCCGAGTTGATCTGACTCGGTGAGTTCCAGCGTGCCGCCCACCTCATGGATGGAGGCATTGTCAGAAGAATTGGCAGGGGAACCTGAATCATAGCGCATCAATCAGAAAAGGATGGGAAAGCAAGCTGTAGTGGCGGAATGCTACGCACCGTCGTCCGAAGCATCGTTTTCTCCTTCTACAAAATTTAGAAACAAGAAGAGATTGAGATCTGAAAACACACCAGGGATTAAAGGAGGAAAATCAGCAAGGAAGCCTATCTCGTCCTCGCCAGCTTCAAGTGCAGCATCAGCCTTGGAAGGCCTGCGCTGCTTGCGGTTAGGGCGAGCAACACTGACGACTTGCTGCATGGTTTTTGAGACCGGCAGTCACTTTCTTGGTCGCATTTTTGACAGTTTTGAGAGTTGCTGAAGCGCGCACTGGTAGAGAGTAGGAGGAAGATTGAGTGTCGCTAGCGACACTCTTCCTCATCGTGTGCAGCAAAGGGAAGGGTGGTCCAAACTTTTATGAGCCTGAAACCAACCCCCAATAAAATTTGAGCCACATGAGTTTGCGGTGGAGCCACCTGATCAACTGGTGGCTCATGTTTTAGATTATTTTCAGGACCGTCCGGCATGTGCTAGCCACTATTTCATCTTCTCTATTGGGGCTATAAATGGTGGCTACATTAGCCCCCAAGGACGGGGAGTTCCTGAAAAAAATTAGCCACCAGTTGATCGCTCCAACGGAAACTCTACTTTTTTTATTTGACCGCTTTGCGCCCACAATATCACATTGTAGGGTGGAATTCATGCCTTAGAACCTTGACCCTCCTTAAATTTGATCAGCAATCATTTCTTTCGGATATACCCGAGGTTCCTTGCACGAGTGACTTCGGGTAGTTCCGACGACTTCGATCGCCTGCTTGATCGCACGGATACTTGGTGTTCATCACCGTCCCCACAGGTAAAAGCCACGGAACTTGACAATCCACTGAATGCTGCAGTTTCGGATTTTATTCAAAGCTGCCGACAAGATTTTCAACATGATAAGTGCAAGCCTTTGATTTCTGCTGAGCCCATCAATATCACCGAGCACCCAAGCATCAGCCTTTGTTCCCGTGCGCAAGTTAGGTTGATTATTTTGTACCACAGCTATTCAAGCCAAGTTCCGAGTCCGTTCCATTGCGAGACGGCATGTTAGAACAGATTGTTCCCACGGAGTGTCTGGAACCAAACAACGATCTGCCAAGTTATCAAGAATCAGTTCTTTCTACCGCATTCTTTTGGCGGAGTCAAGTTTTACTTCCTCAAATCATCGAAAGAAAGCTGAGTATTCTCCGTTCATTGTGATACAGTCCATCCTATGCTTGCAATTGATTTGAGAGATGTTTTAGGTGCGGCCTGATCGCTGTTGACAAGTTGACAGGGACCAAAGGACACCCAACAAAAATGCACAGCCTTTGTTGGCGCTTGAACGACAATGGAAACCGACCACAAAGCCCCAGGGGAAAGTGAGTGGGCACTCATCAGAGGTGAAAAAATTCCAGATTTAATCTGGCACTGCAGCCAAGCCCATACAGGACACCAATAAAATAGCAGAAAGGAATTTCTGAATTGACATCCTCAGAGCGGCGGATGCACATCGCGACGGGACTCGGGAACATTGCCATTGTGTTCCTGGGGTAATAAAACCCTGGAGGCATGTTAAACTGGAGCCTTCACAGGATGTGCCTGCGTGCACACAACATCAACATTTTTTGACATGTTTGTTACAAGTGTCTTGACGGCAGTGGTACAAATATTACAGGGACCTGTAAATCGCATTTTGGGACTTCAAATCCATGTCAGAATATTTCTACAGCACGGAAGAACCAATGAAGCAAGTACAGGAATGAAATCACAGATATGTTGGAAGGGAAATGAAGTGTGCCGGAACAGTGGATTATATCGCCCTGAAACTGCCTGTCCCATGGACCAGGAATTAGAAAGGATGTGTGGCTCTAACCGTTTAGGTGATGCAGCCCAGGAACATGCCAGCAATCAACATACCATGATTTAATTATTTGGCCTACCATTGGGCCCAGAGACCCTGGAAAATTACAGGAGATCATCCATCCTGGTTGTGTACATCTAGAGTATCCAGAAGAAAAAAAAATCAGGTTGCAGGCTTGAAATTTACAACCAAAGGCTCAGCCGACACTTATATTTTTTTGTTCAGAGTGGTGGCTGTGCACATGACTCACTTCGGACATTGCCGAAGTTTGATCTCCCGACACTTTTGACAATGAACATCACGGATATATGAAAATTGTATTTCCTAAACAACAAGCAATAGTTTACATTACCAAAAATACATATAAAGAGGTTACACACCAAGGATGCCCCAGAGTTGCCACCAAATAGCTATATACGTGTTTGAAGAAAAATGTAGAATGGAATCGACAGCGGATTCGAACTGGCCCCATCTTTATGCATTATATAATCACTAATTTCATTAGATTAGCCTGCTAAAAGACTTCAAAAACCTAATGAACACAGCCACTATTTTCATTACACTATTCAAACGCACTGATAAAGGTTCTGCCAAATCGGAAATCCGGTTCCCGATTGATGAAAAGAACGAGTACATAAAGTACTCGTAACCTTTACAAGGCCCTGTACTAGGGGCTGTAACTCGTCGGGATCTTTGGAAACGTGCATATATTGCCGTTTGATTTGTTTGTTGGTTGTTGGAACAGTCTCTGGACTGCTTCTGTGCCGCTCTCGAGTCAAGTGGGGTTATTTGTGTGTTTCTTATATAGGTTCCGAGCACATCAATCAGCGGGTCACGCATTCAAACGGCAAGTCGATCATCGCATGTGAAGGGCTTGTTTGACTGACCATGAGCACACCCTGATGTTTTCACGGACTGTTGAGACGGCCATGAAAGACTTCACACTGGAAGCACGATGGGAGAAGAAGAGCCCCCACTCACTATTGTACACTTCAAGCTAAGACAGCGCACACGAGGCATTTTCAGCATCAAATACAGAATGGACATGGCTCTGGCAGGTTCGGCATATATCCTGTTCGTCTGTTTCTCTCTGTGTCCCTAAAGAATGGCTCCCCTTTTACTTCTGTGCAGGCCACAGGTGCGAATGACACTGCGAATATTTTCAACACCGAGTTTCTGGTCTCAGCTGACCATGATTTATATATACCGGCCAATCGCCGCCAACGTGCTATCTTGTCACTATGTCCTTCCCCATTCCTATCTGGTTCCTCTTTGTCCCGTGGGCGGCTTACTTCAAGTCCATGCCATCTTCGTCACTTCATTACTTCGCTTAGTATCGCTTAGCATTGCAAAAGTGCGTGAGTTGATCGCTTTCCATGAAAGTTTGTGACTTCAGCCAGATGTAAGTAGTAGAACTTCTTCACTTCCCTCTGAACACTGTGAAAGCTCATTACTTGGGCAGCTAGCGATGACCACATGACCGTGTCCATCCACGTGGAAAGTGTATCACCAGTCGCAGGTGTATTTCAGATCCTATTCCATTGCACTCCTTTTGATGCCACCCTTCTCAACCCCCTACCCATTCAGAGGTGGCGCTTCGGAGGTGCTACTGCAACGATGACAATGTGTAGTCTCTCGCAGACAGACACTTCAATATACACTGATCTTGTTCCCCGATATATTGAAGTCTGTTATCTGATCAGGGTAAGATCTTATTACATAATCTACACAGCCACATCAGCGCTTTCGATGTTCTGTGTATACTGAATTGATATTACTGATTTTTTGCACAGATACATTCACAGTAAGTATAATCAGCACAGCCACGCAGTATCGAACCTCCAACCACGGCAGAACAATGGGCTTTTGTGCCCGTTTAAACTCAGAAAGACTTGAATTAGTGATTCAAACCTTCTCAAATTTATTCAATATTTTAGGGTACAATTTAACGCCCGGTGCCTTGAACACGGCACACAGTCACGTGGGTACTTGGGTACTTCCACCACCTGATTCCGGAACGCATTAAAAATTCCAAGCACCTAGAAACATTTGTAGTAAGTATAACAAGCTCTTACCCCCAAATTCCAATCGGGACCCCGCGCTTAACAACAGACTAGACGATGTGAGGCCAGAACGTTTTCGAACTGGCCTCGTTTCGTGTTCGGGGTCGACCAATCCCGGGAGATACATTTGCTTGATGGCAGAGACATTCGTCACAGTGCACGATACATTTCCCCAGGCCGACACATAAAATCTCCGTATGTATTAGGCTCTGCTTGGAACACGACACATTTTCCGGAACTTGCCGCATGAATTCCAGACCCGTCGACGATGGTTAGTGGCTCGGGGGACTCGGCTGGGACCGAGGGCAAGACAGGCCGATGTTCGTTTAAACCCCTGCCGAATATATCGAGGTTGGGTGGAAAAAAAAGGCGAAGAACACTGGAATTCATGTGGAACGGGGGCAGAGAACAGCCCAATACTCATCAACTACGGAATATCAACATTTTAAACCGTATTTTCTACTGCCTACACGCCTGCTATTGGCCAATCATACTCTGCCTGCGATAGGGTAATTGAAAAATCCTGAACTGCTCTGAAATACAAAGAATGCATAAAAACATTTCAAGCAGTCAAATCAATGCTTACCGTTTGGAGTGGACAGAGTACATCTTTGTTGAATGGCGCGGCAGCTCGGGCGTGCATGTTGTTGCTGTCGAGGGCGTGGGACAGCTCATTCAAAAATGATTTACGTCGTCCCGCATGTTCAGAACAAACGAATGAAAATCTTACCATCGCTCGATCCGTTCGGATCTCCACCGCCTTCGAAATGGCTCTGCGACTGCCGAGTCTGTTGATTGCGAGTCGAATGTGGGATGTGCAGCGGCGACGAGGGGAAGTGCACCAGCGATGCCGTGGCCCGCGGGATACGTTCCTTTGGCGGCTCGAATATGCTCACATTTGAAGTACTGGGGGTTGAGCGCTAGTGAGGATGCCCCTGCTGAGCACGGAAAGCTCTGGGTCAGTACATGGACAGAATCAGAAAAAAAATCGACTACATGCCACCACCGGGGACAAAAGGCTTACACTGCCTGCCCGCAATGAGGTGTGGTTCGAGGACCATGCCCGAGGTGCCGTTTTCCCTGCAGACAGTCATTCACTGGGTTGGGGGCGCGTCGGGAACGTCGCGGGGGTTGAGGGTGGTGGTGGTAGAAGAGAGGAATGTTCTGTTTGCGTCGTTCCGTAATTCCGGTGATTAAACAATACACTTAGCGTGCATGGCGCCCGGAAGCGACGAGCTTTCACCAGAATTTAGTCAAAGTGACGAGCTTTCTCAGATATCTGTCGAAATGACGAACTTTCACTGTTTTCCATCAAACTCACGAACTTTCTCATTCCTAAGCGAAGTAACGAAGTGACGAAGGTGGGTACTACTCGCTTACTTCTGCCTTGTGGCCCTTCCTAGGCGCCACCGTGCCTCCAGGAGGCTTCCTCCTGGTCCACCACGCGAACATTTGATCGGGAATCTACGGCAGATGCCCACAGAGAAGGCTCCGCTTGTGTTCCACAAATGGGCGAGGAAATATGGTAACTGTGCTGCTCCGATTCTTATATACTCATTCAAAGATTCGTCCTTAATTCTGATCCTAGGGGACATACTGTATCTTGAACTCCCCAGCCAATTGATAGTCGATTCGCTCTAGGCCGCCGAGGACCCGCTGATGTCCCGCGCGATGAAGCCCTGTGTGTGGCCGATTTCGAATTACACACGGCGGTTATCAAAAATGGCATTGGTAAAGGCAAGGGAACCTAGGGATTTACCCAAAACTTCGAAATAGGCTCGGACAACTAATCGCCGTAATCGGCCAACACCATTGGGTGGGAAAGTCTTCCAAATCTGCATTCCAATAATTCAATTCCGTCCCGTGGATCCAAAGACATCCTATTTCAATAGTGACTACAATCCCTCGCCGTATGGGGCTTCATTATCTCTTCCGCAACTACTGAAGTAGCTAGTTCCACAAATGACTATGAATACACAATATCCTGATCCTGCCCATGAAGCACTCCTTCCCAATAGCACTGGGCATCCATAGGTATGCTCGGCGGTGGCTCGAGGACTCCAGTGTTGGCCAAGTCCAACCTGAAATTGAACAGTGTTCGTGCCACCTCACGAGTGCTCGATCGTAGAAGGAAGCATGTACGCGGGCTGATTCAGGCCCGTAACTATCTTGAATTAATTTCGAGGAGGTAACGGAAATGAGAGCCAGTTGGGCGGCAGTGAAGACCTCTGCTTGTTGCTATGAGTGGTGCTGGTTGCCAATTTAGTCATAAATTGGGGAACCGTGACCCTGAGCCTGTGTGACAGCGTCAGTCTTGCTGCGTCAATCATGCGTCAATAGAAAAAGTTGCAGCGGCTGTTAGGCGTCACTGCAACGTCGCAGCGTCACTTTCCCCCTGCCCCTATACTCCGAGTCGTCACACGAATAGGACAGCAGACGCATGATACCGATAGGCAGGGGGAAAATACGACCATGGCCATGAAGACAAGAAGAGACGATCGAAAAGAGAAGGGAGCAGACGACACGACACGCACAGCACGCACGAGCGTCCGCCCCACCGGCCGTGGGCAGAACGGCCGATACGCGGCGGACGAGTATTTGGTGTACAGCACGAAGTCGTCGTCGAACGCGGAGGAGACGGGGTTGGGGGCGGTGATGGGGACGGGGAGGGGGAGGAGCCCGGCAGAAGACGAGTCGGAGTTGGGAACGCCAGCGGGGTTGAGAACAGCAGCGGACGCGGACGCGGATCCGGTGGTAACGACAGGCGAGGCAAGCGGGGTCGGGAGGAGCAGGCACAGAGTGAGGACGAGCACGTTCTTCATCATCGCTGCGTATCGACAAGTTGGAGGCAAGACCGCAAGACCGGAGAAAGGTCGACTGGATGCGGTCGGCTTTTAAAGGAAACTGAGCGTCCTCGATATGGGGCGGCCCAGACCCAGCGCGCCATTCGGTGTCGGTATCGCTGTTCAGAATGTTTCAGAATAATTCAGGGAAGGCGGGACAGTCGAAGACCACTCGAAGGAAGCGCAGACAAGTGTGGAATTTCCTCTTTCCTGTATATTCAAACAATAGAAGCTGGCGGTTAAAGAAGCGTCGACAAGTGGAGGTGCTCGATTCCCTATTTCCAGTAATTCAGGTTCAACATGTCAGTCATGGCTCACATAGTTCATAGTTCGAATTCTGTGCTTCGTCGAGGGCCGCGAGGGTGGCCTCTGCAACGACAGCTTCGGGGTCGGGACTTCGCCAGCGCTGGGACCGAAGTGACGTGTATCCTGGAGGGCAAAATGCGAGACGAAACAAGACGCATCCACTGGAAAAAAAAAAAGATATCAGTCCTGGGTTGAAATGTGCAGCCAGCTCCCCACGCAAAAAGTATGCTATATCTTGAGAGCAATTTCGGGAAGAAAATTGGCCAGGTCCCTCGGCCCTCTGACGCCAACTTGGTCAACTCGAAAAGAAGGGTGTGAGCTTGGTGATGAAATGAGTTTGCATATTGACATACACATGTAATGCTTAACATCGAGGTTCGCGCGCGTCTTGTGAGCTTTTCGGGAGGCGTCAGGGGAAAAAGTGAAGGACGTAGCTAGATATTAGTCGTTGGTTCGCGGTCGAAATAAAATGCCCGGACCCCCCCTTTCGGCGGGGTGAGCTGAGCACTGTCTGTAATTTGTCGCGTCGAGGCCGACTTGCAGCACGTCGATCGTGCATGCATCAAGAACCCGAAGAGAAGAGAAGACCGAGGCGATGGATGTGATTCTAGAAAGCGCCAGGGGCGAATATTAATTCGGCTTAATGCAGACTCCGCTCGCGTCGTGAGTTTGGGTCGCAGAACGCTGCCGCACCTCAGCAAGGCACGGAAATGTGGGGGCGGCCGGAACGGCGACACCGGAAACTGCAAGAGCTGTACGAGTAGAGAGTAAGTATCCTTGGCTGTGAGCTGGAGAATCAATTACGAAGCTTTGCGCGCGCGTCGAATCCGCCTAACCCAAGTCGCAACCGCGAACAAAGAGCACTGAATGCATGCATGCATTTAGGTTCACTTCTGAGGTCTCTTCGCTGTTCAACGCAATCCAAAGTAGTGTTGAGTTCAGAGTCATCTAGACCAGGCTCTCCGATCGTATTTGATTCTATTCTTGACGCGGAGAAGTGAGTTCAATGTGTGCAGGATGCGGAGGATAATATAGACGACTTACCACCGTAGCTGACCAGGGCCTCGCCGCAGGCGTATCCTACGAGATAGCCCGTTACGTCGGATATAAATGCAGTTGCGATGGTGTCCTCTTTGGACGTGGCGGGCCCGGGGCCGAAAGAAGGAAGTTGAGGTGTGGTTTGAATTCCAATGGCAATGCGATGCGTTTCCGAGTCAAGTGTGCTTCGTGGAGGAAGGAAGGACGGAGGGCAAGTGATTGGGTGAGTGAGCAGGTAATCGAAAAGGAAGTGAAAGTCGGTGCAAGACGTATCCGTACTATCCTTCCATCAACTACAATTATATCGCGTTCGCGAAGACAACCGCGACACGAATCCGGATAATCGGCGGGGTGAAGGTACGGTCTTGGCCGGTCGGCGCAGGACCTCGACACGAGACGAGACGCGTCGGGCTGTGCTCGAGATCGAGGGTGGGCAATATTGTACATCCATTCACCATGATCGAAACAATCCAAGTTTTCGTATTATCGTCAACAAACCGAAAACCTCAGTGCACCTGTACGTGGTCCGTGGGCGGTCTTCATCTCCATCGTCACCATCGTTCGGCGTAGGAACGGGCATAGCGATAAGCACCGCGAGCGTCAGCGGGGCCGCAGCGGATGGGAGCGGATGGCCGCCGAAGTTGGAGTCAAGCTCGTGTTTGGGCGTGGGCGGGGGAGGCGCGACGAGTGGTTCGTGTTGGTGTTCGTGCGCGGATAGAGGCTGTATCGCATCCAAAACGAATCAGAGTTCAGCCGCAGGACGAAAGGGCCGCACGCACTATGACCTCGTGCCACACCTCCCTACCGACGATGGAGAGGGCGGCGATGACGGCGTAGCCTGCGTCACGGTGGTGAGTACAAGTTACACGCGTGGAGTTCGAAGGAAGAAGGGAAGGATGCATGAGGGAGTGTAGTAGTAGGACGTCGTTGAAGATGGTTTGGCTGCCGCTCGACATGGCTCAAGCTCCGAGTGACTGGTCGCGTCCGGAGAGCACTGAGCGCAGGCGCGCACGTCAGCCAGGCCTCCCAGCGAAGGAAGATGTCGTCAGACTAGCGCAAGTGTTCACTAGGGTGTTAATTCAAGTTCGCATGATAGTCGAGTGCAGGACGATCGAGTTCGTGGCCAAATAGGCACAAGCTCGGATCAAGCCTCCTCCGGCCATCTCCGGAGATCAGGAAAAATTACACTGACTACATAGTGCAATGTAGTCAACATACTTAGTCCCCGTAGCGCTTGTTGACAACCCCCTGTTATATAGGTCGCTCTAACAGCACCCGACAGCTCTGTAGTGCAATATAGTTTCATATTCCTGCTAGTAGCACCGTAAGTACCCGAATGGCCACTTTGTAAACGGTCAAGTGGGGGCACTGTCATAAGTACACAGACTTGGACGAGGCAGACCAATTTCATGCGATAGCGAAGACAGATTCAAGTGTAAATTAAATAGAAACATCTTCGAACTTGTTGGAACGCGTTAGCTTCAAAAGAAAAATACTTGTAGTCTGTATTCACAGCGGACTCGTTCTCCGTACTTGCTAAAAAATGTACAACTCTCTCCGAACACAGTAGTAAGTACTCGATCCTGGGACTTCGATTCTGAACTGGTTTTGCGGCTACACATAGGATGCGACGGCGACTACGAGCCTGACGGTGTATTCAAGCACAAAACAGACGAAAATTTTGACAGAGATTGGAACCTTGCGGCTTACGATGGATCCAAAGACATACGATGGAAAACAGACGGCTTTACGAGTAAGTGCTCAAACTCTAAACAGTACAGTGACATGCTTGTCCTCTTCAAACCGTGATTACTCATAGGCACAGATCAAAGGTTAAGCCAGCCCGTCCTCCTCACTTTGTCGCCGGGTCACCTTCATTTTCATCCCATAACCATAATCCGTCGGCGCTTCCGGCTTCCTCGGTCCAATAAGCCGCCCCGGATGCTCGAGGTTGGTAACCACAATGGCGAGCGCGACCATCGCCCCATCGAGGACGTTGAAGTAGAGCTCGTTCAGCATGAAGGTGCTGTGCCAGCCCGTCGCGAGCTCGATGATGCGGTAGATGGAGCTGCAGTGAGTGTCAGAAAGGTGCATTTTCTTTCGAGGCAAGAGTGTAGGGAAAGCACGTGGGAACGTACCGGATAAAGAGAACCAGCGTCGAGAAGGCGAGCGCATAGATCATGCGTTTCGTCCCAGGCAGCACGACGCCCCGGGTACTCGGACTGCTATCGAGCTTCACAGGCCGATCGCCGGCGTAGCGCATGAGAAAATCGCCTGCGAGGCAGCAGTACGTTATCATCGCGACTGCAAAAAAATTCAAAAATGAATGTCTAATTAGATACAGGAATAGGACACGCAATGCTCACCGAATTGGAAAAGAATTCCGCCGAGCATAGTGTGCGCACCCTGGGGATGCGAACCGATTAGTATTTTGGATACTTTTTGGCAAGACGAGCAGACTGACCACTTGGGCACGAGTATGATCACTCGCCGCTGCTGCAATTGAACCACCAGCAGCCTGGACGAGCAGCGCAATAATGTCCTACATTATCGTTAGTCCGGCCATCGTGCTCCGAAGGTATCAATATACACGCACACTGGAGACAAAAATGACCGTGTCTATGAACAGTTTAATTCAGACTGGGAACTGATAGCGAATTCAGAAAGATCGCGTACACCACCTCGGGCTCAGCCAAGAGTAGCGCGGTCCCAGCTGGATAACGATCCAAGACAGAAGGACGAAGTTAACTGCGATGAGCGGCGTCGGCGCAACCACCAAGGAAACGATTCTGAATTTAACTTTAAACCTTCGTTTGACGGTGACAAATAAGAAGCACGCACTGCATCATGAATGGTTTATGAAGGTCGGGGGAAAACGAAGACCAGAGTCGACCCGCCCCATCCGATAATCTCGCCGATACCGCAAAGGCAGGCAGTCGGGAAGAGCCACCACATGCGGTAGTATGTTGCCTGTCCAATGTGAAGGACTGTAAAAGGTTTGAGGCGGAGAACAAATATTTTTCGGGTACGGAACTCACTGGTGCTCATTCCAAAGACAACAAGGAATATGACTGCGACATATTCATGCGGGGTGTAGCCGTATTGCGATGGCGGTATGAATGTTGGAGGGCCCGTGGGGGTGATTGATGACATTTGAGGGAGCGCGTTTGTTGAGACTTGGACAGGTCGGGTCCTTCCTTTTATTACTGTGATGGGGCTGCGCTTATATCTACGCAGTAGATTGTACATTATGTTTCGCAACCCTTCGCGCTGTTTCAAACAGGGTGATTTGTCAATTGGGGTTCGTAATTCAATGCCATTCTGCCGCGAAGGGGATGAGTCATTTGTTGATCGTAATTCATTCACTTGCCGATTGATGGCGCGAGCTTCTGCTACATCCCACATAGCGGTGCATGGAAAGAGAAAGAATGGCAGGACTTTGGGCCGGAGTCGGACGAGGTTTTGCATCAAGTTTGAAATATCCATGAAAGGACTACTTACTGTACTTTCGTTCAAATCGACGGGGTGTGACACGTGACCCATTTTACCTATTCGACATTTCGGCAGGCCGCCGAATTTTTCCTCGAAAATTTCGGCATTTGAACTGAAGATTTTGTCTTTTTTGCCCTTTTTTTTAAGGCACTTTGTGGCCTATGTGACCACTTGGAGGCCCAACAGAGGCCTGAGTGATGCATGACCTCAACCAAAGTTCGTGATCGACAGGGGGGGCTCTGAGTCTTTTATGTCTTTTACTCTTTTCCCATGCTCTTCGTCCCAGCCAACCCGCAGCTGGCCACCGCAGGTCATGGCCAAAAGCGGGAAGTAATTGTAACAGTATGCATACCATTGCAGACCCGCACAATCATCAAAATCCATTGCAGACCCAAATGAGCTCGGTGATGTTCAACACCCGTATGCCTGTGTGTCGTTCCTTATGTAGCTGTTCCGTGTCCCTCGGGGACAGCAAAGTGTAGATAGGCAAGTTTGTAGAATGCCGAGTGTCTTACGGGTCCCCTACTACCAATACAATATTTTTCTCTACTCATACTTGCCATCACTGGCACCGCGAAGTATCTGGAAAACACAGATCTGTGTTACGGGAAGTCACCCATTACAAGAGTGTCCATATACTCAAACCGAGAGATTACGCTATGACCGAAAGATTACGCTAATGTCTGCCAAATTGATCTCCCAACTACGAAATGATTACTGGCTGCCTGTCGACCACTGTGTACTATATGTAGAGAGCCGGCAATCAGAAGATTCTGAATTAGACATGTTACCTAGAACTCGGATAGTATGGGGCACGTTGAAAACAGAAGAGGAACGAAGATTCGAATGCGCGGTTGATTCGAAAGTTTCGAGGTGGATGGACAGTCAAAACGATTCAGGGCGCCTGTGATTTTGCGTGGACTTCACGACCAAACAGCAGAAGTAGCACAATAGTGAAGAGAATCCGGGACGGAAATGGACATGAAGTCAGGAGATAGAAGGATGTGATGATCAAATACTACGGCAAATACAAACTCAGCCCACAGCTAACCTTTACCAACTTCGACTCGGCTTTTTGATTACAGATCTGCTGCTTGGCTCCTGTTCTAGCGGATATTCGACTATCCGCTATCATCGACACTCGATAGTCCTTAGCCATTATTCTCCTCAGATTCAATTCTGCATTCGATTCTACCCAATCTTGTTACCAACAATCCATACACATTGACAAAGATTCATCCCATCAGCCTCCCGTTCAGAGCGCAACGCCACGGTAAGTGGACATCTGGCCCTTCAGGCGCCGTGATCTGACCAGCCGTGAACTGAGTGTAGCACGAGTCAACGGTGTAGTCCCATATAGTTATCTGCACGGGACGCCAAGTCAAATCCGTGCTGTGGTTGCATTCATCAGGGAACGTACGGATGGGGTCGACACCGGTGCTTGTGCAGGTGTCGCGGCCGGTGGGGCAGCCGGAGGCCGGGCTGGCCTCGGCGGGGGTGTCGGAGACCATGTCGCCGTTCCACTGCAAGCCGCCCTGGTCGTAATTAGTTGTAGTTTAGGACGTTGGATTATGAACGTAGGCTACCTGGAAAGTGTGATACAAGCCAAGCTTTTCAAGAGAAAATCAATTCGTAGAAAATAAGTAGAAGCGAAAGGAATAGGCGTACCCAGTGGTCCGGCCTCGTGGATGAGAGTTCCACCACTGTAGAAGAGGTCAGAGATGCATGGCACATGCGCTTCACATGAATGAACCAACAGATTGAAAGTCTGCGGTGGTTTCCACCCGGAACGGACGAGTACAGCATGACGACTCCATCATCCTTGGGGGCTCCGCTGTACGACGAAGGGAATGTGGAGTACCCGAGAAGCCCAGCACCGGATCCAGAGACAAATCCGACGGCTATGAGATTTGTTCAATCGGTTCTTACTTTTATTCAAATCCAATGCAGTGGACTTACTGTACACGTTCAGGTCGGCGACGCCACCGGTCCGCAGAGCGGTCTTCATGGCAGTCTGCACAGAAGTACTGGGTCCCGCGGTGTTGAACCAGGCGGCATTGACCGTGCGCGTAGTGCCACCAAGGACCCAGGTGATTCCAGTACCAGCATACGCCTTGTTCATGGCCGTAACTTGCGCGGTGAGCTGCGAATCGCTGCAAAATGATGAACAATATTTATCGAATTGAGAGGGTACAACGCACGGAACGTTTCCCCAGCAAGAGTCGAGTCTTTTGCTGACCACGTGGAAGAAAATCTGGAATGCGGTCAGCGACTGGTCACAAAAACTTTCTGTTGGAGCTGCAATTACCTTCAACGTCGCAAACCAAAGGCTCCAATGTCTCAGTGTGGACGACCTTGTTTGCGGCGAAATGGGCTTCAGCTGCGATGAGGGCGTCGTCGGTGATATTGGTCCCGCAATATCTTCGCGCGCCAACGGGTAAGACACTTTGAGTCGCAAGATTATTCAAGACACACCTGGCGCGAGGAGCTACATCCGGGGAGATAGCGAAGACGGACGATATAGCGAGCAGGAAGGTAGCGGGGATAGCGAAGAACATGGTCGACCGGTCAGTGAGATCATCCTGTGCCAACCTTTATACTTGAGCACCAAATACCCAACATATGGCGGTCTTGAGGATAAGACCCGCCAAGTGAACAATCCCGCCAAGGGAACAAATGATACATTCGGCCCGACGTGATGCAATGCGGCAAGTACAACGATATCATCTTGGCACATCTTCGGTGCCACATAGAATCGCCCAGATTTAAGCGAAGCCGTCGGAGCAGATGTACATTTTTTGTTCAGAGTCAGGTGCAGTTGCACCGGTAAATCTCCTTTAAAATGCTGTCAACGGATAAGAGGCTTCTTCCATACGAGATCATAGCCCCAGCTCGGAGCAACATGTATGATATTCCTGGGCGTCCGTTCCCGTGGACGATTGCCAAGACAAAAGAGGGAAGAATCCGCAAGGTAAGTTGCGGAGATCGTGGATCGCAGCGATGTTGCAAGTCCCTCGATAGCATCGGAATCTAGTACACAGAACAGCCAGATCTGGAGAAGAGACCTCCTTGAGAGCAATCGCTAACGTGCGGGTTAACTTCGTTTGCTAAGGTGGTGCGAGGAGAAGAGCGGCGCAGATTATGCGCTTCCATTACTCAAAAGCTGGTCAGACAGAAAATCGATGATATAATGCCCAGAAATCCAAGGAGGGGGGATCCACGCGAGCATTTGGCCTACGGATCGTTTCAGAAAACACTGCAGAAAAGATTGTTAGTTGGGGGGGCGAACGAATTCGAGGTGCATGGACAGGATGGATGCATCAAGTTGGCTTGAATTTTTTTAGTCCGCAAACTCAAACAGCAGACACAGCGCAAGTCGCGAGGCGCCAAAGAGCATTCAGGATGGGAAATGGACCTGGACGCAGGAGACCGGAGGAGGGCATCAAACCGTCCGTTTTACGCCCACGGGCGTAAGAATTACGCGTAAGTTCCTTACGCCATGGGTACGGCCGTCTATCAAGGTTCCAAACGAGACGGTCTGTTTACGCCGTACTTACAGTCTTGGCAAGCTGATCCGGATATGAGTGCGAGTTCAGCTTGAGTTTACAGCTGTTTGCACATGTAATGACACTCATCAATTTTGATGAAGAAGAAGGAGCGCATACTCTCCCTCTTGCAACGCTCATTGCGAGCTCAAATCTTGGTAGAATCATATAATTTTAGGTGCGTTCTGAAGCGTTTTGGCAGGGCTATTCAGCTCACCCACTCCGTGGTTCCAATTCACGCTTTTATTTTTTTGGCCAAATTTGGCGACACGTAGCTCGGCTCCCATCTTGCAACGCGCGTCCTGGGCGCAATACTTGGCTGATTCATCTCAGCGTAGGCGCGTTCGAACCGAATTTTCAGCCACTTTCTCACAGTACCCATATTTCCCTCCACTTGGCTTGCTTCAAAACTCGAACGTTTTCCCTCGCTCATTTCTCGTCCAATTCCTATCATCCAAGGTGTCTTGACCATCACCAGAAGCGGCTGTTATGGCTCGGCGATCTCCGCCGTGCCCGATTACGCCGAGCCGGCAATACAAGGGCATCTCAGGCAGATTTCGAGTTACAAAGCAACCGCAAGGCTGATACTACCTATGTAATGTTCTCACCAACCTGGTATGCCCTCGTCGAGTTTGTGTTAAGATATATGATAATGCAGACTTGATATCAAGCTGGTGTGTGCGCAGGCAGAGGCAACGCGCACAGCGCAATATTGAAAGAATCAATTTACATGACCGCGTATCCCTCCTCCACCGTGACCTCCTCTTCTACATCGCCCAAACCATCTTCTGGGCCGAGATCCGGCTCAAACCCATCGTCACTGCCGGCGCCCGAAGCTGACCCTGATCTGTTCGACTCCAAAGACCTCTCCGAGTTCTGAGTTCTGAGTTCTGCGAGAGTGGCGGCCCGGGCCGCGCATCGGGGAATTCTTGCTCTTCAGGCCCGGGTGCAGGCGGAGGTGTGACTAGCGGAGCTGGGGGTGCTTCAGGCACTCGAATTTTCTGGTCCTGGTCGTCCTCGCGGTGGTCGTCTCGGACGCGGTCCTCGTCCTCGGGTGAATGGGTACTTGGTAATGACCAACACCACACCCTCGGTAGCGCATATACATGTCGTGATCAACGAATCTAAAATGGTCAGAATCAGCTCCGCTAAATGCAGCATACAGGAATTTCCACCTACACATTGACATAATAATAGCGCCAGTCCTCGTCGTCGGTTAACCAGGGTCGAAGCAATCGCCCGATGAAGCCGCCGGACAAAAGGTCCTCGGGTCGTGCCGCTGGCATGATATGCGCACCGCGAATAACTTTGTCTGGGTTCAAAAAGCCAAAGGCGTCCGCGTCGGAGTCCGGAATAAATTTGAACCTGAAAAGCCGTTTTCGTTTGAAGCCTCCCCAGTGCGATCCAATGTATACCGCCGAATCCACAGGAATTCCATAGATTCAGGGTTCGGATTGCTCCGAGAGCTGTGTTCACGATGTCAGCGTGGAAAATTTCGACGACCTGGGCGTATGAAAATTGGTGGGACTCGTTTCCATCCGGGGACAGGTACATAATATCCCAGTGAGTTCGCAGGTTGAGGCAGTCCTGCCCAGTACGGACGTCATAACTCGTATAATTGATTCACCGATCTTGTGGCGAAAAATGCGGTGATTCTTCAGGACCAGTTTGAAACGCTCCGCGGCAGTGAACTCGTTTTCGTCGCCTGACCACTCGGAGTGGGAAAGACGACCTAACAGGTGCTCTTGAAGCTTTGGCAAGAAGTCTTAGAAGTCTCAACGGTCAATACCACAAATAATTCGTATTGATTCGCCTACGTCAACAGCTGAATTATCGTTATTTTCCCCGAGCCAAGAAGAGCTTTGAATTAAGAAGTTGTGGGAAGTCGAAATATGATGATGTTGCTCAGGCGAGGTATACGGTAATGCCTCGCGCTCTTTGAATGACACGTACATCTTCGATTTCGCGAACTTCCACTTGTGGCCCTGAGCAACTGGGGTCGGAGTCGTTTTGGAAACAGTGGCGTGCGCTTTCTTCTGCGCACGGCCGGCAATGCGCGTAAGTGCAGTATCGCGTCGTTCTAAAAGCGTCATTTGACGAACAGCCCGATTTTTGTTGGTACTCGCATATAATCTCTTGACTCGCCGGTGGTCCAACTCGCCCTGGAAGCTATGTTTAGTAATTGTGCGCAATGGATAATCACCACTTGCCGGTTGCGTCGAATATGAATCGCTGATACCAAACCACAGAATCATGGGGACGTAAACCCCGAGCGCGCGGAGTTTGTATGTCAAGAGGCTGAATATCTTGTTCATCCCCTATCAGCGTCCGCTCCGGGTCCATATCGGTTTCGGCATCCGAGTCAATGAGGTCTTCAGAATTGACGGTGGAAATGGTGGAGGAGGTGTTGCGTGCAGACTTCCGGGTACCCATCACGTTTGCTGCTGGCCGTGAGCTCAAGACCAGGACTAAAGACGATAATAACAAGTTGGATCCCCGGTTTTGGTGATGGTCAAGACACCTTGGATGATAGGAATTGGACGAAAAATGAGCGAGGGAAAACGTTCGAGTTTTGAAGCAAGCCAAGTGGAGGGAAATATGGGTACTGTGAGAAAGTGGCTGAAATTGCGGTTCGAACGCGCCTAAGCTGCGATGAATCGGCCAAGTATTGCGCCCAGGACGCGCGTTGCAAGATGGGAACCGAGCTACGCGTCGCCGAATTTGGCCAAAAAAATAAAAGCGTGAATTGGAACCACGGAGTGGGTGAGCTGAATAGCCCTGCCAAAACGCTTCAGAACACACCTAAAATTATATGATTCTACCAAGATTTGAGCTTGCAATGAGCGTTGCAAGAGGGAGAGTATGCGCTCCTTCTTCTTCATCAAAATTGATGAGTGTCATTACATGTGCAAACAGCTGTAAATTCACGTTGTTTTGGCTGTGAGAAAGACAGAAGGAAGTGCTATGCAAAAAGGTTGCGAGAATCACCGATCGGGCACGCTCGGCAATGCCGAGGAGTAACAAGAAGGGTGGGACTGGGACTCGTCCAATCCCATTCTGATGGCAATGAGTCCCATTTTGTTAGCTTGTCAGTGGGACTCGAGAGATCACGGTGGGACTCGGAACAAGTGGAACGCGCAGCCGACGCACAGCCGAATGATCGTATGATTGACGGTTTGATTGATCTATCGGCAGTAAATAACAGGTTGAAGTTCATCAGCTGGCCACAAAACGTACAGGTTAAATTCAATGTGGACCTGGTCTGGCGTTTGGACCGCCTCGCGTATGTCATGATAATCTTAAACAATGTATGTTCGCTCCATGTCTCCGTATTGCACAAATAACATTCCTCCGAACCAAGCCGAGTGCGGCGGATGAGCGTCTCAAATCTCACGGTTCAAACCTTGTTGAATGGCAAGTGTCTCTCTTTCAATGCTTGAGACCGGCGCTGAATCCGAGTTCGGCACAATCAACACAAGCCATGTATGACGGGAAACGAGTGAGCGCGGTCAGCCCGGCATTTGCCGATGTACGCAAAATTCGCGATCGCATTGCCGCCCACAGGAAGGTGGAGTTTCCGGCGGGTACGGGCTTCTCGGGTACGTCTTCTCGGGTACGTCCAGCACACTCTTACTTCAGTCAAGGCTCAACCATCCAAGGCGTTCAGCACTACATGCAAACCAAAGACCGTGCTCTACCCGTCAGCGAGCGATATATCCACGCGGCAATGTCCAAGGGGGGTTTCAAGCAGGTGGTGACTTTGCACCCGCAGCTTGCAAAGTTCATACAGTGTCCTTGCTCTTGCTATCGACTACACATTCAAGCGCATCGAAGGTGATATGGATGAGTGGGAGGTTGTCAGATTTTCGGAGCGATTCAAATGCCGTGTGTACCATTATTATCCAGAGCCTCTGCCCTTCTCAACGCGCACCAGGAATACCTTTTGCAAGTTTCTATTGTCATCGCAAGACAAAACCCGCCTTTGAGCAGCTCTTTATCGAGTTGTTTGATGCCGTCTATCGCGTCACTGGGGACATATTACAATGCTCACACCGGTTGCCACCACTCCAGCAGTGCGCAGGCGTCGGCGGCAATCTGTTGACGAGAATGACATTGTTGAGGGCATTCGGCAGCGCACACAGTCCAAGCGGGCGCGGGGTGAGGCATAACAAATAGACAAACGAAACATATGTATTGCTCACCAAAGTACATGAAATGTATTGTAGCAATACCTCACCTCCGCCGCATCTCTCTCCACCTGTGCTGCTGCTATCGTCCGCTGAATACGTTTAAACCTTGTACAGACGGTTTTCAAACCGTTTAGGCCCTCCCGCACAATAAAAGGAAACGAAAACGGTTTAAACTGTGTACAAACATTTGTACACGGAAAAGGTTGGAGCTTTACTTCCTCGTGCCCCCGAATCCCATCCACCTTACAGTTCTATGCCGTGGCGGAAACACAGAGGGGCAGGCGCAGCATAAGGGCACGTGGGCACGGGAACACAGGCAGAAATGTGTGGAGGGTGGCGCGGCAAGGGTCGGCACAGCAGTGATGGACAATCACACAAACATGATGCACGCCAATCCCACTCACTGCCTGAATCCCACTGTGGAGGGTAAAATAATGGGATTCGCCATCAAAAATGGGACTGGGCGAGTCCCAGTCCCATTACTCTAGTATATACTCGGCAATGCCCGCCGCACAGGCGCGGCCGGCAACTTGCGAGGTGCTGGGGAATCGATAACGGTGACGCCGGCTCTCGGCATCATCGCCGATCGAGCCCGTCTTTTACACGTAAACGGCCGGTTACGGGGTGACGTTGGAGCCTCCCATCGTTCCGCAATTTTACGGGACGGTTTGATGCCCTAGATAGGAAGGTTTGCGTTCACAACGACCCCTACTTCCCTCTGCGCTCCTCAACCGCTGTCGTACACGACATCGCCGCCGTTGTCTTCGATGCCGCCGCGCCGGTGTCACCACCGCGACCTTCGATGCTCACATCAGCTCACATCCGCATGAGCCATGAACCCACCCTCTTCGCTCTCTTGCTTGGCTCCACCCATTCCACGCTACCACCCTCTACCTCGGTTGCAGGACCCTCACCGCTGGTCGCCCTTCATCTGCCCCGCCCTAGGTCTGTCTCCATTTCATTTTCTCTCCAAAAATATTCGCCCGCTCACATTCCCCCACAAAAAACTCAGGCCTCTGCTTTGTCCCGATTCCCCAAGCACAATGCGACAACGTTTCCTAACACCATATGTTGGAATGAGTACGACAGATGGAACGCATTTAGGACGAAACCGCACGGGTTTCTGTCGGGAAGCTATGTGTTAGATTTCATCTACCCATTCCGGCCTCTCCTTTTCTTGCCCATGTCGCCCTCTGATATTTCTCCCTACCCCACAGAGCCTCTCGAACGCCCTCTCGTATAGGATTTGGGCTACCCTATACGCCTCGCCATCCTGCGTCGTCTGCGCCGTCGGATTCACACCACTGTCTCTGTGCAGTGCGCACGCAACCGACTTGCAGGCGCATCCATTCGCCGTAGCCCTTTGCACGACGTCGCGACGAAGCCAGGCGGCCCCACCGCCCTTGTCTCCCCGCTCATCCGTATTTGACCCGTATCTGCCTTCGCCCCCACATGCATTCTCGCTGACGAGATGTTCCGGTGCCGCAGAGATCGCAGCCCACCGTCAAATGCACCTCCGCTACTTCGGCGACGACACTGATGAGACCGTGCCCAGCTGCGCGCGACCATGCCCTCCCACCCATCGATCTTCCACCCCGGCCCATCGCCCAGGCTCGCTCGTCACCCAAACTTTACGCGTGACATCCCCACGAGCACCAGTGCCGCTCGCCGCGCAAGCCGCCGTGCGACTCTCACGCCTTCTCGCCATCTCCAGAAGCCGTACCATCCGCTCGAGCGACTATGACGCCGATAGGCGCGCGCCCGACGTGCTATGCAACTGCGGCTACGTCCAAGTCGCCGCACCCATCTGCAATAGTATTCGCGACCCTCGACCACGCTACCCCCAATGCCGCCTAATCCACTTCCGCCATCACTTGCCCCCGCCGCAAATCCCAAGGCGCTCATTCTGTGCCACGCGGAGCTTCCGCTGCGTGCTTGCGTCGGGGACGTCGGTGAGGACGTACTACGCGTTCGTTTGCGAGCAACTCCTCCTTGTCCTCCGCCGCGAGCGCGGGCTCGAAGGTGCTGGTTCGAGGACTGGCTGCTGACGCGGGCGTGGGCGTGGGCGTTGTCTTTATTGACGTGGGGATTGAAGTCGTGATGTGCAGCGCTAACGCTCCCGTTCCTGTTCCTGTTTCCATTCCCCTCCCTCCCATCCTCCCATCCTTCACCTCCCTCGCGTGGCTTGAAGCCGACGTAAACGCAGGATGCGCGCCCTCCGGGATCTCAAAGCACGCCGCGTGGCGTCCACACCTCCGCTCGCGGTACCAGCCAGCCCACTACCATTCCCATTGCCACTGCCACTGGCATGCGCGTTGCCCGCCCGCCGCGGTGCATTACCGCCGCCGCCCGTAGAGTTCGGTGCGAGCTTGCGCTTCTGCGCACGGTCGACGCTGGTGCGCGCCTTCTTGTGCTCCCGCTCCCGCTCGCATCGGCGTTGCACGCCGTTCCGCCCCCATTCCCTCTTGTACTCGCGCTGTACAGGTACTGGTGCACGCCCTCGCTCTCCCTCGCTCTCCCTGCGGCGCTGATACCCGTCGTCCGTGGTCTCGTTCTTGCTGTGGTCTGTGTTTATGATCGGAGCGCAATGCAGCCAGGGGTGCTGAATCTGCGGACGGCTGAGGCCGAGTGGGTGCCGACGATGGGTGGGTTGATGTCGATATACGCGCAGGGGGGAATCGAGAATGACGGAGAACGGGACAATGGGGAAGCGAGAAGGGATTCGGATTTTGATGAATGCAGAACGATTGAGGAAGACGGACTGAGAAGGAATGCCGAAGTGCGAGGAAGGATGTACTATGGAGGATTGAGTAGTGAGCAAAGAAGGCAAGAATAAAGAAGTAATCAGCGGGCAGTACGGCGTACAACGGGTGTGCGTACTTCATAGAAGGATTGCCGCTAGGTGGTGGGATAAATGCAGCCAGTGAATCTATACGATGATAGCTTCGGCCTTTTGAAGGACGGTATGTCGATGGCCCGGAAGCAAACATCTGAAAAGGAGCAAGTTATATGGGACATTAGATACCGAACTCCCCTGAGATTGAACTGGCATATTTTCAGCCTTGATTGAAGCTGAAGCGGTGACGCGAAGGTGTACAGAAGCTAATAAGAAATGGATCTAGGGAGTCGGTCGAAGCCATGCGGACACGAGGACCAAGCACTTACGACACTCGGTTGGGTCTTTCGGATCGAGGGTTCACCATATCCGCAGGTAAAATCTGAGATGAGTTGAGTCAGTCGGGATTGTATTGAGTGTTAGCTAGTGAACACACCAAAACCACCATTGCCTCGGTGGTCATCCACGGTGGAGCGGTGAAGCACAAATGATAGCTTCAGCGTTCTCAAGTTGCCGTTGCAGGCTCCTGAACGAAAACGTCGGCACGAGCAAAGCGAGAAGAAATAAAAGGAGCAAACAGCCCACTTGAGGTTAGTCAGACTGCAGGGACATCGACGCCTGCCATTGAAGAGCGCCAGTAAAGCCACGCACAAGACCCGAGATCTGGACGTATTCTTAGGTTTTCTCCCTACAGAATGGGAGCGTACCCGCACGCTTATGCACTAGAGCTGCGTAGAGACCCTGATTCAGTCGATCGTTCCCAGGTCACCGAAAACAGTACACAATGGGAAGAACTTTGGAAGGGTGATATTTTATAGAACAAAAAATGGTATCATAGAAGCAGAGTGAAAAATTCAGAATACTTCACGCTCCGGACAGTGAGTCTATATGCGAAAGGAACAGAATGTTATAATCAAAGGTAGAAGCATTTGAATTCCCCAGGCTGGAGACCTTTAGACAGATGGTCAAGACTCGAACAGGCTTGAACACTTACCCAGCTTGCGCAAGATCCCACGCATTTTCTCCTCTCTGGCCGAATCGCCTTTCATCTGCTGTCTTGGTAGAGAAACCTCGTCGATGCCATCAGGGTTACCGTGCTCCCAAATCCCCCTCTCCAACTGCGTCGCGGCCAAGAAGTCGTACCAAGGGGCGTCACAATGCGGTGCGTATTCCACGCCGAGGAGTTCACCTTCCACCTCCGTCAAAATTCGCTCAAGCTCTGCGCCCACACTCGCATCCTCGCGGTGATCCTTGGGAAGTTCTCTGCATCAGCAGAATGACAAGTTACCTTTTTGGGACTTTTGATCCTTTTTTAAGGACAAAAAGCCGGAAAAGGTGAAAAGGACTTTGCCCTTTTAAAAGCTAAGGGCCTGTTCGGGATCCCAATTTACGCTCCATTATCCTCTATTATCTCCCAGCTAGCTACTCCATCACATCAGGTCACAGGTAACGGCACTGGTACGGAATGGGTGTGTGAACAATTGATATGACAATACCCGAATACCCGAACACCCTGATCGCTGTCCCGCTAGCGTCGGTATTCCCGCCACCAACGACGACAAGACTTATCTCATTATTGGGATCATTTTCAAGGGCGCACTCTTTGCCCGTCACCTGAAGTATATTTAAAATTAAACTATCTTCAGTTAATTCAGTCAATGGACCACAGTTAGTCAAAGAACATACTTCAGTATTTGGAACGGCGGGACCGCCGTCGACGATGAGGAGAGAGTCTGTCAATCATCCGGTTGATTCCGTGGAATGTAGTCTAGACCTCGAGTGACTGATGGTGACTGCCAAAGTATTTGATAGATGGAATATTTAGATAATGGAGCGTAAATTGGGATCCCGAACAGGGCCTAAGTCCCTTACCTTTTTCAAGGGAAAAAGGAGCCAAAAAGACGTCTGAAAAGGTTCATAAGGATTGAGAAAAGGTGTCTCAAAAGTAACTTAAATGGACCTTTATCGCGCAAAAAAAAAGAATTCATTGGGGCTACTAATAGTGGGTGATTTCCCGTAAGCATTAAATATTCGTGAGGAATATTTTCGCAATTTCCGCCGTGATGCTGAGCAACCTGTCAGGACCCCATCAATTGCATCACCCGAAAGCGGCCGCAATTTATTCTCGCATCAGTCGAAATATATTGAATCTAGACGAGGGGTAGGGACCCCTCGTCTAGACTTTCTTTTCCTCGAATATCTCTTTTGGGCCAGAACTGATTGATCGTCACTCGTTGTCACTCTGGTCACAAACTCTCCGCCCATACCTGCATACCACTGGCGCAAGTATCCCTGATTTCTCAAGGTCCGGACATTGCCCTGAGCACCCTACATTGACTGCAGACAAAAAATCCGCTCTTTTAGACCCATTTTCCACCGTAATTCATATCCCAGTGTAGCCCAGTGTATAAAGTCATTTTTGAGAAGATCTGTTCCAACGACGTTATCGCGCTTCCTCGATATGTCAACACAGTGCTGGGGTGAGCTGTTTGGTTGTTTATGCACCATCAATGTATAAAAATATTATTTTTCTTGCGGGAAATACAGATGGCGTGAATATCCAGCCCACTGATCGTATCACTGGCACCCTCGGTTAGGCTCAGAAAATGTGCCGGAATATTTAAATCTTACGGGAAGTCACCCAGTACTATGGTACTTTACTGCGAACAACCAGGATACGGCACCGACGTCAATGTCGATGGCTTCGATAACAGCAACAGACCACATGAACTGCTTGCAATGAGCGGGCAGCGTTGGGCGCCGATGCCGCGTGGCTGGTCCGTGCAGCGGCGGGGGGCTGCGCGCTGCGGCGGCGGCGAGTGTGCTGATCTCGGGCTCGGGTGCGGACATGGTATGTGTTGCTTCGCTGTCGCGGGTGCCGGGCGGGACAAGGGGTGCCGGACAGCGACGTGCAGCAGATTCAATGAGCGGCGGCGTTGGGTGCCGACCGTGTGGGCGAGTCCGTGCAGTGGCTTGAGGGTACGCGCTCCGGCGACAGCAAGCATGCTGGTCTCGGACTCGGGGGCGGAGCAGAGTGTTAAGCGGCGGCGTTGGGCGCTAACGCTGTGGGGCGGGTACAGTGGCTTAAGGGTATGCAATGCGGCGACAGCGAGTGCTGAAGTGCTGATTTCGGGCTCAGACGCGGACGTGTTATGTGTTGCTTCGCTGTCACGGGCGTCGAGCGGGACGAGGGGTGCTGAACAGCCACTGCGATGAGCGGCGGCGTTGGGCGTTGGGCGCCGACGCCGCGGGCGGGTCCATGCAGTGGCTTGAGGGTACACACTGCGGCGACGGTGAGCGTGCTGATCTTGGACTCGGGCACGGACGCTTGCTCAGGTCCGGATAATTTTCTGGTAAGACTTGAGCTTGTTTGCAGGCTCCTTTGCGGGCTCTTGAGGTGCCTGGGTGGACTAGGGATCCCAGAGGCTTGGAATGTCCTTGCCATTTGCGCCCGAGACCCGGCCAAAGATAAATGCTCGAGATCTTTGAGGTGCCAAGATGCTTGACTTGGCGACGCTTGACGACGGCGGGGGTTGACATCTTGAGGAGCTTGGGATGAGGGTACATACGAGTCGGAAGGAAGTGGGTGGGCGAAAGGAAGGAGTCACCATCAAATGATCAACAACTGGGCAGTGCTCGCACGGACCACGCACGTGTTGATGCTGGACTTGTCTTTTTTTCCGTTGCGACTCAGCGCGACTCTCGCTTCCGGTTGCCGGTGCTGTGGGTGCCGCTGTTAACCAGCAAGCGGGACCGTACCATCCGTACCATCCTCTGCATGATTGGCATGAGTGATCCGGCTCCCCTTTGCGCATTTTACGCTGCAGCGAAAGCTGGTATGTACTGAGTTGGCAGTGCCAGCGAGCTCAAGTACCGGTTCCGCTGCAAGTCCAGTGCACAACGATTGGGTCAGCATGAAAATTTGATGTACAGCTGGTCAATGGAACATTTGCTTGCGGGATGGAAATTTGTGAAGTCAAAAAGCCGAAAAGTCGAAAAAGCCACAAAAGCATTTGGGAGCATTCAGAAAGGTGGGAAAAGGATCCGAAAAAGACACATAAAAAGGGGCAAGGACCAAAAGGTCCGAAAAGTCCGCGGAAAAGGACTTGTCAACTTGCTGATGTGCCGTACGTCTGCTCGAACCAGCGAACGCCCTCCTCGTTCGGGATATGGATGCCACCAACCATTTGGTAGTGGGTATGTCTGGTGGCAGAGGACAGCGAATTGTGCGAGGGCGCGGCCTCCTTGCTTTCGAGAGAATAAGCCTTGGACCTGGCACGTGACCAGCGCGTCGCGTACCAAAACCAAACAACGACAACATGTTGGCGCCAACTTGGATAACATGTGTAGCGCGCTTTGCGGTACCGCCCACTAACCTGACAAATGCAAACAGTAGTAAGGTGGAACAGTACAACCAAGGTGTGTAATGCATTACAAGAAGGTGAACCCTTTCATCTCCGAACTCGAAAATCTTAATGTATATGACGAGCTATAATTTCTTTGGGTCCGGGATCTCTGTCTACTCGACGAAAATTGGTTATTCAAGGAAAGGGTGCAGATGCCCCAGTTCTCTTGGACCTTTTCTCTCCTTTCGTGGAACCTTGCATTACCTGCTCTTCCTTCCATATGGAGCATTGGGATGGTCTCCCAATCGGCTTAATGCAGCTGAGGAAAAATTCAGCAAAGCCCGCTGGTACCGCGCAAGATTTCTTATGAATGCGGAACAAATGTCTTTTTTTCCCTCGATTAACTGGTGCTTTGACTTCTTATGCATGACTTACTATTACAAGGTGAATATTTGGTCGATGCCTGGAGTGCAATTGAAGAAGTAAGCTTGACATATTCATTTGAATCAACATGCGCTGATAACGACAACGACGAAAAATATTGGTACTGGCGACGATAAATCGGATGTTAACTCCCTGTAGAGAAAGGAGAATTCGACAACGACGAGCTGACCGAGATCACTGAATATAATTGGATTGGATTGCAGCGATGCTAATGCCTGACCGGGACCGAGACCTAGAGGAAGAGCCTGAAACACATCGTGAAATGAGCAGTCGATTAGATCAGCGTCCTACTGTAGATGAGGAGAGTTAACGGACAGATGCAAAGTAAGTGCCGAGTCGGGCACATGAACTTCCACGTGGGTAAAGGCCACCGAAAATGAGGATCGCGAGCGAGACAGGAGCGCGGCAAAGGGCATCATATATCAGGCTCAAGTCACAGAAAAGCCTGAGCTCCAATTACTACCACCGGCACGAAGATCGTGTACTAAAACATTGTGCAGAAAAAGCAGCAGCAGTAGTTATGTAGGTGAGCTAATTTCGATCATGACGACGGTGTCAAAGGTGGGATTAGAAGGAGAAGTTATGCACATATGGGCGGCGGCGGCAGTACAGTAGTTGACACGGTCTGGGGAAATTGGATCGAAATGTCGATACAAGAGAATTGGTTCACGAGATGTGTACGAGTTGCAAGATACAGACGCGTCGCCTGCAAGATACATACACAACTTTTTTGGTCGCCGGCAAAACTTTTGTTCGAACCCCCCGCAATAAACATGTATGAGTTCGCTATAGCACCACCTTCCTGGCGTACACCAATGGGAATAAATGGTTATGTCGCTCTTGCCGGAGGTAACAAAAATGGAGGTGGACTAGCCGAACACATCGGGTCTGGGGAGTCGAACCCCCGGCTGCGGCGTAAGTGTCATGAAGGGTTCTGGAGCTGACACCGCCGAGCACCACGCTCTACACTCGATTTATTGGCTGGTTTGTATTCTACATAGACAAGTAGGTGGTTTTTAGCTTTGGCTGTCGTTAAACAAGAAAAAAAGTACACTGACAGTGACTCATCGGTGCGGGGCGTCAAGCCCTGGTCTGCGACTTGATTGCGCTGTTGCGGCTTTGTAACTGACAGCCGCTGAGCACCATGCTCTACACCCCATTTATTGGCCTGTTCGGATGTGAGATATGTATGTACATGAAAACAATTTGGGCTATAATAGAGAGCGTCGTTTAAACTTGAGCCCGGTTGAAGACCGGTGTACAAATTGTGGGACACATCGGTGCGGGGAGTCGAACCCCAGTCGCCACTTGAACGCGTTGTTAATGGACTTTGTAACTGGGTTCTGAAGCTGGGTCGGAACATACATCCAGCACTCAGGCTCTCCGTAGCTCGATATTGATTTGAATAACGACAATGACGATGTTTGGCCTAGAATCTTCTTAGCAAAAGATCGACGGTCTGATTCTGAATAAGGCTCCAACCATTTAGTTTTCGTGTAAGGATCCAGGTAAATTAAACGGAAATGGTTCCTAAACAGTTTAAAACAGTTTAAAACAGTTTATAAACGGTATTTTTTGGGTGCATAAAAAGTTGACGTCCGGTCAAGCTGTTCCACAATCCAATAACACCCGCTTGAGTAACCCGTCCTTATCCACATTTTAGTGAGCATCGCCTCCGACATTGTCTTGGGCTTCAATGACACGCGAACTTCGTGGCAAAGATGGTGTGCACCCAAGAACAGACACTCGACGGAAACGCTGGTACCGGGAATGGCAAGGAAGTCGTGTGCCATTTTTGAGATGATTGGAAACTCGTGTTCAGGTTCCTACAACGAAAAGATTGATCAGCACTTGCAAAGCAGCAGTCAGATAAACTTATCTTCCACCACGTTAGCGTCCCATCTGGATTGTCAAATTTCGTGTTGAAGGTGTCCCAAACGCGCTTCAACTCGCTTCCAAGTATCACACACGGTCAGTAATGAGAAAAAATGTGAGCCGGAAGTACAGCACACACCAGAGGACCTCCATCTCTGCCACTACCTGTTCCAACTTGATTACTGCGCCCTCCATTTGATCTCGCGCATGTAGCGGACGATCATCAACATGCCCAACTTGCCGCGCCGGATCAGATGCAGACGCCGCGGCATTGTGCATCCTCCTTGAAAATAATATCAAAGCGCCGGGTGAAGGTGGATGCGGGAGAGTCTTCGTCTAGGCCGTGGACGGTGGTAAGGCCACGATGAATCTCATACTCATCGGTGCCTTCGGCAACAGTGGTGGGCAGTACGGCATCGAGAACCTCGATGTCCTTAATGAGGTTCGCAATGGTGCCGGCTGTACAGGATCCGGAAGACGAGTCAATCTGGGTGAAAAAAAAAAAAAAAAAAAACGCGACTTACCTGCATTGAGACGTGCGTGAGTCGCGTCCACGATGGCTTGATGTGCGGTGCTCGGGGCCTCAGTGTTGGAGCCATCAAGAAGGTGCTTGAGCGCGTTGCGCTTGCGAGGCGCTTTGGGGGCGGGCTTTCCGTTAGCAGGCTGGGAGCTCATGGTACGATAAAACGCGTCAGGTCACCCACTGTCACGTTTTATGCCCTAAACCCACTGTTCGGATGTCGCCAGTAGTTGGGGGAAATGTTGAATTGATGTGCTCACTGGCCGAGTGCAAGCCGAGTGTGTGGTGCCGGTGAAAGGTGATGAAAGCTCCAACAAACAGTATACGGCCCGATCACGCCGTACCAAACTTATCACCTTCCTTGCGCGACTTTTGCCGACCCCGCGAGCCCACTTGGGCGTAACCGTATAAACCGTTTGAAAACGGTTTGTAAACTGTTTGCCCCTTCCCGTAAATTAAACGGAAATGAAAACGGTTAAAACCGTGTATAAACGGTTATACACGGAAACGGTTGGAGCCTTAGACGGTCACGCCGAATTCGTAACAACTGGGGGTACGACAGGAATTTGATCATGAAAGATTTGATGATTGCACTCGATTGTTGAGCCTGTTGATAGGTATGGAACACGCAGAAAATTTGACAGAACGGCGAAGGGGAATTGAGGATTGCCCTCGATTGATTTGGTTTCAGTTGCAATCAAGTCCCCGGAATTTTGCACCACACAGCTCTTAGCGGAGTGGGCAAGGAGTGGGCAAGGTGGGTTTCAAGATCACTCTCGACCGTTCCAATCGAGGCTGATAGATCGACATGGGCGGCAAGGAAATTCAATTCAGATACCAAAACGGTAACCGAACAAGGAATTTAGCGAAGCAACCGAAACATCATGTACATAAAAAAGGCAGAGCACGGTGAAGGCTAATAAATCGAGAGTGAATCAGAATATAGATCACGCCGGACCCTCGAACTGGACAGATGGGCAGGACTGTCCGCCATCTGCGCAGTGTGGAATGAGCGTCTCCTTGGCACCGCCTGAGAGCGCACGATTCAGTGGGGGAGGAATACACAATAGAATGCAAGATCTCACGGTCTGTGGTAAGGGAGGGGAAGCGCAAACTATTGCAAGTCAGCTCGAGGTCCCTCGCACTCTTGGTAGCCGGGAAGCTAAACCGAGCTTAAATCAAAGTGTACGTCCTCCTTTGATGGTTACTCACCTTGCAGGCTTGACCGGGATCTTCACAGTAGCTGGCACAACGTCGGAGCAGTCTATGAGGTTGGCGCGGCTGTGTCCCAAGACTGCAAGCTTGGCCATGGCCGCCTTGAAGCTAGAGGCCATGAACTCCTGTTTGTCTGGTATGGCAAGTCAGGCTCTCATGAGGGCAGGATCGATCATAGTGCGGGACTCACTGACAAAGCCTTGCCAGATGCAGGCGGTCCGCTCATCGCGTGCAAGGGCAAAGTCAGACTGGAGGCGCATCTCTCCGGTATCGTTGCCACTGCTGATGGGCAGCGGGGACAACACTTCTCCGGTATTGTTGTTACTTCCCGGGAAGCCGACCCCCTTGAGAAGGACCTCGAGGAAGACCTGAGTATCGAAGGTGAACGGAGTCGAATCAAATGGTGCGGCGTCGATCGTCAAATCTACTTTATCCGCCCGGGCAACGGTGTGGCTGGCTAGCAGACTGATTACTTCAAAAGGCGAGAAGTTTCCAGCATCGGCAAAGCGCTCGAGGATCGAGGTGACATTGTCTTGTGGTTCCTGAAATAGCCGATCAGAGGCGTGTTTGGGTGAGAGATAACATGTAGTACCGGGATTAAGCCATCGATGGCTGGAATCGTCGTGTTGGGGCGGCCCGCCATAAACTCTAGCTGGGGAGCACCCTGCGTTCGGACGGCGTCAGTGATGAATCGGAAATGTGAGCAACGAAGTTGAACTTACTGGGCAGTTACTCAGAGCCACCGCGCCTGCCAGGATTTAAGTACCGGATGTGGAAAAAACAAATGAGAAATTCTAGTCACCAGCGAATTGAACAAGATCTGCAGCACTGACGCGGTGCTTGGACAGGAATGGGATGAGATTGTTCACGCTATCATCGATTCCGTTGTTTGCATGGAAATTTGGTTCGATCTTGGATGATGTGAGGCTGAGGACGCAATGGCTGTAAACGAAAACCACTCACGGTTGGAAACAGCAGCATGCTTCCATCGGCGCCGCCGCCACTACGTACAAAGCATCAGCAAACACGGACCAGGCGAACGATATATCATATACGCCTTCGGGCCAAGTTTCTGACTGATTGCGATCGCGTCGTCTGTATGTAATTACGATCGTCAGATGCACATGTAGAGTGGGAATATAGGACTGACGGAAGGTCAGACGCAGTACTTCATGAGCGTCCTCGCCGCACTCGTTCTGGAAGACGTTCTCTTGAAGATCCTGGGCGAGCTAAGGGGAGGGAAGAGGGTGAGTCCGACGGCGTGCGAGACTGGATGGAAGAGCCTACAGGAATGAAGGCGCAACAGGCGGCGTTACCCACTCGAGTACCATCCGCACAGACGGCACCAGGGGCGGAGGGGGCTGCATGGGCGGCAGTCACAAGTGCGACGACGGCGAAGAGAGTGGTAAAGGTCATTCGCCGAGGAGTGTCCGGGTAGAGGGAGGGACTGGGGAGGGAGAGGGCTCGAGTGTCCTGGAGACTTTGTTCCAGGACCACTCTCATTTTATACCCGCATCTCCCCCCTAAAAACAGGAAAACAGAAGATATCTGCCCTGGGAGTAAATTTGAGTATTATAGCAGATGAGCGCACTCGGTTCGAGGAGCGTGGCCGTCCGAGAGTGCAACACGACCGAGGCAGCGGACAGAAGTCGTCCGCTACACGTTCGAGACGACAAAAATTCCACAAATATCTCAAACCGATCCGCTGGATAAGCTAGAGATTGCAATTTTGCGTAGGCGGAGGCCGGAGTGAATGGTGCTTGAGATTTACCGGCGCTTCCGAGGATCGCTCGAGCTTGTGCAGGGAAACTCCAAGCCACCATTTATAGAGTACCTGGTACGTCGGGTCTTCTCGCATGCCTTCGGCCAGGATTTAACGGCCACAATTACCATGCAAAGCGTAGCGCACGCGAGCTCCCTGGTCCGAATTAATGGACAGGAGCTGAAAAACATTCGTCGTGAGAGTTGCAGATCACGGTGAAGTAAGCAAAACAACAGTCCCTTCGAACGACGAGTTTCCGTGTCTTCTATGCGAAACACATGACCCGCGAAAGCCTTGCGAAAGCGTAGAATCAGAATGCTCTCGTGCACAGTAGGAGCAATCCCGAGGACCGAAATGTTGACGCTGGCGTCAGATTGGATGGAGGTGGTTCTTTTCTTGGCCGAGACTATGAATATCGTGAGAATCCATTATTCATGGTCCACGCGCTTTTTTCCGGTCATCTTGATTCCCACATGAAACTAGGCTGGTATTCCCAGGAATCGTGTAAAGCATAGAATATAGCTGGACCAAATCAGTGGGTCCAGTGGGCCAACCCTGAAGGAAGAAATGCTCTAGCGGATGGCAGTAAAGGATGTGTCGCAACATCCATATGGCCGAGTGTTCGCGAGCATGGTATGAGCCGTTGGGCTCCCTGCTGGCCCTACAGTTTCGGAGATAACGGATGGAGATCCGAAGGAAATCTTCCCAGCTTCCTACAGCATTATGATACAAATATAGTCTACTTCGTAGAGAAGAGTAGATAGTTGCAACCTTTGGTTGGTTACCAATTCGGTCTGCAGGATTCGCCGATACCCGGTACTCGAGCTTATCGCGGCCAATTTTTATGCGGAGGTGAAGATTCACAGAGTAAGCATCCATTCCAGCATTCCGTAAATTTGGCTCACCCGCGGGAACATAGCTTGTTCCCCCAAAAAAACCTTTCCACGCAACCCTTCCTCTGATATACAGCGAGGTACGAGCTTGGTATGTATAGAGTGTCTGTCTATGAGAGACTACCTCTGATATGCAACTTGTACCCGTTTCAATCCACTCGCTGATTGTGGAATTATTGACAAAAAAACCCCTCTAGGTGAAGCATTGACTATCAAATTTCCGCGAGAACAATCGTAAGGCATCCCTAGCCAGGCGGGTTCGGAGGTAGCGGGACAGACTTCCGAGGAAAAGCGTCCCATCTTCTCATGCCCTAGTTAAAATTATGGCAAATTCTTGAAAGCGCCACGGAAAAAACGTGCTACTTGCAAGCCTGCCTATTCATGGTTGGTTACCAATTCGGGCTGTTGAATATGCCGATACCCGACATTTGAACTTCCAATTGATATGCGGGGACGAAAATTTCACTGAGTAAGCATCCGTTGCGGTGATCTGTAAATTTGGGTCATCCGCGGGAGCGCAGTTCATTCCCGAAGGACCACCCCTCCGCGAAACCCATCCTCAAATATACAGCCGATGGCCGTCCAAGTCGAGTACAAGGGAGTGCCTGAAGGTCCGCCTTTGAAGTGCTCAGAGCATGCCCCTGGCGCGCCTATTGCGCCAAAAAAACTCCGGCGGGAGTGCCTTAGTCATTCCAAAAGCGGACCCAGCATACTCCTCTGGAATGATCTGGGAGCACTCCAAAGGAGTTCTCCTATACACAGTGACCGTTCACAAAAGACAGTGTGCATGTCGACATCCACAATCTTTTCACACATCGGACCAGAATACAAGATTCCAGAAACCATTGTGATCTTTATGTAAAGTTGTAACTAGATAACTATTCTATTCAAGGGTAAGCATGGTCGTTTCATCACCTCCACCTCAACCATTTGCTCAGTTGGTTGACCATGAAAGTCAAGCAAGTTCTTCAGTGGAGATAATTGTCTCGACGTGGGCGGCACTCCGGGGAACGAAATTCACAGGGAATTCTCTCGGCCGTCTGAAATGTCATAAGCGAGAAGAGAGCTGCCGCGTAGAAAGGTGCGTACGAAGTGAGCCCGGAGGTGCAATCTTCTGGATCAATCTTCATAGGTTTCCCGGAGATGTCCTTGGCAGGCTCAATGTTGAATGCCCAGAGCACCCGAACTACGGCAATCCAAGTGCTTTTCGTAGCCAAGTGGTGACCCGGGCATTTTCTCCTGTATAGAGTGGGGTCAATAGACTTATCAGTAATCCTGCACAACACACCTTCCGAAACCTGAAGGCAATCGAGTCAATGGTGATACCAGTGAGCCTGAAAAACACACCAAAGCCATAGTGTCCTTGACCGAGGGAGTCAGCAGTGTCACCTGCGCCAGGCTCTTTGGATAGCCATCTGTCTGGATCGAATGCATACGAATTCGGAAATTCGTCTTCGTTGTGGTGCTACCAATCAGGTTAGCTTAGGATCTTCTCGAACACAGTTGGCTTACCATGTTCCAGATAGACGAAATGACCATAGTCCCCTTACGAATCTGAGAAGCTTCGCTGAGAATAGAGATGGAGAATAACATGTGCAATGCATACTGTATACCCCTGGTACTCATCATCAGCGGTAGTGTAATGTGGAAGCGATAAAGGAGCTGCAGGCCCCCATCTTTTGAAAAATGAATCAATTTGATACAACTAAACTGCCGGGGGAAAATGCAAACCGGAGAACCTCCTTGATCAGCGCAGCACAGTAAGGAAGATTTGGGATTCCGGAGAAATTGGGGAGTGAATCCGAATTGAAGACCGAATCGATCTCTTTTTGCGCTTTCTGCATCGTGGCAGGATAGAGGGCCATAGCCATCAAAAACCAGAGCAGTGTGAGTGAGCTGGTGTCCGTCCCCGCTACAAATGCTGACCCAGCGACTATCGGCTAAGGTGAGTTCAAATCAACGATGCATGGAATGAAAGGTTACTGTAGAAAAGTTCCTCATCAGGTATATTCAGTTTCTTTTGTTGCTCCCATAAGCGGGCGGCAAAACATTCCATTTCGGGATCTTTCTCCATTTTCGATTTGACCTCCAAGGACAGGCGGCTATAAAGCTGAACAACAGTAAGGTTGTATTTCCAGTTGTTTTGATAAACTTGAAACTCACCTCAAATTCTCGTTTGTGCTTCAATTTTGCCTCTGCCCGCCACCTGGTTAAGGTTCATTAGATTCAGGGGAGTCGAAAGAGAGAAAACGAACGTACGGGGATAAAAAGTCGGGGAGTAAATCCAACATCGGAAACGTATCAACAAGATGCGCGCCCGGAGTTATATCTTTCACAAAGCCAATGAAAATTTCTATAGCGGTAGCAAGATCTTTGCCGTCGTCGTTGAGGGGTCTTCCGAAGGTCAGGTTAAAGATGAGAGATGCTGGAAAGCGCTGGACGTGATTGTAATACATGGCCGGCGTTTTTAACAAGGTCCACAAGCAGGCGTAAGGACTCCAGATGTTGCATTTCTTCATAGCCCCCGATAGCTGGATGGAATCTGAGTAGGATAGAGTATGTATAGCGCCAGCACAGACCTCGTGGTTGAAGCATCTGATGAAAAGCAGCTCTTTGCCTCTTCAGCATGTCCCCATAGGGTAGAAGGGATAGTCGCAGATTGTTCGATTCGTACTTTCCAGCATATATGAGAGGCCTCCGTGAAGAGTAATTGCGAGCGCGACGTGCAAGCTGTAATTAAACCATCAGCGTTAACTCTGCTCAAATGGTGGATACTTGCAAGCTCTTCTGCATCCGATGGATTACTCAAAATAATCATATCGTCTCCTGCGAGCGTGACTTTGACGATCGACCCTGTAATCGGATTAGCAGAACCGACAATCTGGCTCAATGTGGCATAGTAACGCACCATACTGACGCCAGAGCTTTTCGAAGTACTTCCATGATTTGATTGTTGGAACCTGGAATGTGTGGCCGACAAAGGGGTGTGGTGGTGGACCCGGAAATCGAGGGGATTTCGATCGCCAATTAATCAAGTAGATGACGATGACCAAGATCAGAGAGGTTGCTGAAGCGAGCAGGATATTCATTTTTCGGTCTTATGGGTGCACGGGGCTGTCTTTGGAGGGTGTGGGCAGAGGTAGTTCTCGGTCTTTTATATACCTCGTGACCCACTATAAGTTGCGAGGACCGTGTTTGTTGAGGCAGAACACTATCCCTTTCGACGGATCCGGGCAGAAAGGGATTAAGGCTCCAACGGTTACGTCCATACACAGTTTAAACCGTTTTCGCTTCCATCTAGTTCGGCGAAAAGATCCGGACAGTTTCGAAGCCGTTTGTAAACGGCCCTACTGTAAAAGGTTACAACATTTATATCTTTTCCTGCGGCTTTTCCCGCCAATACTCAACAGAGATGTAACCCAATGTTTTTTAAAACTCTGCTCACCCACATAAACTTGCGTACTGGTCGAATCGCACTCATCCATCAGAATGTGTCCCAAATATGGTAATTATTGGATGATCACGCCGACAATTTAGGCATTCCAACTGTGCTTTAGCGTAAAGTCAGCAAGGATAGAGAAAATATACGAGCCCAAATTTGTGTAAGTATAATTCCGTGTCTGCAAATCGCAAGCTGTTACTTGGTTAAGCACTGCTGTCGAAGCGGAACCGTTCTACCCGTGGCTCGTGCCAAATTGTGGGGCACGATTTTTTGGATACCGGGCTATAATTTCCCCCCAACGGTTAAGATTAGGTTTGGAAAATGAATACCTGGTGACTCATGAGACATCATTGCGGCGAGAACGGTGGAGCGCAGCGTCCAAAAGAATGCCGCGAATCCCCCACCGTGTTTGACAGCACCCCACAATGAATGCCGAAGTTGAGCCGAGTGGAACCCGCAAAAGGTAATTTGATCCGAGAAAGAACATTATTATTAACCGTTCTTTACGAAACCTGTGCAAGATCCCCATATATCCTCGCCGCTTCTTTCTTTCTCTCGTGTTCTGCCATAATTATCCCGTTTGTCCGACAGCAATATCCACGGTCTACATATCCCTTGACCTACTACGCACTGCGCCATTCGACTTTCGAAATCTTCCGCAGTTGTATACTGTATGCTTCGTCCGTCTGCACACACCTTTTTTGTCTTCATTGCGCCTTGAACCCGCTGCGAAACTCTCAAGCTCTCCGGCGCAGCCTTCCTCTCAATTCCGACTTATATTCGGGTCTGAACCAACCTTCGTCCACCAATTAACCGTTCTTCAACGAAATCCTGGGCAAATCTTTGTACGTGTGTTTGCGATTTTCTTCACTTGTTGCAAATTATTCGTTCTTTAACGAAAGGCCGTGCAATATCCCCGGATAATCTTACTCCTTTGGTCTTGCTCTCGTTTTCCTACACGCTCAGCCTCAGTCTTTCTGAACGGCCTCGTCTCACGATGGCCGAGCTCGATCATCAGCTACGGACCGTGCATCAAATTTGTATGAAAGCCGTTTGTCACCGTAAGTTCCGTCCGGCGATCTACTGTGTGCTGTTTCCCCCTATATCCTTACTCCTTAGTTGTTTCTCTGGCCTCTTACCACCTTCGACTCTTTTGGTCCATGGGATTTCACTTTTGAGGCCACGATGAACGCCATTCTTCATTTCGGTTCCGTCCGAACTGCGCCGCAACCTCGAACAATCCCCACTCGGAACATCGAGCAGTGGAAACAAGTCTCGCGAACCACGGCTGTCCAGAGAACACTTGATTCGACACCAACATTCTCACCGCGGTGACATAGGAAAATTTTATATAAACCCGTGAATATCCATCGTTCCATCTTGCCTCTTTCCGCTTTCACCCTCAGTTGCGGCTAATTCCTCAATATGTTTTTCCACCACTACGCAGCCTCTGCCACACTCAATAATCAAATAGATTCTCTTCCAGCTCTAATGCCGATACTGAATCCAAACTCATCATTCATCTTGCTTCCACAATGTCTGGTATTGTTCACACCCCGCAACGATTCAAGAATTGGACCCAAAATGGAGCTCTGTTCTGTCTGTTGTTCGTCATCCGGACTTTTTTGGCCCGTTGTGCAAAGGATCTTCGTTTATCTTCCTCGGCGCACCCAGCTGCCGCAATTGCTGCCCCGCAAACTCCCAGCCCATGGCGAATGGCTCCGAGGAAAACCTTTCTGGCCATCCACATTCTGGTGGATCAGGGTGCATGATCGTGACTTTTTGCAAGGTGAGTCTCAATGTTGATACCCTACCAAAAGATTAAACTGCAAATCAGTTTCGCCCCCTGGACAAACACACGATGAAAGGAACTTCATCAGGACTTCGTCGCTCACCTCCCCGTTTAATGTGGCATGTCTGTCGGGGGATTCAGCTGTGCCGTTTTATCTCAGTACGCTGTCTAGCCACAGATTTTCCATTTATAAACTCACTGTCAACATAGGCAACCGGTCCCATCACCTTGCCAGTATGCAGCGCAGGCACGACATCGATTTCAACATTTCCCACCCCACGATTATCAAGCTACCAGTACTGCTGGGGTTCGGTTGACCTTTATTCAAGATATGTGTGAGGAAATTACTTGAACACTTGCCTCTGCTCACTATCCTCACCACAACATGTTGTAATATCTCTTTGCTATGCTATTGATTTAAAACTTTTATGACGACTCACAAGCAAAGCTCTGAGTGCGTCGTCCAAACAAGTTAATTCAGTTCCAATGCGATTTTCGATCCCATTTAATTCCTCATCTGCCGGAGCGAAGCGAAGGCTTATCTTGTCATGTTATGCCAAATGTGGCGGCATAACAGGAAGCCTCATCACGCGTTTCGGCTCCGGCCGGCCGGTGGATTCAAAATCCTTGGGCAAATTTAGGTTCGGTACAAGCCCCGCTCTGATGATGCCGGGCAATGCCGGATGATCCATCAAAGCCAAACAAGCACAACACGGTCTTCGTCAGAGAAGGTCCCCCCGGCGCGCCGGGCCGGAACTTCGCGGCTTGTTCCGAACCTACAAATTTACGTCGTAAAATACCGTATACAGACCGTATGTTTACGGTTCTTACGGGTGTTAACCGGAGGCAACCGTAACCGTAACGATGCTTCTGGGCGCTCTTACGATCACAGTGGGGAGCCCTAGGTTATTCAGATATATTTGAATACAGTGACCCACCCGAAGTTCCGGTCTCAGCCACCAGCCACCAGAAACCCCAATCTCTCGCGGGAGTCGGGCTCCCCGGATCAGGCTGCTGCATAGCGGATATGGGGCCGGGCGTATTCAGATATATTTGAGACCCACCTGAAGTTCCAGTCTCGGCCATCAGAAACCATCATCTTTCGCCAATCTCTCGCGGGAGTCTCGCCAATCTTTCAATCTTTCGGGTAGTAGCGGACTCTGAATCGCATCAAAACCGGCAGACCTCACGACGGAACACTTTTATATGGACATATCCCCGACCTCCATTTTGGGCAAGTTTCTTGCGGCCATAGTCTCCCTGCTTCTTGTCTCACTGGCCGACGGGATGGTCCTCTCGCGAAGTATCTCTCCCCGGGCTTAACCAAGGATGCCGATCCCAAACCCACTGTATTCCCCTGCTGTTCGGAAGGTCAATACTTCACCTTCAATTTACAATGGGAAAATGGTGGAAAGTGAGTTTCGCTTTTTCACCTCGAATACGGTGCTCAATTTTATCGAAGCAACATGAGGGCACTTTAAAATACATGGCACGTGTGGCGTAGGATATTAGAGAGTTTGGGCAGAGCCACCAGTCTAACTGGTAGCTGCTCTCTCCGGCGCGCAGGGCAGTCGTCCAGTGTGAACTAGCCACGTGCACCATGCAATCCTCTCCACAGGGGCTATATCTGGTGGCTAGAAGTCCCTGACATATGTGCTGGCAGCAGAGAGAATGGGCACCAGTTGATCTGGTGGCTCTGCGCAAATTCTCTATTCTTGCAATTCCTGGTGTAAGCATTTCCTTTGAGCATCTTTTTTCGAGTTTGAAGCACACACTATCGGATGCTCGGTGATCCATGACTGCGGAGACGGTGTTTGTAGACATTGTTATCAAGGAATGGTTGAAGTCAGGGCTTGGCCAGGGCATAAACTACATGGATTTCATCAAGATTCAAGATTCACAATGACTAAATATATTCATATTCAACCTTGTGAATATGAATACGATCCAATACAAATACAATACCGCCCGGAGCACTGAATACGATATTTGGCCAGCACTAATCGGCACGGATAGGCACGGTCACAGAGGGTAAGCTGAGTGGATCCTGACAGTTCGTTGACAAGAGAAGGTGGGTTAGGTCACGGGGACATCCTATTCGACTATAACACCCAGACTGCCCCACAATTTAGTAATCTCCGGTGTGAGTGGCGGGTCCCGCAATTCAAGGCTTCGTCGGCAGGATTGTGAGAGTTGGGGATTAGGAATCGTTCAATTGCTAGCCACCGTTCTGTTGCAAGCGGAGACGAACGAGGGACTGCCAGTGGCACTCGACGCCACGGATCCTTTGAGAACATGAATTCGGGACGAATCCGGAATCTATTCGGACCTCGATGTGGCCTTGGTCGCCCGCGAGTTTAGGTAAGGGAATAATTGGTCTCCCGAAAACGATTTTTTGATTCCAGGATGTGATTTTCATCCATGCACAGTTAACACTGTGAATTTAAATGAAGCAAGGCAATAACAGCCAGAATAAATACTTGCTGAACAATCAGATTCAGTAGTTTTAAACGGCCATAGAAATACAGTTTTTAAAACCGTTTTAGACGGGTCTAAAAGTTTAGTTGCCGTTTTGGTGTTGTGTGCTCAGATCCCTACACGAAAACTAAATGATTGGCGCTGTCGGACCAATGATGTGGGTTTAGGTCGCCGTTACATCCTATCGGACTAACCACATCCCGCCCCACAACTAAATTATCAAGCCGAGTGCGGCCTGACTTTCGTTGACATTCTGTGTTGGATGGGTTTGAATACGGCGATTAAACATCATGTCGAGCATTGATTGAAATCGCATTATTTTGAATTATCGGGACTTTATGGACATTCAATGAACCGTTCACTCGCCGGGAGCTGGGGATATTGCAATCACTTTCGGAGTTTAGGTGGGTTATGGGGCCCGTTCGTTCGTGGAGGTCGTTGACCTGTGTTTGATGTCGGTGCTTCGGCGGGATGCTCCACAAAATCATTGAGTAATCACCACTCCCGAATTTGGAAACGCTGCGTATTCCCACTCGATCCTTGGGTATTCCCTCCGGTTTTCCCTCTCGATCTTTATCTATTCCCTCCCGATCTTCATTCTGCTCCCGTGTCTTTCGTGCGAACTTGGTAATCCATATTTGAGACCAAGATCTTTACCTGGGTGTTTATGGAAGCCCCGACCGTGTTTCGGAGGAAGGAGGGTAACAACAGACACGGAGGCTGCTGTGGATACCATGCCGCCCAGGTGGCATATTGATGCCTACAAAATAGTACCATCACGCTGAGACCAGTGCGTTTCCTATAAATCCAGCTGAGCTTGGGCAGGTCAGGCAGTATTCAAGAACAAAATGTCCCACATGTCCACTGTCGTAAGCCCTATCGTGCATGAATTTTCTTAACGACTTACATTGGACAAGCCACCGTCTTCGACCCAAATCCTCGTCATTGGAGGAGGCCCGTCCGGCGCATATACAGCCGCAGCCTTGGCCAGAGGTTGGTAGAGACCGTAACTGTGCTGTTCGTTTCGCTCACTACGTGTGCAGAGGGCTTCCAGGTCACTCTACTCGAGAAAGACCATTTCCCAAGATATCACATCGGAGAGACCATGCTGTATTCCTTCCGAATGTTCCTGCGATTTATCGAAGCAGAGGAGAAAGTAAAGAACTATGGCTTTGCTGTAAAGGTCGGTCTCCTCTTTTTGTCTGCAATAATGAATTGTTGGTGACGCAGAAATGAATCAGGTCGGGGCAGCTGTAAAGTTGAACCAGCACAAACGCGAAGGATGTCCGTATTGATCACTCTTCGGCCCGCTTGCTCCTTTGACTCGTTTGTCAGATACGGACTTTACCCTTGGAGGGACAGCCCCCGAGAGAGCATCTTGGAGCGTGGTCAGTATATTCCTTTAACCTTTAAGCAGATAAACTTATTCTTGAAGACCCGAGCGGATTTCGACGACCTCCTCCTTAAACATGCCGCAGAAAGTGGCGCATCGGTCTATGAAGGCGTCCGCGTCACCGAAATCAAATTTTCGGCAGAGAATCCCCGGCAGCCTGTGGCCGCCGAGTGGAAGTCGGACCAGGGAAGTGGGGAGATCAAGTTTTCATACCTAGTCGATGGATCGGGGAGAAACGGGATCATGTCAACGCGGTATCTCAAGAACAGGAAATTCACCCAGAACCCGGCGTTGAAAAATATAGCGTCTTGGGGCTATTGGAAGGGCGCGGGTATATACATGCCAGGAACTAACCGGGAGAACGCCCCGTGGTTTGAGGCACTCACTGGTCAGGATTCAAATGAATTTGTTTTGTTTTTACTCATGCATTTTCGTCAGACGAAACCGGTTGGGTGTGGTTCATTCCGCTCCACACTGGTGTCGTTTCCGTCGGTTTGGTCCTTTCAGAAACCTCCAACAAGACCAAAAAAGCACAGGCCGCAGACTTGAAAGCATTCTACCTGAGTCAGCTCCAGCTCACTCCTGGACTCCTTAAACTCCTAGAAAACGCAGAGTTGGTCAGTGACATAAAATCAGCAGCAGACTACAGTTACTCTACCGGTGACAATCAATACGCTGGTCCGAATTTCCGCCTTGTAGGAGATGCTGGAGGTCAGACTTGAATTTCGACTGCGTACTGGAGTAAACTAACCTGTCAATACAGCATTCGTAAGTGACCGGAGCCTTCAGAAGGACTTTGTATAACCAAGACGACGTCCAGATTGATCCACTATTCTCATCCGGAGTTCACCTCGCATTCACCTATGCGCTATCCGGTGCCACCACGATTGCCGCCTCAATTCGCGGCCATTGCACCGAAGAAGAGGCGATCAAGTTCCATAACCAGAAAGTCGGCGTCTCATACACCAGGTTTGTCCAGCTTCGTCTAAGCTAAGTCTGGTTTCACGGCGCTAAAATTTCCGTGGCAAGGTTTTTGATTGTCGTTCTCGGAATATACAAGCAGATACACGCACAAGGGTCGGACGTGCTCTCTGACATCCACGAGGACAACTTTGACCGCGCATTCGACTTTATAAGGCCCGGTGCGTACCCGTCAGGTCGTGCAACTAGAAGCGCCTTTGTACTGACGCTTTTCTTGGTCTCAAGTTATACAGGGGGATGCTGATACACCCTGGGAGACACAGGCTCAAAAGGCAATCGATTTCCTCGGTACGACCCCGGGTGTGGTTGGAATGGACCCCGCGATAGGGGAAAGGCTGAGCAAGCGGGTGGACGCATCCTTGCTGTCAGACAACGGGCCCTTCTTGCCGGCCCAGGCCCTCGCCGAGGCCAGTGGAGACGACCCAGAGGCCAAGGAACTGTTGGAGAGGATGAATTCGCGAAAAGCCATCACCGGGATGTACGGTTGGGCCGAAAACGTCGAGGGGGACAACTTGAGCGGTTTTTTCCATGGTGTTGAAAACGGGATCGTTGGGCCTCAAACGCGAATAGGTTTCTTAGAAGAGGAATATTTAGACTAGAGAGTTGTTCAATACGACTTATCCATGCGTAACCATATAGTGCCGAATGAAGTTCAACGTTGTTTGTCGAGATTTCGGCTGACTGGGATGAAAGGAAGTCGCACATTTACCCGGATATCTACACCGCCAATTATTCGTCAGTCAAGTCTGAGCTGGACGGGTCGGCTGTCGTCGATTCACCAGACCACGCCTTCCCGATATGGTGACCATGTCGAATCCATGTGCATATTAATGCAGCTGTCTCCCACCTAATGTCCAGCTCAAAATCAGCTGTTGATCGGCCACCATGAGAGCTCAGAAACTATCATATTGCCATTAGTCTCAGACTGGAGCACACCTCGCAAAACAGAATTAAGTACGGACCAGGGACAGTACTGAGATGGTACGTAACAGCTGCCCCATATCGTAAGAGCCTTGGATCCGTTGGGAAATTTTCCACCGTAGAGTCCGCGTAGAATGGATGCGAGAGCGAGGGGCAATGTGTTGAACATCGCACCCAGTTCGAGATGAAGTGTGGTTTTTCTAATTTGTAAAAGAAAGAGGGAGAGGGTCACGGTTGAGCTGCATAATCCGATCACAAGTACAAGTTGCCGTACAATTAATTCTGCAATCTGTGAAAGACGGCGAGACCGGTTTCTCCGAGGCTTCCAAGAAAGTACATAGGGTGACCCGGTGACGGAGTATCCGTGTGGGGATGCTTCTTCACCAAGCTCGTCTACCACAGTGACCAAAGTGGATTCTGGAAGGCAGAGGGAGGGGACTGAGAAGGGACGACTGAAATATATGAACACCAGGAAGAAAACGAACTTGAAGGGAGAGGAAGCGCTCGGCAAAGGTGAAAGCACGAGATGAAAGCATGATAGGTTCGACGCCGGGCATAGACCACAAAAATCGGGTGACGATCTCGCACAGGTCGGATCTACCCTAAATCGACATGGATGTGCATGAGAGAAGTAGAAAGAAATCAAAGCGAAGCGCAGAATAGAGGCAGAGTGCAAACTCACCGTGATATTTGTTTGTGCATGCGAAGCTGAGAAGATGTCTGTTGTTTTGATTCACAGACGACGCTGGGTGGGACGAATAGACCAGAGAGCGACGCAAGAAAATGAACGGAACACACCTTTGCGAGTAAAAAAATATTATAATGCGGGGCGGCGTCCTCGCACGGCTGGTGGATCAAGCACTGGAAGTTGAGCCTCAGGGCAACACACTTGAGAGATTTATGAAAAAACAGACATAAATACAAGCAAGTTCGGGCTGCCGAGAGGACATTCAAAATGGCAGATCAAGTGCGGCTTTGTGAAAGAAGTAATGACCATGTGGCATTCTCTCAGAGTCGCCACTATTCACAGCAGTTGTAAGGCAAAAGCTAGTTCTATTGTTTTGTACTGGGTAAGCAAAGAATAAAAGTACAGCGACGGCGACGTAGCGTAAAGAGATAGGTGGGTAAGGTATGCGGGTGGGGAGAGGAGTCGAGGGCGCGGTGGAGAAGTGAAGACGGAGGGAATGGGAGACGGCGTAAGGGCGGGGTGGGGGGTCTGCACACGGCGGGAAGGGAGATGGGCGGGCGAGGGGACGATGCGGGATGCGGTAGTGAGAACACCAGCGGGGTGGATCCGAGTGACCAGGGCAATGCCGTGGTGGATCCGAGCGCGGGGCTGCAGGCGGAATAGGGGAGAGAGATGCGCGGAAACTACGGCGCGGGGGGGAGGGAGAACGGACGGAGCGGCGCATGCGGACATCGTGTGGTCGCGGTCGACGTGGCCACGGGTGCGGACAGACGGCGCAGAAGTGGAGGCGGGATTCAATGAGCGTGTCGCTGCAGAAGGGACGCAGGTGTGGATGCTGCGGCGCCGTGCTCCTGAAGCAGAACTGGCACCCGTGCCGACGCGGAAGTTGGCGCGAGGATGGGTGCGGGAGAGGGGCTCGGCCGCGGGGCGAATGCGGAGCGGGATGGGCGTGCGCACTGCGCAGAGGCGGGCGTAGCTGGAGGCGGGACGGAATGGGTGGGGCAGCGCACAAGAGGGCGGTGCGGCAGCGGTGCGTACGCAAAGCTGGACTGGCGTGCCGGTACAGAGACGGGTGAACGGAGGGGCAGCGCGGGGATCGGGCGCGGGCGTGCACGGAGGGAGGGCGGGGAGTACACGGGCAAGAGGTGCAGGTGTGGACGCGGATCGGGACGGGCGTTGTGGAGACAGAGACGAGAGCGCGGAGCATGCGCGGATGGAGGCGGGACAGAACGGGCGTGGCAGCGCGGCAGCACACGGGAGGAGGTGCGGCAGCGGTGTGGACGTGGGGCAGTACAGGTCAGCGGCGGAGCGGACGGCGGACGCGCGGGGCGGGATGACGGGGCTGAGTGGCGGGGCGTGCGCGTAGTCGCCGGCGCTGGCCGGCGCAGGGACGGGCAATGCGCTGGAGCACCGCAAGCGTCAGCGGGGCCACGGCGGATGGGAGCGGATGGCCGCCGAAGTTGGGGTCAAGCTCGTGTTTGGACGGGGGAGGCGCGACGAGTGGTTCGTGTTGGTGTTCGTGGGTGGATAAAGGCCGCATCGCATCCAAACGAATCAGAGTTCAACCGCAGGACGAAAGGGCCGCACGCACCATGACCTCGTGCCACACCTCCCCACCGACGATGGAGAGGGCGGCGATGACGACGTAGCCTCAGGCTGCATCACGGTGGTGAGTACTTAGAATGGCGCTGTGCTGTCACGTACGATGCGTGTCAACACGACAATCAAAAGTCTGACAGCCTTCTGCTCCCGAGTAACACGCCTTCTCCACGTGTTGTCTGTGTCTTGTACCCACCTTTCAGCGGCAGACGGATCCATCCACCGAATCGGCAGACATTGACGCTTCGCCCGACTAGGACGCGCCATGATTTTCATCCTCTTTCTTATACACTTGCTCTCCAGGGGCGTCGGAGCGGAACAAGATTATATCCTCGGTTCTCGAGCCCCAACCGACTCTTGCGACAACATCAATAACTGTAGGAGACTTTTCGATATCGTCTGGGGCTGCGCCACTACCATTTTCGCTGCGACTTGGGTCTCGGTGCATCCGAACGTGCCACCGCCGAACCAGAGCTGGCTAGCGCTGCTCTGGCGAAGGCTAAAGATGATGCTTGTTGCGGTCATCGCACCAGAGGTGATGGTTGGGTTTGCTGCTCGGCAGTTTGTTATGGCTCGTTCCTTGTCCAATCGTGAGTTGGGCTTCCCAAACTTCCTGCTTTATGTTGAACAGCCGATCAATGCGTACAGAATTCAAGATCTCGAAAACACACGGGTTCTTTGTTTGCATGGGTGGCTTCGTCACTCATGGTAAACATCCTATTGTAGACCGAGACCAACTTCGCATATACGCTTCCGCTATAAAGGAGATCCAAGTGGGGGCCATCAAGGACAAGAGCAAAGGCGATGCTCTCTCCAAAGCCGTGGCTCTGCTCCAAGGACTGTGGTTCATCACCCAGTGTATAGCCTGTGCAATGCAACACCTTCCCGTGACGGAACTCGAAGTTGCGACACTTGCGTTTGCAGTAGTCAACATTTTCATCTGGTTGCTCTGGTGGGGGAAACCCCTCGATGTTCAGGACCCAATCATCCTTGGTACACCTGAGGAAGAGATTGCGGCTCTACGTTCGTATGTCCCTGCTTCTCGCCCATCAGGCGACCCAATCACACTTGCGAAATTCTCAGTTAGATTCTGGAGCATGCTGGGTGACCCTTCCAGCAAGTACCACCCCTTTTCATCCAACTCAGTACCTTCATTTTTTTCCGTATCCTATGGGGACAACAATTACAAAGAACATGCCAGGATCCCTTCTGTCGTGGCATCCTTTGTTGGCGCCATTTTCGGCGCCATCCACTGTGCTGCCTGGAATGCACACTTCCCATCTGCCAATGAAAAGTGGATGTGGCGGTCGGGCGCTCTACTTGTTACTGCCATTCCTCTGATTGCAGTGCTAGAAATCCTCGTACTGTCCATCCTTGAAAAGAGATACTTCCACTTTGAAACAAAATACTTCAAAGTCGTATTTGTCGCCTTCGTCCCACTTTACATCATTGCCCGCCTCTTCCTCCTCATTATTCCTTTCACCAGCCTGCGAACCTTGCCCCCAGACACATTTGTCGATGTAAACTGGAGTGTTTACATCCCCCACCTCTAGGCCCGGAAAATGCTTTCGTGAGGTATATGCTATCATTATACTGCTTGTATATTGTTTTTGACCTTTCATAGATTTTTCCGACTTCAATGTGTTAATGATGCCGGAGTTTAGGATTGACATTATATGTAAGGCTCCACCCTTTCCAATCACTTTCACTGGTGGAGTTACAAGTCATTGGAAGGATCTTCAACAATTGAACCATACTAGTGCAACCAGAACATTTGATGATCTTGAATCTGTAGTAAATATATTGCTGCAGTATTTTGGCCCAGTGTTACTTGGGGTAAGGCCGTCGCAGGGTGTGACAGGTACTCATAAGTATGTAATAGGAATTTTCATGGGTACTCAAGTGAATGAATTTCCCTGCAACTAAAAAAAAATGAGGTTGGATAAGGCCGCAAGTGGCAGATTCCAAACCTTTAGCCGGTAGGTTTCAGGGGGCCTTGAATTTTAGAGTATAAAATTGCATGTTAATAGTCACAGCAATTGGCAGTATCTAAGGCGCAGACTGAAAAAGTTATGTTTTGGGATGTTTTGGGAGAATTACCGATATCTCAACGAGTTCTGCACCGATTCACATGGAACCTGGATAGAAATACTCAGCTAATTCATGCCGAATTAGTGATAGAAAGAAATTTTTGCAAAAATGATGTATATTCAGCAACATTGGTTTAGTGGGCCATTTTGTTGAGGAATGCAGTTTGCAGGCATCTAGACACATCCAAATGATGTTGACCTTTGTCAGGCAAGGCTCTGATACATTCTGCAAGTTGTAATCATACTTATGGTGCTAGGCTGACAATTTTTCCTTCCAGGGTACACAATGCGCAGGAAGATGGAGAAGGTGGTGCCAGAGATGGTTGCCACATGTGTGGTGCTGGTGGACATGATCACGTCGTTGTCGCCGGAAGTGGTGAAGGAATGGACTGAGATGGCAGAGAAGTGAGAAGCCGATGCTGGAGCCCCCAACCCATTTGAGACAATACACAAGGATCAGCATGTAGCAAGCGTGCATGCTGAGATGGCAGTGGAGGCAGCAGCAGTGTGAGAGCTGGCAGGCCAGGAGGATGTGAACACCATTAGGAAAGACATGCATATCACAGAGTTGATTGCAGGGGCTGCAGCTCGAGCAGCACAGTATGTCCTTGTAGCAAGTGTGCATGCTGAGCTGGCGGCAGAGGCAGCAGTGTGAGAGCTGGCAGGCCAGGAGGATACAGATGCCGTTAGGGGAGACATGCATATCACAGAGTTGATTGTGATGGGGCTGCAGCTCAAGCAGCACAGTATGTCCTTCTGGTCCTTCTGTAGCTGATCGTTTACTTACATTGCTCTCAGGTGAGTGCTGGGCTCCACACAAGTTCTTCCCAGGGCTGGCGAACATCAGGCCACATGAAGACAAGGTATGCATGCATGCTGCAGAGGCCCAGCCCATGCTGGGAGTGATGGTGTCCAGCATCAAGCTGTGGCTACTATCAGATGTGGTGAGGACCCCTGCGGCTGACGCCACCAAGGTTGCTGTCAAAGACACTGTTTTCCTGCACAAGTATCAACTGCGGGTGGGAATCATGGCTGAGGCTCTGCACGATGTGCGTAGGCCTGTACCAACTGAAGGATGCCTATTCACAAGGCGTGCAAGACAACATGCAGTCTGCAGACAAGCTGCACAATCTTGTCCCAGTCCCAACCTCAGGCTTACCTTACCCTGATCCAGGTTGCTAATATCGACCTCGACCCTGGTGAAGTTGTCTGCAAGGACCATGTCTAGGTCTCTTGCCAATGGTAGAACCTTCAGGTCCAGGCAAACCAGTGCCATGATGTCACGCGCTACATGAAGATGCAGGACAGGAAAGTGGCCAAGATGAAGGGTGGTGTCCCTGATCTCTTGACGCCCGAGGCCTGCTCTGGGATGGCCAAGAAGCACACCCAGGGTGATGCTGACAATGAGCATCGCTCTAACAAGAGGTGCAGCGGTGAGACCCAGACCCAGGAGGGACCCCCTGTCTCAGTGTGTGGCACTTCGTTGGAGCATGGTGGAACCAAGACTCTGATCTTCCCCTTCGCTTTCTCCTTGTCCTTTGGCAGTTCCGTTGCTGGGGACAAGACACCCCACTACACCCCCGAGGGGGGGGAACATCCTCGCTGACATCAACAAGCAGATGGATGTCAAAGTTGAGAAGGAGCACAGGGAGGAGCTCAAGGAAAAGGAGTCCTCCAAGATGAATGTTGATGAGTGAGGTCGCTGTTTGCATCAACCTGGAGGGTGTATGTAACAGGTACACCTTTGCATCTATCTTTTGCAACCACATCACCCCGATATGGCAATCCCATCATTTCCTTGTCCCTCCCTATCCTCACCCTTACTTTATCCCTTCTACTCAATTACTCCCTCAATCCCTTTGTCCTTGATGTCACACCCGTACTCGATTTATTAGTCACTCTATTCATTCCCTTACCTACCCCATTCATATCTATTCTTACCTCAATCCATCTCCATTCCATTCCTATCCTCTAGTTACTTATAAACACAGCATGTATATCAAATACTTCAGTCAATCAACTATCTACCCTAGACATGAAACGCGCGTAAAGAGGACGGAGCTCGACCCGAAGTGATGGAAACTTTTCTGTAATTCATCCCAAAGGTGCACATACATCGATGCGCAGGACTCTACGGTGCCGCAACCACTCTAACGGCCAATTAGAAGCACAGCCGAGAAACGAGGAGGAAAGTCATCTCTAACACGTTGCGCTGGTGGAGTGTGAATAAAGGCTTGGGTGTTGTTGTCAGTGGCCGCAAGAGCAGCACAATGTGAAACTAGCGAGTGCGAAGATTAAGGTTGACGTTGAAGACACAGTTGCAGAGGAAAATAAGAAAGGAAATCCTTAAAATCGGAACACCCGTAACAAGCGCGGCGTTCTAGCGCCACAATTCGGGAGAATATATTTCTGTCCATGCGAGAAGCACCGTCTGGTCGGCCTTGTTAAATGTGTTCGCGTCTTCGAGGAGAGGGGCGAGAAAGCGACGAAAGAAGTGGCGTATCTCGGTATGCTTAGCGTAGTGGCACTAGAACGGTTGAGGTACAAAGCATACAACAAGCGTTGGCCTTCGTGATATTGGGCAAAGAAACGTGAACCTACCCTACACCGTGATGAATGAAATCAGATCTTGGGGAAGTGCGTGCCATGATCCTTCCAGAAGAGACTCCCCGGGCGAGGAAGCGACGGAAACCCAAGTATTTCTTTAGTGTAAAGGCACCAGAGCAGTTGAAGTGCTTGGGTAGCCCTAGGGATCCCCACCGTAACCGTACAATACGGGACCTTCTGGCCACCACTATATGGTTACGGGTGCTGCTGTCCGTAAGGCCGTACAAAGCTGTATGAATACGGTGTGGAAGTGCCTATCGGCACACTTGTCGCATTTACCCATTAGGGTGTTGCTCATGAGTTCCTACTCGGGCATTAACAGCCACTCTTTCTTTCCTCCATTCCTGAACAAACTAATATTACTCTCTTCCCACATGATCCAGATTTCTCATTGTCCGCTCCGAGAGTCAATATTCTCGTCGACGCCTCTACCCTCACGCATCAAGGGATCATGTGACCGCGTCGATCCCGGCCTTGCGCTGACTTTCTTGGCTGTCGTGTTCAACACGCGACGGGCTTGATGGGCTGGGAGCCGTTGTATTATTGTCCGAATATGCTGCATCAGTTGTCTGCATCCTGAAATGTACTCGGCGAAATTTGTCCTCATAAGTTTCTGTAGGGTAAATGAACAAAGTCGGGTGAGGTGGTAAAAAATCGCTAACAAAGATTCCATAAGGTGAAAAATTAAATTTCGAAGGCTTGGAATCCTCCCAGTACGCTCTGCAACATTCAACGTTTACTTGTACTTGAGCGACACCCGGTGGTCATCCTTGACCGCCACCTTAATCAGCGCAATTGCCCCCTGCGATCGCGGTGTGAATGAACATTTGAACGGAAGTGGTGTGCTGCACGAAAAAGGTTATCAATGTAATTTTACGACAAGGGAGGTCAAAATGGACAACACGGACGTGATTATGCCCGAAAGATACTCATGCGACGGCTCGATGACTCTACCATCCTCATCGACGGCCTTGAAGATATCGAACGTGGCGAGAATGGACGCGACGGTGATCCAGATGGACGAGAGGGCCAGGTGGCGCCCGGGGCACTGTCTATAATTATGAAAATCAACGAAGGCTTCGCCTTTAGATACGGATGAATAAAAATTCCACTGTGCATACCTCCTTCCGAACCCAAACGCCGCCTCAGGGTTCCTGACCGCTGGATTGAGCTTGCCGTCAAGGAGAAATCGCTCCGGTTTGAACGCATGCGGGTCTGGATAGACGTTCTGACATGATGTTTAGAAAACCGGACATTAAAAAGAAGATTGAAGCCGCGAACCTCATTATGCAAGATAGCCCTAGTGAATGAAAAAAAGGGCAAGGAAATCAACAATGGAGGGAATGGCACCACCAATTCGGCTCACCATGCATTGCCGACAACAAGGGAGCCTGCTGGAAGCCTGTACCCGCGATACTCGTCCTCCGTCGCGAGGAGCCGCGGAATCGCTGGAATCCAGGTACATTCGATAATCAGATTCAACTACGGACTTGCGAAGCCAAGAACTCACCGATTGGAGCGACATTCTCCCACCGCATGACCTCTTTCACGAGTGCAGAAACATACGGCAACGACGCTTCGTCCTCGAAAGTGGGCAGATACCTTCCGCCAGTGAGTTCGTCGATTTCCGCTTGCGCCTTCTGCTGTGCCGTGGGATTGGCGAGCATGGCGAGGACGAAGGTACCAAGAGCGGAGACTGTCGTGTCGGCGCCGCCGATGTACATGGTCCCTGCGGTCTGCTGGACGTGGTGCTCCTTGTAATACGGTTGTTTGTCGGGATCGTTGAGAGCGTGTAGGCTGTCAGCGGTGAAGGAGGGTGGAGCGGTCCCGGAATCCTGATGTTTGCTGTAGCATGGATTGAATTTGGCGCAAAGGTAGATAACGTACCATCTGACGTTTAGTCTCCGCAAAAGGCAGCTCTAACATGCCACGAGACAGCTTGAGCCATTCTTCCGCTTGGCGCTTGAATCCTGCCCCAGGGAACCATCTGGGGATGTGTTTCAGAATGGGGAAGGTGTTCTGAGGATTCATGTGAATACTATAACGTATATGGTTATGATTGCAGGCATGAATCTTACAACGAGGTAGACTCCTGGGACAGATGCGATCGAGAATGTACGCACGGCCTTGTGCGCGAGAGTAACATATGGGTCGTCAGAAGGAAGCACGTCGATCCCGTATGTCACAGACATGATGATTTCGCCGGCCATTCTACAGTATTTTCACGACATACATCAGCTTGAAAGATGATAGAAATGCAGGAATATCCTTATACATACTGTCGAAAATGATCCATGAAACCTTCCGGGGTAGACAGGAGCCGCCCGAGAAGGGCATGGGTTCCGGTCAATTCCTGTGGCTCGTATTTTCGCGATGCTTTGACATTGAATGATTGGTTGAATAGCCGGCGATGTGTCCGCCTGGAAGATATCAGAAATATACGAGGATGATCCGACAGAAAGTGTCCGCACCATTCGTCGCCTGTTTTTTAGCGGTTCTTCGGGTGGAGTTTGACGAGGAGATGAGGTAGCGTACCATATTTCATCAACGCTAGTGCATGTTAGATTAATGAGCATCTTGCAATTTCCGGGCGGAAAACCGGTACCAATATTAAAATACCATCCCATCAACTCTGTCACCATTGTTAGTGCGTCTCTAAACCACGACCATGAGCGACCGAGCATTGCAAAGCTTCCACAAGAACACTTACCTGTCCGAATAAAGGGACGATCGTTTTTCCAGTAGGGCATCGGTGGCCTCCAAAGACGAAAGTACAATAACAGACGTCCCCGCGAGATTAAGATGGATGATATCCGAATCTAGTACAATCAATGCTAACAATGCAGAAAATAAGAGCGTACCCCACCATATTTTTTGCTCCACAGAGCGTACGTTTGCCATTGGAAGGTCGAAGGTACATCAAAGAGGTTACCTACGAGAGGTAACTTGTGAGGACCTGGAGGCAGAGGCAGCTTGGAGCGTCGAGTGCGCAATGTCGCAGCATACACCATGGCCAGAATCATGAAAATCGTGCATAGAACAATGGGGCTTGAGGTGAGCATGTCTGTCGTGGGGGATTTCCGTATGGTCTCCCCGTTATAACTTAGCTCGTGCCGTCACCCCCAGACATAGAAGAACAGAGCCCTACATGATAACGGTATTGTTTCCGGCAATCCATACTACCGCTGGCTTGAGAAAGCGAAGAGAAGCCCAAAACATGAGACTTTCAGGTTAGGAGTAGGGAGTCGCGCAGTCATCGTCGAGATAGTACTTCCGAGTTGCGAGATCGGAGGATGGGTTAGCATCGGGCGGCATACTCATTTCAATGTGCTTTTCGCGGAGACTAAGACGATTTCCGGGTCTACAAAAACATAAAAACAGCGCCGGCGACGGCCAGCAGGCTTTGGTCGTTTGTGGAAAGGAAGAGAAGAAACAACTGTCACATGGTGATCTGCATGCCGAACTTTACCGAACAGCCTCTCACAGCTGCCACCACATCGACCAGATGAATTGAGGCATTATCCCGTTAGTCTGAGTGGAGAAGAGGCAAAGTCTCCCTCGCAGTGAGCGGTCTCGGGCTGAAACCCAAGTCGGCGCGAAGCCGCAACTGTTGTAATTCCGAGTCCATCGCTCGCTATCTCCGACACCGCTGATCGGCGTATCAAGGCGACAGGTACTGTACCTTGCCTCATTTACCTTCTTCTGTGTCGCTTTCTCCCTTTGGTAAAATACGCCTCACTAAGTTTAATTCATCCAGACTTAGCTTAATTAGTTCCTGATGAGTTTTGTATAGTAAAGTTAGTTTGCGCAAGTTACTTTGTTAACCATCCGGGTCAAGGCGGGGAGCCGCTTCTGCTTTCAGCGTGGGTGCCGAGGCAGAGCTGTGCCGCGTTACCCCTTCCTCTTTCTCACCCCGCCTCTTCTTCCTCCTTCCCTTCATCGCTACCTCTCCAGTCTTTCGGTGTCCCTACATCGCCTACTTTACACGCCCTCTGCTTCGATCTTTCATTCCCATGCCTTGCGCATACTCCCTCGTTGCTCGAGAGATACACCCACGGCGGCACAGCCGCACGCCCCCGGGCCGGATTCTCCCCCCGTCAATCCCAGGCATACGGTTGATTCGACACGTAAATTGCATCTTATTTCTCGCATTTTGCGTCTATGTCCACGGGGACGTCGTCCCTCCAGCCACTTTTACCGGGTTTCCGGCGGATCGCAGCGAAGGCCCGAAGCTTTGAAGTAAAATTGCGCTTCTATTCGTCACCGCAATGATAATCCCCCTCTTCACCCCTCGGCAATATATCCCCGTTGATCCATTGGTCAGTTTTCGAGAGTCCCTTCCGAGGCGGATTTTGACTTTCACCGAAGAATCCGATGAAGGTCCCGAATCCAGAGCCGACTGCCTCGATATTCTCCTTTGCCTTCTCTTTTTCTTGGATCACATCATTTTCCTTGCGTACCGTCAGTCCAAAGTGGAGGAGAGTGAAAAAAATTAACTTGTGACAGCTAACTTTAACTTTGATCGCCCCTTTGTCTTGGCAGGGCTAACTTTACTTTACTTACTTTGCTTTTCCCACAGTTGGCGAAACTAACTTGTTGACAGCTAACTTGTACGGTTCTGACAAGACCATCCAAGGACCACAGTAGATGTTTCCTAGCACCTGTAGAGTACTCTAAACCTTAGCAAGTATCATTTTCACTCTGCCACAGTGTTTATAAATGCTTTCATTGTTGTTTATCCCGAGTTCAATGATATCTTTTGCGGCACCGTACCTGTATATACGTAGTTCTGGTACAGGTACCCATACCCATACCGTAACCGTAAGAAATCCCAGGACCATCGTTACGGTTACGGTGGCGGTGATGGCCAGTTAGTCACTTGTACTTAGTCCGCGATTGGGTGGGCCGAAGCAACGTTGTGAGTCTGTTTCGTTAAATAGTATCGGGAATTAGTTCGGTAAAAGGACTCGCAAAGAGGATGATGCTTCGATTGTCTGGGTTTTATCAGGGCAAAAACTCGATTTCTTGCGACAGCGACGCACCCATCAGGTCACCGTCGAGGCATTTTTCAGCAATCTATTGAGCAGTGTGGACACTCGGGGTAGATTAATATTAAACGGCAAAAGGATCATTGCGACTTTCTCAAGGGCCACGAGGACATCATCAAGCAGCAAAATACCGGCTTTTCAGTACTATGGAATGTCGTTAGGCGAAAGTAGTTAAACATAAGCCGAAAGAAAAACATACGGCAGCCCTAGCCAGCGTAAGGCGTGCTTTCTGACCTCCTCACTGCATTTTGACGGCTTCTGGAGCCACGTGAGTCCAGGTTTGGCGAGCCTTAGCCGAGATCCCAATCCTCAGTTTCGCCTGACATTTCTTTGAGTCCAAACACTTGCCTCGTAATGACGCCAGTTTCTAGGATAAAATTGAGTCAAGTGAAAACTGGAATAGTAAACGCACACATGCAACCTCCACAAAATAACACGATCCAAAAGCTGTCTAGTGCTCTCACTTCAGACAAATAAATCAGTTGACATTTTCAAGCACGCCATTAAGAGACGCACTTGTGCATCGTATCTCTCACCCGCAACCGGCAGTGCGCCATGTGGGTTAAAAATCTTACTGTATTTTAAATAAGCAGTACATCGCTACCAAAAGTAAAGTACGAGTCCTGCTGTGCAAAGCATCGGCCTCCCCCCAAGTGTATAGGAGGGATGAGAGGCTAGCAAGAGGCGGAGAGCGCCAGCGAGGTTATGTGCTTGTGGCTGTGAAACATACTAGTTGGTGCAATCAGTGGCTGTTGTCCCACATAATAGACATGACCCAGCCGATCGATCGGTGAACCTCTGCTTCCGAGTCGCTGTCAATATTGCGTGGGATTCCACGTTGCACAAGCACATACTTCCCGGGACACCCCGCCATTCCAATTGCTGAACGAATCGATCGCACGACCGATTAAATCCGACCATTTCTGGCTCGGAAGGCTTTGGCATGGGTGCGATTTCGGCCAATTTGAACCCCTTGGAATGAGCAATTTCCCAATAAAATTGAACCACGGACTTAAGCCTTTGACAAACCGGCTTATTTGTAGTTGCCGGCCCTGAAGACTCGGACTCCTTGCTTCTCGGATATTCATTGTGCGACGTGCGAAAGTGCGTGCCGTTCTACACGAGACTTACACGAGGTGCTCAAGGTGACCAATCCTGTCTTCCACCTCCACTGCGCACGAATACATCCTCCTGTTCCTTTCTGTAGGCAGCTCTTTCTGTTGTATAACATTTGCTTGTGGCTGACATAGTGTCCCACCTACAGTAGATTGGCGCTCTAACGGCCCATATTGACCATGTCTCGCCTGGGTAATGAATACCAGGCCGTCAACATTTTTGGTACGTAAAGATGCTGATTGGGACGTCAGCATCATGATCTCTTGTCTCCAGGAGGTACAGGAGGTAAGGGTGGAGAGGGTGGAGAGGGTGGCATAAACGGGGGTGAAGGGGGTAAAGGGGAAGGACCCACTGTGACTTTTGATCATTCCGCAAATAAAATGTACGTCGGTGAAGTATTCCCTGTTGCTTTTCTGCAAGTCATTTCTCAACAACAACAGTGTACACCTGGGTCAAGGGTTAATCAAGTTTCCTGTGTTCAATATTTTGCAAGCTGAATTATGTCTAGACTCAAAGAAATTCTGTGCAAGTGGTTGGAGTCTCCTCCCGATACAAAGGACAGACAGTATGAACTGCAGAGCCTTCATCACAAAGCCACTGGGCACTGGCTTCTACATGATGGTCAATTTGTCAGATGGAAAGACACACCTGGCTCTTTATGGATCAAAGGAATCTGTAAGCCAGTTTCATTGTGTTCCAAGCCTGTCTCTAATTGGTTGCAGCTGGTACTGGAAAGAGCGTACTAAGGTGAATCATATTGTTATTACACACATAATCTGCCTCTGAAAATACCAACACAGGCAGTTCAATAGTTATCGAAGAAATTGTCAAGACCTGTCGTGGCCGGTCTGCCGTTTGATATTTCTATTTCGATTTTAGGAACGAGAGGCAGCGCATGGACATCATGTTACGTTCTATTGTCTGGCAGCTCTCTGGATGGTCACCTTTGCCCTATAGTTCTCTTTGTCAGCTATATAAAACACTCGGAAATGGAACTACACTGCCGCAGCATAAACATCTTCAAGGAGTTCTCGAGGATTTACTTTCAGAGTTGGAATGCACATATATCATCATTGATGGACTCGATGAATGTTGCAAGACTGACTGGAAGCCTCTTGTTGATTTCATTCACAGCCTACACCATGCCACCAAAAATGCACCACATCTCTTGTTTACCAGTCAACCTCATGAGGACTTCATAACAGCATTCAAGGATGTAACCTCCATTGAGCTTGGTTCTGCAGTTTCAACTGGCGATATTAGAGCTTACATTGGCAGCGAAGTTCCTGGGGTCGGAAATTGGGCTAGTGATGACAAGTATGCAAAGTATGTCACGGAGCAGATTGTGCAGAAGAGCAATGGAATGTTGGTGCTCCTATTGTGCTGGGATTTGTCTAGAAGCTAACTTTCATGTCCAGGTTTCGCTTGGCAGCATGTCTCCTCATTGAACTGGGTCATTGTCATTGGAAAGATGACTGGGAGGAAGCCCTCACAGCCCTCCCAGCTGATCTGTTTGGGATTTACAGCCGTTTATTAACCCGGGCGACAGGTTCTCTCAAAAGAGTGTTTGTTGAAGCAATTTTCAGGTGGCTCGTGTTTTCTGTCAGGCAAGTTACACCAGATGAGGTAGCAGATGCTATTGCTTTCCACCTAGATGATCCTGCTTTTGACTTTTCCAACCCAGCTAAATCCATTTACTGCCCAGATAGATGTCGTGGCAACTCTGACAGCTTCAAGTTGTTAGAGGGTCTGATTGTGCTCAAAAGGGATAGCTGGCCTAAGCCCTCAATCACCTTTGCACATTCATCTGTCGAGGATTATATCCTTTCCCCCCAATTTCAGCAGGAATTTGATACAATCATTGACCTCACAAAACACATCTCCCACAGATTTATCACTCAAACTTGTGTCCGCTATCTCCTGCTTTTTGCTGACCCCCAACATTCAATGACCAAGGACACACTCCTGGACTACCCAATATCGTTGTATGCAGCAAAATATCTGTTCCATCACCTACAGCTTTGTGATGACCAGGACCAAGAGGCACTACTTCCCTTGACAATGCAGCTCTTGGAGGATGGAAGCAGCCAATATGCTGCTTTGTACCGATTGTGTCCCATAGGCTGGTATAAGACCCATGTTTGGGATGCACCTATACCATCTGCATTGTGGATGTGTCATAGAATGGGCTACACTCGGGTGGTGCACTCTCTGCTCATCAAGCACAACACATGTGTCAATGTAGCCACCAAAGATGGCTGGACTGCACTGCATCTTGCATTGGAGAAGGGTCACCTCAACTTTGCAAAGCTTCTCATTAAGCACAATGCATCTGTAAACCTAGCTACCAAGGATGGCAAGACTGCCCTGCATCTTGTATTGGAAAGTGGACACCTCGTCATTGCGAGACTGCTCGTCAAGCACAACACATCTGTCAACCTCGCCACCAAGGATGGCTGGACTGCACTGCATCTGGCATTGGAGAACAATTACACTGACATTGCGAGGCTACTACTAATTGAGCACAGTGCATCTGTTGACCTTGCCACCTAGGATGGCAAGACTGCACTGCATCTTGCATCAGAAAATGGTGACCTTGACATTGTGAGGCTGCTCATTGAGCACAATGCATCTGTCAACCTAGCTACTGAGGATGGCAAGACTGCCCTGCATCTTGCATTGGAAAGTGGTCACCCTGACATTGCGAGGCTGCTCATTGAGAACAACACATCTGTCAACCTTGCCACCAATGATGGCTGGACTGCGCTGCATCTGGCATTGGAGAATGATCACCCTAACATTGCCAGGCTGCTACTCATTGAGCATAACATATCTGTTGACCTTGCTACCAGAGATGGCTGGACTGCACTGCATGTTGCATTGGAGAGGGGTCACCTTGAGATTGCGAGACTGCTCGTTGAGCACAACACATCTGTTGACATAACCACCAGAGGTGGCTATACTGCACTGCATGTTGCATTGGAGAGGGGTCACTTTGATATTGCAAGGCTGCTCATAGAGCACAATGCATCTGTTGACATAGCCACTGTTGGTGGCTACACTGTATTGCATCTAGCATTGGAGAGGGGTGACCTCGACATCACAAAGCTCCTCATCAAGCACAATGCACCTGTCAACCTAGCCACCCCATATGGTGAGACTGCACTGCATATCACATTAGGCAAGGGCCACCTTGACATTGCAAGGCTGCTCATTGAGTGCAATGTACCAGTTAACCTGGCCACTCCAAATGGCTGGACTGCACTACATCTCGCATCAGCAGGGGGTCGCCTCAACATTGTGAGGCTGCTCATGGAGCACAATGCATCTGGTGACCTGGAAACCAAAGATGGCAGGACAGCACTGCATCTTGCATTGCAGGGAGATCACCTGGACATTGCACAGCTGCTCAAGGAGTACAATCTGGGAGATCGTCAAAAGGCCAAAGAACTCAAGGTTGCTGTGCTAGAGAAACAGAAACAGTTTCCTCCATCCACTCATTCTCCTTCACTGCATGCATCCCCACCCCCTCCTCCTCCCTCATCACCACTGATTGATATGCTCAGAAGCTATATGAGAAACACGAGGTAATCAACCACTTGATTTGTGATTGGTGTAGAAACAGTACAATAACTGTAGAAACAACCAATAAACAAATCAAGCAGCCTTATCTGCACATTTCTAAGATCCTGATGAGCTCGTAGGAAGAGGTTTTGTATCTCAGCAAGAGATCAAGAGCAAAATGTGAGTAATACACATTTCTAGACATGTTGGAAACATGGTCTCCAATAAAGATTTAGATTTATAGCTTCATAGTGTTATGTGTATAGACCACTAGGTAGCCTGATAGCAAGCTTAAAGTCCTGTAGACTCAAGTAAGGCCTGAGTGTTGGTAGGCCCAGTATGTTGCCAGAGCTTTCCCGAGATGGTACTTTCTGAAACCCACACAGCAGTCACATTTCCAGAGTTTTCCCAAGAAGGTACTTTCTGAATCCTGCTCCGCAACAGATATCCCTGTAACATTTTTTTAACAGAGTCCCTTTAACAGAATCCAAAAGAGTCCAACAGAGTCCAACAGAGGCAGCAGAATCCGATGTTTCCAGACCAATGGTCCAAGTGAATTTCCACAATAATATATGATTCAGAAACAATTAAGATTTCGACTAAAAGTGCTAGTCTATAAGAGTGCTTTCACCGAGGACCCAGATCAACCCAGTGTACAAGCGTAAAGCCTACTAATTCAGGGGAAGATACTGTGTCCATCACCAAACACCTCTTTATATTATACAAATGCCAAGACCACAATTACAATCCCAAAATATAATCCCAGTGAGTCAATTGTCCATTTTTCTGTCTCTTTAACCATGTTTCCATCAGTTGTCCTTCTGAGTATAGCCTCTATTGGTGCCCAAGTGCGAGCAAACCATGTTCCCTTGCCAATTACACAGCAGGGACCTGTCAGCAACACCCCTGTATTATTCAGAGTGTGCACAGATCACTGATAGATCAGCACTGAAATTTCTCAATATATTTCTGCCCTCAGCTCAACTCTCCCCTCCGTTTCCCACTGCAGAACCTGATAATACTCCTTTGTAGCTTTCTGGAGATACCCAATTCTGAGGAACTTCTCAGAAAGGGTTCTTGGAAGAGAACCTTTGAACATTTTTAAAGTTGTGATCCGGATTGTCGAATAGCCAATAACCTGTTTCAGTATACCCGTATTTGACAGAAACCAGCAACTCCAGTACCCGATGCCCACTCGTGACCCAACATGACTCAATTGGCATCTCAACACAACACAACACATTGCCTAACTTCAATTCCCTTGACCTGTTTCCATGTTTAAGGATGGTGGAAACAAGTCAAAGAAGTTCCTTGACTTGTTATGTGGCTGCAAATTCCCCTACAGTTTTCAGGGTGAGACTTGCCAATGGATGTTCTAATTCCTTAGAGCTTCCACCCATTTCTCTGTGGTTCGCCTGATAGCTACCAGAAACCAGTACTGCCATATAAAAACAACAGTTTCAGTGAAAAGTCCAATTAGAAACATGCAAAATTATGTGTATCTAACCGTGGCTCATTTACTAGCTCATCACTGTCTCATGCTCTTTCATCACTGCCACCCTAGCATTAGCTTAGGGCAGGGTTGAAGAAACAAATTACCTCAGCAGCTGCCTGTGAAATGAAGGCCACAAGGAAGTGTGCATTAGAGGACAACAACGGTGATTGATGTGCTCAGAACCTATATAAGAAACACACAAACAACCCCACTTGACTCGTGATCATTGTAGAAACAGTCCTGAGACTGTTAGAAACAACCAACAAACAAATCAAATGGCAATATCTGCAAGTTTCTGAGATCCCGACGAGTTACAGCCCCTGGTACAGGGCCTTGTAAAGGTTGTAGGGAGAGATTTCGTATCTCAAAGAGACTAAGAGCAAGATGCGAGCAACGCATTTTGAGACACAGTGGGGATGTAGTTTCCAAGCAAGAGGTGGATTTATAGCTTCGCAGTGTGTGTGTGTGTCCAAGTGACAAAGTAACAACTTCAAAGTAGTCCCATAGACTCAAGTAGGGCCCCTAGTTTATACCCCAGATATGTTCACAGAGCTTTCCCTAAAGAGGTACTTTCTGAGCAGCGTACAGCAGTCATGTTTCCAAAATGTTCCCTAGACGGTACTTTCTGAAACCCGCTCTGCAACAATAATGTTCTTTGAACAGAGTCCCAGTTCCTGTCAGGGCAACCTTAAGCTCGGCGCAGGGCACAGAAACTAGTGGGGGAATCCGAAGAATAAGTATAGGCATTAGAATACAGGAGTGGAAATACTACGCACCTAGTGGGGGGATCCGAAAAGAAAGGATGAGGATTCCCACACTAGGCAAAACCTTGTATACTAGTCATTACACATGTCTGTAGGTATCTACAATGATCCCGAGCCTGATCACATAGCACATGCCAGTGTGAGTGGATGGAAGTTCTAGATGCCAGAGAGGTTCCAGATGCCAGAGCAGGAGCGGAAGATCCCGAGGCCAGAGCAAAAGGTTCCGGAGTTGGAGTGGAAGGTTGCGAGGCCGGAACGGGGGCTGGAGCGGGGGTTTCCCTGACATCACCCCCCCCCCCTCCTTGGAATACGGCATCCCAACATATAAAGCAGATGGTCCTGTCACACCTCCAGAAGGAGAGTGAGTCAAAAGCAGCCGAGGCGATCCAGCCGGGAGCATTGGGGTAGCAGCAGTAGTAGGCATCAATGGTGTCCTTGGCAAAGACATCAGAGTGTTTTGCCCACTTATTGTGATCCAGGCTGTGACCCTTCCATCGACCCTTCCATCACACCATGTACCAGAGGCTGCTGTAGTGGACCTGTGCTTCAAGGATCTCGGTGACTTCCCACCTCTCATCCTGGTCTGTCTGGAGGACAGGTAGTGGTCCGTCATTCCGAGGGCGGCCGGGGAACAAGTCCAGCTTTGCAAGCTCGAGTTTAACCACTGTGAAGAGCGGGTGGAGCTGGGAGTAGCGCGGTGGGAGCTCGAGCTTGTACGTACCATTGCCCACAGCCTTTACGACCTTGAAGGGTTCGAGCCGCTTGTTCCAGAACTTGGGCGACGGACACGTCATTTCGATGTTGGATGCATCCACCCAAACTCGGTCGCCTACCTTGATCTCTGGCGCGGGCACATGTCGGCAATCATAGTAGAGCTTGAACTTGTCCTTGGCTTTGATGAGCACAGCTTTGGCCTCAGAAACCCGGCAGTGATCTGGTTGTGGAACTTGTTGACAGACTCGTCGGTGGAGTGCATACCATGTGGCTCGAAAGCCATCCAAGGGAGGGGGCCGGTATCTGTCATGAACGGAACCTGCTGCATCAAGGAGTGGATGTGGTTGTTGTAGGTGGACTTGGCTGCTGGCAGGAGCTCATCCCAGTCTTCCTGTTTGTAGCTTGTGAAGATACGGTGAAATGCTTGCTTGGTGTCTACAACAGCAGTACTAGTTTAATCAAGCCAGGGTAACTGGTTACTGTTGAACCTGAGTCACCTGATCCGTCGTGCAAGGCTCCGTTTGTAAATCAAGCACAAAAAAGTACTTGAACACCTCTAACCAAGACCCCACAGTAGGGCCCCAGATCATCAGAGAGGATGGTTAATATTGCCCATGTTGTTTGTGGGCCCCGTGATGCTTTGATTAAGCAGTGATGCTTAATCTTGGCAATTAAACCCTTAATCATGGATGTCAACCAGTTTGAACTTCCCAGTTGATACATCCCAGGCGGACTTGATTAAGGTCCTCATGCAGGATCAAGCCCTGATTAGCCATATAGGACTTGTGCTAATCCTTTGGAGCAGCGTGCTACATGATTAAGGTAGAAAGCAGCAAATTCCTTGCTATTTCACCCATGGTCCGTTTCACGGCTTATCAACAGATGAACTGCTCGAGCTCCTGGTTGACGTGTTTGGTCTGGCCATCAGTCTGCGGGTGTTAAGCAGTCAATGTAGCGGGTTTAATACTGATGAGGTGCCACAGCTCCCAAGTGAACTCAGCAACAAACTGTGGGCCATGGTCAGAGATGTACTTCCGGGGAGTTTCATGGTGCCTCCACATGGTCTGGTACAGTCACGGCAAAAAATGATGTCCCTTCCCAATATAGTAATTTCTTGATGGCCATCTAATCGAGCCACCAACATGTGCACAGTTTGCAAACCAAGAAGTATTTCGGGTATATACAACATCTGGACTGTGTTTTAGGTCAAGATATAACTAGTAGTCAATCCAAAAAAAATATTCTCCTTCAGTGCCTCCAAACGACGGGGAAAAGAGTTGTAACAATTAATTGCATATGCCTTGAATTCCGGCGACGACCAGATCTCCTGCACCAATTGGAAGAGCACTTCCACAGACTGGACATCAGCATAGCGTGGATGCATGCAAATTGTCCGCTTCAGCTGTGCCCAGGCATTCTCAATCGGAGTCAGGTCCGGAGACTTGGCAGGCCATGGGAACACAGTGATGCCTTGATCGCGGAACCATGCCTTTGCGAGTCGCGATGTGTGCTTGGAATCATTGTCCTGTTGGAAGTACAGGAAGGTGTGTGCCCAATTTTTGTAGTGGTCATACAGCAGGACCAATGCACAACCGAGGATATCAACATACTGCACAGCAGTCAGATTTCCGTCAACCTGCACCAGCCCGCTGACACCCTTGGGGTGGATGGCGCTGAAACGGTGCACTTCTTATATGACTAGGAATAGCTAATTGATAGGTATTGCGAACAAACACCCAAAACAACCAACCACAACCAATCTACCTCCAAAGATCTAAGTGCTTCTCTTTGTGAGTTCGGGTCCGGGCCGTAGTATGCGACCAGCAGGTTTGAACAAACACAAGTTTGATTTATAGGCTTCCAACAACACACTCTACAACGTACTAGCAATATGCAACCGCCAACAACAACACTGCTAGGAACCTAGGGATGGTCCGGGGGGTGTGTTTTATATGGGGTGGATACAAGATGGCTGGACCGCTAGGTTGAGAACACCAGGGCAGAGTATGTAGGTTTGTGAAAATCCTCGCTAAGGGCAGCCCCAAAGACTACTGAGGCTAACAACAAATGGACTTCAATCCTCAAACGGCAAGACTCTCCTTGACCGCCGACCTATTCCTTAACCAAGAACAGGAACCTTTCCGCTTTTATCGGCACTAGTTCACTACAAGCGTCCAGCTAGCGACCCAACACACTACGACAGAGCTTCCGTCTATATCGGGGTGAAGGCGAAGTAACTGACAAGTTATAGCCAAACTAGAGGTGGGGGCACCTAGTCCGTCTTCTTCTTAGTGGGCTCAAGCCAACACACAATCCACCTAGCAAGCGATCCAACACACTACGACAGAGCTTCCGTTGTGCCGGGGTGAAGGCAAAGTCACTAGCGCAAACTGCAGTTGGGTCTCGAAGAGAACACCCTTGTTTTATATGTGGAGGTCTAGGACCAACAACACGAAATCCTCAACTTAGTCACTCGATGTTTCCAGAGTCCACAGTTACTGATTCCAATATAAAGACTACTACAAGTGAAGTTCGGTATCAACCTCCACTAGCAGCCTGAGTCCACTAGCACCAGCTTCGTCCAAAGTCTGGGGCGTAATGTTCTTCGACCCTAGTCTGTCCTGCGCTCCCTTTTATACTACTAGGTGTGAGTTACATGTGAAAGCGAGCTGAATAATACAATAAGCAATATTAGATGATAAGAAATACGGTCAGCCAATGAGACGACTGCCGTTTGGTTTTGGGACTGGTTTGGTATATGCCAGGTCAGCCTCGCTGACCGGCTAGTGTTCAACCGTGGGTATATCAATGGATCCTCAGCCCTCCGTCTATGCCGAGTACCCCTTCTGGACCAACCGGCGATGTAGCCAGTGGTCTAGGTCATCTCTACTCTGTCAGAGCGTCGATCTATTACATCTAGGCGACGCAGTGTTGCGACCGACATCAAATGGTCATAGCTCGTTGGTCAGAACGTCGATCCGCCCTCCGAACATCGGTACAGGCTGTGCGATCGTCCCTAGCTCCGTTCCAATAGCCGACTGGCTATTCCCCTTCGCCCTAGCTGCCCAGATCGGGCACTAGCCGCGTGCTGCCTCATCTCGTATGTCGTGGTATGCCTTTGTCAAAGCCCTAGCCGATCGCTAGTAGGGTTATTCCGCCTAGCGCCGTCTAGTTGCTTATCTAGAGATTAGATAGTACCACCGGTTACCGCGCCGAGCTTCCTAGCTCAAGGCGTAGCTCCCTAGCTGTACGTCCATCGTAGATATCCGTCTGCTAGACCCTCGCTAGCTCCGTCCCAAGTCATCTCTGGACTACTAGAGTCTCCTAGGTCATGTCTCATGAATGTATAGGCAGTGGTTTAATCCCTGGTTGTTTGTACACTCAGCTAGCAGCTAGCGCGTCACACTAGAGCAGCCTCGCGCTACAGTCAGCAGTTAGGGCTCGCTCTGACTCTCCTTTATATCACCTAACAAGTGGTCTGCATACTAGCTGATATGCCAGTAACATCAGAAGTGCTAGTTGCTTCCCGTTGTATAAATACTGGTCATAGGAAATCGCAAAATTAGCCCTAGATGCCGCGCATTTATGTTACGCTGTTTCAGCGCCCCAAACATTAATTTTTATCCCTCTAACCCCATGGGCCTCGCGAGGCTGGACAGTTTCCATGGTGAGAACGCACTCTCCAATGATGGCCAGTCCCGGTTTTGAGCTCAATCTTCGGTTCATCTGAGTTGATGAAGACTCCCACAGCGAAAACTGCGGGGTCTGTCCACTGCTGAAATTTATTGTACATCTGCTTGCGCTGCTCAATGTGGCTAGGCTGCAGGTTGGGCTTTACATGCTGAACATGTCCATCCAAACCGGCACGGGATAGTATATCTTGGACCTGAAATGATGTGTTATTAGGGAGCAAAATGGTGTCAGCAGTGTTGCACACCGTAAATGACGGGACATCAGGTAACATCTCGCATCGAACATCCTCCCCATCAATCAATTCCCCGGTGTTGATCCGGCGAACTGCTTCTTCTAGGTCCTCATCTGAGATTGCCTTTGCACAGCCCGCATGTTACGTCCATGCACATCCGGGAGTGTCTGGTTAATTCGGACGCTTTATCCATCCAGTACATTTAACCAAACCGGACCTCCGGCTCGGTTACTTCCAACCATCCGGACATGTCGTCCATGCCTCGGGCACGCGTCCGATCAATATGCTGATGCATCCGGCTTTGTCCGTGATGCATGCCCTTGGGGTTTTACGCAATGAAGGATTACTGAGTGTTTCCCCACGTTTGATCATATGACTTATGCACACATGCTTTCCTCTTATTGTCTAGGGTTTAGCATGAGGGGCATGGGATTTTGTCTGAAGGTGAGGGAAAGTCTGGAATTCTTTGTGAGTGGTAAGGAGGTGGAGGAGAGTAAAAGGGAACTTAATTCAGCAAATGTTGTGGCTTCAGGGGAGTACAATGTCAATAGCAAGCAAAGAAGTTGATGGAATGAAAGAAAGGCATACATCCCTTCTGAGTCAGCACAGAGGCTTGAAATGAACTGAGTGCGGGCAGAGTAGGGTGTGCTGGTGGGGTGGAAATCATGTTGTTAACAAGTAAGGGTAGGTAATGAATCAGCTTCGGATAGAGGGGAGTGGAGCATCATCCGATATTGCACCAGCGAGGGTTAGCGCTGTAGAAGATGAGTTCGGTCGCTGGGTGGACCAGAGAGGGCTAGGTCGTGCTGGCAGAGGTGGGGTAGATGAGGAGCAAATATGCGATGATCCTGGAACAAGAATCTGACTAGATGTAGAATATAAGATGAATGGAATAGGAAACTTAGCCCAGGAATATAGTCGACAGGCGCAAAGATAATCAAAAGAGTGGGTGCATTGTGGTGGTAGGAAGCAAGGAGAGGTCCCCTAACTGTACAAACAGATAGGAATAAAGTGTCTGATCATAACGACTAAATAAAGTGTCCATGAGGAATCCTCAGCTCATGCACATCCTCTGTCATTCCAACCATCCGGGAGCTATGCAAAGATGGAATAGGGAGAGCATGCTGCCCCCACAGCATTGATGAGTGGGTGCCCATGCCACTGTCGGCTCGATCCCCAGCATAGTCCGAGAAGGCTGACAACTCGGGTCTGGCACGTCGCGTTGGCAGTACATGGTGTGAATAAGTAAAGAGTCTGTGATGCAAGAGAGATATAAGTAAATGATATAGGGAGAAGTCTGATAGCTCAATAATAGATGATTCTTGCATAGTTGAGTAATTGATCTCGAAGTCGGAATTGTATTGGCTTGACAGTGGAATGAGGTCAAAGACACTTGCACAGCTGTGTAATGAATCTGGGAGCATAAAGGGAGGAAAATAGTGAGTACAAGAGTAAACTGTTGAAAAGATACAAGGAAGGAGTGAGATATGATAATTAGCAACTGGTTGGATATTTCTGCATGACGAGCGTAAACCGTGTGATGGGGAGAGGCGACAAGGGAGCCAAACGACCCTTCCACAGCACTCAGTAGATAAATGGGTGGAATAGGGGCAGCATACACATTGGTCCAGAGTAACAGCTCATTAAAATGGCAAAGCTGGAGGGAATAAATCAAGGGATGGAGATGACTCAGTACACGAATTTATGACAATTGAGCAACGCACCTTGATTCAGGAGTGGGGGTTCGGCCTCAGACAGCCTAGTTCGAGAAATATTGTGTAATTAGACCAGTCAGTAAGTGAAAGGAAATGGACACATACAAATAGTACCATCACGCTGAGACCAGAGTGTTTCCTATAAATCCAGCAGAGCTTGAGCAGGTCAGGCTGTATTGAACAAAATGTCCCACTCATCCACCGTCATAGGTGCTATCGTACATGAATTATCTTAATGACTTAGATTGGATAGCCACCGTCTTCAACCCAAATCCTCGTCATTGGAGGAGGCCCATCCGGTGCATATACAGCCGCAGCCTTGGCCCGAGGTTGGTAGAGACCGTAACTGTGCTGTTCATTTCGCTCATAATGTGTGCAGAGGGCTTCCAGGTCACTCTACTCGAGAAAGAAAAATTCCCAAGATATCTGTCATGAATCACCCTGACTCAGCATCGCAGATATCCTTTTTCGGGTTCTACCACTTTCCTTTTGGGAATAACCCGTCCTTGATCGGGTGATTCCCTGGCCCACAACACTCATTTGACTCTAATGGAGAGCTCGAGATGGCAGACAACAATATACGACCTCAGGGACATGAACATTCCTTGGACCTTTATTCAGAATCCATGCAGACATGGATTCCTCACCACTTTATCACCCGGGTTCTTATCGCAGTAACCCGGGACTCTATATGATGAGGGCATGACACCATACACATGCAACCCAGGTTCCGTACGCTAGCAACCCGGACTCTTTTATGCCGATGGCTGTATCCAATGGGTCATGACTACACTCCTTTATGTTGGTGGATAATCACTCCTGGTATCCCTGCCAAGACGACTACACTCCTGAATGGCGACAGGTGTCCCCTGGGTGCCACCTGTTGACTCCTTTATGCTGATGACTCCTTGGCAACCCCTAGATGCTGTGGTGATAACACATAGGGACTAGGAGCATCAGCATTAATGTTCCTTAATGCTGGATACAGTAACCGATCGTGATCGTATTTAATTTATGTAGAAGGTATATAAACTCGGTAGAATCTCCCCTGTACAGTAGATTCTACCTCGTCTATTCCCAGGCCTTACTTTGGCTGGATTGCTTGGTTCTTGGACTTGAGCCTGGAGTGCTCTTGTTCTCATCTCGGTGTTCTGGTCTTGCCTTCGCTCCCCTTTCGCTCGATAACACCAGAACTCCTACTCTCTGTCTCTTGCCTTGGGATCTCGACCTAGCAGTGCTGGATCTGGCCCGTTAGGTAGTGGCAAGGAGAGACACCACCTAACAAGGGGAAGAGATCATCACACTAGTTCCCTGGCAGGGTTGTACAGAGACTGGTTCGCCTGAATTCCCCTCAGGCACCCCTTAGTCTTGGATCCAGTTGGAACCCCTGTTCGGAGTACCCCTGAGTCGGGTTTCTCCTCTTGGGTTCTTGGGACGCAACCCAACCCCCTATCCAGAACCCGAAGCCCCTATTGAAGGACACCTGGAGCGGGTTCCTCTCACTAGGGTCTGGTGCATAGTTGAGTACTCTCACTGCAATATCTTCGGATTCTTCAGCATGGGTTTCTCACCACCTATGGATGCTGGCTTGGTTGGCCACATCCTCCCCTTGGATCCTCGATGCATGGTCATGCGCTATTCGAGCGGTGATGGATTCTCTCTCAACACCTAGGGATGGCTGCTGTTGTGTCTGGTGTGGACATGGTCTAGCTGACCTAAGGGCCGTTGCTGACAATATCACATTGGAGACTATGCTGTATTCCTTCCGAATGTTCCTCAGATTTATCGAAGCAGAGGAGAAAGTAAAGACCTTTGGCTTTGCTGTAAAAGTCTGTCTCCTTTTTTTACTTTTGCAATAATGAATTGTAGGTGACGCGGAAATGAATCAGGTTGGGGCAGCTGTAAAGTTGAACCAGCACAAACGCGAAGGATGTCCATATTTATCACTCTTCGGCCCGCTTGCTCCTTTGACTCGTTTGTCAGATACGGACTTTACCCTTGGAGGGAAAGCCCCCGAGAGGGCATCTTGGAGCGTGGTCAGTATATTCCTTTAACCTTTAACCAGAGCAACTCATTCTTGAAGACCCGAGCGGATTTCGACGACCTCCTCTTTGAACATGCCGCAGAAAGTGGCGCATTGGTCTATGAAGGCGTCCGCGTCACCGAAATCAAATTTTCCGCAGAGAATTCACAGCAGCCTGTGGCTGCCGAGTGGAAGTCAGACCAGGGAAGTGGGGAGATCAAGTTTTCATGGCTAGTCGATGGATCGGGGAGAACCGGGATCATGTCAACGCGATATCTCAAGAACAGGAAATTCACCCAGAACCCGGCGTTAAAAAATATAACGTCTTGGGGCTATTGGAAGGGCGCGGGTATATACATGCCAGGAACTAACCGAGAGAACGCCCCGTGGTTTGAGGCACTCATTGGTCAGGATTCAACTGAATTTGTTTTGTTTTTACTCATGCATTTTCGTCAGACGAAACCGGTTGAGTGTGGTTCATTCCGCTCCACACTGGTGTCGTTTCCGTTGGTGTGGTCCTTCCAGAAACCTCCAACCGGACCAAAAAATCACAGGCCGCAGACGCGAAAGCATTCTACCAAGTCAGCTCCAGCTCACTCCTGGACTCCTGAAACTCCTAGGAAACGTAGAATTGGTCAGTGACATAAATCAGCAGCAGACTACAGTTTCTCTACCGGTGATAATCAATATGCTGTTCCGAATTTTCGTCTTGTAGGAGATGCTGGAGGTCAGACTTGAATTTCGACTGCGTAGTGGAGTAAACTAACCTGTCAATACAGTATTCGTAAGTGACCGGGGCATTCAGAAGGACTTTTTACAACCAAGACGACGTCCAGATTGATCCACTATTCTCGTCCGGAGTTCACCTCGCATTCACCTATGCGCTATCCGGTGCCACTACGATTGCCGCCTCAATTCGCGGCCACTGCACCGAAGAAGAGGCGATAAAGTTCCACAACCAAAAAGTCGGGGTCTCATACACCAGGTTTGTCCAACTTCGTCTAATCCAAGTCTGGTTTCAAGGCGCTAAAATGTCCGTGGCAAGGTTTTTGATTGTCGTTCTCGGAATATACAAGCAGATACACGCACAAGGGTCAAACGTACTCTCTGACATCCACGAGGATGACTTTGATCGCGCTTTCGATTTTATAACGCCCGGTCCGTACCCGCCAGGTCGTGCAATGAGAACCGCCTTTTTACTGACGATTTTCTTGGTCTCAAGTTATTCAGGGGGATGCTGATACACCTTGGGAGACACAGATTCAGCAGGCAATCGATTTCCTCGGTACCACCCCGGGTGTGGTTGGAATGGACCCCGCGATAAAGGAAAGGCTGAGCAAGCAGGTGGACGCATCCTTGCTGTCAGACAACGGGCCCTTCTTGCCGGCCCAGGCCCTCGCCGAGGCCAGTAGAGACGACCCAGAGACCAAGGAACTGTTGGAGAGGATGAATTCGCGAAAAGCCATCACCGGGATGTACGGTTGGGCCGAAAACGTCGAGGGGGACAACTTGAGCGGTTTTGCCATGGTGTTGAAAACGGGATCGTTGGGCCTTAACCGCGAATAGGTTTCTTAGAAGAGACTAGAGAGTTGTTCAACACGACTTATCTATGCCTTGACGCCGCGTAAACATATAGTGCCGAATAAATTTCAACGTTGTTTACCGGGAGATTTCGGCTGACTGGGCCGCAAAATGTGGAGGGACAGTTGGACGATAAATGAGGAAAGCTCGAAGGAAGATCGGTACAGCAGTGAGGTTCTTTTGAGCGGCCCTTGAACGCCGGAAAGTAGGCCGCATGGATGGATCGGCACGCAAGAAGCAGACCCGGCAGAGCTAAATTGTAATTTCTGTGGACGTCTAGAGATAAGCATGGGAGAAAACTGACCAAAGACGGTGGGATCAGAGCCAACAGATTCTGAAGGAGAGATGGTGGTTGAGAAGAAGATGGCAAATCGAGGTGATGTGCAAATATGCGCACACTGATACGAGGCATCTGGTCAACACACGAGGTATCGTGTCCAATGACGGCCGCCGGATGAAATTACTGCGGTGGTTTAAAAACCGGAGGCGCCGCTTTTCACCCCACCCCCCACTTACCCACTTCACCCCGCCGCGCCGCGTATTCGTCCACGATGCCTGGAGGTACTGTTATGCTCGGAACGACCGATATGTCGCGGATTGAAGCTCCGGTGACGATGAAGACCTACTTCATGTGTGTCTTCGCCGCCTTCGGTGGTATCCTCCTCGGATACGACACTGGTTGGATGGGGGGTGTCCTCGGCATGCCCTACTTCGTCCGGATGTACACCCACAAGCCTTTCCCCACCGGTTTCTTTAACGCCTCCAACCTACCTGCCGACTTTGCGCTACCTGCTTGGGAAAAGTCTCTCATGACCTCTATCTTTTCTGCGGGTACTTTCTTCGGCGCGCTCATTGCCGTACGTCACATTCAGACTCGGTGAAGTAAATTAAATAATGTTTAAATTTCAGGGTGACATCGCTGACTCGATCGGCCGTCGTCCGACAATTGTTATGGGCTGTGTGGTCTTCGCCGTTGGTTGCATTCTCGAAATCGCCCCCATGGATGTCCTTGCTTGCTTCGTCATTGGCCGTCTCGTCGCAGGCGCTGGTATCGGCTTCATCTCCGCCATCATCATCTTGTACATATCCGAGATCGCACCCAAGAAGGTTGGTTAATTCATATAGCACTTCACCAAACCAGCTTATTGGTTTAAAATATAGGTCCGTGGCACCCTTCTTTCGGGTTACCAGTTCTGCATCACCGTTGGTATTCTTATTGCCAACTCTGTCGTCTACGCCACCCAAGACCGGCTCGACACCGGCTCATACCGCATTCCCATTGGTGTCCAATTCCTCTGGGCCATCATTCTTGGCGGCGGTCTCTTATTCCTCCCCGAGTCCCCTCGTTTCTGGGCAAACAAGGGCGACATTGAGAAGGCCACCGTGGCTCTTGCCAGAGTCCGCAATCAGCCCCGCGACTCTGAATACGTTCAGGACGAGCTTGCGGAGATCATTGCTAATCTTGAGTATGAGAAGGCCTACGTTCCCCAGACCAGCTACGTCGGCAGCTGGCTCGCGTGCTTCGAGGGCTCCCTGTTCGAGGGGTCCTCCAACGTTCGGCGCACCATGGTTGGAACAGGTGCATCTTTTCTTCGTCTTGTCTCTTGCTCACATTCAATTTTTTCCCTTGCAGGTCTCCAGTGCGCGCAGCAATTCACTGGCATCAACTTTATCCTGTACTTTGGCACATCCTTCTTCCAGACGCTCGGCACCATCAACAACCCCTTCTTGATCACCCTCGTCACCACGCTCGTCAACGTCCTCTCCACGCCGTTCTCATTCTATATTATCGAGCGCTTCGGACGTCGTCGTATTCTGCTCATTGGCGGCTCGTGCATGGTCGTCTGCCAGTACATCGTCGCCATTATTGGCACGGCTGCTCCCCATGCAACTTTGCCTGGAGGTAACCCCCCGGCAGTCAAGGCCGAGATCGCGTTCATCTGCTTGAACATCGCCGCGTTCGCTACGACCTGGGGTCCCGCCGCTTGTGCCGTCGTCGGCGAGATGTTCCCGCTCCCCATTCGCTCGCGTGGTGTCGGCATGTCTATTGCGTCCAACTGGTACATCTTCCTCTCCTACTCTTTTTTTCTGCTAATATACCCCCACTCAGGTTCTGGAACTGCATCATCGGCGTCATCACCCCGTACTTCGTGTCCGCCGACAAGCTCAACCTCGGCCCCAAGGTGTTCTTCATCTGGGGCTCGACCGCCGCGCTCTCGGTCACCTTCGCATACTTCTTCGTCTCCGAGACGAAGGGGCTCTCCCTTGAGCAAGTTGACCAGATGCTCGCGGAGACCTCGCCGCGTATGTCGCACGGATGGAAGCCGCACACCACCTGGGCCGCCGAGCAGGGCAAGGTGCATGGGAACGAGAAGGCTATTGATGAGAAGTCTACCGAAGTGGCTTAATTCACTGCTTTCAAGGACCAACTAGCCCAGGGACGGAGAAGCCGTAAGAAAGATGAAGTCAATGTGCCGCATTGAAGAAACCGCGAAATTGAGGTACCTAAAAAATCAGCCTATGGTAAAAGAGCACCGATTGAACCCAGGACATAATTTTTTCTCTTGTCGGTAGGGACAGTGGAGAGCAGTATTGTGAGCCGCTTAGGTATGCATGTGGGTCTGAGGACTCAATCCAATGATACGTGTTGTAACAGCAAAATGCAGAAATTACACATTCATGAATTGTGCGTGCCCCCCGCGCGAAGCAGAAGCCGGGCGGGCATAGTTCCTAGTGTGATAGAGAAGAAGAAGTCTCAGTGCCACAATTCTGTCCTTCCAATAATCCGAGAGTTTGCAAACCGAAAAAACGAGTGGAACTTACTCTTTGATGTTTCTGCCGTGATGTCATTTCATCCAACCGTTCTGATACTCCGGAGTGATATAAATGCCCCCAAACCACGTAGATGCACTCAATGCGATGTTGTAAACCAGGTTTAATCGAAATTCTTTGGTGGAAGGAAGTTTGAGGGTCTGAACATTGGATGAGCCGAAAACTGGTATGAACCTCATTATGGAATTCAGTGTGGTTTCAGTTTTAGAATGGACGTTGGTTTGGAACTTATTTATCGCAGCACTAGGATAATTCAACCTATATTTTCGGAATCGGTTCGACTCCCCAACCTCCCCAGTAATGGGTAATGAACCAAACCATGATTTTTTGGGCTCAATAAGTGCCATTTTGTAATAGGCTGATTTTTTGCATACCTTGTTTGGGGTGGTTTTTGTTACCATTGGGTTTTTTGGGTAATTATAAGACTTACTGCGGTGTTGGAGATCATTTCCAGTGCTGCGCGACGTTGAACTTGAGATATTTATCACCAAAATGTACATTCCTTTGAAAAGCCATTTATCAAAAACCTTCGGAAGCTCGATCTATACATTCTCGGAACCGGTTCGACTCCCTGACCTTTCCTGAAGCAGACAGCGGCGCGCGAAACAATTTCTTCGGCTCCATTGGCGCCAGTTTGTGGTAGGCTGATTTCGTGTACTCGGAGGCGAGGTGGTGCGCATACAGCAGCAGGGGCGGGTAGGCCTGCAGGAGAGGGATGCAGACATCGTGTGGTCGTGGTCGACGCGGCGGACAGACGGCACAGAAGTGGAGGCGGGATTCGATGAGCGTGTCGCCGCAGAAGGGACGCAGATGTGGATGCTGCGGTGCCGTGCTCCTGAAGCAGAACTGACACCCGTGCCGGCACAGAAGTTAGAGGTGGGCGCAGCTGGAGGTGGGACAGAATGGGCGGGGCAGCGCACAGGAGGGTGGCGCGGCGGCGGTGCGTGCGCAGGGCTGGACTGGCGTGCCGGTACAGAGACGGGTGCGCGGAGGGGCAGCGCGGTAATCGGGCGCGGGCGTGCACGGAGGGATGGCGGGGAGTATATGGGCGAGAGGTACAGGTGTGGACGCGGATCGGGACGAGCGTTGTGGAGGCGGAGACGAGAGCGCGGAGCATGCGCGGGTGGAGGCGGGACGGAACGGGCGTGACGGGCGTGCGGGGAGGGCGCGAGGGCGAGGTGGATGCGGGACGAGACGGGCGTGGCAGCACACGGGAGGGGGTGCGGCAGCGGCGTGGACGCGGGGCAGTACGGGTGAGGGTCAGCGGCGGAGCGGATGGCGGGCGCGCGGGGCGGGATGACGGGACATAGTGCGGGGCGTGCGCGTAGTCGCCCATCACCAAAAGTGGGAGATCTATATAAGGCAGTGTGATCTACGTCTACTTGATGGTCGTTGGCAAGGGTATACAGAGGTTCAAAATGCTATACATTCTCCTCGCCGAGCAGCCAGGGCATCCGCAAGGCTACAAAAGGGTGCCGCAGCTATACACGCTGATACATTGCTGCCGACGTCTTTGCATAACCAACACCAGCTTTTTCTTTGCTTTGCACAGGATACGTCAGACAGCTGAGACCTATGCGAAGGACGGAACAGCTCTTCGGCCCCCTTGCAAGAGGAAAGAACAGAATGCAGGCGGACACAAGCCATATATAAGTTAGGGGCTATATATTTAGACCGAAGCCCTTTTTGTCGGTTGCTACAGCAGCCAGGTATTAGATAGTCGGCGACTTGAGCTAAAGCGCTGTGAGGCACGAACTGTGCAACAAGCTCTAGTTAGGCCTCGCTAAACAAGGGAGCAGAAGTTGCCGGTACTCGCCGAGTCCGAGGATCTCGGCGAGTGGCTGTGCGATCATTTCAGTCCCGACGAGCAGAATCGCAGTGCGCGCGCCAGACTACGTGCGCCTCTGGAATTTTTTGACTGCCTTCTGTTCTCTCTTAGCTCTTCTCTGGGCTTCTTCCCTTCTCTTTGTCTTCCTCTGGATAAACAATACGTGTCTTGAGCGGGAAAGGCTCAGAGACCTGAACTCGATTCAATGGAATGGGACGCATTCAAGGATGAGCGTTTGAGATACGCAATGAAGAGGAATACAGGAAAGTGAGTCCTTACAGAGTGCTACGGCTCAGCGCGGGATTGAAGCTCCAGCGGCACTGCATACTCTGGGATGATACGATGTCTGTTCCCCGGTGGAGCCTGAATGGCCATGCGGGGTTATATTCGGTGCAGTCGATTGACAGTGACGCCACGGGCGCTGGGTCGAATACCCAGTGACGCCATGAACGGTCGAGCCGGAATGGCTATCGGCCTGTTTTTCTTTCGGGCGCCGTCGTTTGACGGTGACGCCGACGGGTGCTGGGTGGAATACCCAGCGACGCCATACCCATTGAAGACTGTAGGGTCGCGGGGGTTTTCATTCGGGCGCTGTCAGTTGACAGTGACGCCAACGGGTGCTGGGTCAAATACCCGGGGATGCCAACGGGCGCTGGGTCAAATACCCAGTGACGCCAAACCCAGTTGAGCCTGAATGGCCACGGGTACGGTCGGCGGCATGGTCGCGGTTGGTTTTGGATCTTGACATCTGACATCTGACATTTGATTTCGGACTTTCGGACATTCGGACCTCACAGGTTGTAGCGGCATGTAGCTCACCGTTACAGATATTATTCAGATAACATGAGCAGCAGTGCTGCTCACAATGTATGCATTGCAGCTGTATGGCTTATAGAGATTGCAGGAGCCACATGTCACCACGTTGCCACCATGTCGTTCAATTCCGAATGTTCAAATCAAACCATCATCGAACTTGAAGCAGTGTGATATACTTACCATTTTGGGACCAAGCTCACGCCTCTTAACGCTGCTCAGAAGGAGGGATACTTAGCAAAAATAGGACAAAATTACCATGAGAGCCTTAGTATTGACTAATGAGAACCGGCTTAGCTGCATCAAGGGCCAAGCTGGACTGACTCGAGGCCAAAAAGAACGGCCGCGTGGGTGTCAGGATTGTCACGGTGATCATCTCTTGTCACTAGATGGATTTTTCAATCGAGTCGATGAGAGACGACAAAGCCTTCGACATCAGGTATTTGAATCCAAGTGGCCCCAATTCATTCCAGCTGCTATGAACAAACAAAGGATAATTCTAAGCCACCATAGTACCAATTTCTTGACAGATCAGTGGAACCATTGCGTTGAAAATACCCCATCCCGACAAAGCATTGAGCTTAGGCGATCCCAAGCTTGTGTAAATGTTGTAGGCAAGTGCATCAAACTCATCAGACACCCAGCGTAAGGCTTACTGTCGTGAGGTGGGAATCAAGGCACGGAGCTCCTCAATGGCTTCCTGCGTGACCGGAATGGCAAGATTTTGGAGGCCATAGTTACTGGGCATGTTAAAAACAACATTTGGAGCAACACCGGAGGGCAGAATCCGGTTGCGCTGCTTCCGGGTTTTTTTGTTGTTGAAATAGTCGACGAATTTGTCGTGCCCAATCTGGATGGTCTTGGGCCAGAGCCATCAAAAAAGATCTCTGGTGAACAGAAGACATTAAAATACAATGACTCTCAGGACGGGCAATCAAAAATCAAGTACCTGTGCACCGTGTCTTCAGGAACTAGATAAATCCGGCCTTCTTCCAGAGTTTCGCGCAAGGATCGGCCATTGAACTGACGATCATAGGCGTACAATTTCGGAAATATTCTGGGACTCTTGACCATCCGCGTCACAATGACAAGCAAGGAGCCACAATCAATGTCTTCCAACATTTCAGCTACTTCGAATTGAACAAGACACTTGGTTTGGCAGATATCCAAGGTAAGTAACTCGGGACTTGGTCACAGTTCAACATTCGCTAATCAAACTTGTATATCTAGGGTCTGAACATTATGATCCCTCCAATAAAGCAACCATCCTCTTTGATCTCATGTCTCACACAACTACTGGGTGCGCACAACTCGTCTGTGTTGTATTCCGTCTCATCCTTTCCCAGCGATACGGGAGCCAGAGATCACGGAGAAGCGGGTATCAAGTCTTTTCTTGATCAACACTGGTGCGGCCAGAGCCCTTGAATGGTGTTGAAGAGGATGAACTATGAGTACAAAGCTTACTACATTCATCAATAATATACAATTGCCTGGTCTACGTCCCTGACATATTGGGTCGAAGCCAAACTGGATGAGGTCCGAACGTCCGAACGTCCGAAATCAAATGTCAAATGTCAGATGTCAAGATCTAAAACCAACCGCGACCATGCCGCCGACCGTACCACGGGCGCTGGGTAGAATAGCCAGTGACGCCGTACCTGGTTGAGCCTGAATGGCTACCAGTTTTTGTTTCTCTTTCGGGCGCCGCCGTTCGACAGTGAGGCACTAGGTGGAATACCCAGTAACACCGAACCCATTGAAGACCGTATGGTCGTGGGGTTTGATTCGGGCGCTGTCGGGCGCGCACCAAATACCCATTGCCGCCATCTCCTCTAGGCTTCAACGGGCTCTGCATTCAGGCGCAATGGAGCGGTGATTACCGGGATCTGTGGTTGTTTTTCAACGCTACCAGACCAGTGACAACAGAGTGGTTTTCTCGGGGGGCCTGAATGACTGCCAGTGTTTTTTAGTCATTTATTCAGGTTCGTTACTTGATTGCGGTGACAATGGAGGCTGGGGTTGAACGCCCGGTGACTCTACACGCCAGATCGGCCGCTTTTTTTTTTTTTTTTTTTGTCTTCGCCGCTCGTTGAATGACGGTGACCCCAATGTTGGGCAGTGGGTCAAATACTCATTGGCATATCGCATCCGTCGCGGCTGGAATAGCCCAGGGATTTGTTTTATTCCTTCAGGAAGTCACGCACCCGTCGAAGCGAGAATGGCTGCGGGGGGGGTTTCTTTCGTCTTCGGGGCTCGTCAAATGACGGTGACGCCAACGGTGGGCACCGGATCGAATAATCAGTGACGCCATGCATCCGTCGAGGTTTGAATAGCCACAGTATTTGTTTTCCGTCAAGGCCGCACATGTTGATGTCTGAATTACTGCTGGTGTTCTTCTTGTTCGTTGCTCGCTGGGGGACGGTGACACCAATGCTGGCACTAGGCTGAATACTCGGTGACGCTGTGCAGCCGTTGATGCTTGAGATTTGTGTTCTCCGTTAGGGCGGCATACCCGTTTAAGTCTGAATGGCTGCGGAGACCCTTACTCGGCGCTCGGCGCTCGTCAGGTGACGGTGAAGCCAATGCAAAGCCCGCATTACCTTCGGGGTCGTTGAATAGCGGCACTTCTAAAACAGGGCACCATTGACGTCGTACACAAGATGGGTTTCGGAGATTGTTGAAAGAGTGGTTGGCGATGCAGGCTGCTGGGTTGCACACTCAGTGGCTGCTCCCCCGTCGAACATTGATGGTGCTGGCTCAGTTTTAGTTGTTTATTCTTAACCAGGTGCTGTCGAATGACGGTTGCACAGCCCAAGACACCAGGGTTGAAGACCCAGTGGTGCCACAGCCTAAATGCTAATCTATGCAATCTCGTTTGTGCTTTAGGCCCTTTGGTTATGACTCCGAGACGAGCTGGGTCGAATACTCAATGACCTCCGACCGCGGGAGACGGTTTTTTATTTGAGTGCTGTCAATGGACTATTCTGTACCAAGGTTTATTTTTATTTCATCTTGTGAAGCATGGGCAGGATGGTCTGTGACAGATGCGAAAGGAGTCCCTGCCTGAATGGCTGCGTTGGTCACGTTGTACCTGCGGAACTGACAATAAGCGAGGCGCAAGACTCGAAATGCTGGAGAGCGAAATTCACACCATCGTTCCGCAGCCGGATTGCAGCACATTAAATCGGATAGTAGCCTTAAGCTTAAACAGGTGTGTGGTATTCTCATTTCTACAGTCGATTTTCAATGGAGAGGAAACATTCAATTAATTCCTGAACTACGGAGGCTGGAGTCTGATTGGTCGACACGGACCAGGGGTCGAATACCCCTCCCTGTTGAGGTCTGAATGGCCAGGAATAGCGGATGTTTTTTTCTTCCGGATCGCGCTGGAGGCCGCGTATGATTGTGTACAGATCCCGTTGAATTCTGAAGGATTACGTGGTTTTGTTTTGTTGCACATACCCATGAATGGGGGTGAAAAGCATTATTCATTCAAGCATCCCGGAATCCAATTACGGAAAATTGCGGTCCGCGTTGATAGCTCTTTGGAAGCTCGCAGGTAGGGATCGCCCTAGCAGTTAAGCTGGGTATTTCATTGTACTCGCAAATGCTCGGAATCCGCTTGAACACGCTCGCACCTGGTTGTTCAACCGTTGGACGTCGGACGTAGACCCAGGAGTGACCTAGGGGTAGCTCAAAGTCAATGAAAGCAGCACGATTGCAGCTGGCAGGGACACTGGTTCTGTTCGCAGGTGGAATACACAAGTTGAATAGGCTGTTTTCCTCCAGGGAGACCAATGGACATGGCGACAAAGTTGATTCCTAACCTCTATCGACTCAGTTTCTTCGTTTACTAAAGAAGATTACGAACCTGATGAAGGGACAAGAGTGCAAAAACATGGACATTTGAGTTCCGGAACGGTTTAAGCGGGAATGGCACAAGGGATGACAGTTATACGCCTGGTGGTCAGGCTTGAATAAGCCCGCTGTTTCTATTTCAAGCCCAGCGAAGGCTGGGTCCCACCAAGTCACTGCATTCAGACCCCTCCGCGGCCCAAGGTGCGCCCGAGGCGTCGCGGCTGAGCGCGACCGATCCGAGGGCGGACATAGTCCGCCGCGGTCTGCCTCCATTTCCAAATCCACATCTGGTATTCAAATCGTCGAGATAAGTAAGTACAGGTAAGTACTCACCATCGACAGGTTCTGTGCGTCCTGCCAGCTGAGTGACATCAGACTGTCACATCATCGGCTGATCTCGCCGATACAGCCGACGCTTCCTTTCTCATAGCTGCTAGATCGGACCTCGGGGCAGTTGGTGGCGGCGGATACCTGTGCAAAAAATAAATAAATAACAGCCTCAATTCCAGCGAATCAAGCGGAGAGGGGAAGAGGAAGAGCGTGCGCGAGTGGCAGCCACCCACTGCACTGATACGATAGCAACACCAGGGATGACGCTAAGCGGTGAGAATATTCCCAGGCGGTCAACAGCAAATAACATGTCAAAGCCAGGACGCAGGGCAGGAGAGGTCCAGCGAAGGTAGGCAGGGTGTGCCGAGATCGGTCGGAGGTGGGACACAAAGCGCGGCGTAGTCTGCCGACCTCGTCTCGGCGCATGGCGGTATAGCGCGTCGTAGGTCTGCCGCCATCATCGCGGCAGACTCTGTCGCGGCACCTCGGCTCAGCGCGCGTCATGGCGGTGCAGCTCGGCAAGCTGCGCCGCGGAGTGGCCTGAATGCAGTGAGTGCCTAATTTGCTGTTGAGCCGGAACCAGCAGTTAAGACCGGGAATTATGACTTTGCCACAGTGGGCCGGGAAAGATTTACGTGTTTTGCCACGGGTTAGATTTCAGGTTAAAAGGTTTTCACCAGACTGGCGAAGCTATCTTTCTACGGAAACAGGTGGAACACCTAGAAAACCGAGAAATGAATAATTCTATGTCTTTCGTTGTTGACTGATGGAACCCTGCATGATGGCAGTTTGTTATGTTCACTTGGCCGCTCATGGGTAGTCTCTCGTAGACAGACGCTACAACTGAAAAATACTCGTACCTCGCATGTTGTAGCTCATGGGAGGAGTTCATTTCGGACGGAGTCAATGATTGTCCAGATACTTTGATGCTAGAAGTTGATACCTCGCATGGTAAAAGTTCAATGACCGAGCATTTGACTTGCCTATGTTATGACTTTCTTTCAGAATGGGCAGACCTGTTGAGTGACAATGGATTTGATTTACTGGAACCCCCGTTTCTCAAGAAGGTAGGAACAAGTCGGAGTCGTTTCATCCTGGAACTGTGCAGCAATTTATTGAAGGGGGCTGTGCCCGAGTAGGCTCTTTAAAGGTCACGGGCCACCTGATAGCGGTTTGCATATTCGGCCTAGAACAACAGGCCTATACCGACGCCACAGTATGCATTGCTCTGGGGGTGAATAATCCTGAGGTTGAAACCTCGAGTAGTTCAAAGCAGACTTCTGAATATCTTTGCAGCAAGATCCGAGGACTTACTTTGAACTGTGTTGGACGTCGAAGGGATCAATGAAGTGGCCAAGACATTTGCCAGTTTGGCGGAATATGTCATTCATTTGGCTAATATCAAGGTCGTCGGGCAAATAACCATGAAACCCGCTCGGTTACAGTGCCATTTCCAAAGATTGCAGGGGGCGACAGGCGCATCCCAGCATTGAACCAGTGGCTGTCCGACAATTTCAACCCAGATACGGGAACATGTAAAATCATGTAAGTGGATGGGGAGTTCAACTTGAACAAGCGTGCATTGAGCAAGTTAAACTGGTCCGCTTCGAGCAAAGCTTGGATGCTTCACCCGAAGCTTGTTTTGTGGGGGTGTCTAACTTGTTTCAATGACTGGCCTGTTACACGCATTCTCCGCTCCGAAGCCTTGGGGTTTGTGCTGTGGCAGAGGTTTTACCCTCGACAGCGAACCCAAGGCCTCTCTCCCATCCACGTTCTTCTCCGATTGGAGTTAATGCATCGTAGATGTTCATTTGCAACCCACTCTGCTTACCATTAGCGAGGCGCGTGTATGGCAGAGATGATAGATGAATCACGTTACCATGTTCCCCCCCAGGGGGGATCAAATATGACGCAAAGCATCAAATTTTGGGCGGAACCTCCGCATATTTAGCCGAGGCGTGCGTCATTGTTGTATTTTAGAATTATAGCGCTTTCACTTCTTTTCTCCAGGTTGTCCAGGACGGTGATGGCAACGCGACAGGCGATGAAGAAGGGTGTGAGAGGGAAGCCGCTGGAGGCTTCATCTCCGAGTCTCTACGCTTCGGTCTCATTGATTATCTCATCTTATCTTATCAAGCTCAAGTATTTTGGTGCTTCTCCCGGTACGTGTGACAAGGCATCGAGGCTTTGTGCTCGCTCCCTCGACTGTTCTTTCTATCCAAATCTCCGGTGTATACGCAAGTTGCACAATCAAGAACGTTCCTATTTCAGAGTTGATCGAGGAAACTACAGCGCTGCATAACTAAACTCCTCGGTCAGGTCGACCATTCCATCCTCGCCATCTTTGGGACCTAATGTTACCTCTGCATCCGCATCATTTGAGTCCTGCCCCTCGTTATCAATATCGTCTTCTGAGCTGTCGTCTGAGCTGTCCGAGTCAGACTCGGAGTCATCCTCCGGTGGTGCGAGCTCTCCGTCGGATCCCAGCTCAGGGCCATCGTCTGCCGCCACATCCGGAACAGGAACCTGGTAATGGCCGACGCCTCCACCAAGATATCTCATGTCCCGGTCAACAAAGTTGAGGGTAGGAATCACTTTTTGAAGCAATTCTGAGGGACGCGACTCACAAATTCACATAGTGGTAAACCCAGTCATCGAGCTCGCCCTCAGGCCTCGAAAATGACGGCCCGGGAGCATCCTCCGTAGCCCCATAGTGAAATGCAGGGATAAGGTGCGCACCGCGAATAACATCGTCAGGATTTACGAACCCATATGCACCAGGCTCGGAATCAGGCACAAACCCCAGGCAGTGGAGTCGTTTGCGCTTGAAGCCGCCAGCGTGTGTCCCATCGAGCCGAAACCACCGCACCCACAGAAACTCAATAGGTGCAGGCACTGGTGCTGCTCCCGGGACATTGTGAATGACATCTGCATGGCAGATCCCGAGAATCCGAGCATACACGAAGGGGTGGGCAGCGGCGTCATCCGACTCTGGTGCAAGCATCATGATGTCGGCGTGATTTCGAGGGTTCATCGAGTCCTGGTCAGTGCGAACATCGTAAGTTGTGTAGTTCACACGGAAAACCTATCGAGGATTGATTATCGAAGCGCCAGTGCTGATGAGACGATCTTACCTTATGACGATACAGCCGGTCGTTCCGAATCAACAGGCGCGCCTGCTCCTCCGAAGCGAATTCTTGATTTTCCGTTGCAAAATTTGGGTGCGCCAATCGCGATAGGAGATGATCCTGCAGTTTGGGCAGGAAATTCTGGTATAGCATGGGATCCCCGGCGTTATCGGCGAGCCAGGATGGGAGGTGGAAATGATGGTTACGCGAGGGCGAGATATGGTGGTGAAGCTCAGGAGAGGTGTAAGGCAGAGATTCCGACTCCGCAAAGTCGAGAGCTGGATGGAGTCCCTTCTGACATGGTTTTTTGCCTTTTGTTTTGGGTTGGGTGGCTTCCGGTACTGAAGCAATAGGCGGAATGACAGAAGCGGCTGCCTTTCTTCGAACAGGTCTGAGTAGTGCCTGCTCCCGACGCTCGAGCCGAGTCATCTGCCTGACGGCATTATTCTTGTTGGTACGTGCATAAAAGTGTTTTCACTCGACGGTGTTCTAATTCTCCCTACGAAATCAGATTGGTTGGATTCTAGGCACAAAATAAATCATACCGTTTGCGTGGAGTACGAGTCTGTTGTCCCGGCGTAGTCGCCAGCGCTGGCCGGCCCAGGGACGGGCAATGAGCTAGAGCGCTGCGAGCGTCGGCGGGGCCGCGGCGGATGGGAGCGGATGGTCGCCGAAGTTGGGTTGAGCTCGTGTTTTGGCGTGGGCAGGGGAGGCGCGAGTGGTTCGTGTTGGTGTTTGTGCGCGGATAGAGGTTGTATCCCATCCAAACGAATCAGAGTTCAGCCGCAGGACGAAAGGGCCGCACACGCCATGACCCCGTCCCACACCTCCCTACCCGCAACCCTGTCCAAATAACGACGATGGAGAGGGCGGCGATGACGACGTAGCCAGGACCTAGCCTGCATCACGGTGGCGAGTACCAGTTACATGGGTGGAATGCGAAGGAGGAAGGGAAGGAGGGAGTGTGGTAGTAGGACGTCGTTGAGGTTCAAGCTTCGAGTGACTACTGTACTATTTTGTTCAATTCGAATGTAACACGTAACACTGTCCATATAAAAAGATTCATCGACTATCATGAATCTCGTGGAGTCTGACTATAAGTGAGACTAGTAATGCTGGCCTTTAAGTTCGAAATGTAACGCACAAGGCCGGGTTGTTCGAATTTTTAAAACTTAACACAACAATGCTCAAATTGGCCAAAAATGGCCCAATTTTCTTTTTTTTTCGCTTCCCGTTCACCGGTTGATACATCAAATAATGCATATTTTTAACCAAGTTCTCACCTCGATTAACCAAGTGCCGATGTCAAATGTGAATCGCGGGGTAATGCTCGCAAGACTAGTACTTGGAGCCCCTGTCATTTGATCCACGAACGGCTGGTTCGGCCCAGGCTCATCTCCGCTCTGTTCAAATTTATTTTGGCGTAACGCCCCTCTACCCGTCTGTTTGAATTCCAAAATTCGAACGAGGGCATAACGCGTAACACCCCCGTTCGAATTGAATGAAATAGTACAGTAGTCACGTCTGAACAACACTGAGCACAGGTGTGCGCATCAGCCAGGTCTCGCAGCGAGTAACCATTTTAGCGCTGTCACGTTGCCAACATGACAATCAAAAGCTTCTGTAACACACCTCTCCTCGCTCTCTACGTGTTGTCTGTATCTTGTACCCACCTTTCAGCCCGACTCGGACGCGCCATGATTTTCATCGTCTTTCTTATACTGTAGTATTTCGTTCAATTTGTATAGTCACGCGTCACACAGCCAAAAATCTACGAAAATTTTCGTAAGTCACAGTGTCCCAGAGCCAATTTTGGCCTTAGCCGAGCTAGCCGAGCTTAGCCGAGCGCTACCAGCGGATCAAATTGCCTAAACAGGCCTCGACTACGAAAGGGTCCGGTTGTCACACCGAAAAAGCCAAAAAATGCCTTACGAATTGAACGAAATACTACAGTACACTTGCTCTCCAGGGGGGTCGGAGCGGAACAAGATTATATCCTCGGCTCTCGAGCCCCAACCGACTCCTGTGATGACATCAATAACTGTAGGAGACTTTTCAATATCATCTGGGGCTACGCCACGACCATTTTTGCTGCAACTTGGGTCTCGGTGCATCCAAACATGCCACCGCCAAACCAGAGCTGGCTAGCACTGCTCTGGCAAAGGCTAAAGATGATGCTTGTTGCGGTCATCGCACCAGAGGTGATGGTTGGCTTTGCTGCTCGGCAGTTTGTTATGGCTCGTTACTGGTCCAATAGTGAGTTGGGCTTCCAAACTTCCTGCTTTATGTTGAACGGCAGATCAATCCATACAGAATTCAAGATCTCGAAAACACACGGGTTCTTTGTTTGCATGGGTGGCTTCGTCACTCATGGTAAACATCCTATTGTAGACCGAGAGCAACTTCGCATATATGCTTCCGCTATAAAGGAGATCGAAGTGGGGGCCATCAAGGACAAGAGCAAAGGTGATGCTCTCTCCAAAGCCGTGGCTCTGTTCCAAGGACTGTGGTTCATCACCCAGTGTATAGCCCGGGCAACACAACACCCTCCTGTGACGGAACTCGAAGTTGCAACACTTGCGTTTGCAGTGGTCAACATCTTCATTTGGTTGCTCTGGTGGGGGAAACCCCTTGATGTCCAGGACCCGATCATCCTTGGTACACCTGAGGAAGAGTTTGTGGCTTGAGATTTGTATTACCCTTATCAGGTGTCAGGCAACCCAATCGCGCTTGTGAAATTCTCAGTTAGATTCCGGAGCATGCTGGGTGACCCTTCTAGCGAGTAGCACCCCTTTTCATCCAACTCAGTACCTTCATTTTTTCTGTATCCTATCGGGACAACAGTTACACAGAACATGCCTGGATCCCTTCTGTTGTGGCATCCTTTGTTGGCGCCATTTTTGGCACCATCCACTGTGCCGCCTGGAACTCACACTTCCCGTCTGCTGATGAAAAGTGGATGTGGTGGTTGGGTGCTCTACTTGTTACTGCTGTTCTTCTGATCGCAGTGCTAGAATCCTCGTACTGTCCATCCTTGAAGAGAGAAACTACCACCCTGAAACAAAATTCTTCAAAGTCGCATTTGTTGCCTTGATCCCACTTTACATCATCGCCTGCCTCTTCCTCCTTATTATTCCTTTGACTAGCCTGCGTACCTTGCCCCCAGACGCATTTGTCGATGTAAACTGGAGTGTTTACATCCCCCACCTGTAGGCCTGGAAAATGCTTTTGTGAGGTATATGCTATCATTATACTACTTGTATATTGTTGTTGACCTTTCATAGATTTTTCCGACTTCAATATGTTAATGATGCCGGAGTTCAGGATTGACGTTATATGGAATGCTCCACCCTTTCCAATCACTTTCACTGGTGGAGTTACAAGTCATTGGAAGTATTTTCAACAATTGAACCATACTAGTGCAACCGGACCATTTGATGATGTTGAATCCGTAGTAAATATATTGCTGCGGTGTTTTGGCCCAGCGTTACTTGGGGTAAGGCCGCCACAGGGCGTGACAGGTACTTGTAATGGGAATTTTCATGGGTACTCAAGTGAATGAATTTCCCTGCAACTAACAAAAAAGAGGTTGGATAAGGCCGCAAGTGGCAGATTCCGAACCTTCAGCCAGTAGGTTTCTGGGGGCCTTGAATTGTAGAGTAGTAAAATTGCATGTTAATGGATGTATACTGATATTCAAAATTAATTCCTTCTTGTTGACTGGATGGTATGTGTTAACCACTGGTTGGAAAATTCAAAATTTTCTGCTGAGTTCTTAGTGAAAAATGTTGTTTGTTTTCCATCAATTTTCAGGAAACTAGGTGGAAAACCCAAAACATTTCCACCACTTTTCTGGTTTGAGGTGAAAAACTCAAAAGAAAGTTGAAAAGGGGTGAAAAAGCTTTCAAAATTTCACCATTTTCTTCAGTGAAAAATGTCTGAAAAACAAATCATATTTTTCACTGTAAATTGTGCTGGAAGGATTGAATCTGCCAACCAGTGAATCATCCATCCAATACAATGATTGCAAAGGGTTGGTTTTGTGGCATCAAGGTTATTAAATTCGGAGAATGAGAAGGGTCTTATAATTCAAGATGCTACGAAACCGCATACTCAGATTCACGATAGAAAATACTTTTTCAAACAACTATCTGAAATTTTGACAAAGTCAAAATTTTGTCCCCCGCAATCTCCATGTCACTAAACCACCGGTGATTATCTTCCAGTCGCTCCAGCATAGTGATCAATGACTGTTCTCACGCCTCTCACTGCCTCTGAGACCAGTTCAAGTCTAAATAAGGTCACATTGAGAAAGTCAAAGGTCAAGAAGAACATTTGAAATATCATACATTTGCCAATACATGTTAACTAGATACAATGTGCCTGGCCTCGAGCTTGTGGTAATTGGAGCCATAAGAGATCCTTTTGCCTACTGCTCTATAACTTCAGCCTCATTTCCTCGGCCAGTATCTGATTCGCCTACAAAATAATCAGGTGAGTGCTCCTTGGGTAGCAGTGTCCATACCAAATGTTTGCTGAAGAACCGTGAGTGTTGGAATGCCCCGGGAGCAAACCACAGTCCAGGCACTCCTGTTGGCCAATAACGTTGTTTGAGTTCCCCCTCTTCATCCATTCCCCAGATTTTGGATCCAATTTTTTCCTTGATTTCCTCGCCAAAGATTGACACACCATTTGCAATGATTGGTTCGTTTCCTGTACTGTAAAAAACCGGTTTCCGAGCTGATTAGTATTATGGGGAGAAGCATGCACATATGTGAGAACAATGATGTCTGCTGCAAAGCTTTGTTCCATTTCTGAAGACCATGCAGTCTGGTATGATTTCTCGATTTCGATGCCCTGCTTAATCTGCTCATCATATTAAGCACTTCAGAACAATGGAGCAATTCCCTCGCCCACCTTTATTTTGCCTTCTATAATGAGCTGGCTGCAACCCATATCCAGCACTGTACTCAGGGATAAATACCCGATGTTGAAGAGATGCCGTAAAAAATCGATTGACTAGAGCCAGAGGCCATTTGCTTTTGGAAATGTCAGTTGTAAACCAAAGATATTCCTTGAGTTTACTTCGAAAAAAAAATCCAAGAAAACCAACTTCGCTGCCGCCCGGAGGGAGCTCCAGTGTTAACTTGAACCCAGTTTTTGTCATGGAGCTTCTTGTCCAAGTCCTTTATGCTTTGTGTAGCACCTCCAGTCGCAAAATTGATCGTCAATGGGCAGGTTTGCACACATGCGGCTTTTTTGTGTGCAAACTCATTGCATGCGGCTTTTTCTCTTTTCATTCTGGTGGTCCAGGGAATGTTATATAACAGCCATTGCAATGTTCAGGAGCAAAAGAGGACAACCCTGCAGGCGGCTTTGAAAGCCACATGCACTGTGGTGCAACCTGTCTAATAGAGATCTTGAGCCCAAGCGGCATGCCGCTTTTAGGTTGCGCAAAAAGCGGCATGCCGCTTTTTTTACAACTTTTGTGTGCACCTCAAATTCGCACACCCTGATGCTATTGCACCTTGTTAATTCCCTTTAGAGGGAAAAATGAAAAAAGCGGTGTGCCACTTGGGCTCAAGCTCTCTAATGCATGGGGTGTGGAATGGTTCAGAAAGTCAATGTCTTCTATGGCAAGACACTTAGAAAAAGGATTGTTGAATATAGCTTTATCTATCGTGCTGTGAGAGATCACGCAAGTCGCACTGCGCTGAACCATTGTGACCTCAAAAGGGATATAGACCTCAAGAAAGGCTGCAGAAGATATTAGACAGGTTGTGCAAAGCCGCATGCGGCTTGTTTTGTGCACAAACTTGTCGCATGCGGCTTTTTCGCTTTTCGCTCTGGTGGTCTGGGGAATGTTATTTAGTAATCATAGCGATGCTGGGGAGCAAAAGAGCACAACTCTGCAGGCGGCTTTGAAAGCCATGTGCGGCTGTGGCGCAACCTGCCTATTTCCCAATTCACCTACCTATGCGGCACCCTTGAGGATAAAATCTTGACAGATGTCGGCAGCTGCGTTGCACTGATTCCGAGGGATGATTATCGGAAAAGAAGAAGAAGCAATGTCAGGTTCTCACCGTGCCCACTACGATAACTTGTTTTCCTCTTGAATGGAGCTGCGCCCTTGTCGTCATCTGATAGATAGGGCCAGAAAAAGATTCCATGCGCCAGACAAAGTGGGGATTCAGGCCCTGCCCAAGCGTTGCACGATCATGGTGGGCAGCGCCAGGCCCAATCAGGAAACACTTGCATCAACTGTCCTTTTGCTCTTCTTTACGACTTCTTTCGCGCATTTCTGGTTTGCCTGCAGCCCCAATCCTGGTCGACACCACACTCTCTCTTCTGTGCCACACATTTTTCCCTTGGACAATGATGTTCTCCTGCCGCCCTTGCAAGACTGCTTCATTTCGAATCACTGCGTTCCCACTCGTAGTTACTAGTCATTGCAAGCTTCAGTTTCGAAACCTGTTACAATTCTACTCAAAGTTTTGGGTTCTCCTGTGGCTTTGGAAGATACACTCCCTTGGATGTCACAGTAAGGATCCCAATTTATAGATATTGGAATCTCTTGCATCGCTGCCATCTTCTCAATCTTGTTTTCGGCATGCTTGTCAAGACGGATCTCAAGGTCTTCTAATACAGTGTCTTTTTTCCATCTACCTGTCCTCATGAGCTCAAATCACTCCTGCGCGTTTTGCACAGTCTGCACGTATACTCTCCTGATTTCGACCTACGCGTTTGCATGGAATTTTTTCCGAGACGCCAGTATACGTTGGTCCAGCTGGTAAGCCTTGATCATCCGAATTTCGGTATCATGTTCGGATCTGTTCTAGTGGCAGTTTCGAATCCTGCGCCGAGGTTCTCTTCCTTCCATTGCTTGTCTTACTTCTGGCTCTTCTATGATATTTCGGCTTCCCTGCCCATGCTGGTCCGTCAAAAATCTGCGCTGGATGGGAAATATCGACTTTGGACCGGTTTTTTCACTCTTTCGCCTTCCTTCTGCCATTTGCAACTTTTGTGTTCCCATCTCCCACTCAGGCTGGTATTCTTCCCCGGCTCGCCGGCACACACTGTAGCAGTGTCTAACCTCCTCTTCCCCGAGTCCGAACCGCACATAACCTGAAACAGTCTACTATGCAAGAGTCCGAGACGATACCTGATACTAACGGCCTTGTCATTGAACTATCCAGAGTGCTCAGAAAAAACCGATGCAAACCTGTGAGCTCTCCAGCTCTCCCTCGACGTTCATCTGCTCCGTTCCACCCATCCGCCCTACGTATCATCTCTTTCCTGTCAGTTACCATTGCTCGTTGACGGGACCGTAAGTCCGCTCTGGACCATGGCGGCGGGTGATTTGCCTCCTATTCTTCAGACTTTGCAGGTACAGGGACCATTTTGCCTCTTTCAAAGCGGTCTTATACCTCGTTTATTTCCCTTAAATTGGGAACTTTACTGGATTTGCCGCCTTGTATGGCCCACCTCTTCAGGTTTCTTGATTTTATTCTCCGAACCTTTTCCTGGACTTGTCCCTTATATGTGTTCTCCCCATTTCTGATGACTTCTCAGAAGGCGGAATTCGCAAGGGTTACGAGTACTTTATGTACTCGTTCTTTTCATCAATCGGAAACCAGATTTTCGATATGGCGAAACATTTATCAGTGTGTTTGAATAGTGTAATGAAAATAGTGGCTGTGTTCGTTAGGTTTTTGAAGGTCTTTTGAGCAGGCTAATCTAATGAAATTAGTGATTATATAATGCATAAAGATGGGACCGGTTTGAGTCCATTGGGTCAATCCTTTTGTTATTTGTTTCAAAACACATATGTAGCTTATTTTTATCCTAACAACTACAGTGTGTTTGATTCAGAGATTTATCCCTCATTTATTCTTGGTTGTAATATAAAACATTGGTATGTTGAGCTACTCTGCCTCCCATGTGCTCTCATTTATTATATCTGTGACGGATTGTATATTGTATTTTGCCCGCAAGCTGTCTAACAAAAATAGGGAGTACCCGATATTCTCCCCAGCGAGGTGTTACTGTTACTGATTGAATCCCTGTAAAACAAAGAAGAGGGTGGTTATTGGTATTTCAATTCAATAAATGGAACCGGAAGGTGGAATTGGTACTTCTTGGGAGGGTGTCTTTACTCATCACCAGGGACTTTTTGTCACATGACTTGCATTTATTACCATTTTGGGAACAGCGTCTATTTAATCTTCCGGCCCAAAATTACACAACCCTCAATGTGAGCTGGTCGGCGCGCAAGCACTGACCGAGCGAACATTGAGCCTTATGTCTGCAAATTCAACAAAACTCCATCTTATATTTTCTGTTTCTGTTTGTGACCCGCCACTTGACAGCCTCTTGCCATCATTTATTCACCCATCGCCAACGCAAAAAAATCACGTGATCCGGTTGTGAAGAAGGAATGTGTTCATGGCGGGACCTGCTTTGCTCAGAATTGGATTTTGTTGTGCAAAATTGAGTATTAAACCAGAATTAACTTTGTTCCATGTGCTGGGACCTTTTAATGAAGCAATCTATATCCAACAGCAACTGTTGGTGAGTGTCGGCTGAGCCTTTGGTTGTAAATTCCAAGTCTGCAACCTGAGATTTTTTTTTCTGGATACTCTAGATGTACACAACCAGGATGGATGATCTCCTGTAATTTCCAGGGTCTCTGGGCCCAATGGTAGGCCAAATACACTAAATCATGGTATGTTGATTGCTGGCATGTTCCTGGGCTGCATCATCTAAACGGTTAGAGCCACACATCCTTTCCAATTCCTAGTCCATGGGACAGGCAGTTTCAGGGCGATATAATCCATTGTTCCGGCACAGTTCATTTCCCTTCCAACACATCTGTGATTTCATTCCTGTACTTGCTTCATTGGTTCTTCCGTGCTGTAAAAATATTCTGACATGTATATGAAGTCCCAAAATGCGATTTACAGGTCCCTGTAATATTTGTACAGCCGCCGTCAAGACACTTGTAACAAACATGTTAAAAAATGTTGATGTTGTGTGCACGCAGGCACATCCTGTGAAGGCTCCAGTTTAACATGCCTCCAGGGTTTTATTACCCCAGGAACACAATGGCAATGTTTCCAAGTCCCGTCGCGATGTGCATCCCCCGCTCTGAGGATGTCAACTCAGAAATTCCTTTCTGCTATTTTATTGGTGTCCTGTATGGGCTTGACTGCAGTGCCAGATTAAATCTGGAATTTTTTCACCTCTGATGAGTGCCCACTCACTTTCCCCTGGAGCTTCGGGGTCGGTTTTCATCGTCGTTCAAGCGCCAACAAAGGCTGTGCATTTTTGTTTGGGTGTGCTTTGGTCCCTGTCAACTTGTCAACGGCGATCAGGCCGCACCTAAAAATATCTCTCAAAACAATCGCAAGCATAGCACTGGTTGGGAGATTCATATTTTTCAGCACAATTTACAGTGAAAAATGTCGTTTGTTTTTCAGACATTTTTCAGTGAAAAAATAGTGAAAATTTCAAAGCTTTTTCACCACTTTTTCTGGTTTGAGGTGAAAAACTTGAAAGAAAGTTGAAAAGGGGTGAAAAAGGTTTGAGAATTTCACCATTTATTTCAGTGAAAAATGTCTGAAAAACAATCAACATTTTTCACCATAAATTGTGCTGAAAATTTTGAATCTCCCAACCAGTGTAGGATGGAGTGTGTCACAATGAACGGAGAATACTCAGCTTTCTTTCGATGATTTGAGGAAGTAAAGCTTGACTCTGCCAAAAGAATGTGGTAGAAAAGAACTGATTCTTGATAACTTGGCGGATCGTCGTTTGGTTCCAGACACTCTGTGGGAACAATCTGTTCTAACATGCCGTTTCACGATGGAACAGACTCGGAACTCTCGGCTTGAATAGCTGTGGTACAAAATAATCAACCTAACTTGCGCAAGGGAACAAAGGCTGATGCTCAGCTCATTCAAAAGGCTCGTAGTTTGCTCGGGTGATCGGTGATATTGATGGGCTCAACAGAAATCAAAGGCTTGCACTTATCATGTTGAAAATCTTGTCGGTGGCTTTGAATAAAACCCGAAACTGCAGCATTCAGTGGATTGTCGAGTTCCGTGGCTTTTACCTGTGGGGACGGTGATGAACACCGAGTATCCGTGCGATCAAGCAGGCGATCAAAGTCGTCGGAACTACCTGAAGTCAATCGTGCAAGGAACCTCGGGTATATCCGAAAGAAATGATCGCTGATCAAATTTAAGGAGGGTCAAGGTTCTAAGGCATGAGTTCCACCATACAATGTGATATTGTGCACGCAAAGGGGTCAAATAAAAAAGTAGATCAAATGAGTCATCATAATGGGGAGGGTAAAATATGAGGAACAAGAAAGAAAAAAAAAAGAAAGAAATCGAAGACAAAAGTTTGATATGTCACAATTGACTGTAACAGCAAATCTGCGGCCCGCTACTCAGTCTTTGAGCCATTCTGCTGACGGTTATCGGGCTCAGTGCCGGCTCGGATGGCCTGGTTCGTGGGAGCTATCTTGGGCTTGGATTTCTCTATTTTACATCAGCATTGCTTTGAAATTTACAGGAACCTCAATAAAAAAGTGGTCTCGGCTTGACAATTATGCGGCGCAACTTGTTTAAATGCTCCACCTCCATTTTGTTGTCACCATGTCATTAGAGAGTTTCCGGTGGAGCGATCAACTGGTGGCTCAATTTTTTCAGGAACTCCCCGTCCTTGGGGGGCTAACGTAGCCACCATTTATAGCCCCCATAGAGAGGATGAAATAGTGGCTAGCACATGCCGGACGGTCCTGAAAATAATCTAAAACATGAGCCACCAGTTTATCTGGTGGCTCCACCGCAAACTCATGTGGCTCGAATTTTATTGGGGGTTGGTTTCACGCCCATAAAAGTTTGGACCACCCTTCCCTTTGCTGCACACGATGACGAAGAGTGTCGCTAGCGACGCTCGATCTTCCTCTTATTCTCTACCAGCGCGCGCTTCAGCAACTCTCAAAACTGTCAAAATGCGACCAAGAAAGCGACTGCCAGTCTCAAAAACCATGCAGCAAGTCGTCAGTGTTGCTCGCCCTAACCACAAGCAGCGCAGGACTTCCAAGGCCGATGCTGCACTCGAAGCCGGCGAGGACGAGATAGGCTTCCTTGCTGATTTTCCTCCTTTAATCCCGGTGTGTTTTTAGATCTCAATCTCTTCTTGTTTCTAAATTTTTGTAGAATGAGAAAACGATGCTTCGGACGACGGTGCGTAGCATTCCGCCACTACAGCTTGCTTTCCCATCCTCTTTTCTGATTGATGCGCTATGATTCAGGTTCCCCTGCCAATTCTTCTGACGATGCCTCCATCCATGAGGTGGGCGGCACGCTGGAACTCACCGAGTCAGATCAACTCGGGTTTTTTTCTTTTCTTTTTTTTCTTTGCTTCATTTCGTTTTCTGCATGGTATAATAACACCTCATTCCAGCCGAGCCGATAAAGAAATGGACTTCACCTATCTACTCGTTCTTTTCGAACGTCATCATTGTTCATAAGGACGACGGCAGCCGGTACCACCTTTTCAAGTGTGCTTCTATTCGGTGCAGAAGTAGGTGTTCAAGTTCTCCAGTATTTTCGTCAGAATTCATGTAATTCAAGATAATGGACCGAAGGGTGTGAAACGCGCCTTCTAGAACGCAAATGGCTCCCACTCTTCTGATGCTGGCTTCACCAGGAACATGAAGATCACGCTATCCGCTGCTTCGGTCAAAATGTCGTCGACGCCGCTATCCGTGGCGATACCACGAAAAATCCCGATGGTTTGATTTTCGCAGCTTCCGCACGCGCCGGGCAGCGGCCGGTCGACGTTACGCACCGCGCACACACCAACGCAGAGGCTCGGTGAGTTCTACACAACTGTCTTCTACACTCAATCACAACCTCTCAGAGCTCATATCGTGCAGTGGGTTAAGGAAGCATCTCGTCCGCCATACCTTGTTGAAGATCGCGGTTCCCGTACACTAATGACCGATTGTTGCCCCCCATATCAATCTTCCCAAAAAATCGGACTGTCTCGCGAGACATTCAGGCATCCTTTGCCAAATGCAAGATCATGATTGATAATTTGCCTCAGGTAAGCAGTCAGCTATAGTTCGTCTTGAATTTCAACAATTAACACTGTTCAAGGAACACCCCGGCCAACTTAGTTTCGCCACAGATGCGTGGACTTCTCCGATGATAAGCCAGTAAATGGGCCATGGTTAGATACACGTCATTTTGCGTGTTTCTGATCAGACTTATTACTGGAACTGTTTGTTTCTATATAACAGTACTGGTTCCTGGTAGCTGTTGGGCGAACCACAGAGAAACGGGTGGATGCTCTAAGGAATTAGAACATCCATTGGCAAGTCTCACCCTGAAAACTGTAGGGGAATGTGCAGCCAATTAACAAGTCAAGGAACTTTGTTTGACTTGTTTCCAACATCCACTTAAACAACGGAAACGGGTCAAGGGAATGGGAGTTGGGCAATGTATTGTGTTGTTTTGAGACGTCTAGAGGTCGTGTTAGGTCACGAGTGGGAGTCGGGTACTGGGGTAGCCGGTTTCTATCAAATGCGGATACACCGAAACAGGTTATCGGCTATTTGAAGGTCCGGATCACAACTCCAGAAACGTTCACAGGCTCTTTTCCAAGAACCCTTTTTGGGAAGTTCCTCAGAAATGGGTATCTCCTGAAAGCTACAAAGGAGTACTATCAAGTGCTGCAATGGAAACAGAGGGGAGAGTTGAGCAGAAGGCAGAAACATGTCGAGCAAGTGCAGTGCTGATCTATCAGTGATCTGCGCACCCTCTGAGTAATCCAGGGGTGTTGCTGACAGGTTTCTGCTATGTAATTGTCAAGGGAACATGGTGTGCTCTAAGGCATACCACGAGTGCACCCGTGGGTAACTCGGATCCGTGGGAACGAGTACTCATGAAGGAAAAAGCCATACTCAGATCCGTGAGTATAAAACCCACAGATCATATGAGTACTCGTGAGTATTGGAAAACCTGCAGGTACCTGTGAGTACCTGTGGGTTTTGGTTGTATTTTGGTGATTTGGTGGCTCAAACACACCTCATTTATGTTGTAGAGTGGTATTATTGCTCTGAAATCATGGAGGTACCACCTAATTATGCTGTACAGGCAGTAGAAATATATATTAGGCAGTGTTCTGAGTCCAAGTACTTGTGAGTTTGCAAAGCTTTTGAACCAAAATTGATACTCGGATCCGTGGGAAACTCACGGCCACAGGTACTCGGATCCGTGAGTATGGATACTCACGAGTTTTCCCACGAGTATACTCATATTGACCCGTGGGTAACTCGCACTCGTGGTATGCCTTAGTGTGCTCGCTCTTGGGAACCAATGGGAGGCGATTCTCGGAAGAACAACCGACGGAAACACGGTTAAAGAGACGGATAAACGGACAATTGACTCACTGGGATTATGTTTTGGGTTTGTAAGTGTGGTCTTGGCATCTGTATAAGTATCTGGAGGTGTTTCGACGATGGGGACAGGATCCCCCCACCGCTAGCAGCCGTTTCTGTCTACGCTTGGGCACAATCTGACCAGTATCCACCTGCCAGGGTGTGATCTGGGCAGTATTGTTGTTCAACCATGCAGTAAGCTTGCACCTGGGTGTGGATCTGTGTCCCTCAATCGAGCGCACTCTTATAGAGTAGCATTGTATTGAGATATTCTTTGTTTCTGAATCATATATCGTTCTGGAAACGCACTTGGGCCTTGGCCTGGAATTGTTAGACTCTGTTGACTGTGTTGAATTCGGTTGGACTCTCTTGGATTCGGTTAAAGGGACTGGGAAACTTTGAGTCTATCCGACTATAAACTTTGAGTCTACTTGACTATAAACTTGTTTGCTTTGAGTCTACTTGACTATAAACTTGTGTGGAAGCGGGGTTCAGAAAGTACCGGTTTGGGAAAGCTCTGGAAACGCATCTGAGTGCGGGGTCTGGAAAGTACCTTCAGGGGAAAGCTCTGGAAACGTATCTGGTGCGGGGTCTGGAAAGTACCTTCGGGGAAAGCTCTGGAAACGTATCTGTATGCGGGGTCTAGAAAGTACCTTCAGGGGAAAGCTCTGGAAACGTAGCTGAGTGCGGGGTCTGGAAAGTACCTTCGGGGAAAACTCTGGAAACGCAATTGCATTGAGAAACATGCAATCACCTGAGTCCACTGGACTATAAACTAGCTAGTTGGGCCTTCATAACGTCCTCTACCTATCTGCTGAGAAGCCTTGTATCTAAACCTTGCCTGGAAACTCTGTTTCCACGTGTCTTGAAACGTGTATTACTCGCACTTTGCTCCAATCTCAGTTTCTGAGATCTGAAACCTCCTCCTACAACCTTTACAAGGCCCTGTACTAGGGGCTGTAACTCGTCGGGATCTTGGAAACGTGTATCTAAGATCGCTTGGATGGTTCATCGGTTGTTTCTGGCAGTCATACCACTGTTTCTTCACCGTGTAACCAACAAGTGGTTGATTAGTTCATGTTTCTAACGTAGGTCCTGAGCACACAAATCACCGAATCATCGCGCATTCGTTGTGTGGACTGTCCATCTTCCCCTCGACGGCAACCCTCTCTCCTTCCTCCTGGACATTATCGAGGTTCCCGAGGTGCGTTGTTACTTCCTTTCGCATATCCATGGCTCATTGTGTCATAGTCGCACTCCGGCGAGACACTAGCTCGCGCGTTTGACCAGTTTCTCGCAACTCACAGCCTCAACACAAAGGCATGTATCTTTTAGATTCAAATATAAAGCTAGTCAATTGATCTTATGCCCCAGATCATTGTCTGGACTGGCGACAATGCAACATCTAATGATACGCAGATTACCAAAATCTCCTCCCTTGGTACCAACTCCTTTAACAAAATTAATCGGGTGCGATGCTTCGCACACACACTCAACCTTATTGCCAAGTCCATCCTCAAGCCTTTCTTGCGCCAGTATGGGCTCGAAGACGACGAGTGGAAGGTCATTGGGAATCTGATCCATGTAATTCGTGTTTGTCCCACTTTCTCCCATTTTCTCTTTCTTTTCCCTGATCAGATTCGCTTCTTGACAGGTACATAAGGCCGCGACTCGGCGAGCACCATCGCCAATGTTGTGTCAACATCGACGATGTTCTTGAGTTTCGCGGGGACCGTACACTTCAAGTCTTCAACCAGCCGTTGTCCATGCCGTATTGCTCGGGCGCGCCACACTCCAGCGGTATTAAACGAAGACGAACCTCTCCGATGTCTACTCTCTTGCTACCAGTGAGCTTCCCTACCGCTACAATACCTTCATAAATTGATAACATTGGTAGTCCTTCATCCAAGCTCAAAGCTCGAGTATTTCCGTGCCAATAGCTTCGACTCTGAATGGATCTCGACCCGTGAGAAGAAATTGCGGACCAAATATGACGAGTACCGCAGGCGTCTTGCTTCAAATGACCTAAAACTCGGGAGGTGAATATTCTTATTGTTATTCATTGCATCTTCACACTCTTAACTCTATAGGTTCCTGCTCCTTGCTCATCTGACAACTTCTTCAATTCTTTCCAGAACCTCGGCGCCATTGAGGACGAGGCCCGTGACGAGCTCTCCGACTATCTCGCTGCTGCCCGCGTGAAGACCGATGACCCGATGGAGTGGTGGTGGAACCATCGACGTGAGTATCCTGTCCTGTCCCAAGTTGCATTGGATTACTTGAGTGTACCATGGAAGTGCCCGGTTTGCAGGTGTAACTCAAAAAACTAATATATTTCCGTAGCTACATCCGTCGCGGTCGAAACACGTCCTCTCAAATGGTCTCGTCTGCTCGACTTCACTCGCAATCACATGTCAGGCCCTTCTTTTCGCCGCCAGATGTGCCTGGGCTCCTGGGGCCGGAAAGTTCTTATTCGCATCAAGGGACTAGTTGATGCCTGCACGCCAGCCAAGTTAAAGCGCGAGGTAATGGAGGTGAACACTGATAACGAGATTGAGATTGTAGAAAAGTAGTCGTGCTAATTTACTATCACAAAATACACTTGATTTCTGCTTGATTCTGGCAAGTAAGGCCGACGGGTTAGACGACCCGCCGGAGGTTAGAAACCGCGGGTTTACCCGCACGGTGTTTATACCCGACCCGCACCGGGTACGGTTTCGGCGGGTACGGGTACGGGTTGAGCTGGTGGTACCCGCGACCAACCTTGGGAACAGTGTTGAGAATTACGTATACGTCCCTTAGGGATGGTGGTGTTGATTTGTTTCGGTCTAAAAGAAAGAAAAGAGCAGGCATTAAGTACGAGTTATGCCGTGCGCAGCATCGGCCTCCCCCCAAGTTAGACGGTGAGAATTTATCTGGTCTGCCGACTGGATTCAAGGACAGGCTGTCCGCCAAATGGTTCTCTTAGGTGCAATCCACGACTCACTTGAACATCGTATGGGTTTGGAATGTTTTGCCTGTTTTTTCTTCTGGATTTCACGGGAACTCATTCCTCAAATCCCTGCAGTACCCTGAATTAAACATACAGTGCTGACTTCACGCCATGTCTCCGCGTTCTTGTTCCATCCTGAGGTAAAATTCAACGAATCCACCCGTCACCTCGCCTGTGTCTCTCTACCCCCAGTATCATAGTCATCAATTCTCTAGGTTTATTGGCACAGCTTTCACCCCGACCACTGCGAGCCAAGAAGTGATGTGCATTCTGACTTCCTTTTCCCCAACGATATCGTTTGCTGCGGTATCAAGACTTTGCATGATCCAGGGACTGGAAGGGAGGAGTCGTCCATATCCACATACGCCCGCCGATCCACATAGTCATACGCCGCTTTCGAACCACTCCCGGAAAACCACACTCCGATATCCCTCCAGAGCACGATAGGATAAATTCGGCCATTTTAGGTTTCGATAGGTTTCGAAACAACCTATCAAATCGGGTGAATCACCCGTCCCGGAATCGAACCGTATTTCACAAAGGGAATGGCATGCAAATTTCAACTTGACAGGTGCCCACCACCCTCTCTTCGACCGGATTTTATATAAAAAATGGATATTTACATTGACATGGATTCTCATAGGGTGTATTCAACTTGGTTTCCAATTGAACAACGGCTTTATGCGGTGGACCATCTCCGCGATCCATCTACGATCTCACAGAAGCCAGGCTTCCCATCCACTCAAGCAATATCTCGTTTAGCTCCGCTGCATGCGACATGACCCCCCAGTGATCGCCATCGATCTCTTTCCGCGTCATTGGCCCTTTGACGTACTTGCCATGAATAGGGTCACTCAAGATGGGCAACGCAAGGTAGTCTTTGGTAAATGCGACATAAAGAAAGGGCTGAGCAATATCCCGCGCCGATGGAGAAAGCTCTGGGTTATAGTAGGATTGAGATTAGATGATAAGCCATCTGAATATGAAGAAATCAACACGCACTTGCATCTTCCTCGAGGTTCGCTTCTTCAACCTGCGCCTTGTACCAGCAGAGCGGAGCAGAAAGGCCGCCGCTAAGAAGGGATTTGCGGAGGACCTCTTTGTCCTGTTGAGCGTGAATTTTATTTTCCACAGAGAGAGTAAAAACTGACCTCAGGGGTCATATACGAAGGGAGGGATGTGATTGTATTGCCTTCTAGCCATGCGCGCGTCCCGCCATCAACAGACATGTTCTTCTTCCACAACTCTGGCGTCTCGGGATATAGGAGGTTGATGAACGAGTCGATCTGGGAATGGACATTAGAAAAAGGCGATTACTTATATGACATGGCATACATTTCTCTCGATGAGTGCAGGCGCATCTGGCTGGACAAAGAAGCGCTGGTACGCGAGAAGGTCGTACCCTACCACGTTCTTTATCTGTTCGGTCCGGGTAATCAGGTTCACATCCCCTTCTGCCGGTTTGTATCCCACGGCGAAGAACGCGCATGCCGAGACGCGGTGGGGGCAGTAGTGCAGCATGCGGGACACGAGGTAGGAGCCCCTTCACAGATCGCACCGCAATCTAAGCCCATTTATTATGGAAAGCAGATGGAGCAACATACCAGTCGTGTCCAATGGCGACGACCTGCGTAACACCCTCTGCGTCGAGGATGTCGACCATGTCAGCTGCAAGCCCGCGACCCACATAGAGCTTAGGGTCAGTCGGCTTGTCCGTCCCGCCATATCCAAGGTGATCGGGAACGATGAGACCATAGCCCAGCTGCTGGAAGAATGGTACCTGTTTGCGCCAGAGGAAAGAGGCGGAAGGGAAGCCATGTGAAAGGAACAGAATGGGCTTGCTAGACGCAGAAGGAGAGCAGAAGTACGAGTAGGTAAGCCCCTCGTTTAGTCTTGGTTTGCTTGTAGTTGCTCTGATCCATTGCTGTGGAGATGGATTGGTAAAAGGGCAGAGATGGTCACCTGGCTCCGCATAAATGCAACCGCCGACATCACTGTCACTAACTTGCAACGTAAACCAGACACCTGTCTCGGTAACCCAGACGTTCGGTGACACTCACACTAAATAAAGCAAAATTTCAATGCATATAGAAACTCAGATTGATTTCCCGGGAATCTATGTAAAAATCAGTGCTGTTAAGATTGGGGATATCAAGGTGCACGGAAACTCAAAGAGAAAGTGTGAAAATCAATACCAGAATCAGCTTGAGAGAAACAAAGGAGTTTCAATGGCGCTGAAAGGGCTATCGAAAGTCACAAATTCAGTGCGCATTTCAGTCGCGCAGAAATCCTGAGGCAATTTTGCTAGTGGAGGGTATAAATAGCAGGCCAATGGCAAAAATGGCTCAGAATTTCAGCGCGGCTGAAATGCGCACTGATTTTAGAGCTTTCAATGGCCCTTTCAGCACAGCCGAAAGTGCTTTGTTTCTTTGTGGCTGATTCTGGTGTTGGTTCTCATACTTTCTCTTTGAGTTTCCGTGCACCTTGATATCCTCAATCTTAACAGCACTGATTTTTACATAGATTCTTAGGAAATCAATCTGAGTTTCTATACACATAGAAATTTTGCTTTATTTGGTGTGACTTCCACAACACAGCGGACCCTAGCGGACTGCTTGATCCGTGATTGACAGTCGGAGTTGAAAAAGAAGTCACCAGAACGTCTGGGGCAGTTCGTATAGCAACACCTACCATCGAGTCACACCGTGACTCTTCCGCATTTGGAACCACCGATCCGCGAACCGTAAAAGTCGCCACAAACACTTCCCGAGGCCAGAGAAAATTCCGTTTCATATAGCTATTATGCTCTCTGACTTCTAGAGGTGAGCCCTTTCAATCTCAGTAACTATTTTCTATAGTGTAGATTTTTTTTTGTACTATCAATTCATTTTTCTGTTATCAATCACATCATGATGTCATCTGCCCCTTTCTCTTCATCCTCCCATGTCGTCCCCCGTTATTGCGCCAATCGACAGGGATCTGTTCGCAGACGAGAGTCAAAACTGAAAGGGCAGAAGGTGCCAGCCCGGCGGCGCGTTGAAGAACAGCTGATGGGTGGATCGGAACGGAAAAGCGTGATTGATTGTTACAAGTGTGACTCGATGGTAGGTGTTACTATACGAAGTGCCCCAGACGTTCCGGTGTGATCTCTGCACTACATTTTCATTCTCCGACTGTCAATCACGGAGATCACCACCGGAGCGACTGGGTTACCGAGACAGACCAGACACATCCGATATGTACGGAAAGCCGGAGCACCACGCTTTAAGCGAGTGCTGGGATCAATGATCCGAGTGGTGGCCGCTGCTTTGCCGAGACTATGTTTCACTTTGCCACCATGATTCCGGCGACGCTTATTCGGCTCTCCTCAGCCTGAGTTCCTGGCACAAAGCCGGAGACTAAACTCCTGTACATCAGCTGGAGCAGCTAATAATTGGGCGAAGCGACAGGATCCAAGGGGTACCCGCTGGAGAAATCCTCTACACGGGGTACAAAAAGTGAAATAAGACGGCGGCAGACCCTCCCTCCCTACGTAATGCTTACGTATCCGTCCCCATAAGGGAATTTCCCATGATCTCATCGACGGCCTGTCGGCGGCGCTCGCAAAATTCATTCGGAAAGGTGTAACAGCTCCTGTATCTACCCGGGTGCTAGTACATCTGCTGGAATCGAATCTGCAGAACGGAAAGAAAAAAGGTAGACAAACTTCCACTTTGCCCGATGGTTGACTTCAATCTTCATTTGAACTTAGATGCACTACCCATCTGTTTTCTCTTCATGAGTGGATAACTACGCTGTTTGATTCTGAAAGATCTGAGAACTCAAGTCCATCGCTTAAAAATAAACCAATAAAATTTTCAAGTTCCAACTTTACTGGTTCCGCCAGCGCGGTCTGCCCGCGAGGATGGCTCGAATCGAAGTGTAAATTAAATGAAAATGCTCTGGCTTGATATAGCATGAGTTTTAATCTTACCTGGTATGCTACTAAAGCTCGGATATGGACCTACAGTGCCCGAACCGACCAACTTCTGGACGAAGGCTTCCACTCGGGCATCTCGGGCATCTCAAAAGCATTCAAAACACACTCAACATAATTGTAGAAAAAGAGAGACGGCTCCCACATATTCTTATTTGAACTGCCGAGTTCAACTGCTTTTTACAATACCCTGATCTCAAATCTGGAGGTCTGTTTTGGTCTGTAAACCACCACCCCGTTGGGCGTAACTTGAAGCTGGTACGCAGATGTAGGCGAACTCACCCGCCAACAGGAATGCAAACATTAACCGAACCAATCGATGAATTCTCCCAGTGCCGTTGAAATAAGTCTCTATCTGGCCTGATTTCACTACATAAGTACGAGTCCTGCCGTGCGACCCGCGACGGCTCACTTCCCTCAAGTCAACAACTTCAACAGTAAGCGCGAAAACGGTTATATTACATTGTGCCTGCTCGACTCAATCATCAAACGGATAGTCCCACAACCTCCTCGGATTGTCGACCCAGATCTTCCGCATCAAACCCCCATCGCCCTCGCACCACCTCACGCACTCCGCAATGAATTTCGGTATATCCGGCGTCAAAAACTCCTGCGTCGCCTTCGGGTCTCCATCCGGATTATGCTCCGACCCCGCCGTATGAGGCCAGTCGCCTCGCCCACACAATCTGGTCCGGCACCATCCTCAACAACTTCTTGATGTGCTCTTCGAGACCTGGCACACCCTCGAGCCGGTACAGCCCACTCAACTTGATGTACGCGTTCTTGTCTGCGCGAGGACGGCGTAGAGCTCTGCGCAGCCGGGCTGAGCCGCTGCGGGCGTCTCGCCCGCCTCGGGGTGCCCGAGGTGGTCAAAGACCACTTTGATGCCGAGCTCGGGGACGACGGGCGCGATGGAGGCGTACTGTTCCATCGAGACGAACACTTGTATCACCCAATCCAGTCGCCGTAGGCGCTCAGCATACTTGCGGAGCAGCTTTGGCCATTCCTCCGCGCCGAGCGATTGCGAGCGGGTCCGTAGATTCAGCCTCACACCGCGAAAGCCGACGCCATGCAGCTCGTCGAGCTCTGCGTCCGTAATAGTGTGGGGGTCGATGCAGGCAATGCCGCGCGCTTTGCCGTTGAGAGCCGTTTCAGGGCGTCGATGCTGCAGCGGTTGTCGGTGCCGTAGATGGACATGGCGATGATGCAGATGTGGTCTATGCCGATGGAGCGCTCGAAGGCGAGACAGGCGTCCAGGTCTGCCTTTTTCGGCGTATATGGGGCGTCGTCTGCAAGTGGCCACCGTTCCTGGATTTCGCATCAGAATGGATACATACACGGGCAATGGCATGGGTGGTACTGGGTCTACGATGTGGAGGTGGCTGTCCCAAGCCCCTCGAGGGAGTATGGGTTGCGGTTGAGCCATCCGAGATAGAAATGAGGCGGTGTGAGACTTGGAGGAGGATGAGTAAACGCCGAGAACCTCTGCGGAGCGCCGTACCTGAATCTCAGCCAATTTGGGCATGAAGGACGAGCGGTTGTTCCGGTGCCGCGAACCAAGATCCATGTGACTATTTTGAAGAAAACTTTGGGAACCCTGTCATGAGGGTCTATCGCAGACGATTTGTCCACCCTGGAAACCCGTTCCGCGCTGTCTCGGTAACCCAGATATTCGGGTGACGGACCGACGGAAAACCGGACTGGTGTTTTCGAAGATAGTCACTGCATTCACCTGAACCTCTGCACTCAGTATCTTTTGAAACTCCGTCGCTGTCAAACACCGAAATCGCATAGGAAGGTCTGGGTTACCGAGACAGCTTTCCGCGATGCATTCCGCTTCCGTGTTCTTAGTAGCCGTTGTGCGGCATGCCGTTCCGGCGGCGGGATAACGATCAAGCGGGACACGACAGCGCCCACGCGCTCAACTCTCTTGAATTTGAAATATTTTTCTCCGTGACCTTAATGCAAATATACAACCTCCGTATTCTCTGCCATTTTCAGCCAATCCACCACAGGCATCAAGCAGAACCTCAAGGTCTGGGATACTGTACTGTTTCGACCAAATGTTCACTATTTTTAGATTTTCGTCAACCGAGGTGGCCGATAATTTTTCTTTGAATTATAGCGATTTTGAGGCTCCGAATGGGAGTGGGAATGGTCCAACTCGGGGGTAGATGGTGATGATGAGGAAGCCTCAGATGACGACTCTGTCCAGCGCCAACCCCTTTTGCGGCGGTTCATCCGGGAGATTGACAGGATGTATGAAAACAGATATGAGAATCCCCGAAACAAGCTTCCCCGCGGCCCCTCGTATCTTTGCCATGTCTTCACCGCACTCAAAGCTGGGTGTGAGGACCACTTTTCGCCAGGCACTTCGTCTCAGTCCTGCGACGTTGACGCTCTGGTGGCTTGTCTCCGAGTCGAGCATGACCTTGCAGTGTTCTTCAACATCTCCAATCACCAGCTCGCCGTGCAGCTCACCGTTGCCCTCTACCGATTCGGCCACGATGGAGATGCTGCAAGTCTTCAATCGGTTGTGAACTGGGCAGGACTTGGGAAAGATACTCATAGTACTAATGAAGCCTATTCTTCACCTCCATGTACCAAGGTTTCCTTTCCTGTCACCATGATCGAGGGGAGCAAAGAGGAAACAAATTTCTAATTTTATTGATATGTTAGTCGGCGCAGTAGGATAGTATACATAAGAGTCAAGCAAGAAATGAATGCTTTAAGCACATTTTTTGAAGCATGCGTGAAGCGCCTCCAGAGGCGCTTCAACGCTTCAGATGTGCTTAAAGATTTATTTGCTTTTCCGTGTTAAGCGCATCTGAAGCGCGTACTCTAACTGTCCCTATTCTGCGAGAAGAGGGACGCGCTAGAAACTTCAAACCTGATCAGTGGGTGACATTGCTGGGGACAGGGTGAACGGAGGCTGTACAGGATTCGGGTGAGTGGCAAGCGGAAAAAGATGCCATGGAGGGACGGGTAGTTCCCAATTTGCGTCCGGAACGAGAGATGGTGGTCGTAGCTAGTAAGCGAACAGATATTTGCGCGTGTTCGTCAAAAATGGTATAGCAAAGTACTGTACTATTTCATTCAATTCGAACGTAACGCGTAACGCTGGCCTTTTCGTTCGAAAATGTAACGCACAAGGCCGGGTTGTTCGAATTTTCAAAACGTAATGCAACAATGCTCAAAATCGGCCGAAAATGGCCCAATTTTCATTTTTTTCGCTTCCCGTTCACCGGCTGATTACGGTTTGCCGGAAGGACTCGGATGAAATTAGGAAATGATCTCACTGACACATCCGCTTTGGAACAGGGGCTCATCCATACCACAACAAGCTCACCAACACCCGTGAACCGCACCTATCAGCCGCATGGACTGTATTGTATAATGATCCCCATGGTGTAGCCATCCAGAAGCCTTTTTAATGGTAAGCAAGTTGGCTAATTGATAATTTATAAAGACCAACCTTGGGTGTCGGCAAAGATAACATTCCCCTCACTCCATTGAAACGCATAATGAACAAAGGCAGACAGTGTGTGACCCAGCTGGCCCCGCCCAGCTGGGTGTTCCATCGTGCCCGTGTAGTGAGTGACAGATGGGTTGCGAAGGGGCTCCAGAAATCAAACAACTTTGCGTGTCGCCACAGGTTCGGTCTCAAATATTTCTCGGATAACCACCAAAGCAGACGATGGAGCTAGCTCCACCCTCAATTCTTACTTCTTGAACAAGAGAGCATTAGGTGATGTCGAAGTCTAGTAACAATGATGAGCAAGTTGAAAGATAATCCAGTGACACATACTATTTTGCGATCTCAAGGGTTATGGTCTTGGGCAGCAGAACAGAAGTTCCTCAAGAACCACCGGGCCTGTTCACAGCGAATGGCCTCACATTTGAGATTCAATATGTTTTCGGCCATGCTGACCTCATCTGAACCAGGACCAATTTCACAGAACCGTTTGGCGACAAATTGGTCTGTGCTGATAGACAACTGAACAAAATAAAAAATCGATGAGCATACAAGCAGGTGAGTTTAATGCTTGCGTTGAAGCAGTGTTTCATCTTTCTGCTGAATGAAATCTCATTTCCAATCAGAGTGGCTTTGATTGTTGTCGGTTCAATTTCTGGCCAACGGACTTCCACAGAGCATGTCTCTTTGTCAACAGTTATCTCAGCAAATGCAAGAGATTTCCATCGATTTGCAGGATCAGTACTGGGGGCTTTGCGTCAAAAGGTTGAACCAACTGCCCCTGAAACTGAACTGCTTCAGAGCAAATTCTGGTTGTGCTTGACAAAGACTCACTGCGTGGACGTTTGGCTGGATCGGTATTCTCCTTAGACACTTGCATACTAGCAGGCTTGCGCTTCTTCGAGGATGTCCCTAAGGCCGGTGAGTTGTCCTTCCAGACACCGTGGATAAAGCATTTTCATGGACAATTTCACACCCACCTCTTCTGGGGTGTCTGTCAATCCAGAGCTCTAGGCCAAGGACTCGGCCCTTCATCGGTGCTGCATGCTTCAGTAGCTTCGTGAAATATACGGCTTGAACTCCACGGCTTTACAGCACAATCCATGTGGCTGAGAGGTGCGGTACGGAGGTGTCGGTGAGCTTGTTCTGGTATTGATAAACCCCTGTCCCAAAGCGGATGTGTCAGTTACTGAGATCATTTCCTGATTTGATCCGAGTCCTTCCGGCAAACCGTAGGCTGATACATCAAATAATGCATATTTTAACCAAATTCTCACCTCGATTAACCAAGTGCCGATGTTAAATGTGAATCGCGGTAATGCTCACAAGAACTTGGAGCCCCTGTCATTCGATCCGTGAACGGCCGGTTCAGCCCAGGCTCATCTCCGCCCTGTTCGAATTTCTTTCAGCGTAATGCGCCTCCACCCGTCCGTTCGAATTCCAAAATTCGAACAAGGGCGTAACGCGAATTAAATGAAATAGTACAGTATGTTAATAGCTCTCACGCAAAATGATGAAACCCAGGTTCCGGATTGCTGATGCAGCTGGACCCCTTTCGCCGACGTAACCCCGGAAATAAGATGCTGACGGCGCTCGCTCGCGTTGCTGGTCACGCTCAGAACAGATGCCAACTCAACCCAGATTTTTGTTTCTTCATACAACTCTAAGTTCTTGTTCTTGATGTCGCAAATTACAAATTTATTTAACTCCATCCACTTGCTGATCTGTCTCTCGAAATCTCGAAGCCGGTCTTCACTGGTTGGGAGATTCAAGTTTTTCAGCACAATTTACAGTGAAAAATGTTGTTTGTTTTTCAGACATTTTTCACTGAAAAAGGTAGTGAAAAAGTCAAAACATTTTCACTATTTTTTGAGTTTGAGGTGAAAAATTCAAAAGGAAGCTCAAAAGAGGTGAAAAAGATTTGAATTTTCCACTGCTTTTTTCAGTGAAAAATGCCTGAAAAACAAACGACATTTTTCACCATAAATTGTGCTGAAAATTTTGAATCTCCCAACCAGTGCTTGCTGATTTAACCCCACTTTTTATATGCAATTTGAACTCGACTTGCTTTTCTGGCTTCACTGCTTGCTGAACCCACGTTGTATTCCTCGATCACAACTTGCTGATTCAACTCTGAGTTTGGGGCCACCGCATTTGCTAATTCGACTCTGGTTTCCCCAAAACGGAATTTGAATGTGCCGCTCCCCGTTTTCTGTAACAACCATATGTGTATGCAAGAAAAACATTTGAGTTACTGAAAGGCTGCCGGCTTGTCTTTCTCAGAGCTTTTGTCCCTCCGCCCGACTTGGTTTCTCGATCGTTACGGTTTTCATGTGCATTGTGTGCCTTATCGGTTATCCATTGCCGTTGACCACATTTCCAGGCTGCCTCCCGCACAATTGCTTTCTCCTTCGCCCCAAACTGGGGACCTCTCGATCGGTGCACGATAACGCTCACTCTGAGTCTAAACCCAAAATGACCCCGCTCCCCGAACCTCGCCAATCCAATACATCTTTCTGGAAATATGCTCTGACGCCAATCTAAAATTTTGATCAGCCGCAGATCCGTGAGCTCTCTCTCCTCTTTACCATGGCTCCTGGCAAACATTCTCATTCTTCAAGTCTTGAGGTATTTTCTTTTATGAACACCTGCTAACTTTGTCTGATTTATTACAGGCCTACGACTCGGAACCACCACCTCAGAGCCAGGTGATCAAACGACAACGAAAAACTGAGGCAAGTGCTCCGCCGCCCTAAAAACAAGAAAAGTGTAAAGTAAGAACTCTGACTAATACTCTTCCGGCTTGACCCTTCCCACCACCAGAGAGCTGACTCAGAGGGGGGAAAACCGGTTGCCACCAAGAAGAGCAAGCCATCGAATCCGGTACAGTTCTCTCCCTACTTCTTCCAGATTGGCCGTGCATCAAAGAGCCATTGTGTAGGTGTGGTATCTTGGTAGGACTTAATGTGATAGGAACAGGGGGAAGATGCAGGAGAAGGGAATTAAAGGCATGACCTTTGGGGTCACGCTTCTGACTGAGACTTCAAGGGAGATTTCCGCTTTTGAAGTGGTTTGACAGCGGCCGGACATCCGCTTGAGACTGGAACAACCACAGATATTAAAGTATGTTCAACAGTCTGTACTTGTTTCATACCTTTAATCTGGGGAGTGGTAGTTTGTTCGCTGTCGCTGGCATTGCTCTCGGTATCATCGAATGGATTCCAGTCTGGGTTGTCCTCTAGTTTTGTAACAGCACATCATATGTATTGTTAATTGCTTTATAGGCAGGGAGGCCCAACTTCACTCCTTTCTTGCTGGTTGTGCTCTTTTTGGGCTGCCCCTTGTCTTTGGCGGCTGGTTCATGTTCTTCTGGCCCTTGTTCGGGTTCTGCTCTTCAGTGAGCTCGTGGCAAAGACAGAAAAAAGGAAAACTGACTCAGATAGTCTCCCGAGTGTCCAAACTCGTCATAGAGATGAGCCGCGACAATGTCGGCACCCATTTCGCCAGTCTCACCAAATCTGTGGCAGTCGCACACGAATGTTCCGTCCTTTTCTTGAGTTACAGTGTGGTACCTCTTGTGGGGTGGATCTACTGTATGAGGACTCAAGGAGTCTCTTGCTCTGTGTTTATCCTCGCTCATGGTTGTGGGCTCAAGGATCGGCGTGACATATATGCAATTGAATTACCTCTTTCGGAAACTTGAGTTGAATCAACAAGTTCGTTGAGCTGGATTAGAATCAAAATCACCGGGTTGGATCAGCATTTGAGTGGGGACACATCAGGATCAGGCGTCGGACGAGTCAGCATTTGTGGTGGAGGTAGATCAGCATACTAAGCTGAAAGTTTTAAGCCAAGGTTGGATTAGGACGTAAAATCGCAGAGCGATCAGCATCTCAAACAGCCGGTTGAGCCGGCATCCAGGTCGAGCGACTAAAATATTTTCCAAAGGTATTATAATGATGGTAATGCCGCGTTGATCCGATTCTCAGACTGGAGAACTGACTAGTATTCATCTCCTTCAGTCGCTGCAGCCCTCATGTCAGTCCCGTAGACTTCCCTCAATGCAGTCTGGGGGTTCAAGGGAATTATCCCATTTTTTTTTCTTTCGGTATTTCACCTCCGAATCTCGTCGAATGGCAAGATCAACAGAACATTCTGGAGTGCTGGCAAATGAGGAATTGCTTTTCCGGAACCATTCAGGCATTAGCACTTCTGAAAAATCTCAATCAATTACGAGCTTCAGTAAATAGAAATATTCTTCCTTTTTTTGGTAGGTCGATTACCATAAAAAGCGATTTTAGAATGGCCACCGGTGCGATTGACATACAGCGATTGGCCTTACGGTCGCAAATGGTCTGATCCCGAATCCTCAATACGAACTCATACATCTAAGAATCCGATGTACTGCCCATACTTGCAGCAGGCGTACCAGCCAAGACGATCCAATAGCCAGCTCAAAGTCCTCCGAACGTCCGTACAGGCCGCAACGCGTCCTCCCGCTAGGGACCACTGCCTTTTAGCTTGACACGTCGCTCCACGTCCACACTCCACCCGTCTGGCTCCCAGCGCCCCCGCCGACGTATGACTTACGGCGACGTTGCTACGAGAACGTGCGTAGCTTCGCCACACATCCACCGCCAGCCTTCGTGTCCGAAATGCATGGGTCTCGCGAGGTCCGTTAATCAGGGGCGTGGGCCTGGTCCAACGAAACTTCAGCTCGCTTGAGGCGAGCTCCCGGAAGACTTCGGCGATAGATGGGGCGGAGATCTCGGAAAGAAGGTGTCGCTCATCCATCCGGAAGGCGCAGTAGTATGACGGCGCATGGGGGCCAGGAGGCGACAGCGCGCCCACAGCGTCCGCCGGAGCAGGTCGTGCTCTCACTCGCCACTGTAATGAAGAGGCGGCGCCGAGGGAGAAGGGCCCCGTGCATGTGGTTTCGTACATTAGGTGCATCGTCGGCAACGAAAGCGGGAGCCGCGAGACGGAGAAGTCGTCCTCCAGCCCGCGGCACCCGACCAGTCTGGTGTGCACAGAGGAATGCGCGCGCCGCCGGAGGCACGGGCGGCGTGAACGCGAACGCAGTGCGGACTGCAGCAGACGGGTGTGCTGTGCAACGCAAAGACATGCTGTGAAAGCATACTGAGCACCGAGCAAGGGAGAGGTCGTGTTGTCGTCCATCATGTGATAATCCAGAGGCCTCAGGGGAGGAGAGCAGATGCCAGTGCTGGAACAGAAAGAAGGGATGGGTTGATAAGTTGGCGAAGGTGCAGGCGGCGAGCCCACGGAGGAACGCACCCCTCGTGGGTACAAGCATCCAAGCCATCGACTGGAGGAGCGAAGAGGTTGAGGAGGCTTGGGCCGTCAGCACTTCCTTTCGCTCCCTCCGACACCCCATCCCCAATGCCCATCGGCAGAAGCTGGAGGAACATAGTCCTCGTGAGTACGAGCATCCAAGCCGTTTATTGGGAGGAGCGGAGAGCTCGAGGGAGGTCGGGCCGTCGGTAGACATACGCCTTTGCCGTGTGCAGGACGGACGCGGTCGCCGACGAGATCGGCGCATCTTGAATGTGTGTGCGACCGACAAGGAGATTTTGAGCGGAATGAGCGCAGAGTGAGTTGTGGTATGGGAGGGGGCCGAGATCTGCGGACTGGTGAGTAAGGAATAAGGATGCGGAGTAATGAGGGAGTGGAGGCGGGAGGAAGAAGACATACCACACTTTGGATTCCACTCTCTTGCATGACGCCGAAGGCGGCGAGGGTGTGCGTCGCGGTTCGCTCCTATATCATACCGACGACGGGGACGGACGGCGCGCCCATCCACGCTGCACAAGGGGCGACGAGGGACCTTCGGTATCATCCTCTGCTCGACCCGGCAGCGAGGAGCTCGCTATTGTCGTCATCCCTCCACCCGGAGCCGAGCGCTGCTGCTCCATCCCAAGTCCATCCTTCCAACGAATGAACTCGCGACGCAGCATGACGATCGTCCCCCCCGAAAGAGAGGAGCGGCTCCGCCCCGGATGCACCGTGCGTTCGAGAAAGGGATAGTCGCGAGCTGCCGGCCAGAGACGTATCGGGTGGCGATGCAGGGAGGCAGCAGCCTGCGAGGTCCGAGCAAAGCGGTCAAGAAAGAGGCGTGGAGAGAGGAAAGGCACAGAGGGCAAGGATCCCGGGGGCGCGCGCCATGTGTATTGTCTGCGCCGGTGGCGGAGCCACGAGGGAGCGGGTGGACGCAGAAGAAGTCCGCTTCATGAGATCGTCGTGAGGAACGATGAGGAACCGCGAGCAGCGGATCGCGAAAGGTGACGAGTCCACTCTTCGCCCGTGGGGGTATGATCATCCGAATCGTGCGAGGGCCTGCGAGATACGTGCGCCACGCGCGCGTTCTTCCCTATGGCAGACAGTACTTCTCATCATCCGCTATGACTGCGATAGCCAAGCCTGATGTCGATGTCGATGTCGATGTAGTGCCGAGGGAAGCGGACGCGAACGAAGCGAGCACGACGTGGGAGAGGGCGGCGGTGTGGGATGCCTTGGGCGGGCGGAAGCTTAGGGTAGGAACGAGGTGAACGCGCTAAGGGTGCTGGTGCTCGACCCGTCATCCAGGAGACACTGTTACTACTACGACAAAGAGACTGAATAAAGCGCCTCGACGCAAGGAAGGACAGCGGCTCACCCACAGAGCCAAGCGGAGGGGTGTTATCCAATATCCGTACCTCGCCTATGCAGAATCAAGCGTCCATGGAACGCGCTCGCACCCTTTCCGCACGGACCACAGATCACGGCGCCTTATCCAATCCGTCTCCCTCTTCGTTCGTCTGGTCTCTCCCCTTCAACACAAGCCCGTATTGGTGGCGGAGCGCGAAGACAATAGTGCAGACGAAGACCGCACGATGCGGATGGTGAATGAGTTCAGTGGCATGGCGATGCTCGAATTAGACGGTAGTGGTCCCAAGGGATGTGAAATGCGGTGGCGACGACCTTGAAGGAGAGACTGACTTGAGTGTGAAGCGAGTGCCGTGGCACCCGCCCCGAGCAAGAGCTCGGATTGCAGCAGGGCAACGCACGCGGATGGAACCGGCGGGGTGTGTGGAGCTACAGGAAAAGTAGTAGGAGGGAAGGCTAACGACAAAGCGTGAGATGTGAATAAGAACGTACGGAGCAGATGACAAGCGAACATACCTCGCGCGCCCAGCGCACGGTCCAGCATCGATCCGCACTGCCCTCTCACACTTCTCGTCGCCTTCGATCTCAATTCATCCCCTAAACAGGCACAACGAGGACAGATGCAAGAGCCCCAAACGCGCGGTTTCGCAGCCACGGAAGAACCATGGCAGTGTATTGAGCCTCAGCGGATGTCCTCCCGCGCTCCGACGGAAGCTGCGGTATACCGCAATTGGGGGTGCGCCAGGCATGCAAGGAGACACGATGACGAGTAAGGTCAAGTAGGCATCCGCGGGGAGAAGTTGGAAGGCAGCGAGGACGCCCCAGATAATGAAACCGAGTACGAATCGCCACGTAACAATGCAGGGTGACTAAAGCATTGTCAGCGACTCTGGGGAATGGAAACCGGTGTGGTAGGCGCAGGGCAAAAATGACGCGTTCCAGAACCTATCACACGGAATTTTAGTCGAGAGATTACTACTGGAGGACTGGTGAGTAAGATATTTCGGTTCAGTCAAGTAACACACCTTTTCTGAATTTAATACTGGCACGGCGCAGATATTCAGAGACAGACATTGCGCATTATCGACATTTTGCACCCAAGTGGCCGTACAGAGACCCAGGGCTTTGACGAATCATACGAGTGGTAGAATCCAGCGGGACCAGAATCGGACGGTTGAGTCTTGTGCGAAACTCGGCAAAGTTGCTCAACAGAGTTAGTTGTGGCGGTGCGGTACTTTGTGGATATTTATTGATCATCAAATCTCCTGTTTGTTGCGTCCATGTCGTTGAATACTCTCCTGCCCCTCGGCCTTCTGTTGCCTGGTTTCTTTACGCTTTAGACTCGAAGGGCCCAGTCAGATCAGGACAACTTTGGACATACTAGAATTCACCGCGAATTAAAACCCTCCTCATCTCATCGTGCCAAAATCAGCACTACTACGCCGAATCTCTGTGTTGTCGACGTGCGCAGGCTTCCATGTGATTCAACAGCTTCAAATTCAAGGCATTCCCAGGCAGGAAATTTCCCGTCGTCCATATAGTCTTCTGCCACAGACCTTCCTAAAATCACATCGGCCCACTCGTGGTCTAAATATCATCGTGCACTGAGAGACACTTCACCGATTTGCTGTTACCACCCTACTTCATGTAGCTTACATTTATTGTTAGCTCGCGCCTAGTTGGCCGGCGGACACGTCAGCTCTAGGCGCTTCTCTGGCTCAGGTATCACCACACGCGTGCCCTGGATATTCACATCACTCGATAGATTGAACCTCGGACTCTGGAATGCTAATGCACCATCACATTCAACTGACAGAACTTGTGCTTGATCGCGGGCTGCTCATTTCTGTCCGGATATCGATTCTACATACTCGCAACTCGGTAACTCGTCGATTCGTATTTTACATTTGTACTCATTTTACTCACTGTGGAATACCCGTTATATGGAATGGCCCTGAGCCATATCCCAATGATATTCCTTAGGAGGAACTCTACTGGATCACAACACTGCACACTCGCTGTAATACTGAGTATTCCTCCACACCAATCATCACCAGTTCGGATAGAACATACGCTGCTGAAAATAACGACGGGGACAACAAAGCGTCGTGATTATTGATATGGAGTTATCCGGAACCTGAAGTGAGAGCGGGAGAGTATCTAGTGAAAATCACTGATGCGGGAGTAGTCAGTGAGATGGGATGAATTCTGACACTCAGTACCTGATAGTGACCGTCAGCATATGATTAAAGCCACAAACGGGTACCGTGCACATCTGATCGCACTAGAGCTTTTAAAGCTGTTCAAGTACGCAATTGAACCTTGGCATTTGTTGCAAATAATTTCCCGCACAATATAGTGAACCTTACAGACCTAAGAAAATTTGAACCTGGCGTGGTGGCATAGGTGCCGAGGAAAGTCCGAGAGAACTTGAACAGGATTGGAGCCTAATACGCCTACTGTCCGCGTGGTTTTCGTGAAATGCAAGCAGGGTTTAAATTGACATCATGCAAAACAGCTTGCATGTGTGGTGAGTTGTGGGTTCATTCCGCGAAAAAAGCTACCAAGACAATATTTTTGTCCTCAGGAGTGTAAAACCCTTTACCTAACAGTATCGGGAATGCTGTGGGATTGGTGTACGTAGGGAGTCAATTGTAACTAGTACTCTTTCCGGAACTTCGATGTGATGCAGGGCAGCAATGGAAAGAAGAACAGGTTTTTTAAGACTTTCAAAGGAGATGAAAAATTCAACCATACACTGCGTTCCGAGGCCCCGTCGGCAGCCTGTGCTGACATCGGCTGACGCAGAGCCGACGGGGATCAGCGCTACTTGCCGACCCAAGTCGGCCGAATTGGGCCTGACATCGGCTGACGCAGGACCGACGTCCGTCGACCAGGGTTCTGGAACGGAATCATTACGTCAAGCTGTCAGCTCCAGTTTGTTTCTATGGGTCCAAGAGACTTGTAGTTACCGTTGGGAGGACAAAAAGTGAGTTTTTCCAAGATCCATGGACGTTGGCAGGGGTTAGCATGGCCGGCCAACTTGGGTGTCGGCCGAATTGGGCTGACGGAGGTCGGCATCAATTAGGCCGACAACCCCGCGGAACGCAGTGATAGACGCAGAAGAGCGAAACTTGGGGCTGGCCTTGTTGATGGTTCTAGTATGCTTCCGTATCGCAGGTCGTAACTTGATACAAGCATTGCGGACACCAGATACAGAAATTCAGGGCACCAGCGATATGCGAAAGACTTCTGTCAATAAGTGCTTATCAGCGGCATCAAGAATCGACTTCAGAACAGTTTTGGACATGCCTGCCGCTGATTCGAAATTTCGAGAGAGATCATGGCGCGCAGAACCCTCTGGACGCGGAAACACGGATGCACCAAATACAGACACGGGCACATGTAACAAAAAAAATATTATGGATTATATTCAAAGAAGTTATTGTAGATATGGATACATCAGACAGCATGGAGGCAGAGGTAGAGGGACAGCGGCACGTCAAAGACTCATTACAAATGCAATGACGGTGCAGAGGTAGAATGAATTTCAGTCTAGATCTATAGAGCAGGGTCAAAAAGACTCAATAACGACTTACTCTCGGATTGCATCACCCAGCTGGCCGGGGTATCGATGTCCACGACAGAGAGGTTGAAAGCATGGGGGGAAATTTCTATGAAGCATGCCAGAGGTCGTGCATCATCAAATTGAAACGAGTACTCGTGGGTTTCCGGGGGTGGGCAACATCAGAAGAAAGAGTAAGAGATTCATGTGGAAGGGTCTGGCGGCAAAAGAATAATCAATCTCAGCCAAGAGCGAAGTCGTACGGGAGCTCCGAGTAGACCAAAAGATCAATCTGCATAAAGCAGACGGTGTCGCCAGAAGGAAGAGTCAGAACACCGGAAGTACTTAAGGGAACGAGGAGCCTGAATTCCATTCGACAAGATCCAGTTAAGAGTCATTCGAGATTTTTAGAAAGAGAATTGACGGAGGTGGAGGGTCTGGACTCGAGTTTTGGCGGACAGAACTGAAGCTGACGCAAAAACTGCTGACAAAAACATGATTTACTGCAAAGAAAACGAAAAATCGGGCTCTCTGTAAGACCCGTACCTCACGGTAGCGGGAACGTTCGCTGCCCGTGGGATTCGCGGAGGGTCTGGACTCGGGTTTTGGCGGACAGAACCGAAGCTGACACAAAAACTGCTTGAAAACTGCTGACAAAAACGTAATTTACTGCAAAAACGAAAAATCGGGCTCTCTATAAGACCCGTACCTTACGGTAGCGGGAATGTGACCCATTGCTTATGAGGTCGAAGCTAATGTGACTGGTAAAGAGCACCTATCTCATTCTCGTTCGCCCATGTCTCAAACCGCAGTGAGTCGTCCCGTCATCGGCATTGGTGTTGGTGAACTCACTCAAGTTTATGTCGGCAGACCGTCCCGACGAACCACGTCCCCTACGTGGACCTCCCCTCCACAAATTCAAAACTCTTCGAAGCGAAAGCGAGGAAAGGTACGGCTCTCGATTCCGTCTGTATCCATCCATTCCCGATGCGCGTATCTGACGGTATTGCTCTGCGTACTCAGGCCTGACCTTCGACGAAATCGCCAAAGCCATCGGCAAAGACGAGGTCTGGACGGCTGCGGCGTTCTATGGCCAGGTACGCATATCTACGTGCATCGCCGATGATCATTGCTAAATAATTGTTTTTTCTTTTTCGAATCAGGCGAAACCCACGCCAGAGGAATTGAGCAAGGTGTCCGAACTGCTCGACGTTCCCTCGGGGGAGCTGCAGGCGGGACTCGGCGACCATTGGTGGCCGAATCGTGGCCTGGGGCCCATTCCACCGACCGACCCGGTTATCTACCGGCTGTATGAGGTATGCTAATGCGAGTGTGTGACCAGGCGGCGAACTGCTGATGTGAACATTCAACCCAGAGCGTGCTGGTATACGGGCACTCCATCAAGGCGATTATCCATGAGAAGGTCCGTCTTGGGCTCAATTATGCTCAGCGTTCTTCTGGACTGATCTGCATTCACTCAGTTCGGCGACGGCATCATGAGCATGATCGACTGCAAGGTGCGCATCTATCGCAATCGCGCTCGTTTGCTACCCCGGCTCTCGTCATCCGTTCCTTGTCTCATTCTTTCCTCCCCAGATCAACATCGCCAGAAAGGAAGACCCCAAGGGCGACCGTGTGGTACTCACTTTCGAGTACGTCTTCCGTCTTAGTTTCGGTAACTTCAGACTCATAGTTCACACTTTAGCGGGAAATTTATGCCATACTCCAGATGGTAGAGGGTGAACCTGAGATGGCTAGTGGCTAGCCTTTGTATGATATCAACTGTACCACTACTGGTGTAAAGTGAATGCACAATCAATAGGAAGGGGAGTCGTTGAGCCGACGAAGTGCGCTACTCAGGCCCTCCAGGCATTCGAATACCTGGCGGTTATTGAAATTGTTGTACCTTTTTTATCTCATCTGCCTTGACCCGCATCAATCCGCTTCGCGGTCACGTGGGACATTTCACCACGAGAATGAGGCGCGATGGACGCGAATAAACGGGAAATGAGCATTATTGCAACTTGTTGGCCATGCTCTCTGCTTGTAAGCTGAAATCTACCTGGCGGAAACCTGATCCCAGATGCCAAATAGTGTGACCGCCATGCGAACTTTCCAGCTGACGGTGATCTGCGGGCACTTTGGCGGTGTATTAGCATCTCGGATTCTAGCTCTATAAAATTGGATCTTGAGATCTCCTTCAAGAGCCTGAGGGAAGACGCTAACTTGTGCCCGTCCCTTACTTAATTAAGTACAAGTGCTCGCCGGCGCTTCACGCCGGCTCCCACTTTCTTACCTTACTTCCTGCCAGTGAAAAAAAATACAATGATTTGTTTACCTTGACTGGATTCCACTTCCGTTTAAGACTTTTGTAAAGAAGTCTTAAAAATTTGTTTTGAAATGCTCCCACAATCTGCAGACTCAGCAATGCGGTAAAGCTGGAACACACTCTGGGAGAAGACTATCTGCTTTAACGTTGAACATTGAAAATCATATTCCCATTACGTTGACCAGTCTCATATGTAGACAGGACAAATTAGACAGGACAATATTCCTGGAATTACGAGGATGGTAGACAGTACAGCATGAAGATACGGTTCTCGATCCAAACCTCAACATAGTAAGTCCATTGTTGAATACCTTTCCCAACTTCTTTTGAGTGGTCTTCACTATCTCACCACAAGATCCGAGCTGGGAACCAGAATAGGGGATGTCTTTGTACGTGAGAGGTTGGCGGGTTGACTAAAATAACATGTTCGTGCCTCTCATCTTCTCCCGATCAGAGTTGTCGAACTAGATCACGGCATACGTTTACAAAGACACTTCCACTCCACTCCCTCTCACTGTAACTGTCTTGGCCGCAACATCGGCTGCTGTTTGGACATGACGGCAAATAAGCTGCTCAGCCTCTGCATCGAGGGTACCAGGTGCTTGTCAGATGTTTTATGTTATACATTCCAATCATCACACAACTCTCCACAAATCTCTGGAGCTCCGGAGGTCATGTTTTGATGTTGCCATATTCGGTTTGATGTGGGGACCAAACTCAAAGCTCATATAAGTCAGAATCAATTCATGCTGTTCCTACAGGCTATTTGCGGATTTTGTTTATCCAGAACTGTATGCAGATTGACAGAGGCTGCTGATACATCGTTTCAAATGACAATGCATCGTTTTCACTTCACAAAGCCCAGAAATGGAGTTCAGGAGCCACGGAATCACAGTTAACACGCACACTCCCAGAATATTTGAAATAGAATTGAGTTCGCCCTTCTCTGCCTCTTCTGAAGCAACCAGTCCAATTTATATCTGCAGTGCGCTACATCGACCAATCTCACGCTGATACAACCAGAGGGGGCATTCACCAACTGGTAACTTTGTTTGAAGCCTTTGTTTTAGTATTTGGTTAAGGATAACACTGGGGGCAAAAGCCGGCGCACCTGGATTCCAGGTGCCTCCGAGGCATGTGGTCCGAAGGCTACAATGTGGAATACAAAAGGCCTACAAAGGTCCTTAGGTCAACAAAGAACAGACAAAGGAGGGACAAAGGACAGGCAAGATTTGCTGGGTGGTGAAAATTCTGCCTGCCCTTTGTCTCACCTTTGTTAATTCTTTGTCCACCCAAGGACCTTTATCGGTCTTTTGTCTACCAGTTCACAACCTGCGGAGAACATGCCCCGGAGGCACCTGGAATCCAGGTGCATCGGGGTTTACCCCTGGTGTAACAAGATACGCCTTCACTATGCTCCAGCATATGGAGCAGAAATGAAATCACATTGCAACATCAGGGGTGGTGACAATCAAAGGAACTCCTGCCTGCCATGATTGACCCTTACTTCCCCTTAATTTGTTCCTTACAACTCCTATAGCATACTGTATAAATACTCGTAGAATCTACCTGTACTGTAGATTCTGAAAAATATTCCAGGGAATTTTCTAATGCTTATGGGAAGTCATCGACTCAAAACAGTTTTGAATATTTTCACTGTAGTCTGGATGTCTTTCAGGTCCCACCACATATGAGAAAGTTATTCTAAAGAAAATAAAGATCCTTGAGTGCAGAATATGAAAAAGTCATTATGAATATTTCCATATTTTTTCAATGTTTTTGGCATGGGATATCAATTTATCCTTCCTGTACTACAAAAAACAGAAAGAAAAACTCAGTAACACAAGTACATTACATATATAATTGCATGAACACTGCACATTACTCCCAAAATCAGACCTTACTCTTCATGTCCCCAATTATAGATAGACTATCTGCCTCACTCAAGATTAGAAGATGTGATGGGTAGTACAGGATCTGCTGTGGGTTACTTGAGGGTATCTAGAACACCAACTAGCTTTTCATCAATCTTTTCAACCTGTTTGGTCTGTGATGAGCGTTCAAATAGTGGTCTGGCTGTTTCCCAAAGCTTCACTGCCTTCTGCAAGTCACCATGCCCTCCAGCTATATCTCCAAGCTGGAGCATGCATTCTGCTCTGCTGCGATGGACATCCAGTTTGGTGAATCCATCCAAGGCAACATTGAGTAGACTTGTTGCTGTATCTGTATCATTTTCCAAAAACACATCTCCGAGAGATTGAAGAGCTTTATAAACCCCCAGTGATTGTTTTGAGTTGATTGAATGGATAAGCAATAATATTTTCCAGGTGTATGTTTGATCAATAGAACTCCAACACTGAACACTTGCCAGTCTCTCCAGACAGTCTGTGACAATGTCATCATTCTTGCCCCAGTTGCATCTGACAAATTTTAAAAAAGACGCCACAACAGATAATTCATTCTGTCCTCTCAGATGCAGATCCAAAATGACAATGTCACAGTGTGCTATCAAGCGGGATTCTCCCATAGTGGTGAACAATGTCTTTGCAATGTCAATATTGCTCTGTACATCATGTTCAGATGCACCGATTAACACATCAATTTGTGCAATGCTAAGTAAAGCCAATGCATGATTGCCTGGATCTTCTGTGGGAGTAACTTGATGGAGGATCTGAGAGTGAATGTGGCGGGCTTCAGCATACTCTGATTTATGTTTGTGAACCTCTGCTTGAGAGTTCATGACAGCATGGTCTACATCACTACCAGACATCCCACAAAGAGCTAATAGATCTCTTGCCTTCTTGGATAGAGAGATGCTGTGTTCATAGTGACCAAGCTCACTCCAACACATCACCTCTACTTTTAGGGCCTTCACTTCTCGAAATAGATCTCCTGCAATCTTTGCCAGTTTCCATGATTCATATGCCTGCTTTTGGCCTAGAAGATAATTTCCCCTATGCACATTGGCTCGTGCCAAGTTATACATTGTTTCACAATGTCTTTTTGTATTCCCAGTTGAAATTGATACAGAAAGACCAGTTTGATAGAAATTCATGGCAACTGATATATCATTGTTGTGATGGAGGTAATAATCTCCGACAATGTTGTGAAATCTGCCTGTTTGGAGTCATAAGTCAGAGTACTTGAATATCAATTGGAGAACTTACAGAGGAGGTCTGAATCATCAAAATGTTGAAAAAGTTTGAGAGCCTGTTGAATAAGCATTTCAGGATTTGGGATTGATCTGTGTCTCCATGAATTAAGCAGCTCTGTAATACAGGCTCCCTTGAGTCTGAGATCACTCAGTGTGGGCAGGACATTAGATATGTGATTCATCAGTTGAATTCCTCCGTGACCAGTTTGTTGACTGAAAGAATTCAGTGCTATTATGCAATAGATGTTATTGACCAGGTAGGGTTCATTCAACCGTAAGCCATTCATAAGCATATTCTGGATGTTTCCAAAGTTTGATGATACCCGAGTAATTATCCCAGGTGCTGAGATCGTTCCATGGTGGATGCTGTGAACTTCTAGCAGATTGTGGAAATAGCCAAGAAGAGGCTGAAAAACATGATCTGCAGGTGTGAATAGGTATCAAGACTTTGAGCCTTCCTTGGGTATCTGTATAGGCTAGAGCAGTTCGGAGTAAAGCAGCCTTGCAATGAAGGAGATCATCAAGTGGAAGTTTGCTTTGTAGAAGATCAACATCTGAAAGCCCATCAGGCAATATTGCTAAAAGACTGAGAAGATCCTGTGAATGCGGGAAAGCAGCAATCCGAGGACTTGTGAGGGACAGGGAAATGGATAGATCCAAATTATTTCTTCTGTCATATCCTTCAGAAATTAGTGATGTTTTCTCATTTTCCCAACGTGATAACACTGTGGAACAGCCTTCTGAGTCGACCAGATGAGCTAGAAGATTGATGGCCAGTGGCATGTAGTCTGTCAACAGGAGTACTTTGTCAATATCGTCGTATTCATGGGCATCCTCTGCAATATCAATAAAAGTTTTCCGAGCAGCATCTTGTGTCAAGGGCTTTAAAGGATGGAGAAATGGACGACTCCATTGGACTTTGGCTGGCCTTTCTGCTCCCCGCATTGTAATCTGACATAATGTTATTATCTATGGATCATGGGCCCGAATGGAACTGCAGGACTCACAAGCAATGCCATGTGTTTTATATCGGCAAGGAGGGACAAGAACTCCTCGATGTCTCTACGATGCTCTGGGGGGTCCCAGACTGTCTCCAAATTATCCAAGACCAACAGGGAGGGTGGGCTACCTGACAAATGGCGTAAAACCGGTTGGGTAAGGTCCTTCCTTGGCTTTAGTCCTAGATGTGCCCCAATATGTGCTACTAGTTCAGTCTTTGTTGCTACAGTGTCGCAGGCAACAAAAATACGATGTTGCCCATATATTGCTGTGATTTGAGAATGATGCAGCACCGCTCTTGCGAGGCTAGTTTTACCCATTCCGCCCGCCCCCAGAATCGCAATTCTAGGTGTTTCAATTGCAAAAGCTTTGAAAATGTTTTCCAACTCAGAGTCACGACCATGAAATATTTTGGGCTCCGATGGCAGCATTGAAAATGAGTTTGAGCTGAAGAATTGTACTATAAGTTTCCTTAGTATCAGGAGTCAACTTGTATCACCTGTTGTGTGTCATCGAAAAGACTCGACCTATCTGTGGAATAGTGTAAGCCATGGTTCTTTCAGAATATAGGAGATGACATACAGATGATGCTCCATCTGAATCGGAGAGGGATTCAATCAACTCAAGGACCTCTTGGTGCATCTTGTGTGAATAATTCTGCATTTCTCTGATGTCGGTTGACAAATTAACACTGGTGACCTGCACCTTTCAATAATCTTGCTCCGAACCAATGGACAATAAGTGGGTTACCTCAAATACTTCGAGTGCTTCTTGCAATCCCGTGTTACAATCCCGAAGTAAATTGCTGAGTTCACTCTGGCGAAAGAACTGCTTGATTCCACTTCTATCCTGTTGGGCCTCGATGAAAGTATGGACCTTGTGAAGTGTTCTACATCAGGGTAAATGATAAATAATACCCAAAAGATAGTGGATACTCACTCTGAGAACCTCCCTATGTTATATAACATGCTTGGCGATAGCATTCCACCAGTATCCGACTTGATGTGAAGACCGATGATTGCATAGAGTAACTTGTGAGTTTGTTCCATCAATTGTGTGACATTATTCTTGTTTCGTTTGACTCTCTGCCGACAACTGAGTGATCATACGAATAGTTTTTGTTAGAAATCTACCTCAACGCATGTCAACATAGATCGAGTAGTGCTTGAAATGGCGAGCAAGAATGATGTGTCAAGGCCAACCGAAAGCATTTCCATGGTAGTTACGGCAGCAGTCAAGCATTCCAGAATGTTATTTAACCGGGTTTCGGTGATAGTCGGGCGGGGCATGTTGGTGGGGTCCAGAATGCACCCAAGCTGACCGGTCTTTTATTGGAGGTCTCGGTGGGAGAAATTCTCAAGATGTGGGACATCAGCGCCTCAATGGATATAACGAGACTCGAAGCCCTTGTGCTCTCCGACAACTAAGGAGACTTCGGCTATACACGACTCACGCGTCTCACTGGTTTGGATGGCATGACCATGCGGAGAACCGGCGATTGTACCGCATCCGTACATACCGCCACATCATAATTAGACCAGAAAATTTAAACTCTTTTTTGGTTGTTTCCCTTCTTGCCCTTGTCGAGCCCAAATTTGCGGGAGCCGCCGAGCCTGGCCTCAGCCAAGAGCAAACCCCTATCCGTGAACTCGGGCCATTACTCAACTTGAAGCTACAAGTACATTGCCTTTATCAGGCAATAAATAGCCCATTGAAGCGGTTGCAGACTCTCGGTGCTAGTAGTGAACAAGAATCGCAAATAGGTACTCGCAAATGGGCAGTTGTTTGTTTATACATTCTGCTCCAGGTTTCCTGCATCCCGTGAACGAGCAGAATAGACAACAACCATATGCCCCCATATGTCCCGTCATTCCTGAGTCTGCACGGTAGCATACTTGTTCGCACTGAAATGGGATGATATGTGCATCTATACTTGCCCAACCACGCCTCCACGGCATTCGACTCCCGAAAGATACCATACCGTTAACATTACAACGGAGAAATGAGTCAAAGGTCAGCAGGAGGAAGTATCATGATGAGTGCGCACCCGAAACACAAAGAAGACATCGAAGCCAAGGCTGCTCGATGCGTACCTCTGGGAGAGAGTCAAAGAAGCATTCTGGCATCGCAATCTACCATACATACACGCACCCCGGGCCGTGATTCTCGGCCTCAGTATGTTGCCGTGAGTGCAATCTAAAAGCGGCAGAGCATTTGACCGCCGCTTCCGCTCCCTTCCATTTCCATTCCCAGCTCCGGCGCCTAACGCGTCCCTAGTGCCCACCTCCAGACCTGCACAAACGATGTGCCAGTGTGGGGCGCTGGCAGCCGCACATTGTTCTCATCTCGTCTTCGGACGCGCACAGACAATGCTACACCCCCAGGTGTACGAGGTAACGAACAGCAGGAGTATGTATGGGCGCAAAGGGAATGTCCCGGCGCAACGGCGTCCTTGCGCCCAACCACAGGAAAGTGCATGCCGAACTTCTGAACATAACCGTGAGTCGGAAAGAGGAACTGCCATTGACAAAGTCACCTTCCACCATGCCAACGGCGTTTCGCGGGTTCCTGGGCCATAGGTAACAGCAGCGGCGCAGAATAGTTCTAGCTCGCCGACCTTAATACATACCTGGTCGATCACCATGGCGTTGCAACAAACTCTAATTTAGCGGGAGAAGATCATGAAACCACTGTGTCTGTCGCGGGCAGCTGGGTAAGGGCACGAATGGTAGACGGGCCATCATCCATTCAGTTGTACCAGTATCAATTGGACTTCCAAAAGAGCAATGAAGGACAAGGAAAGCAGGAAAACGGACAGGCACCGTAATCAAGAAATAGATATTGAGTCAGTGGGGAGATCTCCAAGAGGGTATGTCGCGTGGATCTGGGCTCGAATAAATGCAGTTCTGTTTTTGAGAAGGCAGCAGTGGGACAAAACAGGAGAACACTCACGTATTCTGAGGGCAGAATGTTATTTGCGGTCGTAGCGTGCTGACAAAATTCGAAAATATGAGAGGACAATAAGGTGAGATTTTCCGTCGCAGTTTGCGGAATCGAATCACCGATGCGGCCCGTCGAGGGCTGTACTGTGGTCGTGCATTGCACACCAGCTTAATTCTAGGACATCTCGAAAGTGGGATTGGTTTTCTGAATGAAATGTTTAGGCCGCTAAGGAGGCGGGAGGCACAAGGGAGTGTTCGCTTCCAGCAACAATCGAGAGGGCAGCGGTGCTCTCGCCCACGCTTGCATGTGTTTCCCCGAAGGTCAGACGCCAATTGGCCAAATCAGGAAATACAATTGCCGAATCGGGACTGAAAGGAAGAGTCACGAATCGCGATCACGACGGAGTAGGAGCAAAGGGAAGTGAATATGGAAGCACATATGAAGAATAGATGGATTTCTAGATAACAATGAGTCGGAGATGTAGGCTGGGGGGTAGACAAGAATACTACGAGTGACAGTCGTGAATAAGTATCCCCTGATATCGTGAAGTTAGATGTATTAACAGCGACGAGGGCCAGGACAGCGGCACCCCGAAAGCGTAGCGCACCCGCTCCCAGGTCTCTGGCCCCCACTCCCCATCCCCGTCCACTCATGATGCTCTGTGAGTGCAACGACGCGAGATGAAGGGGTGGGGCGCACGATGAGCGAACCTCGTAGATGGCGTGCAGCCTCCCCCTCTCGCTTTGTCGCACTCAGGCTTCGTCGCCCCTCGACACTCTACCTCCCACACCGCGTCACCTGTGCCAGAAGGAAGCGAGGACAAGGTATCGCGAGCGAGAAAGCAGGGCAGCCTAGACGGATCAAAGACGGCGAAGATGTAGGAGCGCAAGGTGGAGGTGGGCGACAAGCATCCCCCACCACACGCACAGAAGTGCTCGCGGCAGGCACAGGAGTCGATCCCTACTCGAAGAGGATCCTTAGCCGGGAGCCGCGATGACCCAGCGGGGAATCGAATGCGCCGGCCGCGCGCGCAATTCTGTCCGTCATCCATCCGCTCCATCTACGCCACGTCATCCTGCCTCCCTCTCCCGTCTCTCGCTCCCCCCACTCCCACTCCCGAGACGCTGAGACCGACGACCGAGAGATGACCTTCCTCGCACGCGTAGTCCTATATCCAAATGTGAGGGAGCGTGGGCAATGGGGCGATGGGGCGATGGGACAGACGCAGGGCGCCGAACGGAGCCACCAATTCAGTCCCAGTGTGAAGCTGGCTTAAGGGAAGGCGGGGAAAAACGAAGATGGGATAGCGTGTTCTACGAGGAGCCGGCCCGTGCGGAGTAAACGGAAGCGGAGGCTGGGATAGGCAGCGTGCGAGACGAAAACATGCGAAGGGGAGAGGGTGCACAGCGTCTGCAAACAACGAAAGCGTTGAGCGTCTGCATGAGTGGGCAGAGGTAAAAAGACGCACCGGAAAAGGCGCTATGCTACAGGTGCGTGGACGGATACCCTCGACGCATCCGCTCCCAATCTATCCCGGGATAAGACCTCGGCGGTGGCAGCGGCGGCAGCGCAAGCCAAGCGGGATGCGGGAGTGCGAACTCCGAAGACGGAGTGTGATTTGCGCAGGTGCAGCGCGCGCGGAACGCCAGCTGCAGAAGCTGCAAGAGATGCGCGCGGGATCGGCGCGGCTACCTTTTGGCGTTATCGCGAGCCGGAATCCCTCTGAGGTGCGATATCTGTCGGCGAGCGTGCAGACAGAGCACGAACGAGCAGCGCGGCGGCGGCAGCGCGGGGCCCCGCAAACCAGATCGAGCGCGGTGGATGGTGGCTGGGACCACCAGCATTCCGGCGTGCGCATACTGAAGCGCAGTGGGTGAGGTGGAAGGATTGCACGGTGTGAAGAGGAGGAGGCACGGTGGCTGGGAACGGGGATCTCGAAAGCGGACGACATTTGGACATAATCGAGAGACGCCTGCGGGGCAATGAAGGAGATTCACGGCCTACTATCGCTCGGTAGATCTAGCGGCTTAATGAGGATGACGCGAAGTTCTAAGGATGAAGACGTCGCGTCGTTCCTGGTGCGAAATATCGCAAAAAGATGTTATATCTGAAGTAGAATAGGACAGGAAGGTAAGCCGTACGATAAAATGACAGAACTTAGGACCAAAGAAGAACAGATAAGACTCACCACGCACGCCCGAGCCCGCAGGTAAAGCCCTCTATCTATCTGCGATTTTCTCCCGAATTCCTCACTGCTTCACGCATCGAAGAGGCTAGGAGCTCTGAAACACCCAGAATGGATCTTGGAGAGTTGAGCAGACAGCAGGAGCGGTGAAGACGAGGTCGATGACCAGTGTAGATGAACGTCGTGAAAAGCATTTGGCGGCTGTTTCGCCGAAAGCCGGACACTGCCACTGATGTCTCTTGTTTCGACTTCGACTTGACTAACGATTTCCACTCCCAGCGAAGAAGGATGTCGCCAGACTAGAGCAGTTCACTAGGGTGTTAATTCAAGTTCTGAGTGCAGAACGATCGAGTCCGTGGCCAAATAGGCACAAGCTCGGATCAAGCCTTCGAGACGAACTTGAATCAGTTCCCGGGCAACCACTCTATCTTGGAACTTGTCTCGGGTCTATTTTGGCTAGTAGAAGTATGCTCCGTGTCTACCCTTAAATTTTCTTGCTCCTCTATGCGCCGGGGCTTGTACATACTTACACGGCGCCACGGCTCGATACCTCCCGCGCCGATACCGCGCCTGCCACTCACAGACTGCAGCTGCGCCTCTCGACCCCCGGCATACTCCAGCGCCGCCGTACAACTTCGCGCGCGCGCGCGCTATCACTTGCGGCTGCTGACCTCGCGCTTACGAGCACGTCGAGCGCATGTGCCCCCGCTCGGTCCCTCCCTTCACCTCACCTAACCCTTTCGCTTCTTCCCCCCCTCCGACATGTTTCCTTTACTGATTTCTCCTCCCTTCCCGCCCCGTCTCCTCGTCTACCCGTCCGTTGCTAACTCATCCGATCCACCAACGCCGGCGGGCGTCTTTGTCTATCCTCCCGCCTTCCGGCTGCCCGTGCAGACTCTTGCGCGGCCTGACTCGAGCCTGGACCTTCCCGGCGCGTGCTGTACGTTCTGCGCATCACCAGGCGCACATAAGCTCTCTCCATTCTGCCCTCGTCTTCCGTTTTCAACCCTCCTGTCCCTCCTTCTCCCGCCCTCCGCTGCTCGACTCCGGAGGTCCCCGCCGCCTCAAATGGTCACCTCAAGTCCCAAAGTTAGCTGTACGCCCGCGCGCGCCGCGTTCCATACAGCATAGCGCTCCCCGACCCGACCCGACAAGCTCCAGTGGATAGCGCGCGCCCTCTGCCCGACACATTCACCGACCCCGCGTGCATATTCGTTACATCCGACTCCCGACACCTGACTCCGGCCACGCACCCTGCACCCGGCCCGCCCGTACGTTCGCGCGCATGCCGGCCCAGCCATCTTCATCCCTTCCCTTCCTCTCCTTCACACCCTTCCCTCTCTCGTTCGCTGCCTTCACTTACTTACTCCCCCCTCCACCTCTCCGCCACATTCGACTGTTCTCTCCCGCCGTGGAGCCGCTCCGAGACGACGATGGTCCACGGACGTCGTCTCGTCTCGAGTCCCGCGTCGGCTCCACTTCTCCGGTGTCCTGCACATCTGTATGTTGCACACCACCTCCCGCTTCTCTCCCGCGTCTCCCTTACCTCTCTATCCCTATAATCTATTTTATTCTTGCTGATGGAATGCGAGTCGTCAGTATTGTGTTCGATCACCGCGTCGTGTATCTTTTACCCCGAATCCGGATCCCGATCTTTCCAAGTACAGTACTTGCCCCAGAACTTTGCAGCGAACTTCGAAGATCATCCGCGTTCGTCCGACTTGCCAATAAGAACTCAAAACCAACTCGAAACCCACCCTGCCGCTGTTTTCAGGACCGAAGCGTATCGCGTAGGATCGCTGTACACTACTGCCTACAGTATCCTCGCTTCCAAATGTCCATTCTAGATCCACGGCGCTTTGGAAGCTGCCATGTGTTTATTTTGGGCCCTTCTTACAGGGAATGGAGTGCGAGCTGTCGTGCCGGCGCCTAACGACTCTTCCTCCTCCCTCCACGAGCGGGCGACAAAACGGATACAGAAGAAGACTTCCGCCGACTCGGTTGGATAGGATCCTGGGAACTGGGCACGCCTCGGAAGTGCTTCCATGCTGACTGTCAGTTAGTTGAATGTTAATCGATTGGCGACTCATCGGCGCCTAATTGTGCTGCAGTGTCTTCTCCGGCTCCCAGCACTCCACCCTGGCGGGCGGGACGCCCATCAGCATCACGAATAACTACCATACCACTCCGACTGTCCCGTAACTCCTTTCCACTTGTTTATGAACGGCGCAGATGTCGAAGGTTTCCGATGGGATATATAGACCTAGAGCGTGAGATACGGAGGGTTATTCGGGCGCCGTGAGTGTTTGGAGATTAGGTCGGCAGCAAGAAGCATGGCGTGTGACATTCTGATGTGACTCCATGAATTTGCTGGCTGAGATGTTGGACTTGCACGTCGTGCTTTGCAGCTTTTAGAATGGGCCAAAGTTGAAGATGATTCTGAGGACCATTCACATAAGGACCCATTGTAGTCCTCACTCTGAGTGTTACAATGGATTCAGAGATTCAATGTACTGTACCAATTCATTCAATTCACCCGGCCTGTATAGGGCTGCTCAATTCTTAGCTCGTGAGCTCGTCTTGTCCCGTAAATAAAATAATTCATTATTTGTTTGAAACAAATAGACACAAACTAGTGTTTGTACGTGTCTCTCTCTCGCCATAACCCGCGCCAGCTGTGGGCTTAATCATGCTATTGATTCATCGTAACGGTACGTCGTGTCTCCGACGCGGCTATGACACCTAATTGACACACTCAGCAGTACAGATTTGATGGGGCGTTGCGGGTGTCAGCCCGTGGAGTGGAAGATTTCGTTTACGGAAAGTAGTTGGACTGGGTAATCAGACATGTCCCTTCAGACACTGTTTGAGAGAGCTAGCTCGAAAGGGGAAAAAACAAAAAAGAACGGACCGAAACATATGAAATTCGCGATCTGGGGCTAGAAGACAAACCCGAAAAAAGTCCTTGGATTTGACAATCTTGTCGTAGCTTATATTGTGCTATTTCTGCCTAGTTCACAGCTGTAAGATCCAGCATATCGGAGACGTCGTCACTCAGAAGCTTGGCTTTCTCAACGGCTTTCTCGTCATCCGAGTTCATGCCAAGGAGATCGGGATCGTCCGCATCATCTTCGAGGAAAATGGCAGCCGCCAGATGATTTTCGGCAATATATAAAATACCTGATTGCCATTGAGCTTTCGTCGTCTGAGGCATTTGGCAAGAAGAGACGGCCGTACGTGCGAGTCTGTGTCTATTTGTTTCGAACAAATAACGAATTATTTTATTTACGGGACGAGACGAGCGAACGAGCTAAGAATTGAGCAGCCCTTATATGACGGTCGGATTTATGCGGATTGCACTTTTATTCCCACGCAACACTTTTAATACGCGCAACACTTTCTGGTGCATGCAACACTGTCTTCCGTTGCGCGACACTTTTCAACACTTTCTTCCCAGCCCAGCACACGATACTTTTAGTTTTGTCCACAACACTTTCCTATTTCCAACCACACTTTAAAACCAGCGTCCCCGGAATGCGTGTTTCGTCGACGCGGAGAGTAAAGAAAAAAAGAAGAGGGTGTGTTTGTCGTCGAAGCATGAAACTCGCAAACTCATCGAACCATTCCATATTTAATATCCGTCGAATATCTATATCATGAAGACTCTAGAGTTACACAAAATGTAGAATAACACGAAACGGAATAAAGAGAAAGTCCTTGTTCGTAACGGGAAGGCGATACAAAAAATGAAGAATTCGAAAAGAAATCCCTGTTTGTACAAGGTGATACGAATGAAGAAAGAAGTAAAATGAACGCCCCTCCCTCAATCCTGCCCTCCTAGTAGAAATGCCGGATTATTGTGGTCCAGGGAACCTCCAAATAGATCTTCTCCATTGCGTTTCCCCGTTTCCACCATCACGTCCGCTAAATTCATCACCTCTGTTGTCTCCCTCAATCCCGTTTCCTATTTTGCTCGATCCCAGGCTACAGTTGTTCACTCCTCCTCTTCTGAGTCCTCTCCTTCCAGTTGCTCTCGTCCGACGTTCGGCTCTTCCACGATCACGACCACAACCACTGTTGTCAACTCGGGGAGGCACTGGAACCTCCAGCTGGTAGATTGTTACCAGGGCTGCGCCTCCTCCACGCCCTCAACCACGACCTCTGTCTGCCCCACCGCGCTCTCTCGCTGATCATGAACGTCCGGCAGGCGGCGCACGACTGGGTGTTAACAACGAGACTCTCGACAGCACTTGGAGGCGCTAGGTGGTCCGGCTGGTTGATCGCTGGCACGGTTGCTCCGCTTCCACGTCCCTTTCCACGGCCTCTGTTTTCCCCACCACAATCGCTCGCTGATCTCGAGCGTCCAGCAAGTGCTCCATGACCGTGAGCATGACCCTGAGGCTCGATTTTGTTTGTTTACTCCTCTCTGCCCGCTTCGCAGTCCATAGCATTAGTGTCTACCGATAACGAGGGTAGTATCTTGCACTGACTTCCCGCTTCGCAAACTAGTCCTGAGCGAAAGGTACTTGAGCAGATTGGTCAAGTCGTCGACAGTGTCCCCTGGGCTTGACATCTAAGGACGAGTCCCATCGAGGTCCGAGTTCCTATCCGAAGGCATGAAAGCTCAGTGCTCACAGCTGGATCGTCCTCGTACGGTCGGTGGGAGCGATGAGGGGACAATAACACTGTCGATGGACATGGGAAAAGAGGAGAGTTAATTTTGGTATTCGGGATCTGCTGACGAACAGGAGGTGTTCCGGCTGTTAAGGCGGCGTAGACAAGATAATTAACGTTCCAAAGCCCCCCCGAAAGGTTCCTTTTCAACATGGTGGAAACTTCGGTCGGATTGGTGTGGGCCATGCCCTTGGTATACAGCAAGCTACTGGTACGCACTCCAGAAGTACGCTGGCCAAGCCAGACGCACTGCTAAGACTAGGCTTGGCACTAGGGCACGATTGGCTGGCCTCGGCCATATTTTAACATCCCCGAGCCCGCTGACGCTGACGTAAGTGATATTCGGCGACAATGAATTGACTCGGGCACTTACGGTCAGCCTCGCTCATCGTGCCCTGTAAGTGGCACAGCCAAATCTGGGCTTCCGGGGGGATATCAAGAGCAAGATGGATGAAACAATTCTCAGAAACAACAACCAACCCAATTTCAACCAAGTTGAACTTTTCTCCTTCCATTTCGAACGAACAATAATGTCTACATCTACACACTCGCAATCCCATAAGAAACCCATCCTCGTCATCGGCGCGACCGGTGCGCAGGGACAGGCCGTCATCGACGCGCTGCTCGCGCCGGACGCGGAGGGGCGGTCCTCGTTGTACACTATTCGTGCGTTCACGCGGGACCCTACAACCGCGTTCTCGCAGGAGCTTGCAAAGCGCGACGGCGTTAAGGTCGTGCAGGGTTCGTTCATGGACTTCGACTCCGTGGCAAGGGCGCTGGAAGGCGCGTATGGCGCGTGGGTGAACACGGACGGGTTCATGGTTGGGGAGGCGGCGGAAATTGTGCGTACCATTCATTGATATTATGCCGGGCAGAAAACTAACCTGACATTTGGCTGATGTAGTACGCGGGGATGCGCATATACGAGGTCGCGAAGCGCGTACCTTCGCTGCGGCACTATGTGTGGAGTAACCTGCCATACGTCCTCAAGGTATGATTGGGTTCTGTTCGATTTGGGTTCTGTTCGATTATAGTTTTTTTGGGGGGCTTACATGCATACAGAACGGGGGCTTCAACCCGGATTACGCGGCGGACCACATGAACGCGAAGGGCCGAGTAGGAGAGTGGCTGAACGTGCAGCCGTCAGGGCTCGGCGAGGAGCTCACCTGGAGCCAGGTCACCACCGGGCCGTACATGGAAACACTCAAGGCCGTACGTAACATACAACTTCTTTCCAAATTTCAAGGCTCACGATGAAAACACAGGGCCTCTTCGAACCTCTCAACGTCCGGGAAGATGGCACAGTCGTCTTTGCTTCCCCGCTCGAGGACGGGCACGTCCCGCTCATCGCGCTGAAAGACATCGGCTGGTGGGCGCGCTACACGTTCGACCATCGCGCGGAGACCTCTGGGCGCGATCTCAACATTAACTCCGAGTGCGTGCACTGGGACGACCTCGTCAAGACCTTCACGAAGGTCACCGGGCTCCCCGCGGTGTACAAGCGCCTCTCGATCGAGGAGTACTTTAGCGTGTTCGAGGCGGAGAAGCTCGAGGCACCGCTGGCGAGCGACAAGCAGCGCGGAGACGGGTCGAAGACGGTCGGGGACGACTTCAAGGCGTTTTTGCGCGTGTTGAGGGACGATATTGTAGACAAGGATATGGAGTGGATACAGAGCGTACATCCGGGGACTTATACACTAGAGCAGTGGATGCGGGAAACGAGTTTTGCGCATGTTGAGGGATGATATTGTGGACAACGCTATGGAGTGGATACGTAGTGTATATCGGGGGACATATACACTGGAGCAGCGGATGCGGAGACGGGGTATGATGGGAAGGCGGGGAGCGTGTTGAAGAATACGCTGGAGGGGAAGATGGAGTTTGGGTATCGGACGGAGGTTGCATCGTTGCTTTAACTGCCGGGGTCTTTGAGATGTAGTTCTATGTACATGGGGGTCTCTTCAAAATAAATGTTGGGTTGAAAGATCTAGAAAATCAATCCAAGCTTTGGAATTGGCTATCGAATGACTTCTCACCGGACCGAGTATACTCAGGATATAGCAGTCCAGGATTCAGACTGGGAATGGCATTTCAAGTTCATTGACATCGGATCCGGTTCAACTTCAACTTTAAAAAGTGTCGACCGGTACCGCGAGGAAGCTGGAGCGTATTCGTATGGAACTCGAAGGAATTTTATGCTCCGACGATCCGGAAAGCTCGTTCCTCCGGTGAAGAGGGAGGTTAGGCAAATTCTGGGGGGATAGGGGCTTCCGTTGACACGATGCTCCCAACAAAGATGCGTGATGCCATCAATTGCAGCTTCTCGTCTTGCTCCTCCACCTCGGGCGAATGAAAACGCCTGTGCGCGTCACATGCTGGCTGGCCATTGCAACACGGATATATGCGGCCAAACGACGAGGCGTGGTGATAAATTGCCTAGGTGACGTCGAAGCTTCGACGCCCGAATCGATCCGCCGCGGCATGTACACGTATACACTCACCGTGACTTGCCCGCGTAGTGAGTCAACGCGACGTGTTGTTTGTACGGGCCAGAGCAAGAGGGTTGATATTCCCGAAAAGGAAATTATCCTCTTGCTCTCTTCCGCGTCGTTTCCTCGACCTCAACGTGCTCGTCGAGCGCGACATTACTCCAGACGACATTGAGGCAAGGTTGCCGGGCGATTGGGGAACATGCCCTGGCCTTGTCATAATTTACGCACACCTTAACAGGCTCATCCGTAAGACGGATCTCAATGTGTTGTATGTCGTTGGGCCAGGTCAGCATGCTCATTGTGTCTTAACCCGTGTTGCTAACTTGGCGCTCCCGCCATCCTATCCTCCCTGGATCGAGGACTCGCTCTCCGCATTCTGTCCGCAAATAACTGGGGACCGCAAAGGTCTCGAGAAACTCATCGCAAATTTTAGTGCATGGCTTTCCGAGGTTAGATTTACTCAACTTGTACGTGAAGCGGTAGATTTGACGCTGGTACAGTCACATTAACGCAGGCACACCCGGTGCCATCCATGAAGGCGGAGAACTCGCGTCTCCTCCGGTGCCGTCGTGGATAACCTAGACCTCATTGTACTGTGTGTGGTACGAAGATATGATTGATATAATCGGTTACGCTAACAAATATCTTAGGTAGGGGAAGGTGAGGCGGAAACAGGGCCAACTGCTATGGCGTGGCATGGCTTCAAGTACATCGACCCAGCAGAGTCCGGTGCAGTCCTGCCAATTGTGCATGTCAAGGGCTTCAAGATCTCTGAACGGACCATCTACGGCTTTCGCTCTCGGGCCGACGGCACCGAGTTCTGGGCAGTCCCACGCCCTCCAGCCGCGCGCGTCTGCGACGTCAACACCTGGTAGCCCAAAGGCGACGCCAACGCCGCCCTGCGCTCCGAGATCGCGGGCCTGCGCAGCAAGTGGGCGGCAAGGGCGGACCTCGTGCAGTCCATTGAGTCCTACCTGCATTTTATCCATTGAACACCCTTGCTCCCGGCCCCTCCCTCGGGTCGTTCGTCCCCTCATACATGAACAGATCGTTGGGGCCCTGCCCATCGGATGCCGCCAGCCCCCGTACCCTCCAAGCGGCACGGTGCACGCGCGTGTACGGGGATAGAGGTGAGTATCTATCAACTTTATTCTTTCACTCACCTTGGGCATGTCAAGCACAACAGTGACGTCGGCCTGTCAACTCGCCTCCTGCACCGCTAGAATCCCTCACCGAGGTCCGCACACATGTTGATACCTGCACGCACAACGGCGACACCGACGTCTCACTCGCCTGTGATGTGCTCGGCGAAACCCGGCGGTCAAAAATTGGTACACCGTGTCACGACTGGGAGACATACCTGACTCAGACCTCGCCGGCTCGCGGACAGGCTCCCCGATATCTCAACTCGCCCTGAGCATTATACATGCCTGGGAGCCCGGTGCTGGGAAGTCTCGTCTAAGAGTTTACATGACTTTACTGACCTTAATGTTCCAGCACCGTATATTACGCGCGTTCTGGGACTTCTCTGGCCTCTGACGCGTCCATCCTTCTCTGCTATACCTCGTGTCCGCCTCGACCATGCTCACTGGATTTTGGATGTCCGCTGAGCAGGGACATCGTGCCCAAGGGAGTCTGGTGAGTTCAATTCCACCACTTGCATATACTCATTAATGCTGACCTTTATTGCAGTATCACACCCCTACTCGACCTGCGACTCGTGCATCCACGCGTGTATCGAAGCCCATCCATTTGAATGAGCGTGTGGATAGGAGGAGATAATTTGAAATTCCACTACTGACCAGTTTTCTCAATCGGGAAAGGTTTTAGGTCATCACAGTTGGATACTGAGACAGGCTCAGAAGGACAGAGAGTGTAGAATGAGAGGGAGGGTCTTCCAATTAAAGCGGTAGACAGTTAGAACATTGGAGCAAGAATTGTACACATAACCCCGCGGATCTCCTTCTAGAAGCCTTAAAAGGAACCAAACTGATGCGAACGGTGCCGGGTGGGTTTGGAGACCATGCCAAAGGCCGGGTTGCTGATTCGAAAGGGGGATACTTCCGGAATACTTGAACAAGTGTTGCGCGCACCAAGAAAGTGTTGCGCGCATCAAAAAGTGTTGCGTGGGAATAAAAGTGCAAACGGACCGTCATAGGTGGCTGGCCAAAAATATGATACGGAAAAATTAATTTTGAATATATCCAAATATGCATGGATACGATACGGCTTGGCAGGCTTCCGTTGAATATGAATACGCCAGAATATGAATACAATAAAATATGAATACTGTATTATTTCGTTCAATTCGTAAATGCACGTGACTTTTAATTTTCCGACAAATCTCCAAAATCCGCTAAAATTGAGAAAAAATTATTGCAGGGGTTTTCAGAAATGGGTGTGACATGTGACATACAAAATAGTACAGTATATTATGATACGCACCCGAGCATATTCAAATATATTTGAATACGAAAAGTTGTTGGTTTTGCCACTATGGCTGTCACCCGGCACAACTCGGAACAGCATAATTCACCAGCCATCCTATTACAGCCAATGTCGGAACCGAAGGCGCAGTCAAAAATTTCCTGTTTTGGGATATTTTCAAAGAATTGTTAGTAACTCAACCAGTTCTGCGCTCGGAACCGAAGGCGCAGTCAAAAATTTCCTGTTTTGGGATATTTTCAAAGAATTGTTAGTAACTCAACCAGTTCTGCGCCGATTGGATGAAACCTAGGTAGATCTGTCGGGCTAATTCATGCGCAATTAGTGATAGAAAGCGATTCATGAAAATATTATATATTAGGTAATCTCTGCTTTTGAACCAATTTCGTGCCAAATAGCATCTTGCATGTCCAGGACATGTCCCAGTGACCTAATATCTTGGGAGGGACAATGTATATATCTGACTAACCATGTGATAGAGCCAGAATTACGGATATTTTGGTTACAGTCCTTGTAGCTCCATTGGATACATTTAGCAGTTTTGGCATTCAGAAATATTGTAAGAATTGCATTTATATCGAGATTTTATATGATTATGGCTCTATCACATTTACCCTTAGGTATATATGTTGTCCCTCCCAAAATATTAGGTCACTGGGACATGTCCTGGACATGCAAGATGCTATTTGGCACGAAATTGGTTCAAAAGCAGAGATTACCTGATATATAATATTTTCATGAATCGCTTTCTATCACTAATTGCGCATGAATTAGCCCGACAGATCTACCTAGGTTTCATCCAAGTCGGCACAGAACTGGTTGATTTACTAACAATTATTTGAAAATATCCCAAAACAGGAAATTTTTGACTGCGCCTTCGGCTCCGACATTGGCTGTAAAGTGATACATATGCCGAGGGCAACTACCCCAGGCACAGAATCTGTCGCCTGCCAGACATCTCTGCCTCCATTAGGGTGTTTCATGACGAGTTTTTTGACTGTTTTTGATGTTTTTTCAATACCTTTTTCATGTCTTTTTTCAATAAAAAAACACTCAAAAAACAGGGAAAAAACGCGAAAAAAAACACGTGAAACCCCTCATGGGGGAACAGTCATCAGTCACAATTGTGTCATAGTGACGGTGAACACACCATCTCCCATCCTCTCTGCCGCCGACGCCAGCATGCCCCACATATCCCTTCGCCAGAAGCTTCTGCGCAGCACTTATAAGTATGCAGCAAAGTTACAGAAATGGCGCAAATGAGAGAGAGTGCAGGAGGCTGACCAGGCAGAGGAGGAAGCCATCTTTGCCGGCTTGGGTATCGACAATGTGCGCTACGAGGATCAGCTCAACAGCGACAATTCTGACAGCAACTCTGTCTCTTTGGTTTCATCTGTGTCTTCCTGCTCCTCATCTAAATCTACTGGATCTACCCTGGACTCTCTTGGCGACTTCCCTTTGGACTTAGAGTCTGAACGGGAAGCCCTCCACCAACGGCATTACCAGGCAATCCAGGCGCACATTCAGTGCTTGGAGAATACGCGTGTCATCCATCCTCACAGGGTCGACAAACTCTCCCAGCTGTATCTGGTGCTGGAGAATTACAAGGCAGACGACGAGAAGTGGTTCCGCTGCAATCTTTGTGTTTCCGCCTCGACTTTTGACTCCCTGGTCAAGAAAATCAAGGACCACTGGGTCTTTCTCAGCGAGGGGAGCACGTGCCAGATGCCTGTTGACCAGCCGTAGCCTGGCACATGTCTTGTCATGAAAACGCGAAAAAGCAAAGATTTCATGGGTGGACAAATCCCGTGCTTATCACCGGAGCACAACTCCGAGGGACTGGAAGTCCGGAGTTGGCGGAGTGGGGAAGAACAAGGTCTGGAGTTGGACCAAGGTCAGTGATAGGGCGTGTACCAAAACATGCATGAAAACACCAGTTTTTATTTCATTTTGAACCTATTAGTGGGCAGAAGTGAGGCATTAGATTATGAGCGTACACCCTCCCTGGGGTGGTAGGCTACACTATTGATGGCCGAAAGTCAGTGTAACAAATCAACTATGAAGGATTGAGTAGACTTGACAAGGCAGCCCAAAAGGCTGTTACGTCCTGACTATGATATTCTACACTGAGCTATAGATGGTGGCGGTAAACCATTATCTTATGTGCTGGAGGTGAAACATCAGGGAACTACTCAGAATTATTGACTTGCCGCTTCAACGGCCTCTGAATAGTCTGATGACTATTAAAACAAGATATACGAGGTCAGGATTGGTACAACCACATTAGAGCCGGCAGAGATATAGCACCACACCATTTTGTGTATAAGCCCAACTGATTAGATTGGGATGAAGACATGTTACTGAGTTAACCATCACTGTGGTTACTCGGGCAGATCTGACTGTTAGAAAGATGCGGGCCTCGCACCAAGGATTGACTGATACGATTGATAAGGATTGACACTATAGAATAGCGCCGTGCTATATTTCACTGGTCACTATACTGGTCCGCCAGTATAGCGCCGCACTATATTATCAATCTGCTTGATATGTGCTATAAGTTCCACTGAGCTTGTGAAGTACGGGACTGACACAGAAGTTGAATGGGAATTGACTAAGACTGACTTGGACCAGTCAGCAATGACTAAGACTGACTTGCTCAGTCAGAAAGATGGAAACCAAGACAACTAAGCATGTCTTATGGCGTGCTAGAGAAATACATGTGGACTAGCCCCGGTAGCAGGTCATAATACCCATGGTTGAGAATGCCTTCTACGCCATTGGCCATTCACTACTCAGGCCGAAAGTCTGCCTACCTATTCTGCTTCTTGGCCAGCTGCCAGTTAGTGCTAAGGTCTGATGCTTACAAGGAAACTGAAGACTTTGGACAAGTCAAGGGTTTACTTGAGTCTTGATATACTGTTGGTGTGAAGTCCCTGCTACCCCTGCATAACTGTGCTCAGACTGCATAGTTTGCTATTGAAACAAAGCTTTATTCCTCCATTGCACACCCTCTTGATGGGTGATACATACCCTACCTCCCTGAACACACACACAAGAGCATTAGGATCGGATTAGTGTTTTGTTTTGATTTTGGTTGGATTGTGATTAGTGACTAGCTTGCTTCACTCTCTAGTTGATTTCAGTAGATTTCACGGCCGCACCCTAGTGCACTGTTTCATTGGGACGGAATATAACAGTATCCCCCTTTTATGTTCCTTGCCCTCAAGGAACTATCAGACCAAGTACCTTTGAAGGATGGTTGGAACAAGGCCCGTAAAAGGTTCAGTGAGTTTCGGCCTCCGTTCCATCGGCCAAGGAAATTTGTTGAAAGTCGAGGTGCGACAGCCGAGATGCCAATGGTTGTCATGATGATGTGTGGGATTGCGTTGAAACACTGTAACAAGAGCGCACAGCATCTAGTGCTATTTTGTGATTTCCTAGGACCAGTATTTATACAATGGGAAAGCGCTAGGACTTCTGATGTGTTATTACTAGCACTCAGGACTCTAGCTAGGTGATATAAAGGAGAACTGGAGTGAGCCCAAGCTGCTGGTTGTAGCATCAGATACGACTAGTGTGACACACTAGTACAGTCTGGAAACACAAACCACGGGGAAATAATCATAAGCCTAAACAGTCAAGGTGCTAGCACCCAGGAAGCGAGACACAGGAGTGATACTGTGAGAGCACTAGCAGACGGTGTGAGTGGCGAGTCTGGAAACTGAAGGATAAAACATGCTGAACGATGTGCTCCGAACTAAACCCAAACAACACACTTATCACCCAAATACAACCCAAGTCTTTCCAGAATAGGCGGTGAGGCCTACGGAAATAAGACTAGGATCGGAAATAGGCCGATCAGCGAGCACAAGAGCCGAGATTCAGACGAGTGGTAGTCCTTTTACAGGTCCTAACAAGGTTGAAGGGAAGGTATGTGTTTCCCTTAGGAAGATGAACCTTCACTACAAGATATCACCAGGAATTGGCCTGAGCGATAATCGAGCAGTGGAAATAAGATGGTTTAAAGCTTTGCAGCTTATGAGACAGCAAGTGTTGAGAGTGGTGGTGGTGGTGGTGTCGTCCAACGACGTGCAAGAGACCTCGGATAGGTTGACAATATAACAATTCCAAACGATAGAGAGCCCGTAGCTTATTTCCCAAGTGCCGATGATGATAGCTGATGACGATGACGGTAGCTGATTCCAAAACACAATTCGATTCCCAGATGCTAGATAGCCTCAATCACGTCCAAGATGTTTCCGATACCCTATTCCTTATTTCAACTTAAGGTTTCCCAATGTTAAAGTCCAACGACAATACACAATGAGCCAACCCCAGAAATAGCCCAATCGCAAGCGCTCAGCCTACTAATACACGGGTGATTCTGTACCCTACTCGAGATAATGTCCTGACTACTTATACAAACCCCAAAATCATATGCAAGTCCAAGAACGAAATAGAAATTAGTAAAATTGCCCGAGTTCCCCTTCCACAGCCGTTTATCCGTCGGAAGGACTCCTGTGAGTGTATTGCCATTGGCTGGTGCCCAGGATGATTGTGATGTCCGCTCGAGCGGTGTTGGTCAGCCTAGGGGTTTGAAATCCTCAGTCTCTTGGCTGACTGATACCGAGTCTTTCGTCCTATTTCCCATCGTCCCTGGTCCTTTCCCGCCGTCGCTGACCATCGGGTAATGTCCCCCTGGTCTCCAGCTCCTCGTAGATACCCCTAGTGAGACTTGTCCCAGAAAGGGTTCTTATTTCCCCAACTCTGTCTTCTCGGAATAAGAACAATCCCATCAGATCTCCTTAGCCGACCTTCGCTAGTCCCGGAACTTCACCGGAATGTATATCCCCGGGCCTTGACGTCTATCACATGGAAGGTGCTCGGCCTATTGGTGCAGAAATAAGACTATTCCTGCATGCCCTTGTCATCAGTATGTCCAGCCTATTCCATCGTGTGGGAATAAGACCAGAAATAGTCTCTCAAGAGGTTTGTGGGCTACACATTCCTCTACAGTTTTCGAGGTGAGCACTGTCAGTCCGCAGGGTAGTTCCCTACCCCTTGTACCCGTTACTCTGTGATCACAACCCATCTGGCTATACCGAAACCGTATACCAGTCCTTAGAAATAAGCCTATACTGTAATCCGGCTATTCCTGAAACGCGCAAAATGTGTGGTATTTAGGTATAGTCGGATTCCAGACAGTTCAGCGGTCCAGCCATCTTGTATCCACCCCATATAAAAACAACCCTGGACCATCCCTAGGTTCCTAGCAGTGTTGTTGTTGGCGGTTGCATATTGCTAGTACGTTGTAGAGTGTGTTGTTAGAAGCCTATAAATCAAACTTGTGTTTGTTCAAACCTGCTGGTCGCATACTACGGCCCGGACCCGAACTCACAAAGAGAAGCACTTAGATCTTTGGAGGTAGATTGGTTGTGGTTGGTTGTTTTGGGTGTTTGTTTGCAATACCTATCAATTAGCTATTACTAGTCATATAAGAAGTGCACCGTTTCACTGGACCAGCTCGAGTGGACGTGTTCCGTTCGGGGTTGACTCCCGGGACCCCTTTTTCCTTGTTGCTTAGCTTTTTCTTCCTCCGTTAGGCTATCTTACTGTAGCTATCTTCACGGTTACACAATCTTCCTTGTGTCGACTACTCCCGGCTTGCACACAGGAGAACACACATGAAATGGAGTGGGTGAAGGGGGAGGGCACGGACCGAGGTGCAGTGAGAAAAGTGATGAGAAGGGAGTGGGATGGGTGCAAAGGAATGGAGTGGAGCGGGGTAGGCTCTTGCGTTAGGTCTTCCTTCTTCCTCCAAAAGTCAATTGATCTTGCTGTGTCGTGGAACTCACTCATGGTGGAGAGTTCAGATGCAAAAACATCAATGTTCAATATCACTTCTGAACTCAGCCAACTCGAAATTCTGGCCCTACATCTGGGAAATCAGACATGCAATTTTAGAGTGTATCAGGTATGGATTTGTTGTGGACGAAACAAGCCAATATTATCGATTCACGGGGAAATGTCAAGTACAGGTAGTTCATTATTGCTACAGTTACCATGATAATACGCATTTACTTCGACGCACAAGCCGGCCGACTGTAACCCGGGGATCTCCAAATCCTGGCCAGCCTCACGATCTTGTGGGGGCAACACTGAATTCTGGATGTCGCCAATACTCGTCCCCATTGTGACACGGACGAGAATCAGAGTTGGATTAATCCCCTGTTAATAGTATTTCTCAATGTCAGATAGGAATTCAAATTTTTAGAGAGACTCAAGGAAGCCAGTACAAGAACATACACAAATCCATTATGAAGGTCTTCCCAGGAGAGCGTATCTTTAATCATGAGTGGAATAAATGAGCATAGGACGAGTAGAACGATGAAGCTGTAAGCAATTCCAGATTCGATGCTACGTAGTAAAGATAATTCAGTGAGCATGAACGTAGTCACTGGCATGAATGGAAACATACATCAAGGCAAAAAACTACTTTATATCCCGATGCAAGTCGTCCCCCTACAAATTGCACTAGGTGATTGAGCCTATACGCTGTGATAAGGACCGCGGTGTCAGTATCGAAAGATATGTGATTCGAATTTGACTATGTTCGTCCTCTAGAGGGGAAGGTATAGTCGAATGACAGAGCGGAAGGTCGGTGCACGAATCGGCCTTGTATGAGCGATAGGTGTGTGTGTGTGTGTGAACGGTTATTCGTGGAGACTGTTCGTCTCCTAGGTGTGAACGGCTGTGGCGGACCTGTTGTCAGTGAAAACAGTGGAAAAGATGTAAACCCCTAGACCTGGTTCCCCGTACAAGTGTACTGGAACCCTAAATGTGTTGCCCTGTCTGCTTTTCCTTCGTGCGCTCTTCCCCTTAGAACCAGCACTGGAGATGTGATGTGTGTCACACAGACAATGACACCAATGTCGTTCGGTCGACAGCGAGACGGTTGGTCTTGTTGGCTATGGACAGCGATTTGTATGTGATGGCTTCTCTCCAGGCCTGTTTTCTACAGAGCGAGGCTCGCAAGAACAGTGATCCTAATTGAGGAAGTCTGGGATTGTGACACCGGGTCTGGTGAGGAGGGACCCTGCTGATGGAGGTGTGAGAGGTGAGACGCCGATGAACGAGCAAATGTAAGACATGTGGCCTGCCTCCGGCAGTGGGCAAGGAGGGTGCACGAGAGGTACGAGGTCGGGGAAGGCTGGGAGTACCCCTTTAGATTGAGTTGAGAACGGTACAGAAAGTGGGGAAACACACCGAAAGCTACTTCTGCAGGCCGGAAGGTACTCACTACTCCTACTAAATGTGCTCCCTTTTATACCTCCTCGACGACTTCCCACGTTTCCAGAGGCGCCATGTGGTCGCAGGTGTTTCCAGGGGGCAGGGGACGTCATGAGGCATTACGGGGTGCATATACGGCAGGAGACTCGGCGCCTCAGCTGAGGAGACCGATCGTCTTTGTGTGCGTTGATAAGCTGTGAAACGGACCATGGGTGAAACAGCAAGGAATTTGCCGATTTCTACCTTAATCACGTAGCGCGCTGCTCCAAAGGATTAGCATAAGTCCAATATGGCTAATCAGGGCTTGATCCTGCATGAGGACCTTAATCAAGTCTGCCTGGGATGCATCAACTGGAAAGTTCATACTGGTTGACATCCATGATTAAGGGTTTAATTGCCAAGATTAAGCATCACTGCTTAATCAAGGCATCGCGGGGCCCACAAACAACATGGGCAATATTAATCATCCTCTCTGATGATCTGGGGTACCACTGTGGGGTCTTGATTAGGTGTTTGAGTGCTTTGTTGTGCTTGATTTACAGAGGGAGCCTTGCGCGACGGGTCAGGTGATTCGGGTTTAACAGTAACCGGTTACCCCAGCTGTGGTTGAACTTCGCTTATCAACTATCTGATCATTGTTGCCATCCTGATTTGGTTACTTGAACCAGGCAAGGACAGTAACTCGCATATCTCCACAACCACTTGGCGGTTTGGGCTGATTAAGGTACTGGCTCAAAGCCAGTACCTACGTCTACCTAAAACTGAAGGTCCTGAACGGGGGACAAGAGGATAGAAGATGGGACTGTCTACACGATCGAACAAGGAGCAGTCACACCGGACACACTCAAGCATTAAGGGGTCGACACACGAGGATCCTATATATTTACTCACACGTGATTAACTACGGACACCTTACTCATATACCAGCCAGTAGACTGATCATCGTATTGTAAGCGTAATTGTACAGTATATAAGGAGGAGGTTTTGGCATGGATAGGCACTGAACTTTCTGTCACTAAGAGCATTAGCCTTTACCGGGTATTGCTTGATAAATGACGGAGATTCGGGACTTGTCACCCAGGACTGACTTCATTAAGAAGTTTTGTTTCGTCTGCACAAGTAACACAATATCAATTGTTGGATCGGGATTTTGGGATTGGAAACGGTTAAGAAGCTAGAGAGAGCTTATTAGGATTGAGAACACGGCACCGCACTACAGTAGCCTTGGAAGGCTTATTATTTGGGATTTGGAGAACACAGCACCTTGTTAGGATTGGGATTGTTGGCTCAAGCTTCTAAAGCTTTTAAAACTCGATTTGTTGGCTTAGGCACTCGTTTGGCATTGCTCAAAGAGGTCTAATACTCTAAATCAAACCTTGCACTTCGGACTAGACCTCTTAAAACAGGCTTGTTCCTCGCAACCTCTGTTGGATTATCTGTGCTCCTTGAACCTTCTTAAAGTGTTCAAAAGACCCGTACTTGGCGGCACAGTCTAAACCATTCAAGGGGAAAGTAGTTAGGATTTGGTTAGTAGTTGCGTTTTTGCCTTAATCAAGCAACTCGCATTCTGCTCGTTGGGTCTTGATTAAACTAGTACTGCTGTTGTAGACACCGAGCAAGCATTTCAGCGTGCGAGGCACAGCGAGGCCGAATGACCTTGGAATATGTTTGGAGCTTCAGGCACGGCCTGGTGGTTGCATCGGTAGGTGCTGGAACATTCAGGGAGGAGGAGAGACGGACAGTCTCCCTCGGCTAGTCGATGCATCGTGTGAAGTGGGGGAATGGGCTGTGTCGGGATATCCTCTGCCTCGTCCGATGGATCGGCGTCAGGCACGCGGTAGGTCCGTCCGATGCGAGAGATCGTCCGGGAATGGAAAAGGGGGAAGGTCATCCACGCGCCACGGGAGGGGACCGGTTGTATCCTGTTGCTGGACACTGGGTAGTGACGAACACAATCCTTGTAGCATCGGGAGACGCGGAAGGTCGCGTTGTAGGAAGGCGTCGAGAGTCCCGATCGTGGGGTACGGGTCGTATCCGGGTGACAATAGTGCAGGAGTGAGCTCTAATGGTGAGGGACACGATGCAGATGGTGGGGAGAGTGTTGGTCTCGCTCGGAAGCTGCTTCCGGTAATGTAGAAACCCGTTTAGGAAGATCCGTCGCGTATGTCCGAGCTCGTCCCGTTACTCGTGCAGATGGTTCACAGGGGCCATGAGGCGACGAGCGGTGCGTAGCACGCTCGGAGACCTCACAACACTACATTTGGAAATCAGTGTGGCACAAGAAAAAAATGCGGAAGCGCTGACTCATGGTCCCGGACACAATTATGTTGGTGAGGAATGAGGAACAATAAAATCCAAGGATCAAAGGCTTGTTCCTAATCCAAATCCCTCGGATACCAAAGAAGGTGGAATAAGCGAATCCAAATCGGAGAGTGATGGTGAGACCAAGAGCTGTGAGGCATCTGTATTAGTTTGCATGATAAAGAAGAAAGATAGCCAGCACACTGAAAGTCGCGACCAAAGTTAACAGTGGCAAAATGATCACTGTCTTCTTTTTCTCCCAACTCATAAAACATCGATGAATCTTTCATAAGTTAGCCTTCAGTACGACACTTTGCAAGTTGAAGAGACTAAACAAGAATGATGTCTGCCTGGACACTAATTTTGAGTTTCAGCCCAAGGAAATGCAGGAGGTCGCAAGAAGGACACACTGTGAAATGACCATAAACACCTCACATGCAGAGGTAACCTTCACATTGTCTCGAAATTCGACAACGAATAGCGCAGCAATGGTGAACATAAAGAAGGCGGTCACGGAAAGATAAAGGAGAGTTGTCATGCAGATGTGCCAGAGGTAATGACTCTTCCACCTGGAAAGAAGGGTCCAGATACATATGCCATAGAGATCTGCGTATAAAGCTGAAGAGAGGTGAGCGAAAGGTTGAGGGAAGTAAACAACCCACAATATGCAATCACCCTCAGTGCCTAAGCTTCCTTAGAGGAGTAAGGCAAGATCATGCAAAGGTGGAACAGACCATCTGCGCTATGACAATAGGCGGCTAACAGACCTATTGTTAGGGTCCTCTGAACGGTTCATCCATTCATTCTAACTCGCCTCGAACATTGTGTAGGAAATGAGAACCAGTGGCACCGTCTAAGAGAAACGTGGTACAAGTGGGATGAATGGATGGCCGTCGATCCGTTCATTCGCCTTTAAATGCTATGAGCTAAGTCGAGATTAGGATAAGAATCAGGACAAAATTATGGCCTACATAGCGTGGTCCTATTTCTGGAACATGCCAGGTTGTGCACATCGGCCCATAAAATGCATTGGGCTACACCAATACCAAGCTGCCACTATTCATGAGCTCACCTTCAAGAGGCAGTGAATCTCCGGCAGCTGAGCAGTAGCTAGGTGAGTAGTTTATCATGTCAGCGTCGACAACTGACAGATTTTTGATGCTTGGTTAACGCTCGGAGCGCGCGCTTGCAATGCACACTTGCAACCTTGCAATCACAAAGGCTTAATCTGAGGAGCACTAGTAACACTATATCCAGCGCAAATCCAGCGGACCAAAGTTCCTTGGCCCTTGATTGATATTTTAGTTCAAAATCAGATTCTCATAGTGTTTTCCGGGTCGGGCCGGGCCTGAAAGCCCGGGGCTTGGGCCGGGCTTGGGAGGGCTTGGGTTGGGGAGAACCTCAGGCCCAGGGCTTAGCAGTAAGTAATTATATATATATTCAATCATTTCTGAGTCGTTTCCCGTGACTCTAGATCCATTTTGAAGGGATAATACAGGCACAGGACACAAAGTCTTACCTTTTGAGTCAACCACAGGGCAACCATGGGCCCATGAAATTGTTCATGCAGATACACAACAAGTGTGTGGAACCTGTGTATGATGTGTAACACATTTTGAACTGTCAGATAGAATTGACCTGCTTCTGGCTTCCAGAAACATCTGGTCTTTGTTAGATCGGCCAGGGAATGGTGGAGAACAGTCGCTTTGAGCATGTAGTTGACACCGTCAACCAGAATGTTCAGGAATTGAATTTTGATGTCTCAGCACCTTGAATTGGGTATCTGTTGAAAGCCCTGCTTATCACTTTCCAACGTACTTAGTTTCAAGTGGATTGGGCAATAAATGAGTGAGATATGACCTCTGCAAGCTGACAGATCAAAATGTTTGTTTTATTTCTATTTTGCGTGGGCTGTCATCAATTTTGCAAAGAGCTGTAAATCAGACGGACAAGGACAAAAAATCAATGTAGACATACGGCTGTACACTGAGTTTGCAGGGGAGAAATCTGGTTATCACGGACTTGTTGTGGTCAATGTCGGAAGTAAATTTGATGGGCAAAAAAGAATTCTCACCGACAAGACTTGTGAAGTTGTTCAGTGGCCTGAATGATATCTCCGTGTTCACGGGAAATGAGTAAGTGAGTTACAAAAAACAAGGTTAATTCTTGGTGAATTTGTTGGAAAAGCCCGGGCCTAGGCCCTGGGCTTCGGGCCTGAGCAAATGTCAGGCCCGACCCTAGGCCCAGTTGAAAACCAGGTCGGGCTTGGGCCTGAGCCCGAGCCCGGCAAATCACTACGAGTCAGCAATTCTTGGGCCGTGGACGCATCGAAGAGGCTAGGAGCTCTGAAACACCCCTGAATGGATCTTGGAGAGTTGAGCAGACAGCAGGAGCGGTGAAGACGAGGTTGATGGCCAGTGAAGATGAACATTGTTGTGAGAAGCATTTGCCAGTGGTGGCTGTTTCGCCGCCGGACACTGCCACAGTGCCACTGATGTCTCTTGTTTCGACATTGACTTGACTAACAATTTCCAGTTGCGCAAATTGCCGATTCAAGCAACGCTTCATCAATGCTTCAAAGCTTCATTGATGGGCATCTCTCCGCGTTAGATCAAATCATCCTCTCTGGAGTCTGGAATTTGATTCCAGTCCTTCAGTTAAGGGATGCGACAGTCGCGACTCGCATAGTGTGGCAGACTTCGTACTGATGTTGATTTACCTGCAGAGAAGGAATCTCATTGGAATCTCGTAGATTTGGAGGTGGATAGACAGAGTGGAACTGAGTTAACTGACACAGGAATGCGTGAAAGAGACAATCTAGTTGCTCTGAATCTTGAGAGTTTTTTAGTGCCATTTCCGACTGATTTGAGATATTTAGTTCACACCAGGGGCAACTACAGATGCATGTGAAGGCTGCATGCCACAAATGCATGTGGTCTGTACTAGCAACAAGGCTCACAAGGCAGCTTTTGGCATTCAAAGGCAGGCTTTGCTTTATGCTTCTGTGTGGGGGAACAAAGCCTGCAACAAAGCCAGCTTGCAGTCTTTATTCCAAGTGCAGACCACATGTGTTTGTTGCATGTGGCCTCTGCATGCGTCGCTTGTTGCCCCTGGTGTCATGCCTGCAAACTGTCGGGGACTCTATGAACAAAATTTTGGCCAGGTCTTCTGGGTTCCATGGTTGATGGCCATGATGGCCGTGCGGATCCAAGTAATCCTGCACTGGTTATCATGCCCCTGAAGTGTCCACGCACCCTGAAGTAGAATTTTTCCTGATCCCGCTGGCATTTCGATCCCCTCCGGAAAAATCTAGGAATGTGTTTATATATGATGCTACAGGTGGGCCAAATTTTAGCCCAATTACTTGTAATTTTGCCTTTGCTCAACACTGATGCATGTCCGATCCACATTCGGCGCGGAAGGCCGTTGGGAGTCGCGCTGACGCTCAAATATTTTCGCAGTACCGACTGGATGACTGCCAGCATCCCTCCTGCTCTCGCCAATCTGAAATTGACGCCAGGCGACACAATGGTATTTAGGTGAAGAGGTATGCAAGAAGGAGGGAAGGAGGGGGCAAGGAGGTGGTGTGGGCTGGAGATGGGGACGGATGTGGCGCACGGGAGGCAAGTCGGAAAGACAGGAGAGGGACTGAAGCTAACACCGGACTCGGGCGTGGGCGCAGTCGCAACGCAATGCAAAGCCGCGAGTTGGTCCGCACGCGCTTGGGCACGAGCAGATGTCCATGTTGTCGATATCGGCGTGTTCGGAGCGGCTCTACGGCCGGTGAGGGAGGAGGGAAGCAAGAGCAAGCACAGAGGGAGGGGGAGGGAATGAGATAGGGAAGGGAGAAGGAATGAGGACTGTTGGGGCCGGCATGGGTACCGTGTGCACACGAACACACAGGCAGGAGTCAGCCATAATATGCAGAGTCGGTGGTTCCCAAGCGGGATGTATCAGGCAGAGCGCGTGGCGCTGTCCAACGGAGCTCGTCATGTTGATCGCTGAAAGGATCGGGATCTGTGTGTTCGTGAAAATCTTTAACCAAAGATTCCCACTAAACAAAACCAAAACCTCGAAACTTGTGTTTGTGTTCAGGGGTTCGCGTGGCAGGAAACCACAAGCGCGAATTTGGATTAAGGTACGTGTGCCGTGTGTTTGTTTTTGGAAACCCGAACTAAAATTCTTCTTCGTCTAACTTTCAACCAGCAATTCCAACCCAAAACCAAAATTCCGTTCCTTTAAAACCCGTGAGTCCGTTCCTGTTCCGTTCCCAATTCCCATTAACAATTCCGTAGAGTCCCGTAAACCGTTCCGTTCAAATCCAGCAAGCAAGAGTCAATTCACAGGTATAAACCTGGGCGTAAAATTCTGTTCTAGTACACCGTTTCGGTCCTCTTTTATACTCCTACTGTTTGTACTCTCTAAATAAACCATAACTAATGTAAATTCTGGTTTCCACGTCCATGATTCCTAAGTAACTGGTGGCAGAGGCGTCCGTATCCTTACACCAGACGCGCTCCCTTGGTGATTTCCCAAAAGGCAGGTCATCCCCTTGCCATTGCTCTGGGTAACGGGCTATGTTCGTTGGTAACCCTGCTCATCCTCCCTACACACTGCATGTTCCCTGGGCGATACGCATCTCCAACGTGTCTGTTGCGTATTTTGCTCCATCCCGGGGAGTGCCGGTTAGGTACATATTTGATCGTAAACCTCGCTTTGACATTTTCTGATCGCCGTGATCCCCCATCAACCCCATCAACGGAGACCAATCCTCCGTGTTTTCAAGCACGTAAATTCACGCCACTCGTCACCGCCACCGTGCAAAGTGTGCCGGTATGGAGCACAGCGCAATGGTGTTGCATGCCCAGGTGTACAGGTGAGCTTGGGTGTTGAGGCAGCCACCTTCGTGGATCGTGAGTGGGTGGTGATGTGTACAGCCGAAGAGTGCAGAGTGCAATGCAGGGCATCGAGCAGCGCAGCGGACTTGAGAGGCATGGATGCGTCGGAGTGGGAGGGGATGTTGGGACGAGAACATGAGGGGGAGGAGGATAGAAGGATGGAGCATGGAGTACAGGTGAAGAGGGAGCGCGCTGGCAGAGAGGACGGGTGTGGAAAAAGGGAGGAAGGGACAAGGGACAAGGTGCAGAGGGAAGGGAGGAGTGTAAAGAACAAAGTGTTGTGAGACGCTCCCCGAGTGTCAGCAATGGCCTCTGGGTCGGCTAAACAGCGAGTAACCCGACGAGAACCCCAACCAGGATAAACCCGATAGACGCTAGTAGCTCGTGTGTTCCCCGAGCAGTAGGACCAGTCGTACGGCGTCCTCCCTAGGAGGCCGTATGTCGTAGGTCGGGATGCGAGGCGGAACCCGGAACGAGTCGAAGAGGGTGTGATATCCACTCAGGTATACAACCCGGGGTGTGGATATAACCCGTAGTACGGTGCGACGGAAGCGGGACAGGGTGGAGACAATGCCTATGTCAAGCCAAGGTAGAAGCCTGAGATTAGATGAGGTAGAATCTACTGTACATGGAGATTCTACCATGCTTATATAGGCTTCTAATAAATTAAAGTGATCGCGGTCAATTGCGATCAGTTCCTGCACCGTAGCATTAAGGAGCATTAATGCTGATGCTCCTGGACTCCTCTGTGTTGGTTTCCGTGGTGTCGGTGGACCTAGGAGACCCGATGTTCGGGTTTCCTAGTCCTAAGTGTCATCGTATCCAGTGGTTCAAACCCCGATCGGGTTTGCAACCACTCCTGTACTTCGTGTACTCTTCTATGTCAGCCATTGGTGCATCCGGGGACTAGAGTCCGTCTGTACGGGTTCCTAGTCCCTAACATCTTCTGTATCCCATGGCGCAGACTCCCCGAGTCTGCGGCTTTAGAATCTGAGGCCGGGTTTCAACCGTGAGAAGGTCACATGGTGGCGTCATGAGAGTCCCGTGCCGCTAAGACATGTCTGTATCCATACGGACACGTCACGCGAAAAAGTAGAACCCAGGTGATTCATGACACCGAGTGTGTGTAGCGCCCGCGGGACATTGCAATCATCAATCCCAGCACACAGAGAAAACCCGCACCCGAGGCGGCACGGGCAGCAAGCGCGAGTCTGTGCGCCAGTGTTAGTCTCTGTAACAGATACCCTATATTGATGATGAACAAGTAAGTATCAATATAGGGTCTGTTAGTAAACACGACCATCTTGTTGGCCGACCGATCAATATTTTGCGGCCTTGCTCTCAGATACCTTCTGAGGCAATAATTCTACAAATATTTGAGCATATAGAAAATGCCCCAATGAGACAGTCCTTCCCTCACAGCTAAGCAATTGGTGCGGCTATCTAGACGATATCGTACGAGTTTGTGAACCATAGATTAGCTAATCATTTTTAGGTTGGTCATAGATTGAAGCATTGGCTCTGTGAAACACTTGATTCTCGCAGGAAGATGTCACCCAAGTCATTCCATGAGCCTGCACAAATATTCTTAGCCATAGTCGTGTTGTATTCCTTGTGGTACGAAGGCAAAGAACACCTGTGGGCACAGCCACCATATTGCGTAATCAGTCGGTCGCCCAACAATCGGACCGTGATTCCTATCAGACTACACCAGTGTTGATGGACGTGTTTACAGCGAGACAATGGCATGATCAGCGAGGGAGGATGGGGGGGGGGGGGGGGAGAGCGGAGGTTAGCGGGACCAGAAAAGCAGAGGGAGATGGGGAGGGTCAAGTGAGAAGTAGAAGAGAAGGGAAGTGGAGGGAAGAGGGAGTGTGTGAAGAATGAGGAGGGGATGTTAGGCCGTCGTAGTCCGTATGGCACACTGGCATAGGCATCATGTGTACGAAGTCGTACGGCGGCATTTGGGTCTCGAGCCGGGTGTCAAAGTCGGGGTTGACTGTAGCATGCACACAGAGGTCGGCGAGTGGAAAGGGCGGCCTCGGCACAGCTTGTGTGTCAAGCAGCGGCGTGTTTTGAGCTTGAGACAGTGGTGGGGTGGTGTGCAAGTGCCAGTGCACATAAAGAAGACGGGGAGATGTGAGGGCGGACACAGAGCAGGGGTATCCACCCGTTACTTTCGGGTTAGAAGGACTTGATGGCCACTATCGCAGCTTGAAGGCGATCCCGCGGCACCAAGGGCACACAGGTCCGGCCACAGTTGACAACATCAAGGAAATGCCAGCTGCAGCGAGGAAGCATCGATATCTGAGTGCTGGATGCGACATAGGCGAATAGTTTGCGAGTCACAAGCTGAAGCGACATGGACAGTGCTACACTGACCTGGCCAGGCAAGAGGTTTCTGAGCTTCAACTCGGCATTGTGAGTGTTCGTTCGTTGTATGATTGGAGATCCACATGGTCGAGAAAAGAATGAGATACTAATTTAGGATCGGATGAACTCGGAGACTTCCGCGCCAGTGTGGTAGGGTCGGAGGGCCCGCATGTGGAAATCGGTTTTCTATCTACTTTTATACACACTTTACATTTATCCCCGTTTTACCTTACAGCATTTATTTGTACCGTAAATAGAGGGAGAGGGGGGAATTCTATCATTGTACCACCATCCTCACGGCCAGTGCAAGGCAAGCGCCTAGAGGCTGCATCGACGCACCTCGCCCCTTCCTCTTTGGAAAGCCGTCAGTGGGCTTCTAGCCACCAACAACGCCATTTCTTCACGATCCTCACTCACACTCGTTATACACCATTTTTTTGGAATCCCCTACTCTCCTCCCTCGCTCATTTCGCAATCTACGGCTCGGGATCAAGCCCCATATTTCATTTCCATCATCCACTCGACTGCTACCAGACCACCTACCCTCGCATCGAACCTCCCACCGGGCACATCCCCCTACTTCACCAGTCCGTTTCGCGATCACGTGGAGAGAGTTCAAGTGATTGGCGTGAATGAAGGGCAAATAAGCATATCTACCCATTTATAAGTAATTCTCTGTTCATCTGTCTGATTCACATCTTGTGCGGTGCTTATTCTCTATGCCCATGCCAGCCTAAAGCGCGTTCCGGGCACTTGTTGAATAGCTTGTAATCGGAAAGCTAAAATGATTGTGATAAAAACAGAATCAATGATCTTGATGTGGAGAAATGACACCCAATGAGGTTAAATATGTGATTAGCAAAAATAACAGACAACTCTCAACCATCCTAGTCTAATGATTTTAACTAATGTATCAATTCAATGTATCTGCTTCGGGCAAGAAACAGTTAAAGCTATCAGCCCAGCTCAACTAGCACATAGCTGCTAGGGTGGATATAAAAGTGTGGCCCCCCAAATTGCTGTTGATCACTCTCGAGATGTCTCCCCGTCATAGTACCCTTGAACCCCGCTTGGATGCCACCACAGCATGGTTGACTCCAGTCATAGCACTCCTGAATGATTTGCATGATGGTTTTGGCACACCATTCCTCCAAACCATTTCAAGCACGTCTCTGTCTTTGATCAATGTGGTGCAGGTAAGGAGTCCAATTCAAAGAATATACTAATCTGACCTGGATGACAGAATGTGAAGAGGAACCAAGATGACTGTATTGAGCTTATTGAAAAAATACCCAAAATCCTCTATGGAATTGCAGACCTGCATTTAACTTCCAAACCCAAGGGAGTCTTATCACCTGCAATGTTGGACAATGTTGGAAGTTTCAACAAGTGTGTTTTAGCTGGTCTCATTTCTTGTTTGCCGCAACTGAACTGGGACCCCCAGCACACTTCAAAAGATATTTGTGTTTGCTGAAGCACAGCAAGGCGGAAACAAAATCAGACATTTTTTCCGTCAAGCTGAGCTGGCTAGATTGCTGAAGGACTGCCAAGCTGGACTACAGCATGCTGTTCATACCTTTAGGGTGAGAATTTTATGGGTTGTATGAAATCAATTTGAATGCCTTTCCAGATTGAGTCTGGGATTATCAATTTCAATAGCATCAATGAGATGAGAAGACAATCGGAAATCATGCAAACTGAGATCATGGAGTTGATCTCTACATTTTCTGAGCACACAGTTTCTGATAGCTCCTTCTCGGTGTGTACAAAAAGTTTATCCTTGAACCACCAATTAATTTGATTTAGATATACCAGAGGGCCAATGAATCACAAGTCAGGTATATTTGTATTCTCACAGCTCCACAGCAAGTCTTACTATGTGTTTCAGCTCAAATTCACTCTCTATGTTGCCTTCGAGGCCAAAGATTTTCCACGGCCGTGAATTAGAGTTGCAGGAGATTGTGACAAATCTCACACTGGGGTCGGCCAGGATTGCAATATTAGGGGCAGGTGGAATGGGCAAAACAAGCTTGGCCCGGGTGGCTCTCCATCACCCAGAAGTTATAGCTAAATATGCCCACCAAATTTTTGTTGCTGCAGATTCAGTCACTGGCAAAGTGGGATTGGTTACACTCATTGCATCTCACATTGGACTGCAGCCAACACATTACCTCGAAAAGAAAGTTGTTCAGTATTTTTCCAACTGCTCATCTGTGTTATTGGTTTTGGACAATCTGGAGACTGCATGGGAGCCAGTGAATTCCCGTAGTGAGGTTGAAGGCTTTCTATCACTTCTCACAGATGTTGGACACCTTGCATTGGTTGTGAGTGCCTCATCACTTTTTTTCATGCTGTCAGCTTATAAATGCATTAGATCACAATGCGTGGAGCACAGCGACCTGCCCAAGTCCGCTGGACCCGGCCATTCCTGTTGCCCTTGAAACCAATATCAGACCATGCTGCCTGGGAAACTTTTATGGATATCACGGATGTTTCTCATAACAGCGAGGATGTCACTCAGCTCCTTTCCCTTACAAATAACATACCTCTAGCTGTGGATCTCATGGCTCATCTGGTTGATTATGAAGGCTGCAGCAGTGTTCTAACCCGCTGGGACACAGAAAAAACATCTATCCTCTCAAGTGGACATGGCAAAAGCTCCAATTTAGATGCCTCCATCAATATTTCACTCTTGAGCCCTCGTATGACAGCCTCCCCTGGTGCAAGAGAATTACTGGCTTTGCTTGCAATTCTGCCGGATGGGCTTTCAGATGTTGATATCATTCAAAGCCAAATACCTGCTAAAGACATTTTGGCCTGCAAATCTGTCTTGCTTAGTACCTCTCTGGCACATACTGAGAGTACTCGACTGAAAGTACTGGTGCCAATTCGTGAATATATGCAGCGGCACTACCCTGCATCTCAACCTTTCATCCAATCAGTCAGAACACGATTTGAGGATCTCCTGGCAATTTGGCGCAAGTATGTTGGTCACCAATTAGGTGGTCCTGTTCATAAACAGATTGCTTCGAATCTGGCAAACATGGAGAGTGTCCTCGCATTGGAACTCTACTCAAATAATCCAAGGCTAGAGGACATTTCGTGGTCAATTGCAACCTTAAATAGTTTCCGAATAATCATGGGGCATAGTCCAAGCCCATGCATGGACTACATTGCAAAAAACTATTCCCAGCCCAGCAACCCAAGGCTGGAAGTACATATGATTGCAATATTGTTCAATATCCGTTACCGGCACATTATTCCAAATGTTGAACACTTGTTGAGCAAGGCCGAGAAGAACTTTGATTCCTTTGATGACCCATCGATGAAATGTGAGCTCCAAAACCCATCCTACGACACATTTACTGACTGGAACATGCATAGGCAGATTTTATAGTTATGTTGGAGAGTATTTCCGCAATCATGGCAACATTCCGCGAGCTAGGCAATTTTTATGCACTGCACTCGAGCTGGCAGTTACCTCCAAAGACATCTATCGGGAGTGTCACATAGTACAATCAATGGCACTTTGTGAACGGGATGCCGGAAATCACCTTGCAGCACAAAGCAATGCACAAAGATTCCAGAAGCTCGCGAGGTTAGATGGTAATATGTACCTTGAATCAATGGGGCTTCGGGTGGAAGCCCTGGCGTGCCTGGAGATTGGGATGCACAGTAAAACCATTGCACTTTTCACTCAAGCAAGGGAACTTCTCCACCGGTGTGGGCTGAAGGGATCTGACACCGACTACAAGCTCCTCTCTAACATGTCGGGGATTTATTATCTGAAATCCGAATATAGTGAGGCTCAGGAGATCACTATGCAGATCAAGAATGCAACATCTGATCAGGAGCATTCAACCCGACACGCTATTACAGTTCTTAATCTGGCAGGGATCACAATCATAATGGGTAAAAACATAGACCATATTGCACAGGTTTTGAGGGACCAAAAGAAGATATTTGGTACTACACGCGATTCTAATGGATTGGCAATGTGTGACCTGGTCATGGCTGGGTTTCACCTTAGTCATGGACATACTGCGGCCGCGCAAACCCTTTTGCTTCAGTATGCACAATTTGGGGACATTGATGTCAGAATGCAGAGCCTAGAGCTACTCGCCGATTTGAAAAACTGGGGAATCACAGCCATTGGCTGGGTTTCTCGGTGGACAACTGTTTTCCTGGCACATGCATTCAAGTGTCAAAACAACTTGGCAGTTCATAAAGCCTTGAGTAGTGTGGGACATATACTCTTGGCCATGGGGGACCTCAACACAGCACAGAGCTTGTTCATTGTAGCATTGGAAGGATTTACATGGATGGATGTGCACCGAAGCAGAGCGGAGTGCATGTTGCATCTTGGTGAGATCTCACAGCAGAGAGGAGACTTTGAGGAAGCCATTTCGCGTTTCAAGACAGCCCGCCCACTCTTTGAACGCTCGTCTCAGGCCAAAGATGTGGAACACATGGACTCATTGGTCAGGGGTCTGGAGAAAGAGATAGAACGAAGACATGATACCAAGGTGGCACACCTTTCAACACTCAATGTTCCGGTGCCGGCGATTGTTCCGGTTCAAATGGAGGATGGATTGGCCAATCCCGTTGTAATTTGATCTGTCTCCTATGTAACTGTGAAATAAATAAGTCTTCGGATTTACAAAACTCGATTCATCAAGTTCTCAATGGTATCAGCACGGGAAGAGTAGAGTTGAATGACCCTTCAATGCCCGCCTCTTTTTGGAGTTTGATACCAATGTCGGTGGTCTAAATTGATGCGTGGTTCAAGTAGAGAACAGACTGATTTTGTTCAGAAGGTAGCTTGATATTTATACAAGCTATCTATCTATGTCAGAATGTAAGTACTTAGTATTGTAGCTAGGACATCCATGCACCGGTAGAGCTGAAACAAGGAAACAGTAAGATAGGAGTAAGGTTGCATGGTTGCATTTGCAATGTAGTGTTCAATTGGAATTAAACACTGCCACGGGTTTAACACTCCCCTCAAACCGTGGATGGTCCAAGCATGCGAGCGAAGTGTTGGCATTTGGAAGGACTTTCGTGAGGATTTCAGCAGTCATGTTGTCCGTTGTGCAATAGATTAGCTTGATTCTCGTGACAATGCTCGAGAATGAACTCACTCTTAGGGATTTGCAAGACGGGGAAGGCAGGGCTAGAGGTCGGGTCTGAGTAGATAGAGGTGCAAGGAAGAAAGACACTTCAAGTGTCGTGTTTGGATTCGCTGAATACCAAAGGGCGAGGCTGAGACGTCGCAAGGAGTTCCGACGGTGAGGGTGAGAGGAAGAGATGCGTTTTGCGTCCGCTCGAGACAGGGGCTCCGTGATGATTCCATCAGCACATCAGTGCTGACAACACGCTTGCCTTCTCCCTTCATCCAGCATGCGTGCCTCGCTCGTTCGCCTGGCCGAATCATTTCCGGGCCAACCTCTGAATATCACGGAGCACAGTGCCGTACTCCTCCCTCCAAAGCCGTACTATAAACTCACCCCTAAGAAAGAGTGGATTGATATTTTATTACAGCCTGTATCGCCGAATATTGCGCGTCCACCGTAGTCTTGCCACAGACCTCCGATTTATGGGAGACGGTTATGTAAAAGCGGGTACATAGGGTGTGTTCGAGCCTCTATATGGATTTCGACCTGGCTTCTGTAGAATTTCGGCGACATCAAGCGGTAACGAATCCGGTGCATATCATTGGCTTTCTGTCGCAGTGGTAAGTTTGCAGCATTGAACGGCCGCCCCGACTAACAAACGCCGGTTCCAGGAAGAGCTACTTGCATTACATTCCGACGGGACCCGAGGCCAAGGAATTTACGGGGAAGAGATTAGATCCCACCGTGTACGAAAAAGTGTGCATGTGTTGTTCCGAGTCCTTACTCAATCAACTCCACTGATCCAAAAATCAAACCAGATGTCTGCGGAACAGATAGGACAACTTTACGAGCTCATGCACGCCACCAAGGATGTATGGAAGAATCCGGAACCGTGATCTTCCGCTCCCGAGTGTAGTCTGTTTTTTTTGAGCAATGGCATCCGTTTCATCCGATCCCCATGGTGGGTTGGATTTGTCATTTGTCTCGTCATGGGAGTTTTGCGCTGGTTTCCGCTTCCATTCGGGTTGATTAAACCGACGCCGTCGCGCCTCGGAGGCCCGAGACTAGTCCATGTGACCCATTGCTAATGAGGTCGAAGCTAATGTGACTGGTAAAGAGCACCTATCTCATTCTCGTTCCCCCATGTCTCAAACCGCAGTGAGTCGTCCCGTCATCGGCATTGATGTTGGTGAACTCACTCATGTTCATGTCGGCAGACCGTCCCGACGAACAACGTCCCCTACGCGGACCTCCCCTCCACAAATTCAAAGCTCTTCGAAGCGAAAGCGAGGAAAGGTACGGCTCTCGATTCCATCTGTATTCATGCATTCCCGATGCGCGTATCTGATGGTATTGCTCTACGTACTCAGGCCTGACCTTCGACGAAATCGCCAAAGCCATCGGCAAAGACGAGGTCTGGACGGCTGCGGCGTTCTATGGCCAGGTACGCATATCTACGTGCATCGCCGATGATCATTGCTAAATAATTGTTTTTTTTTTTCGAATCAGGCGAAATTTACGCCAGAGGAATTGAGCAAGGTGTCCGAACTGCTCGACATTCCCTCGGGGGAGCTGCAGGCGGGACTCGGCGACCACTGGTGGCCGAATCGTGGCCTGGGGCCCATTCCACCGACCGACCCGGTTATCTACCGGCTGTACGAGGTATGCCAATGCTAGTGTGTGACCAAGCGGCGAACTGCTGATGTGAACATCCAACCCAGAGCGTGCTGGTATACGGGCACTCCATCAAGGCGATTATCCACGAGAAGGTCCGTCTTGGGTTCAATTATACTCAGCGTTCTTCTGGACTGACCTGCATTCACTCAGTTCGGCGACGGCATCATGAGCATGATCGACTGCAAGGTGCGCACCTACCGCAATCGCGCTCGTTTGCTACCCCGACTCTCGTCATCCGTTCCTTATCTCATTCTTCCCTCCCCAGATCAACATCGCCAGAAAGGAAGACCCTAAGGGCGACCGTGTGGTACTGACTTTCGAGTACGTCTTCCGTCTTATTTTTCGGGAACTTCAGACTGATAGTTCACACTTTAGCGGGAAATTTTTGCCGTACGCCAAATGGTAGAGGGTGAGCCTGAGATTGGCTAGTGGCTAGCATTTGTATCAACTGTACCACTACTGGTGTAAAGTGAATGCACATTAAATAGCAAGAAAAGTCGCCGAGCCGAAGAAGTGCGCTACCCAGGCCCTCCAGGCATTCGAATACCTATTATTACCTGGCGGTTATTGAGATTGTCTTCGCGGTCACGTGGGACATTTCACCGCGGAATGAGGCGCGATGGACGCGAATAAACGGGAAAGGTGCATTATTCCAACATGTTGGCCGCGCTCTCTGCTTGTAAGCTGAAATTCAGTGTGAAAAGTACAGCTGGAATGATCTAACTGGCGGAAACCTGATCCCAGAAGCCAAATAATGTGACCGCCATGCCACGCGAACTTTCCAGCTGACGGTGACCTACGGGCACTTTGGCGATGTACTAGCATCTCGGATTCCAGCTCTATAAAATTGGATCTTGATATCTCCTTTAAGAGCCTGAGGGAAGACGCTAACTTGTGCACGTCCCCCATTTATACCAGGCTGCTGACCGCACGCCTAGTCTACGCTATAACAAATGTGTGCTCGCAAGCTCGCATTTTATACCGCACGCCTGCCTAAGCCCTTACGGTCATCCCATGAAATCTGGTGCGCCATACTCTGTTCCTCCGGATCCGTCCCTCATGCGGTACTGAATCCACGTCTCGCTTGCCGTCGTATTTGCATGGGTATTCAAAACACATACTAAGACGAATGGGCGAGCTGATCCGGCCATTCGTTACGCGTATACACCAGATCATAGATGGCTGCTCCATGCCATCGGCACGCCCTCTATAACGTTAACATACCCAGCCGACGCGCCAGAATTAGGCCGACGAGGTTCACTCAACCATTTGCTATCCACGAAATTGTGAGAATCGACTATCGAGGTTTGCTGAAGGCGCCCTGAAGCATTGCTAGGGTTGATGAGCTCCGGGTCCGCTTCAAGGCGAATTAACTTTAGTCGAGTATATGTTCGAAGACGTCTTTCTCACATCTCCCAGATTTGCTTCCGGCCAATCGCTTTGGAGCAGGCATCACATGTACCAGCCACCCTTCCGCAAATCATGCTCCCCGGCACTTTCGGAATCGCCGATCATCCCTTCCGTTAGCAACGAATGGCCGGCGCCCGCTCGAGTGAATGTGGTTGTTAATTTCAATCCTTGCATCTATCCCGCACGACTGTACATGTGTACATATGTGTGGGAATCGCACCTACGCTGAAGTCCGCAAGGGCTTGACGGGGACCAAGGTCGCCGTGTCCTACTCATGTCCCAGTGACCTCAACTGCTTTCCTCGGAAATCAGCGGTGTTTCTCGGTAGGTGCCACACATTTTGTTTCGTACTTCAACAGACCCGACAGTCTAGAACCGAAGTCTCCGCCGCGGACTTTGCATCGGTGATTGACGCCGACGACATTCTACTCCTTAATCTTATTTGCACAGGCATGCCCCTTCCTTCCCCAGTCTACCCCGCGGGCGGGCGAATCTCGGCGGATTCAAATTGGATTTTCGAAGGTGAACTGAAATTCGGTTTGTCTGTGCCTTGGCGATGATCGGCGTTTGATGATTTTGCCGGCTTCTTTGCAGTTTGCCGTCATTATTCGTTCTTTAACGAGATGGTAGAAATGCTGTGCAATATCCCCGGATAATCTTACTCCTTTGGTCTTGCTCTTATTTTCCTCCACGCTCAGCTCCAAACGCTTTCTGAACGGCTTGGTCTCACGGTGGCCGAGCTCCATCATCAGCTACGGGCTGTGCATCAAACTCGCATGAAAGCCGCTTCCGTAAGTTCCGTCCGGCGGTTAACCGTTCTTTAACGATATCCTACGAAACCTGTGCAAGATCCCCATATATCCTCGCTGCTTCTTTCTTTCTCGTTTTCTGCCATACTTATCCCCGTTTGTCCGACAGCAATATTGATTAACGTTCTTTAAATGGCACCTCGGCTGTGCGATTTCTCCATATATCAGACCTCCTTTCGCCTCTGCTCTTCCTCTTGGTTCAACCCCTTTCATCATCGACATTCTGGACTGTTCAACGCAGCCTTTTCATTTCCGGTGGAACTGCTGACGTGCAGCACAGTTCTTTCTTGACAGGACGCAGCGGATCGCAGTCGCTGCTGTTTACGGCGCAGCTTAATTCGATTGCTATCAGGCTGTGAGGCCACGCAATCCTTGCCGACGAATCTGGATATAAATGGGCGGTGCCTCTGGGTCGGGTTGCCAATGTTTCCCCCATTTTCGTTGTCCTCAACTCACTGGAATTGCAAACCTGTTTCTCGGATGATATGTGGCTCCAGATCTCATGTCGGACCGTTTCTGTCTGTGGCTGACAGGGACCGGGCTCAACCAATTCTCGGGGATTTTCCTTGCTGCAATTGCCTCAAACATTAATTCTTCAAGTAACAATTTCATGGGCAATGCTTCGTTCTGCCGTGGTTTGACTCGCTCCTGTCAATTATTTCGACTTCTCTGATGTGGACAAGCTCCAAGATCAAGCGTTCAAGGCCCGCACAAAAGGCAAGCTGTCTCATGCAGCTCTCCCTTCCCTTCTCCCCCCCACCGCCTTAAAGTCCGCTCACGCTTTTCACCCACCCGGATCCACTGCAAAACACAACAGCAAGACATTTTGCAGCCAGTGTGCTGCCGCTGAGACTGTTTTGAACGTCTGCAGAGGATCAAGCCCACCGCAATATGACAAAACTAACCTCGGATACGGATCGACTACTTGGATGACAACACTGCTGCCCCTCATACTGGAACACAATGACCTGCATTTTGTTGCGAGCTTACCGAGTCCGACTTGAACAATGTCAGGAACATCGAACTCATCTCACTCTAATCACATTTGACACGTCAATCCAACAGCGCTCGGTGGGAAGCTGGATGCCGGTGAGTGGCCATTCCATACTTGGTGCTTCATGACTGATAATTGTCACTCTGCCACGCATCAACCTTGCACCATTCAAACGGCTTCAAGGGTAGGACGCGGCCTCTTCCTCTAGACGATTATGGCCCATCTGTTCGTGCATTTCGCAAATTTTCAGAACATTGTGCGTCTTTTGTCCCAGCTCATTACCCTAGAATCTGCTCATGCTCCGATTTTTTCATATCAACGGTTTTGCGAGGACGATATGTTCTACCACAAGAAGCTGGTCGGTTTTACTAGCGGTGAGATTTATCAAGTCATTTCCAGACGAAATAGTAATGGCTGCCACCTAGGCTCCCGCTCGTCGACTCCGTTCTGCACAAGTACTTTTATGATACCATTTTTGTGGAACACTCATTTATCCGTGTTCCGTTGCGAGATGTAGTGCCTTCCAGATGTAACGCACACAAATAAATTCACAACTATAACATTTGCTAGAGATCGAAGTTATTGTATGACCCTCATATGCCGGAGCGAAGCGAAGGCAAGTCTTGTACTTGGTTCTGATTCACGCTTATTTTGCCCGAGGCAGCCCGAATGCTAAGTGAAACATAGTCATTACACTCCTTTAGCTCCAGTAGTGTTATTTGGATGCCTTTTTACTACCTCGCAGCTGGCAAACTTCTCAATTAAAACAATTTTTTTGCCTCCTTGACCCCTATCCGGGGCTGCGGGGCCGGGGTGTCAGGCACACCCCACCCCGCTTCGTGGTCGGGCCGCCGCCCCTGCTCCGAGGTTCCCCCGCGGTCGCCTGACCGTGATGTCTCCGCCGCTTGTCTGATCTGAATAAAAGCGGGACTCTAACATTAGCAGACGCCGTCCCCGACCTTGCTTGCCACGCCCACCACCAAATGGCTGCAAACCTTGAAGACCCCTCCGCCGGCGTCCTCCGCGCCGACAACGCAAAGCTCGCGCACGAGATCGACAACTATGCCGATGTCGTCCAGGCCGCCGCGCAGGCTGACCAGGCGGAGCACAAGATGACCATCCGCGAGGCGCTCCGCATCCACAAGAAGGCGGTCTTTTGGAGCGTCGTGCTCTCCGCTGCGCTCATCATGGAGGGGTACGACGTCGTCGTGGTGCGTCCACCCGCTCACTTCGCAAATGACCCTCACTGACTGCTCTTACGTTACAGATCGCCTCCTTCTACGAGCAGCCCGCGTTTCTGAAGCGCTTCGGCGTTGAGAACCCCCGCCACTGGTCAACTCCTCATTCCCGCGCCGTGGCAGTCGGGTCTAGGGAACGGCTCGAGCGTCGGCGGGATTATCGGGCTCATGATCAACGGTTGGGCGAGTGAGCGCTTCGGACCGCGGCGCACGTACATTATCTCCATGCTCGGCATGATCATCAGCATTTTCGGGCCCGTCTTCAGCCAGACGCTCGCCCAGCTCACGGCCTCGGAAATTATTTGCGGCTTGTTCTGGGGAGGTGCGTCTTCCTCTTCCTTCTATCCCATGCTTAACTGCGATTCTGATGCACGGACGCAGTGTTCCAGACGCTGACTACCGCATACGCGTCGGAGGTTTGCCCGATCGTGCTGCGCCACTACCTCACTGCGTGCGTTCTCTTTGCCGTCCTCTGCACGCCCTAACTAGTTTCCTCGCAGCTACATCAACATGTGCTGGGGCATCGGCATTCTCCTCTCCTCCGGCGTCGTTCGCGCCACCCTCACCATCAACTCCGACTGGGGCTGGCGCCTCCCCTTCGTCATTCAGTGGGTCTGGCCTATCCCCCTTATCCTCGGTGCGTACTTCGCGCCCGAGTCGCCCTGGTGGCTTGTGCGCCAGGGCCGGCACGAGGACGCCGAAAAGAGCGTGCGCCGTCTCACCAACAACGATTTGTTTTCGGAGGAGGATGCGCGGAAGAGCGTGGCGAATATGATTCACACGACCGCGATTGAGAGGGAGATGCAGAATGGGACAAGCTATTTGCAGTGTTTCCGCGGGATTGATTTGAGGCGGACGGAGATTGTGCGTGTTCGCTTTTTCCACCCGCTCGTAGGTGCTAAGATTGGTGCAGGCGATGATGGTGTTTGCGATCCAGCTGCTTTCGGGGGAGAACTTGATCGGGCAGGGTGTTCAATTGTGCGTGTTTTCCTCTTCAATCCTAGTTGTAAAATTTCCATTACGGCTGCTAACATGTGTTCATATACTACAGCTTCGTACAAGCGGGTCTCGGCACCGTCGCGGCATACGACGTGAACATTGCGCTGAACTCGATGTTCATCATCGGCACCGTTGCGTCATGGTTCCTGCTCTCCCGCTTCGGACGCCGCACGCTCTACATCGCGGGCCTCGTCGCCATGGCGGTAGTTCTACTCATCATCGGCGCGCTCGACTTCAACGACACGGACGCCTCGAAGTGGGCGAGTGGGGCGTTGTTGGTGGTGCTTAATTTTGCATATAACGCGACCCTTGGTGCGTCCATCTTCTCATCTTTCATTTCATAACATGCATATACTTACCGGCACCTCTGTAGGCGCTGTCTGCTATGTCCTCATCGCTGAGGTTGGCTCCACCCGCCTGCGCGCCAAGACGATCGTCCTCGCGCGGTGCTCCTACCAAATCATGAACATCATCTGCGGGATCATCGTCCCGCGCATGCTCAGCCCGACCGCGTGGAACTGGGGCCCGAAGAGCGGATTCTTCTGGTTCGGGAGCGCCACGCTCAGCGCGCTGTATTGCTGGTTTAGGCTGCCAGAGAGTACGTCGTCCTTCGTCCTTCGCGTCTTGCGGAACGAGAACTGATCACGGTTGAATTATTCGTGCAGCGCGCGGCCGGTCGTACGGCGAGCTCGACATTCTGTTCGAGAACAAGGTGCCTGCGTGGCGGTTCAGCAAGACCAAGGTCGATCGTGAGTGGTGTATCTTATTGTCCCTCCTTCACTCCCGCTTACCCCGCTCGTTCACAGAATTCGGCTTCTCCGCGGGCCCGCCTACGCCCGCAGACGAAAAGGCCAGCCGAGACTCGAAGCAGGAGTAGGCCGAGCCTGCGCCTGCGCTCATATGGATCTCGATTCGGCTGGGTTGGATTGGGTTACTCGGCGATGCCACATGGAGGACGGAGGGAGAGGGACGGAGGCCCAGGCATGCGACATGCCTGGGATGTAGCACCAATAACACCAACACTCAACTTACTTACAACTTACCTCCAGAGGGTACACTCGAGCCGCGCACGGCCCTGTCATGTTTTAAATACGATTACGATTACGATTGGGATTAGGATAATCACACGTTTGCAGAGGAACTTGTGGGCGCGCAAGGCGGAGTGAATAATAGGTTGGTCGAGTCGTGATTCAAACTTGGGCGTTGGGGTTTGTTATTTTACTTAAAAAAGGCTCCATTCGGTTGCCGTTACTTAGCGGCACTTAGCGGCACTTCTCAGACAATCGTTACTTAGCTTTCGGAAGCTCTCGTGCCGACAGTCCGAGAGGACCTCCACAGTCGGCGCGTGATGCTTCTAGAGCAGTCCAGACCGCTGGACGACCAATGAGATGCCCGTCTCCATGGTATTTTGGACATCTGATGGGCGGGAAAATCCTTGATTTCCTGTGATGTCCCGGCAAATGTTACGGCAAAAGGCCGAAGTAACGATCCTTGTGAAGTACCGCTGAAGTAACGCTTGCCGAATGGAGCCGAGTTCGCGACTCTATGAGACTATGCGACTGGATCGTCTTTGCCACAGTGGAGCCCGCAATTTGGTGAGTCTCGTGGGATTGATTGTCACACTGGGGAAAGCAATCTCTTGACCTAGGTCAAGAGGGTAAGCAATAGTAGTTGATTCAGTAGACGAAAAAATAAGAATATCCTTGATGTCTTAATGTAGTATGAACCCGAAAAGAGCAAGTGTCAAACACCCTATTGAGAATGAATTTTACTCTTAGTGTTCGCAAAGTACTGTACGATGCAAGCAAGTCAAACATATCGCAAGCAAGACAAATTCATCTCCGTTTCACTCGACTCTCTTGAGAGACACTTTATATCAGTTCTAACTCGTACCTCGTTTGATACAAGTAACCCTCAGAGACCCACAGCCTTCAGAAGTCCGTCAAAATTCGGCGTCCCGAGGCCCGTGACAGGATCCCATCCCGTTGTCGCAGAGAAACCACTGCATCATTTAGTAAGCGCCCCATCCAACTGAACAGATAACATCAGATAGCCAACGAACTCACTCGGTATTGCATCCAGGATTATGCCCTGCGCCATATGCGCCGCGTCAGTGATCATAGAGTTACGAGACCAGACAGATGTGTGGGCAGCAGCGGCGTACCAGACGTGACGTCCGTGAACGATGCCCTCCCCGTGGTGCTGTACAAGAATGGGTTGAGGAACCCAAGCACAGGCTTGCCTGCGGCCAGTAGTCGATCGTTGACGAGCGCGATCATGCTCGCAAAGATGGGGCTCGCGCAGCTGGTACCGTCAACCAGATTGACCTGCCCTTCTCTCGAATTACTCTGTATGCACAAAATGAAATAGAACATACGCTGCCCTCTGTCATTGAGATACCAAATCAGCATTCACGCGCAAAAAAGGAAGGTAGGACGAAGGATGGACGCACGCCACACGATCTCAATATTATGCGACGCCGCCGAAACATCCGGAAACCCGCGCCCGCTCTTGTTATACAGGCCTTCGTACAGCGTTCCGATGGACCCGAGGTACGCGGCGACGTCGGCGGCTTGGTAATTGGGGGTCGGGAAGTAGTTGGAGAACCCGCCGCTGGAGAAGAGCGAGGCGGCGTGCGGGGGGACGTTGGTGGTTCCGCCGACGGAGGTGATACTGCGAACGTCAACGCCGACACACAGTGAAACAATTTAGTGAGAGAGGCGGGAAGGGGGAGGGGGAAGACGCACAACGGACACCCACCCGGCGCGGACGGTACAAAATTCGTGCACGTAGTTGGCTGGACGCCGCCCACACCGCCTTCGAGAAAATTATTCGTGAGTTTTCAGTGGTTGAGAGATAGTAAAGCAAAAAAGTGCACCGTCTCCTGAAGCAAATATCGCTGATATACCTATTCGCCCGAATCAGGTGGCGTCTGCACCCTGTGCAAGCACACCTACCGACGGCCCCGAGCTGCATGTACGTATTGCACACCGCGCTGGGTGGGATCGTACTCAACCCGGGTATGCCCATATGAGTCCATATGAGTAGCGTATTACTCACACAGCAAGCGACTCGGGTAAATCCTGCTCGTTGAACCCGTAGCTCGTGGTGAGCACTGTGGGTCGTTGCGCGGCGGGCGTTTTAAGTATGGAGTTCACGATATCCTATCAAAGGAGATGATATCTGTCCAACGGAAACTGGGAATTGAATTTGGACAGGGGAACGCACTATGAATCCCGAAATACCGTCCTGGCTGTCGTCTCCCACCGAGATGAAGCTCACGGGAACGCCCGAGGCGACACCGACGGTGTATTGGATGTCGAGATCGGCTGCAGACAAAAAAAATGAGTCTGGAATGACAGATCCAAAGAGGTAAATTCGAACTACACACGCACCTTCGATTCCGGCATTGCTAAGAAAGAGCACGATTAAACATCAATAGCAGCAAAAACGAGCTACAGAAATCGGAGCGCACAACACATCCTGGTCATTCGCCCCGCCATCCATTGTTTGAACACTGAAAGTCGACCCCGCCAAGTCGGGGCGTGTATTCGCCAGGAATCTCTGAACACATCAGCCTGTCAGAATGGATCCTCCTTGAGAACTCTAAACGAAAACGCGACCTACTGTGAGATCTGCTGTGTTGGCAAATTGCTTTCAAACATAGTGGAGCAATCAGATTTCCATTTTACAGATAAAGCGGGAAATATTTACGTCGATATAGCCTGCGACGCCGAGCACGTTGGACGCAGAGTGGTTGGCCTTGGCGCTGGGGATGCCAAATACAGCTTGGAGGCACGACTAAATACCGCAAATGGGTGAGGACATCCCCGACACCCGTGGCGACTAAGATGAACGGAATACACACCGGATTCGTGTCGAACGCACACGACGCGGGGATCGCGCCAGACGCACGTCGCTCAACCCCTTCGGAGCGGCGCGTGTAATTTGCCTTGACCGCAGCCATGCCGGGGACGCGCAGCGACGGAACGAACGCGACCGTAGGGTGCACAAAGCGAATGTGTGCCTGCAGCGCGGCGGGGACGGCGTACGACAGCGTGCGCACGCTCCTCGTGCCGCTCGCCACATGTGTGAATGTGCGGAAGTCCGCAGCCAAAAGGGCGTTCGCCTCTCGCACGGGAAGAGTGACCTGCAGGATGTCATTGAAAGGCGACACGCTCGTCGGAGTGAGGCCGTGCGCGGCGAGCCAGGTGAAGACAGCGGAGGAGGTGGCGGGCGGAGGTCTGACGAATTCTGCTACCTGATGAAAAAAGGGCTTGATCGAAGAGATTCCGTCAATGAATGACAGGACACACCCCCTCGGTGGTGAGATGTTGCCCGTACAGCGCATTGGCGGGGTCGGAGACGGCGTAGGTTCTGTCCTGCAGCCCGACGATGTCCGATTGCGCGAGTGCGATGCGGAGCGTGATTTCTTCGTCGGGGGAGACGGCGCTGACATGCGCGAATGCGGTTGGGAGAGCTGCGACACTTTCGTGGACGATCATCGGGCCGAGATCCACCGTGGGGGATGCGCTACTGATTTTCGAGATCGCTGCAAGGGGGAGGAGGAAAGCCGGACGCATGGCGAGGGTGCAGGGCTGAGTGGTCATGGTAGTCTTCGCCCCCAGGTTATATATACGCCTGCCCAGATGGGATGAGAGAATGTCCCAGAAGGACAAGCAGGAGAGCCTTGGTACAGACGGACTCGCGAGGAGCGGCGTCCGAGCAACGTCCGAGCATGGACCTGGAACTTGGGACGCCCTGATCTGGTGAGAAGACGAACTTTAACCCCGCTCTAACGCCGCGTGATATGTTTCTCAAAGCAGGGACACACCGTGTCGGTGTGACAGAGAATGTGCTCGATTTTCTGAGAGTCTGGCAAGACTGAGTTGAATTATGCGCAGAGGCAGCCAAAGCTTCATACAGGTGTGGTTGGTTTTGCTATAGATATAGCGGAGCCCGAGCCATTAATGAGACGACCGCTTGTCAAGGAAAACTCTTGAATCAGACAACCGCATCCGGTCCCGGCATTTCAAACTCTCCATATGGCGGTCGTTATTGGACAAAAGTCCGTCGATGACGCGTTTTCATGCTTGGCCACGCGTCCAGACAGTTTCCACGCGTGGAAGTGCGTGGAAGTAGTGAGTTGAAAATTCGTTTGCCAGTGGCTGTTCGTCGTTGAACTGGACGTTTCGCCGTCCGGCGTCTTTATCCAGCGGTTTTCCATCCTCCTCCGTCACGTCCACTTTCCCTCTCAGCGTCCCTACCGGCGTTCCCCCATCCGAGGTCTTCTCGTTGTCGTGCGTCGTGAAGCTTATCTTCGTTTCTTGTCGCAATGTGTTCCCTCGAGTCCAAGGAAAAGAATGCGCGAGACCAGCACTGAGCAAAATGACCGGACTCGAGGGTAGTCATGGGTTCGGGTGAGCGGTTGTTGGACTAAGGCTTGAGAACGGGCAAATCAAATGCACTGCTGCTGATGCTGTGGATGGACATGAAAATTACAGGAAGAGGAGAATTGCAGGGCTTACTCGGTTCTCGTTGCGGCTGCATTTTCAGAAACAGGATATGCGAATCGGATGAGTAAGGTTTGGAAAAGAGTGGAGTCACCATTGTGTTACAGCAGGGAGACTTGCAATACATTCAGCGAGGAAGGAAGACTTTGAGGGCACCGAACGAGACATAGCTGAAATCGCCGATAAGTATGAAGAGGAAACAAAACGCACTTTTGCGTCCAGGGGAAATTAAATACGTGCTTTGCGCGCAAGCACCCCGCCAAGATTCCATGCCGGCCGAGTCGTATTCGGATTGGTGTGTCTTGAACCGGACACATGAGATGGACGAGAAGGGGAAGAGAGGACAAAGGAAATATATGTTCAAACTTGCGAATGTGAGGGTGAAAAGTACTTAGGTGGAGGAGCGGCGTAGGAAGAATCGCGTCTGCAGCATGCAGCGAGTTGGCGGACAGAGCCAAGTTAACCGGGCAGGGGTTGTCCGGCGGAGGTGGATTGGATGCACGGAACGAGGTGGAAAGAAGGCCGAGATCCCCACTCCAAGACAAGGCTCGAAACATGGATTTGGAAAGAGGGACGGTGCGGAATCGACGAACTTCGACGAATCGTCATCCCGATTTGATCCCGATTCCCAACAGCACCCAAGTGGCAGACCATTGGAGTTGGCGTCACCGGCGAGAAGAACGTAGATATGAAATTCACATTGATACTTTTATCGAGGGATTCTTGAGGGAGATGGGGCTGCTTCTGGACCGTCAACGAGAAGGCGGCGGAACGCCCCTTAAAGCTTTGCCTCCCACACTCTGACAGTCACGTGCTCCGTTCCTTTTCCAGCACGTGCACTGTTTGCGCGACGCGTCTGTCAGAGTCAGTGTGAGAGGGTGTTTTGAGACATATTTATTGCTGGGGGGGACTTTTTTCCCCCCAGACCTCCCTCCTTTTGCATGGCGGCATATTCAAGTGAAGGAATAATTTAATCTTCGTAATTTTCCGTGTTTTTGAGCTTGTTCTCAGTATATTTTGGAATCTGGCGCGGCCCCCCCCCCCCCTGGCACTTGCCACACGGCCCACTGCGTGATGAAACCACTCGCCGCGGGATCCGAAGCAGAATTCCAACAATTGTTCCACGGGTGAAGGCAACCATGAGATCCGTGAAGTCTATGTTGTGACCTATAGGATATACGAGTCTATTCAACGGGTTAGTTAATGTTGAACAGGGAGGATGCTCACGTACTCAGCTCTGGTCCCAGGAACATTCGATTGATTCCACGACTGACGATTATGGCAGTTGCGGGAAGAACGGGAATGGATACCCATTCTGGATGAAAAGTATTCAGCCCTGAGCAAAGAACTCCGACTGCTCTCACAATCGTCCGCCTGGAAATGGGAATCCCTGCAGGCTTGGTTGACTTCGTCCCTCACTGCTGTAGTTTTGAGCGAGTGAATTACGACGGCGAACGGAGCCTACAAATCATCTTCGAAATACAGGGGGAGGTTGTGAGTGACTATATTCTGGATTGCGGTTGAGGGTGTATGAAAGGGGCGAAGAGATTCGCATGCGATAACATTCGGAGCGTTGCGACCGAACTTGGACCGAACATGTATTTGGAGTCCACTCATTTGTTTCCGGCCCATGCAGCTGCAGATCCAAACGGCGTCTTGAGATTCTTCCGTTGAATGCTATCAGAGCCTCATTCAGAGCTGTTATCCTAGGCTTAGCGGACCCGGGCACAAGATTCGGGAACACGGTGTTCAAAGACCTCACTATCACTATCACAGGACGAGTGCCCGGAGGGCCAGATTGGATACCGACTCTCGTAAATGTCTGTCATCTGACACCGGGTAGGCCTTCGAGCCGTCGCCGTCGCTGACGGGTCGACGGCCCGTCGAGACGAGGTTAAGAGATTCTGGCGCGGGTCGTGACGGGTGAGGTCATAGAGCTCGCTGTATTATTCATCCTAGGATTGAAAACTCACAGTCTTAATCACAGCTGAAACCTGTCTCAGTTTCAGCGATCGCCCCGGAGAGAGAATCATCCCGTCGAAAACGGATGAAATGGCCGTTTTTGTGATGGCCGTCCTGTAAAACATGCGGGTCGAAGCCCTAATGTCACCGGGGTTGGGTGTCGAGCGTCGACTGCGCTCAGAGCTGAGGATTCCTTGTGTTGAAATAAAGGTAGCCGCAGCCTTTACTCAGGAATAGCAGAAGACCCTCGCAAACACGCAGGGGATTCATTCGAAAACTAGTAGGTAATATACACAACTCGTCAGGAACCAATATAACTAACAAGAGAGAGAATTAGAACAACTGGAGCGTAAGTAAAGAACAAGGGGGCAAAATACGAAGTTGAACATGATAAATGCGGGAACTCAACATAGCAGATAAGTTGTTGCCTTGCCGTGCCAGGCTGCGGCATCGGAGATAGAGAGCGATGGACTCGGAATTTCAACACCTTGAGTCTATATAAATTGTCTGCCTTTCAATGCAACCCATAGACCGACGTTCTCCTAACCTTTTCTTCTGCCAATGTCAACTCCATTATCGAATTACGCCACCTGCGTCAAACGCCTCTTAATCGACCTCGAATATCGCTATGAACCTCCCCCTTCTCATGATGCCAATTACTGGGACCTTTTTCACCAGTGGATACTCTACACGCTTGGGCCCACATCTGCCTGCGGTGAGAAACGCCTGGCCGAGTTAGAGCATGCTGCTGGCAGTATCAGCAGGCGAGCTTACCCATATGCGAGCACCGAACTACAGCTTCTTTATGCCAAAGTAACGGCGCTCGGCCTCCTCATCGACGATTCCATCCAGGATGAAGCTGTGTGTGCAGAGATTGTGCAGTTCTCGCACAAACTCTTCCTTGGCGAATCTCAGGGGAATCGCATGCTCGCATTATTTCACGCGACCCTGAAGGAACTGTCCTATGTATACGAAAACAATGAGGTTCTGCGGGATATGGCCGTTGTCCCGTGGATAGCCTTCATCAATGGGTGCCTGATGGAAAGACAAATGTTCATCTCCCAGGTGCGATTCAGCCAGAGTCATTTCGCAGTCCATTAACCTCGACCCTCCCAGCGCGAAGCGCCCAAAGCCACCTATCTGGAAGGGCTCGCACCGAAGTTGTGAGGACCGCACTAACCCTGTCATCATTCCACATTCTCACCGTCCTCTATAGCCCCCGCTACTTGCGAGTCAAGGGCGGTGCAAGCGAGTCGTATGTTGCAATGATTTTTAAGGCGACCAAGGAGCAAAATTTGCCATTCAGCAAGTATATCAAGGCTGTTCCCGATGCGGTGTTCATCAGTGTGCGCAATGTTCCCCTTGCAGAGGCCAGGATCATAATTTCTGTGTTTTGAACAGGACGTCATGAACGACATTCTCTCTTTTCACAAGGAGGAGCTCGCCGGAGAGACGTACAACTTCATCCATCTCCGTACACGTTCCCTTTCCTCCGCTGGAAAATGCGGAAGCGGGGTCGCAGGAGAGTGGACAATCGACGATACACTCCATCTTCTTTGCAAGGAAGTTCTTGAGGCAACACGTAGGGTTGACGGGGTACTGCGATTGGAAGAGTGCGAACGGAAGATGCGGGGCGAGATAGTTCCAGAAGCAAGTGATGGAGTCGATGAACTTGACGTTGAGATTGCGAAGCAGTGGAGAGCTTGGCGAGATGGATACATTTCCTGGCATCTCGAATGCCGGAGGTACCAACTGGACTTTTTAATGGGGACAGGAGTCGACGAAAACAAGTCTTGTGGGGTCTCAACTGTTTGAATTTGTTTCTATAGTACGACACAGCGTCCCACAAGTATGCCTTCTCTCTTTTGATATCATAGTCGCGGAAATCTGTGGGAGTATATACGAAAGAGTGGGAGTGGGACTCGCCAAATTTAAGCGAGTCCCATTGTTGATGTGAATCTTATCATTTTCCATCAGAACATCATTCTCGGCTTAACGTCACCGATTTCCAGATTTTCGCTCTACTGGAGTATTTTGGGAGTGTGTTAATGGCTTGGGGGAACAGTGTCCCCCCAGACCCCCCTCCTTTGGCCTGACGGCACGTCTAAGTCCAGTGATTCAATATTTATTCAAAACTTTGAGGTTTTTGAGCTTATTCTCTGTTTAAAAATTCATCTGGCGCGGGGGAGACCCCCGCAGACCCCCCTTGACGCTCGCCGCTGGGCCCACTGCATGGTGCGACCGCTCGCCGTGGAGGCCCTGCGTGGAGCTTGTTAAAAAATATTTTAGAGTGTCGAGATTTAATTCAGAGCTCTGTAGGCGGAGGTTTAAATCTTTGATGTGCCAATCTGCCGAGTCCCACTGATGGGCGCGAGTAACACTAATAGGCTTTAGCCAAGAGTCCGAGTTGCACTCCGACCTTTAGCTGAGGCTTAGCCGAGTCCCACTCTTTTTGTCATTCCCCGACTGAGGGAAATATACTTTCTCCCAGGAAACATGGACGCAAGGATTGCTAAGAGCCACGAAGAAAACCAGAGTTGATTGAGCCAGAAATTTATCCTTCCTGCCGGGTTGCAACATTTTCTGAGGTACACAAAGAAGGAGGCATCTGGTGCCTGAACCTAAATCCAAGTAAAAAGACAAACAAAAATACTCATAGTACATGTCAGCAACGGCCTCTGGGTCGGCTAAACAGCGAGTAACCCAGTGAGAACCCCAACCAGGATAAACCCGATGTGCACTAGTAGCTCGTGTGTTCCCCAAGCAGTACAACCAGTCGTACGGCGTCCTCCCTAGGAGGCCGTATGTTGTAGGTTGGGATGCGAGGCGGAACCCGGAACGAGTCGAAGAGGGTGTGATATCCACTCAGGTATACAACCCGTAGTACAATGTGAAGGAAGCGGGGCAGGATGGAGACAATGCCTATGTCAAGCCAAGGTAGAAGCCTGAGATTAGACGAGGTAGAATCTACTGTACATGGAGATTCTACCGAGCTTATATAGGCTTCTAATAAATTAGGGTGATTGCGGTCAATCGCGATCAGTTCCTGTACCACAGCATTAAGGAGTGTTAATGCTGATACTCCTGGACTCCTCTGTGTCTGTTTCCGTGGTGTCGGAGGACTTAGGAGACCCAACATTCGGGTTTCCTAATCCTGAGTGTCATCGTATCCAGTGGTTCAAACCCCGATCATTTTGCAACCACTCATGTACTTCGTGTACACTTCTGTGTCATCCATGGTGCATCCAGGGACTAGGATCCGTCCATAGTCCCTAACATCTTCTGTATCCTGTGGTGCAGACTCCCCGAGTCTGCGGCTTTAGAATCCATGGCCGGGTTTCAACTGTGAGAAGGTCACGTGGTAGCATCATGAGAGTCTTGTCTGTATCCATACGGACGTGTCACGCAAAAAGGTAGAACCCGGGTGATTCATGATACATACTCTGTGCAAAGGACACATCCAAAAGTCAATTAGAATGGCAGCAGCAAATTTTGTGTGCGTCCAGTCACACTATTGTCACGCATTTGTGTCACCCTGATGGCAGTGATTTTGCAGCTCAATTCGGGGTGCTCACCGACCCTGGCACATCAATCCTTGGCTGCCGAACTTTATCACTGGTTTCTAGCTACAAGATGTCTGTTGGAATTAAAGAGATACAAAAAATTGAGCTCACAGCGCATTCACAGTAAGGCTATACCCAAGAGGTGAGTGATTGGAAGATCTTGGCATTTGATCTGGCCACGAGAGGTGGCGCAGATCATCGCCATCAAATGTTGGCAGCATCAACGGCTCGTTCGGCATACTCTGGCAAGCTTTACTCGCGAAATAAGTACACATTCTTTGCCGTTTCAACATAGCTACACTATATTCAATATATATCAAGTGAAGACATCTGAATATGATTGTTGGCCCAATTCTATCTCCCCTGATACAACCTCAGAAACCACTGGTAGTACAAGATGGGGTTGAGGGTCACCATTGCCGGGTCTCTTCTTATAATTCGATTCAAACGCGAGGTCCCTGCTGGTGAGTTTGGATTAGGTTGCCCCTTCTGGCCTATGGATGGCCCCATGGAGTTTTCGGGCCGGGGGGTGGGCGGCGGCATTATTTTCAGCAGTGGTAACCGTGTTTGTAGTCCAAGATGTATGTGCATTATTTACAGGCACAGAGCTCCATACTGTTTGCAGGGTGTTGAGTGGTAGCAATGCAAGAGTGAGATGTGTAGACGCGACGCGCGTTGGGCTTCTGATTCTGAGGGGAAGTGGCAGGCGAAAAAATGATGTATTGACAGCCTTGGATACTGCCGCTATTTGTCCTACCAAACACTTTCCTTATTTGGGGGTAGGTAGGGTCGTGGGATTATTTGCCAAGATCTGCCGATCAAGCACCTCTTGGCTATACCCTTGGTATTTTCTGAACTGCAACATACATCTTGTAGCTAGACATAAGAAAAAAATATCCACCTCCTACGATTTGTGGATAGATGCTGAGCAGGACTAGAAAACAGTCCAGCATCTTGCACTCAGATCTTGGCAGTGAAGCTTCTGATCAGAACACAAACAAAGGATCATCAACACCTGTAGGCAGTGCGGGCTCCCATATACAGACGTGTCACACGAAAAAGAGGAACCCAGGCAGTTCATGACACCACTGTTTATCAAAGATCATCAAAATGGTATTTTGGTATTTGCTCTCCCAGATATCACTATCAAGTGCTGTTTGTTCTTCTACTGCTAGCAGGAACCTGTGCTCCACCACACACCACCTGCAATCTATGTCCTTTTGTTTCGGTTTTTGCATACAGCTTTACATGTTGAGGTGAAGAAAATTCAAAAATGTCCAGAAAGCCAATAAGGGGCTCCTCTTTTGTGTAGTAACAGATAGGCCTGTTTCCTCTTAAAAGAGTCTGGTCAGTGGTTGCCTCAAGTGATATGTGGTGAAAATAAATAAATAAATAAAACTGAAACATATACAAGAGACTAGACTCAGAAATACATAAATATAAGACAAAGATAGGTAAACGAGCAGGGCAGAAATGAAAAGAATGCAATCACATTGTAGCTGAAGGTAGATTGTCATGAATTATTTTTTTTCACTTTTTCATCTTCCAGTGTTTCTTCCACTACTGAATGAACAGATGCATATGAAGTCACAAGCTCCAACAGAGCTTTCTGATGAGCTTTCTCCATTGTTGAGAGCCTAGCATCAATTTGGGCCACATCCCTTGACCTGCAATGACCACTCAAACAGTGGCCGAGCTTCCTCCCAAAAATGCAATTGCTTCTGATGTGTGACCTTGTCCCTCTGCAAGATCTCCTAGACGTATCATGCATTGCGCTTGGCTCTGGCGTATATCCATGTAGGTGAATCCTTCCAGAGCAACAATATAAGCATTGGTTGCAGTTTCTTCATCCTTGTTGGCAATGAACACATCCCCTAGAAATAGAAGTGCCTTGTGAAGTGCCACCTTCTCTTTGCATTTGTAGGCATATGCACACTATATTACTGGCCATCTGGATTTCCATGTTGAAGCTGGCCAAGCCCTGATATCTGCCAGCCTTTCCAAATGGAATGATTCAATCTGATTGTCTCTTTCCCCACTTTCTAGGAATTTGCTCTTTGCTGTATCAAACTTGTTCTCTCTAAGTTCTAGATTGGCCTGAGTTATGTTACAGTACACAACTTCCAGTGAAAAGAAAGTAGTATATGGGCTGAAAATCTTCCTGGCTTGATCCAGCTCATGGTATACATCTTCTGCATCCACACCAATCTTTGTGTCAATCTGTGCAATGTTGAGAAGTGCTGTTGCATAAGCGATAACATTTTGGTCAGGAGAGCTGGTTTCAACTACTTTGATGTAAATGTTTCTGGCTTGAGCATATTCTGATTTAAGGAGATGGTTCTCTGCTTGGTACAGAGTACTTGAATAATCAAGCTGTCCTCCGGACAAGCCACAAATACTGAGAATCTCTACATTTTTTAATTTGGGCCATGCTCTGCTTTAAGTCCCCAAGACATGTGGAACATCCAGCTTCAACCCAAAGGCTTCTTGCTTCCTGCAACAAATTTGCTGAAAGTTTGGACAGTCTTTGTGCTTCAGTAGCATGTATTTGGGCAGTATGGTGCTCTCCAGCACTGGTTTCAAACTCAGCAATACTTAGCAAGACATTGCATTGCTCATTTGTGTCTTCACACAATTTTGACAAGTCTAGTGCCTTGTGAAAAAATGATGTGGCTTGACAGCAACAGCAGGGTTTCAGTTTAAACCGCCTCGTGTCCTATGAGACCTCTGGGTTTAAACCGGTTCAAACCATCATGGTTCGAACCGTGACTGGTTGTCCTATAAAAGTTGCCTCTAACTGTATTTTGAACTGCAGTTTAAACCATCATGGTTCCAACTCGGTTCAAACCACTGATGGTTCTAACTGGTTTACAGCAATTGGCAGTACCTAAGGTGCGGATTGAAAAAGTTCTGTTTTGTGATGTTTTGGGAGAATTCCCGATATCTCAACGAGTTCTGCACTGATTCACATGAAACCTAGATAGAAATACTCAGCTAATTCATGCCGAATTAATGATAGAAAGAGATTTGCAAAAATGATGTATATTCCGCAACATTGGTTTAATGGGCCATTTTGTGGATGAGTGCAGTTTACAAGCATCTAGACTCATCCAAATGATGTGGATTTTTGCCAGGTAAAGCTTTGATACATCCTGAAACTTGTAATAGATTCATAATCCTCAAAAGTTCAATCTATCATGCTTGTAAACACATGAGGACAATGAGCAATACACTGCAATCAGGAAATATTGTGAAATTTGAATCCATTGCTGAGGTCTTTGCAAATCTGAATCTATTAAAACTTTCAGAATGTATCAGAGCCTTACCTGAAAAAGGTCAACATCATTTGGATGTGCCTGGATGCTTGTAAATTGCATTCATCCACAAATTGGCCCATTAAGCCAATGTCACTGAATATGCATCATTTTTGCAAATTCCTTTCTATCACTAATTCGGCATGAATTAGCTGAGTATTTCTATCCAGGTTTCATGTGAATCGGTGCAGAACTTGTTGAGATATCGGGAATTCTTCCAAAACATCACAAAACAGAACTTTTTCAATCTGTGCCTTAGGTACTGCCAATTACTGCAAACCGTGGTTGGAGCCGGTTTAAGCCCTGGTTGGAACCGGTTCAAACCATCATTCTTTGAACTCAAGATGTTCAAAATGTAGATTTTCTTTTTGTTGAGACATGAAAAAATAAAATAAAATAAAATAACATTGGGAGAAAGATAAGACTACACTTTGTTCGCCTGCAACACCCTTCACACCCTTCCTCACACCCAATCCTGAGCACCCACGCATCCACGCCTAAGCCTGAGCCCAACTACAAGCCATACCATGTCTCACCCTGTGTACGAGAGTGCAGGCAGTGAAATTAAATTACAAGTGTACAGAGGGAGATAGAAATATGAAGATGGGGGTGTACAACAAACCCATGCACCAAAACTATGGAGTGTGCAGCTGGAGTGCTTCAATGCACACAATGTCCAGAGCGGTAACAGCGTGCCCAGTGTATGTTACAGAGTTGTGAATGACCTGCGAGTGAGTGAGCAAAAGCAGGGGAAACAAAAGGAAGACACATGTTCTCTAGCAAGATTTTGAGAACACCACGGGTTGAGACCAGAAATACGCTTTACACCACCATGGTGACTTTGACAACAAACTGAGATCCCGAGAGAGAGGACAAGTAGGTAGTGAGTGGTGTGAACAACATGAAGTCGGTCAATCAGTCCAAGCGAATGCTGTGAATGGGAATGGCAACATGAACTTGTACTTGGTTTGAATGAAGCATACCGTTGTTTTGAGTTCTGATTGTGAATGGCATGCTATCAAAGAATAGGAATCTGAGATAAAAGACAGAAATCATCAGTCAAGGCTCAGAGTAATATAGGACAAATTTGAGCACTCACTCAACATCTTGTTACTTGATTAGGAACACATTTAGATGCACATTTATTTGAAGTACTTTGGGGTAAGGTAAGAGAATAGCATAGATAAAATGATATATGCAATAGGATCTAGAGCAGAAACATTGGTGGGTCAACCTACTCCCTGAACAAGTTGGTTTCAAGGTGAAGTTCTGAGCAACAGCATCCTGGCATTGACCTCCTTCTGCAAAGAGGTATAGTCATTAACTGCCCACCATATGGCAGGAGTGCAGATATGGAGCACTGGCAAGAAGAGGTTGAAATCCTTGCACAAGAGTTTCTGATGAGCAATTCAAGGTTTCACCAAAATTGTCATGAATCACCCTGACTCAGCATCGCAGATATCCTTTTTTGGGTTCTACCACATTCCTTTTTGGTAATAACCCGTCCTTGATCAGGTTATTCCCTGGCCCACAACCCTCACTCGACCCTCAGGGACATGAACATCCCTTGGACCTTTATTCGGTATCCATGCAGACATGGATTCCTCACCACTTTACCACCCGGGTTCTTATCACAGTAACCCGGGACTCTATACGACGATGGCATGACGCCATACACACGCAACCCGGGTTCTGTGCGCTAGCAACCCGGACTCCTTTGTGCCGATGACCATATCCAATGGGTCATGACTACACTCCTTTATGTTGGTGGATATTCACTCCTGATATCCCTGCCAAGACGACTACCCTCCTGAATGGCGACAGGTGTCCCCTGGGTGCCACCTGTTGACTCCTTTATGCTCATGACTCCTTGGTGACCCCTAGATGCTGTGGTGATAACACATAGGGACTAGGAGCATCAGCATTAATATTCCTTAATGCTGGATACAGTAACCGATCGCGATTGTATTTAATTTATGTAGAAGGTATATAAACTCGGTAGAATCTCCCCTGTACAGTAGATTCTACCTCGTCTATACTCAGGCCTTACTTTGGCTGGATTGCTTGGTTCTTGGACTTGAGCCTGGAGTGCTCTTGTTCTCATCTCGTTGTTCTGGTCTTGCCTTCACTCCCCTTTCGCTCGGCAACACCAGAACTCTTACTCTCTGTCTCTTGCCTTGGGATATCGACCTAGCAGTGTTGGATCTGGCCCGTTAGGTAGCGGCAAGGAGAGACACTTACCTACCATGGGGAAGAGATCATCACACTAGTTCCCTGGCAGGGTTGTACAGAGACTGGTTCACCTGAATTCCCCTCAGGCACCCCTCAGTCTTGGATCCAGTTGGAACCCCTGTTCGGAGTACCCCTGAGTCGGGTTCCTCCTCTTGGGTTCTTGGGACGCAACCCCAACCCCCTATCCAGAACCCGAAGCCCCTATTTGAGACACCCGGAGCAGGTTCCTCTCACTAGGGTCTGGTGCATAGTTGCAGTACTCTCACTGCAATATCTTCGGGTTCTTCAGCATGGGTTGCTCACCACCTATGGATACTGGCCTGGTTGGCCACATCCTCCCCTTGGATCCTCGACGTACAGTCATGCGCTATTCGAGCGGTGACAGATTCTCTCTCAACACCTAGGAATGACTGCTGTTGTGTCTGGCGTGGATGTGGTCCAGCTGACCTAAACCCTACCTCCCCTTGCAGCCCACCAAGCTGCATGTGTTGGATGAATGGGACCGAGTTCTTTTCTTCTCCCTCTTCCGCACCGACGCCGTACAAATCAAAAATCTCGATTAGAGAATCCTTGTGGTACAAGAATGTGTCTGGGATAACCTCGCCAACAACAGGTCTAGCTCCGTCCCCGCTCTCCGGGGTACACTTGGCGTCGGGCATTAGGACATCGTCCCCGGGTGTAGCCTCGTTGCACACGGGGACTGACGGAATATCTGCAGTTTCAGGTACTGGGGTCGTTGGTTGAGCTGCACTCTCTACTCCGACGACCCCGGGCCTTTTCCCTGCTCGTCTTCATAGGTGTATGCGTGGCTACCGTCTTCGTAGTCGAGGGTGAAGTACGTATTTGTGTTGGGGTCGTAGAACGGCTGTGCGGCGCTGACATATCGCATCTCGGTGGGTGGGGCAGCTTGGCGATTCATGCGGTAGATGAAGCCCGCGATATTCCTCCAGCGGCGCTCGGGATCAGGAATGGCAGAGGGGTTTCGGGCAGGTGGGATTCCCCTCACGATCCTTCGCCAAATGCCCACCCCCGAGCGCAGTTGTAACATGCACCAGAGTCGAGAGGAGCGGTGCCAGGCGTGAGCGGGTAAGGGCGACGCTCATTGGGAAGGACTTGTATGTTGCAATCTGCTGCGCATACCCGTCCTGACCCGCGGGCGTGTTCGGGTGGTGTACGGGGAGGTTGCGCTGTAGGATCACGAGGCGCTCAGCCACAGGAATTTGTGCGGAGGGAGTTGAGGGCTGAAAGTTACCCACGGCGCGGCCAGGCGCAAAGAGATTTGAAGGATGAATGGGGCCGTTTGAGATGAACGGGTTAGGTGCAGGTACTCTGCGGATCGTTGGGGTGCTGGGAGTATGCGCACGGAAGGAGGAAGGATGCGGTGTGATGGAAGCTTTCGCCATTGCCGCACGCAACGGTGCGGTAGGCGACTTCAAGGCCTCGAGGGAGCGAAGCCGTTTCTCCTTCTCAATTTCCTCGAGCAGATTGGGGACAGAAACGTCGGAGACGGCCTGTAGGAAGACCTTCCAGTCTGTGTGTGCGCTGCTGACCAGACTCCTCATCGCCTGGGGAAGCTTCCGGCGCACCTGCGGAATCAGGAGACCCGTTGTGTCCTTCTCGCAGAGCAGACACATCTGCTTCGCCCAGCGGACATGGCCGTACGTCAATATCCCATCAACGTCGACCTTCACCCCCATCTCGTCCTCCCGCATCTCGAGTTCCATCATCTCGTCCGACATCTCCTGTGCCGACTTCGCCACTACCACCTCCTTCGGCCACTTCATATTAAATGCAGTCTCGAGCGCGGCCCATGTCGTGGTCTGCGCGGCATCAAGCCCGTTGAACCAGGCCTCAGCCACGCTGGTTGACGCGAGTGACAGGCCGAATAACTCGACCTTATCCGCTTCGGCAACGTTCGGACGTCCCACGAAGGTGCGCTTGATTTTTTGATATAGTCCCGCGGGATCCAGTCGCCGGGTCGACCATCGCCGTAGAACATTTTGTCTGTTGTGCTCGCCATGTCGAAAATGCCGTCTTCGACAGGAAGTATGCAGGGTGGGGGTAGAGGTGGCGTAAGGCGGAGATCCGGTGAGCTAGGGGGTGGTGTGACGTGGGTTTTCCTCAAACTCGGCCGGGTGGAGAAAAGTCTGAGTCAATTCGTCGGAGGAGAGTGTGCTGATAGTGCTCGGAGAGGTGCTCCGACTAGGGAAGTTGCTGACGACGTAGGGGACGTTGGGAGGCACGACGAGGTTCCGGCGGTAGTATAGACCGTTCGGGAGGAGCTCCGGGTAGTAAGCCAGGGCGAGGGCGAGAAAAAACAATTGCGGGAGGCGGAACAAGTCAAGCGGAGTGCGGAATGCGGAGTGGTTGGAGCGGAAAGCAGAGGTGCAGTAGAGGAAGCGGAGTTGTGTGGTTCGGTCGCACTCCAATCACCAGATGGAGACGGTGAATCTGGCTTCCTAGCTACGAAGTCGTCGAATCCAAGAGGTGAATTGAGGCTGTGTCCGCCAATCACTACGCTAATGTCCTTTCCAAACAGCTCGCACCGCTTCTCCCTCTCAACTCTCACCAACTCCGACAGCCCGACCCAAATCTCCCACTACAACGGTTGGAACCGTGATGGTTTAAACTACGGTTGGAATTGTGATGGTTTAAACCACAGTTCAAAACACATAGTTAGAGGCAACTTTTATAGGACAACAAGTCATGGTTCGAACCATGATGGTTCAAACCGGTTTAAACCCAGGGGTCTCGTGGGACACGAGGCGGTTTAAACCAGAACCCTGCTAGGGTACGGCTTGAGATGAATTGGATGTGCAGTAGAGGAAATATAATCCTGCCATGTTATAGAATTGTGCTGGCATTAGGGAAGATGTATGAGACAACAGACTTGAAGAAAGAAGTGGTCTTACATTCTAAATGAGGGTTCTTAACATGTTTGAAAAGAACCATTGCTTTAGGCCCTGTTCGGGATCCCCAGGTAATTAGATGGAGTCCAGGATCGATCCTGTACATCTATGTCCCAAAAGAGTATCCTGTGAAAATGCTGTGCTTCGGCACCCGGCCTCTATTTGCCGTGTCCAGTCACATTGTGACACCTCGTGTAGGGTAATCAAGGAGCACCACAAACACGCGTTTAACACGTGTTTCACCAGGGGCAACAAGCAGCGCATGCAGGGGCCACATGCAACTTGGAACAAAGACTACAAAGTTGCCTTTGACAGACAAAGAGTGGCTTTGTGGCAGGCTTTGTTCCCCCACACAGAGGCATAAAGCATGCCACAAAGCCTGCCTTTGAATGCCAAAGGCCACATTGTGAGCCTTGTTGCTAGTACAGACCACATGCATTTGTCGCATGCGGCCTTTACATGCGTCTAAAGTTGCCCCCGGTGTTTAACGTGCGTTTCACGAGGTCTTTGAGCTCAAAGCACACCAATCCTTCATTTCTAACCCACTCTCCTCAGCCATGGGTTTTTATACGGCCTGAAACGTCAGCATCGGGAACATATCCGGCGTGCCAGCAGCTTCGTAGCATCAATGTCAGCTGCAGCTGTCGTCCTTGCAGGTTCGCTGGAGAGAACCGCAATGCACACGTCAGCTCTTACAGGACAGAGATGGGTGGATGAGCTGCTGGATGGTGCGGAGCTTTGTAAAAGCTGTATTCCTCTTAACTGAATTTGCCCCTGACTTGAAGGCCATCCTGGTCGCTTTTGGAGGGCTATGGGGATTTCCAAATTCGTCTTTCTGAAGCTCATTCATGCACTACGGGTCCACTTACAATTTTCTCCAACCAAACATCTGTCTCATGAGGAGCAGCTTGCTATTTTTCTTCGAGTGTGCAGTAACTGGACTGGGAAACTGCGAGCACCAGGAACAGTTTCAACGCAGTGGAGACACAATTTCAAAGTGCTTCGCAGTCTATGCACTTTTATTTATTCTTGCTAATACAAGGATTCAGAGCTTTCCACCGTGTCCTGGACATGCTTGTTAATCCTGCCTTCTATGGACAATATGTCAAACTCCCAGATGCGACCATCATACCTCCAGAGATACGCAACAACCCACACTACTACCCATTCTTCAAGCATTGTCTTGGTGCAGTGGATGGTACTCTTCTCGATGGCTTTGTCTCCATGATCGATATGGCCCACTATCGCAGTCGCAAGGTCGTATTTCACAGAATACCTTTGCGGTCTGTCGTTTCAATATGCTGTTCTGTTTCCTCCTCACTAGATGGGAGGGGAGTGCTGCAGATAGTTGTGTCTTCACTGATGCATGCCGAAAGGGATTGCGATACCTCCTGGCTTTTTACTATCTAGGAGATGCAGAATTTCCTGTATGTGACGCCCTTCTGGTCCCATACCGTGGGGTTCGTTATCATTTGAATGAATGGAGGAAGTCAGGCAACTTACGGTGAACCCACTGCTCAGTTGCAGCTTTTGCTTTTGCTGACAATATTCAGGCCTGCAAATTACAAAGAGCTTTCCAACCTGCGACACGCTCGTCTTCGCAACGTTATTGAGCGCATCTTTGGGGTCACCAAGCGCCGATTTCGATTGATGAATGTTGCGCCTGAATATTCCATCGAGACACAGGCAAAAATACCCTGTGCACTTGCCGCTTTGCATAACTTCATTCGACTCCACGATCCTGACGACTGGGCAGACGATGGCCCAGGGAATGGTGGACCTCGGAACCCCACATTCACACTGCGGGAGGTCGATGGTGATGAAAGACGGCAGTTTCCTGAGGAAGAGCTTGGGCGCTTTGTCACACCAGCGGAAAAACAACGTGCAACTGAATTTAGGGATAGTATAGCGAAAGATATGTGGAAAAAATACGTGGAGGAAGGAGAGGAAGCCGATGGCGAGATAGACGATGACGAGATGGGTAATTAAACACAATGATAAGATAGGTAATTAAACAGAATATATGATACGCAACGACTGAATGAATGTCTGAGAATCTTTAATCTCTTGTGTTGCTGCCAATTTCCGCCAAAAGGAAGGTCTGGCGCATTGGGTCGTCCTCAGGGATTGCAAGAAGAACATCGGCGACACTGGTATCGGAACGGATGAGCTGAAGTGCGCAAACCTTATCATCGTTATGGAGTGGCATCTTCATGACAGCTTTAATAGCGTCTGTTTTCCACTGAGGGGAAGATGGTCCTCCGGGATCATGACCTAAAGCGCTGGCAACCTCCTTCAGTGACTCCGAGACTGCAAACATGGCATGGCCTGCGCTTGACTTGCGCCCGTGACCATGGCCATCTGTACGTTGGCGCTTCCCAGTGCTTGTGGGAGATGTGTCTGAGTTAGCGCGTGTGCGCTTCTTGGAACTCGGAAGAGCCTGAGAAATTTTCTCAGTACTATTTGGTGTCAAAAAGAGAGGACTTACAGCGATAACTTCAGGCTCGTCATCATCCGAGCCTTTATTGCTCTCTTCCCAGTCGATCAGCTCTTCCAATGGCGGTGCACAAGAGATACCGCCCTCACCACGAAGCGCGGGGTCGAGTGGGAAGTCATCATCCTCCGTGATAGGCTGTGAGTGCTCCTGGCCAACGAAAAAAGAGCTAGTGCCTGTTGCAACCCCGCCATCGACGAGATCAGCCATTTCGTCGAAGAAATAGTACGGTTTGGTGTGCCATTTCTTGACACTGGTCGGACAGGTCTAAAGCAGCAGACATAGATTCAATGGATGGCAGGGGAAGTACAGAATGACGCACTTTAATGAACTCCTCCCAGATATCATCGGAGACGACAATTAAATGCCTCTCATCATCCCAGCCCCACCCGGACTTCTCACGGAGACTCTTGACAATAAGGTAGTCGGCCTTCTCCTATGTACAGCCTCAAACACCTGAAGGAAAGAAGCATTGACGACGTACTGAGACCCAGCGTGTACTGCACATCTTCGCAGTTTTGGGTGGCCCACCTGACCCATTTGGACCACTCTTGGTGCCGGCCAAAGCTGCCTCGCAAGCGGTCCAAGCATCAGACTTCCATGCTGCATTGTCAGTTTGATTCCCGGCGGCCTTCTGTTGCGCGAGAGTGTCGAGCAGGACACCAAGTGTCATCTTGTTCCATTGGGCACGCTTGCCCTTGGCTTTGGGGGTATTGGATCCAGAGTCGAGGATAATGATGGGCAGCTTCATTCTCCTTGTTCCGGCGACCCATTGCGAAGAAGAAGAAAGAAAGAAGAAAATTGTGCACCCCTCATTGCGTGACACGGCTTTACTTCCATTTTTGGCTATCCTGTACAGTTGATGATCTTTGCCGAACACTTTTGGTTCCTCCATCTACAACATATGCCATCTCAGTCAATAGATTACTCGAATTAGCAACTCGCATCTATGTTCTGTAGGCATCCTGGGGATCCCGAACAGGGCCTTAGTTATTAATTGTTGGGGATCAAGACCAGGGGGGTAGGTTTATGAGTTCAAAGTCTCAATAATAAATTGTATGTTGAGTTGGTCATCAAGCTCAGGCAACATAGGATGAACATAATTCATCAAAATTGTGGTACCACACCTGGTCATTTGGTGGAAGGAGTTCAGGGATAGTATGCAGGAGATTGTATCTGTATGATCTGAGAGACTATCATCTAACCCTCGTTGCAGGACCTCTTGCCAGTTTCTGAGATTTAGAGTGATTTGCTTTCCCTTATATGTCCGGTATAGCTCCAGAAGTGCATAGAAATGTCTCTGTACAAATTGTATAAGGGCCTTGGATGGTGGCAAGAACTGCTGTATATGTTCTCTTATAGGTACCAAGGAGCGAAGTTGTTTATTGCTGTCCTGGTATGCAAGGGAGGTAGCTAGTAATACAGCTTTGCAACTAAGAATGTTGGAGATTGCAAGATTGCTGTGGGCCAGTTGTGCAGCAGTGAGTCCATCAGGTAGGATTGAGAGGAGACTCAATAATTCCTTGCTGTTATATGTGATCCGGGGACTTGAAAGAGAGAGTGTGATAGATGAATCCAAATTTGACTTTCGGTCATAGCCTACAGAAAGCAGTGCTGTTTTCTCTGTTTTCCACCATGTCAAGACATTTGACAAGCCCTCATAGTCAGACAAATGGGCAATGAGATCCACTGCAAGAGGCATGTTATCTGTGAATCCAAGGATTTGATTTACATCCTCAGCTGCATAGACATTACCTGTAATATCCATGAAGGTTTGTTGTGCAGCTTCATCCGACAAAGGTTCCAAGGGTAATAAAAATGGGTGGGTCCAATGAACTTTGGCAGGCCTCTCAGCCCCTCACATTGTGATCTGTTTGATATTAATTAGCACACAAAATTGAATTCACTACTAAAGGACAGACTATCAGTGTGAGATGCTCCACATCTGTAAGCAGAGAAAGAAATTCTTCAATTCCACCTTGAGATTAGAGAGCTTGAGCCCAAGCGGCATGCCGCTTTTAGGTTGTGCAAAAAGCGGCATGCCGCTTTTTTCTTTTTTTCCTCTAAAGGGCATTAACAAGGTGCAATAGCATCAGGGTGTGTGCATTTGAGGTGCACACAAAAGTTGTAAAAAAAAGCGGCATGCTGCTTTTTGCACAACCTAAAAGCAGCATGCTGCTTGGGCTCAAGCTCTCTATTTATTGGATCCCACACAGTTTGCAGGTTGTCCAGAATCAGAAGCAAGGATGGTGCCTTGGAAAAATACTGGACAAACAGCTTTGGTAAGATTTTTGCCAGGATCCAGTCCAATATGTAATCCAATGAGTGCAGCAAGTTCAATGCTAGTAGTCACAGTTTCTGTACTGACAAAGAATCTGTATTCAATTGTGCAGAAGTCCTCTGGATGGTGGAGGACCTGCTCTTGCAAGGCTTGTCTTCCCCATTCCACCTCCTCCAAGAATGGCTATTCTGGCTGGCTTCTGAGCAAGCATTTTCATGATATGGTCCAGCTCTGATTCCCGACCATAAAAAATCTTGGGCTTGGAGGGCAACATTGAGAATGAGTTGGAACTTGGAGGAAAGTGTAAGTATACATTCTTCAGTAAACCTTCTTTATGTTATACCTATTTTTCAAGTCACTGGTGCCCAGATAAACCTGGTTCCATTTATTTTGGTGTGGAAGTGGTTTGACTATGCACATACTGATGACCCATCTGAGCTTGTGCTGGTATCAGACAGTGTTTGAATCAATTCAAGCAACTCTTCATGCATGGTCTTGGCTGTCTTCTTCATTTCACCAATGTCATATGTCATTGCAGGCCTGGTATTGATCTGAGGAGCAGTGAATCGATCTCCTGCAAGAGAATTTAAATAGTGCATACTGCAAAGACTTCAACAGCTTTGGTCCAACTCCACATGACAATCTTTGAGCAGGTTCTGCATCTCATTATTATGAAACAGGTATTTGATCTTGTTCCTATCTTGCTGTGCTTCAAACAAATGTACATATCCTTGTGAAGAGTCACTACAGAGGAATTATGATCACAGGTTTTTTTTGTGAATACATACAACTTGCCCCATGAACTTCCCCATGTGATCCAGCATTGCAGGATCTAGGGAGCCAGCTGTTCAGACTTGAGATAAAGATTGGATGATTACATATAGGACTTGGTGAATGTTCTCATCAGCTGAGGCACACTGATTTTATTGTGTTTCACATTCTATAGCATTGTGTTAGTTACTTGAACATGTGCATATCTTGAAAACTTCCAACCTGAGCTATTACTAATCAAGGTTTCAACAGTGTTGGAAATGGACTGGATAAAGGAGAGCCAAATGCATCATTGAGCCCTTGAGAAGTGCTGCGGTAGGTGTTCAGATAAGCTACAATATTGTTGAGGTGAATTTCTGTTCGCAGTGGGCTGGTGAGGGCATTTGAGATGAGGGGATCAGACAACCCAAAAGTCTGCATGTTATATGTAGCTTGCCTGGGCTGTGTTTTCCCATTCATGGGAAACATAACACTCAGTCCGTCACTCGCTATCTCCGATGCCGCTGACTGGAATAGCAAAGCAATAATGTCCTACCATGTTGGGTTCCTGCATTTATCATGTTCTGCTTGGTTTGTGCCTTACTTACTGCCTCACTTAGTTACATTGGTTTCTGACAAGATATGTATAATATCTTGTAGTTGTCGAATGAATACCCTGCATGTTTCCCAGGGTCTTCTGCTATCTCCCGAGTCAAGGCCGCGGTTACTTTGATTCCAATACTCCATGGGAACTTTTTCTTCCCCATAGTATGTGTATCCATTGCTCCTTCTACTTAACACAGCTGCCACATGGGTGGGTAAAAAAAAAAAATGTAATAAAATTAATGTGTGTGTGCCATCACAGCAGTCCCAATCTCAAGATCCCACCCAACTCTACATGTTGGCTAGACCACACTCAGAAGGCCACGAGGTGGCACTAGTAACACGTAGCAAGTTGGGAAAGACCTGCACACCCGCATTCGGATGCTGCAGAACATGTATTGCGCCGACACATGCACATGCCTGTACGAAGTACCAATTAATTTGTTGTGCACAGTACTTGAGTCGAGGGCATGCAAAACGCCTTGGGTAGATTTAGTTAGTAGTTGTAGAGCGACGGAATCATAAACACACTGCCGTCTGCCATGTCGGAGTCAGTTGGTGTGTACATGCTAGGTATGTGATATGGTGTTTGTGCTAGCTCAGCTGGCAGGGGCAGGGATACACATTGGACAGGTGCCGGGTCAGCAGAAACGGGTCAGTGTAGGCTAGCAGCGATGCAGGAGGACCCAAGCGCAGAGCAGGCATGAGGACCATAGGAACACGGAGCAGATGCAGAATGGGGAGAAGTGCACCACATACAGTGTATACGTGCAATTCGGTACCGGCACTGTTTATGCTTACAGGTGACAAAGGCAATGGCCAGGCGAAGTACCCGCTGAAGGCGGATGCAGAGGGCGGGACATGCACAAATAGATAGATATACTATTGTACAGAAAGACAAGTGATTTTTCATTTTGAAGTGTTGAGTCGTTGGCTTTTGGGAGAGCTCAGGATCTGCCCATCATACTTTCAAGTTGAAATTGGCATAGGATAGATTGTGGACAAGAAACACAAGTAAATCGGTGCCATAGGATAGATTGTGGACAAGAAATACAAGTAAATCAGTGCAAGACTCGAAATAGGGTCGCCTTGGCGGACTCCTCTTGTCACCCGTAGCGGGAGCTTTTCTCACTGTTTATGCTGTGTAGGTGTTTTCGTACAGGGACTTAATCGTCTTTATGAAATGGTTTGGGAAGTTCACTTTCTCCAGTGTTTTCCAGAGGTAACCGTGCAGGATTTTATCATAGGCTTTTTCTTGATCGAGTGCGACTACCACTCCCCCTTCGCCTCATGTTCAGAATGGTCCAATTATTGACTCAATCCAAAAATGCTTTGACCTGGAATAAACCGGCTTGGTTCGCGGTGAACAATGGAAGGAACGTCTCTGCTAGCTTGATTGCCAGGGCTTTGGTGAAGATTCTGTAGTCTATGTTAAGTAAGGTGATTGGCCTGTAATTTCCGATTCTTTGCTTGTCATTTTTCTTATGGAGTAGGGACATCCACCCTTCCGCAAATTGGGTATTGGGGTGTACACCGTACTACAGTCTTTATTACAAGTGCAGACCACATGTGTTTGTCGCATGTGGCCTCTGCATGTGTTGTTTGTTGCCCCCAGTGTCAGCTTTGCCAGAAATGTAGAGTGTTTGTTGAGGTACAAAGCTGAAGAGGACAATATGGGACCTGGTGTATGGTACATAGCAAGCGCATAGCTGCTCACCTTCAATATCCCTCCTCGAACGTGTTTCAGCAGCAGGCCGGGGTTCGATTCCCCATGTCCCACTACTGCCTTGTCTGTTTTTCTCCATTTTTACTCAGTTGCAAAAGGTATCTCATGCAGTGAGGTAAAGAGCTGAGGAAGGAAATGGGATCTGGTGTATGGTGTATGGCTGCTTTTGGTCTGGGGGATTCTCAGCATTTACAGCAGCAGGCCAGAGTTCGATTCCCCGGGGTCCCACTGCCTTGTTGTGTGTTTTTCTCCCTTTTTACCCAGGTTGCAAAAGGTATCCCAGGTAGTGAGGTACATAACAGAGGAAGGAAATGGGATCTGGTGTATGGTGCACAGCTGCCTTTGATCGCTGGGAATTGTGCAGTATATGCAGCAAGACGGGGTTTGACTCCCCAGATCCCAATTCCTACTAAATTTCTTTTTTTTTGTTGGAATTAATGATGACAGCTCGGCCATCGGGCATTGATTGATAAGGTGATTACTAATGGACAGTTCAAGTAGATACATGTAGAACATTCTAGATATATTTCTCAGTAGTATATAAGCCTGTAGTAGTATCCTGCTAGAGCATCAGTTTGCTCTAAAGCAGTCTTTTCACCAACAGTGCTATTGCAAAACTAAATTCCTCTTGCTCTAATTTCGCTCTCCCGCTCTAATTACAACATTATTCAACTCAGCCAAAATGTATTGTATCCCATGCAGAGAGGTACAGAACAGAGGAAGGAAACGGACTGGTATACGCTGCACAGCTGCAAATTCGATATCAAATTTAAGCAATGGGGGCAGCAGCGAGATGGGGTTCGATTCCCTGGGTCCCATCGGCCATTTGAAGTTCGCATTTTTGGCAGAAGAATGAAGGAATGAGAAAAAGACAGTGTTTAGTGCAGGACTGAACAAGGCACAGAATGGATCTGGTGTACGGTGCACAGCTGCTTTTGATATTGACGGCAGGAATGAATTGCAGCAGCAAGACAGGTTCGATTCCCCAGGTCCCCATACGG